>OY987333.1:7669508-8319063 GCA_963920685.1 Polydrusus tereticollis | reverse complement strand
AATTGGTTTTGAAACTGGCAAATTAAATCTTGCACTTTGGAATTGTTTATTTCAGGTTTTACTATGCACAACTAATTTTACACAAACAGTATTGGATACAGTTTGACCATTGATCTATTACTGATAATATTCTCCACAAAAAAAATAACATAAATGTTTGACCAGTCCTTTACGAGGTCCTTTATTACTTGATGAACTTAAAAAATTAAAATTCTCAAAACAATGTTTTCATTTTTTAGGTTCAAAAGAAAAATAGGATTTCTTTACCAGTTACTCAATATTTGTTTTAGGTGTGGCTGATGGTGTGGGAGGGTGGAGGGCATATGGCATTGATCCCGGGGAGTTTTCCCTTCACTTGATGAAAACCTGCGAACGCTTAGTTAATTTAGGTAGATTCACCCCCACCAACCCGTCTGAGTTGTTAGCTAGTAGTTATTACGAACTTTTACACAATAAGAAAGCCATCTTAGGTAAGTTTTGAGCCTCTTATTAAAAGTAGTCAGGTGCTTGTGAAAGATTGACTTGTTACCCGGCCTTTATTTTGAAATAAAGTTCTTTAATAAGATAAGGTGTTGAAGGATGGTAAATGTCCTTTAAAACCAAACGATTTATATAATAGCTAAGTACCTTAAGACAACTTACCATTCAACAAAATAAAAACCTGTTACCTTTACCCTTTACCTAACATATCCAATCTAGGGCTTAGATTAAACATGTATAATAGTACTCCTTTACTTTCTACATTTAAGTGTTGCCTGTTGGCAATAGTTAAAATATATGGGTGAATCGATTTGCCCATTGTCAAAGGGGTTGAAAATGATTTTCACATATAGCTCGGTTCCTGCTCCTGCTGATTCCGCGACGAAAAGTGAAGTTAGTAAACTGGTTGGGAATAAAATTCTCTATAATATTGTTCTTTTAAGAATTTTCAATAGTTTTATTGTTTATCGAGTTATTGCTCGATTTGACTATTTTTGAAGGGGTTGAATATATGCTTTTCACGTGTAGCTCGGTTCCTGTTGATTTCGCGACGAAAAGTGAAGATAGTGAACTGGTTGGGAATAAAATTCTCTATAATATTGTTCTTTTAAGAATTTTCGATATTTTTATTATCAAGCCCATCATAAAATTGCCTGAAATAAATGTTTAGCAACCTTTTGCAATATTTATTGTATATGACTTTGCAGCTGATATGTGGTGAAATATAAAAACCTTATTTAAAACGAGAACAAGATATCATTTGTAGAGGTGACAAGATTAATTTTTGGGGCCAAATTTCAATGTTATATCAGCTAAATAAAATAACTGTGCTAATAAAGTAGGTTGTTTAGATAATTTCGAAAAACAACAGTTCGGATCCTATGCGAATTTCAACCTTAGCGGTATACCCTCGTGATTAACAAAAATCATGTGTTTTGGACGAATATTACAGAAATAGAACTGGAAAATGTTTATTAATAGACCCAAATTGTTTATATCATATTTTGGCGCGCTAAACGCTGAATGCCAAAAAAATTGTGAAAGTGAATCCATTATTAATAACTTTAAGTAAATAATTGGTTTTCAATTTGGGACAGTCAGCTTTTACTACACTCACCGACATAAAATTCGGGACAACCATAATTTAGATGAAATTTAATGTGTAATAATTTTTTTTCCACAGTCCGATTTCAATCTTTTTTTTTTCAAAATATAGATAATTGTTTCGGTTTTAATTAATTTTATTCAATTTTCAAAAATACAGTTTACATGTTGAAATATAGAGAAAAATAAAAAAGTATTGATTCATTTTTAACATTTTGCTGTTTTATTCTTCTCGGTATCGTTATCGGTTTAAGAGATATGAATTTTTGAAATAAATATTACTGAATCTGAATCTGAATCTGAATTCCGAATTTATTTTTTATTTCACGATGCCTTTGTCATCCGAAGATTCAGCTCCGTTGCTTTTCATGATGTTGGTTATTCCTATAGAGAAGTGGCGGATATGCTAGGTTTTACAAAATCTAGCGTGAAAAGAGCAGTTGCAAGATTTCGGGAGACTGGAAGTTATGGTAGAATACCTGGATCTGGAAGAAATCGTGCTACTTCCGCCCTTGATCGCTTCATTAGATTGTCGGTTTTAAGAGATCGGCATACCAGTGAAGTAGTGATAAGAAATGAACTCCAAAGAGTTCGTCAAGTTGCTGTCAGTGAAATAACAGTCAGAAGAAGACTTAATGAAGTCAATTTACGGGCCAGAAGACCGGCAACTGGACCAGAGCTCCTCAGACAGCATCGAGTTAATAGACTTATTTTTTCGCAAGAACACATTAACTGGAACCTTCAAGAGTGGAGGCAAGTTCAATTTTCAGACAAGTCACGAGATGACAAGGGGAGAGATTCGCCCTATGTAATTTTAGCGAAAGGGTTAGCTTTGGTGGTGGATCCATTATGGTTATTTTATTTGACGCTCGAACAGAACTTGTTTTTTTTGACAGAGGAACTGTAACTGCCCGAAGGTACATTGAAGAAATTCTGGAACTTGTTTTTGCAAAATTTATCGGTAACGAATTCGTTTTCATGCATGACAATGCCCGTCCACATTTTGCCAGAATAGTGGCCCAATATTTAGAAGAGGTTGGAATAAACGTTATGAATCCGATAGAACATCCTAGACGAATCAGGAAACGCCGAGGACAGTTATTTACTCTCCAACAGCTCCGAAATGCGAATGAGGTGCTATTCCTCAGGAGGATATCCAAAACCTAATTAGAGGAATGAATCGACGTTTAGTAGCTGTTATATGAGCTAGAAGAGGTAACACGAGGTACTAACTTTTAAAACCCCTACTGTTATGTTTCAGTTAAAAATAGACTTGATCAAAAAGTGTAATGTTTATTTCAAAAATTCATATCTCTTAAACCGATAACGACACCGAAAAGAATAAAACAGCAAAATGTTAAAAATTAATCAAACTCTGCAGAAAAGCATATCCAGGGTAGTTTACATTGCAAAATTATTCTACAGAGTGTTACAAACCTAAGAGAAAAAATGTACTTTTTTATTTTCCTGTATATTTCAACATGTATGTAAACTGTATTTTTGAAAACTGAATAAAATTAATTAAAACCGAAACAATCATCTACATTTTGACAAAAAAAAGATTGAAACGGAGTATGGAAGAAAAAGTTATCATACATTAAATTTGATCTAAATTTTGGTTGTCCCGCATTTTATGTCGGTGAGTGTATAAACTAGTTAAAAGGCTATAATAAAATTATTGTGTATGAAGGTCGGAGAAAAATAGCTACAATGCATTGTTTTTCTGCGATATTTCTATTGGTATACACAGAACACTAACTTATCAAATTATCAATAACGAGTTCCTTTATGTGTGTGGTCGCGCCTTTATTTAATTGTCAGGTACATGTTTTTTCCTTGTTAGTTAAATAATTGAATTCGTGCTTAACCACTTGAACAATGAATTTCAAGTTAGCGTCATATTTTAAGAACGTTTTGGAGCAACTAATAAAAATTATTATAAATTATAGCCACTTATTAAAGAAACTGCTTGAAACCAGTGAAAACGTGGTCTAAAATTTAATGCGTGGAAAATAATGTCCCTATTTACCAGTCAATTATTATTATTATTTAGGCCTGACAGGCCATAATCAACATAAAATACGTTGTTGTTGGGTCGTTTGGACATGAAACCAAAAAATGGAGCCACAGGTTATCACAGAAAAGGTATTTTTCAAAATGTGTGCTTTAATTTGAAAATAAATAAAATACAAAAAGATAACTTTTATAGTGAAATATTATTTATTTTATACAGGGTGGCCGTTTATTTGTTTATTTATTTACGTAACAACATTTTCAAGATATAAAGCACTTACAAATTACAAAATTAAATAAACTAACCTAATCTAGGATAGCCCTTTTGGCAAGAATTTTAAATTTATGATGAGACTGATTAAAGAAATGTAAGGAATTAAAAAAATTCTTGTTCCTCTTTGTTGAGCCACCCTATAGAGTCAAAAATAATTTTACTTTATAACTCACTTACTGTCCTTCAACTTTTATATTAACATTTTTTGTGTATTATAAATACAAACGGAACTATTCTACTTTGCCACACTAAACGGCCACCCTGTATATACAGGGTGTTTATTAAACATGCGGCAAAAATTGAAGGGGTTATTCCCTATAATATTCTAAGAACACTTTGTTCTTTGGTGATTTTTGCCAAGCCGCTTTGTTCCGAAGATACAGGGCGAGAGAAATTTTCGACAATAACAACATTTTATTACCAAAAAAATCATGTAAAGTTTCTTAATCTACAAGAACTGTTGAAAACTACTACCTCCAGGTCCAATTTTCTCCTCATTGACTGCCGAACTCTTTCAAAAAAAACAGGGTATTTTCTTATTAAAAAAGAAATTCTCTTTATCTGCTCCTAGAGCCCTGAGGAAGATTTTAAATAAATCGAAACGTCGGCAAGAGAAGAAGAAATAAACTTGCGTGATCCCGTAACCTTGGCAAAACAATTAAATTGGCCACTAATCTGTTAAAAAAAATTATATTACCATTTTTGGTAGGTATTTTATTTTTTAATCCATAATTGTGTATGGAAGAAATGTACTTTTCTTTATTACAGGTAGTAGCACAGCGTGCGTGGTACTCCTAAACCGGGAAAACAGCACCCTGTACACCGCAAATATCGGTGACAGCGGCTTCATGGTCGTGCGAAAAGGTCGTGTCATCAGGCGATCAGAGGAACAGCAACATTATTTTAATACACCATTTCAGGTAAATATGACTATAAAGGGAAAAATCATGATCAATGAGCAACTGATAGTTCTGTAACGTGGAAAAAAAGTCAAGAGTATCAAGTCCACTGGAGATGCCTTGTATGCATTTTGTACTGAATTGTATTAGCTGAGTGGTTAAACATTGACATTTGCTAATAAACTTGCTTTATGTTTGAAGTCGTGGAGATAATCCGCTATTTTGAGGTATTGATATATAGATCTGTGATATGGGGCAATACCCGCGTCAAGATCTTGATATGCGTCTGGGTGGTTTCTTTAATTCTGTAGATACGTTTGATTGAAGTTTGGGTCAAGTGTCTGTGTCTAATACATTTTTCTTTAGACCTACCCTTGGTATGGAGATTTTGGTGTGGTGGTCAGTCTCACGAATATTGACAAAAAAAAGTATGTCACTGACTTGTTTAAAAATTTTATATTTTTTTTTTGGGTTAAGCAGCTAAAAATACAACTTTTTGTCTCTTTATATTTTTTCGTATTAACGATCAAAGTTAACTTCATTTTATATTATCAATTTTTCGACATGCAATGAAGTGGCTTTTATTTTTTTTCTCGAAAACGAAGTAAGATACGAAAAAATATCGAGAGACAAAAAAAGTTGTACTTTTAGCTGCTTAACCCGATAACAGTATAAAATTTTTAAACAAGTCAGTGGCGTACATTTTTTTTCTCAGTATTATTCGTGAGGCTGCCTCCCGGGACGCCACTGGAACTCATAATTATCATCTAGTTAGTGCTAACTTACCGTCTTATCACAACAAACAATACTGCCAAATTTCACCAAAATCGGCAAAAGGATCTCAGAGTTATTCATAAAAAAACGATTTTTTTAACCTTAATTCCTTGCATAGCTGGAGAAAAAAAGTTATTTCTAGGGAAGTAGCAGACAAGCTTGTTTAACTCTGGCTTAAGCTTCTTTGCCAACCATAAGTTACAATCGAGTTATAGAAATGATTGCAACTTATATGATAAGTAACAAAAACTGCAAAACCCCTTTCAATGAGCTATTGCTACTGACTAATTAGTACACTAATGTAACACAAAAGCAACGTTGGGGGCGCAAGAACGAAACTTGCAATCTTTTTGAAATTTTAGTGGTGTGATTTGAGGGCCACAAACAAAGTTTTGTCAAAGTTTAAGAAAACATTATTGAAAAAAAATCTTTCAATGGGGTTGTGGCGCAAGAAGGAATTCTTTAGTTTTTTTTTTGGTCTTTCAGAGAGCTTATATATATCCCAAATTTCCCAGAAGTTTCGAAAATTCGTATCTTTCGATCCACCCTACTGTTCACAGTAGTAACTTGATATTTTAGTATGTGCTTAATCTAATTCTAAGCTCAAAATTCTTAAAATGAATTACGTCACTGACTATATTTTAACAATTTTGACTTTAGAATTAGATTTAAGCACACATAAAGTTTACTATACCACTAGTATTTCAAGTTTCTACCTTGAATAGTAAGTATGTATATAGCGTGCCCAGAAAAGTTCTAGACATATGGGAATTTTCTTTACTGTTGATTTTACAAAAAAAAGTTATTCTTTATAAAAAGTTCTGCTTGATGCGCAAATAATATTGACATATTAAAACTTAAGATATCATGTACAGGGCGGCAAAAAAATATAGAAACACAGAATTACGTTAAGAAGGAAGTACCCTCATTTTTTTTTTATTTTAGGGCAAAGTGTTATAAGAAAACTTTACTAAGGACTACAAAATGTGGTCTTTTAATTTACAGGGTACCATCAAAAACACGTTGAGCATTCATTACCTCTTGTTGGAAACCAATTACGTAAAAAAAGAATGCAAGATTATTTCATGTTCTAAAATCAACCTATCTACCTATCAGGAATATTAAAAACATTTAATTTCCTTAGAGCAAAAATAAATTGTGAATGTGAATAATAAACAATATTTTAGCAATTACATGATAAAAGTGATCTAAAAACAGATAGTTTAAAGTGAAAAATTATGTCTCCACATGCCCCCCTTCTTTTTCCATGCAAACTATAGTACGCTTTGTAATTTCTCTTACTGTCGCCCGTATCATATTGGGAGTGATTTCTTGGACACAGTTTGTTATTACTGCTTCAAGATGGTCAATATCCTGAAAATGTCTATGCCCATACACCATTTCTTTTAATCGGCCCCATAAAAAGAAGTCCAGGGGTGTGATGTCAGGCGACCTGGCTGGCCAAGGAATATTTGAACGTCTGCCTATACCACGCCGTTGGAAGTAAACATGGCTTCATCTGTAAATAATATTTTTCTTACAAAAAAAGGATCAACTTCACACTCGCCTTGGAACCACGCGTAAAATAGGAAACGGGATTCAAAATCTCTAGGAAGAAGCGTGTGAATGTATTTCGGTTTATATGGACGAAATTTATTTATTTTTAAAATATTACTAGCAGTAGGCTTTTTGACGTCAACTGGAATAGTTTTTGACAATTTTCTTAAAGAAATTTTCGGGTCTTCGATAACCGCTTGCATTACATTGAGTTGGTTTTCTTCTGTTGTGGACCATTTGTTGTGTTGTTTCTTAAATACATTTTCGACGGAACCAGTAGCTTCAAATTTATTCATTACGTTTGCTATAGTGGCGTTACATACCATTTTGTCAGAGTGTCTAGTATTAAATATGAGTGCGGCTTCGCTAATAGGTTTACAGTGATCTCCGACGATAAGTACAATTTCTATTTTCTCCTGCAGCGTTAACTTTACAACCATGACAAAACTAACGAAAAACTCTTGTTAATAAGTCGAAAAATAGTAAATGATTTTTGACTAACATGTCAATATTGCACATAGTTGTTGTAAAATTGTTGCAGGTAACTGTTAAAGAAATAGAATTAAAAAATATTTTCCAAAGGCTTTTTGATGGCACCCTGTAAATTAAAATATTTCAACGAAAAATTGTATCTGACCACGTTTTGTAGTCCTTAGTAAAGTTTTCTTATAACAATTTGCTCTAAAATAAAAATTGAGGGTCACTCTTAACGTGTTTCTATATTTTTTTGCCTGATATCTTAAGTTTTGATATGTCAATATTATTCGCGCATCAAGCAGAACTTTTTATAAATAATAACTTTTTTTCGTAAAATCAACAATAAAGAAAATTCCCATATGTCTAGAACTTTTCTGGACACGCTGTATAAGTATGCCACTCGGTATGACAAATAATTTCAGGAAACCTTGTATAATATAATTTGTACGAACCGTGTCTCAAAATAATGTCGATATTTTTAATACACTTTGGCATTGTTCATGTTTAAAATAATGTTTTTTCAGCTTATTAAATAAAAGGAGTTTTAAGCCTTTTGTATACTTGTCTTGAAGCAGTGTTACTTGTTTTTTCAGCTGTCACTGCCTCCACCAGGTTACAGAGCCGACGTACTGAGCGACCGACCAGAATCGGCATCTAGTGATAATTTTCCAGTCGAGGACGGAGACGTAATTTTAGTGGCCACTGACGGCGTTTTCGACAACTTGCCTCAGAACATTATTTTGAGTGAACTTCTAAAGGTGAGAGCTAATGTAACATTAACACATATTGTCCGAAAGTTGCAAAGTGCAAGAACACAGGAAATTCTGTACATTTTCTAATAACAATCGAATTTTATCAAAAATTTGTCGTCCAGTGCAAGTGCATAGAGCCTTTCTTTTTTAGTGTCAGGGTGAAAGATGTGCAAGTAGACTACAAATGGTAGCAAATTCGATTGCGTGGATGGCACGAAGTCTGGCATTCGACGAAACTTTTATCTCTCCGTTTGCTGAGCGAGCTTTCGCTAACGGCATCAACACAATAGGTATGAGTTATGTTTTAACTAAGTCTGGCCACCTAAATATTCTCAAACGGTTCTCACAGAGTGACGTCAATTACCGCGTATGCTTATATGTCAGCCCTATTTGTTATAACACTGATTACATGACTGTAACTTTAACAATAAGAAAGTCTAGACTTAGCTTTATAATTATTGTTTTTCTTTCGCGTTTCTAGGTGGAAAACCAGATGACATAACTGTCATTTTAGCAACGGTTGCAATTTAACAACTGGGTAAAGAAAACGATTTCGAGCCGTTGAGGGAGGCTTCTCAATTACTCATTGATTTACTTTTGTTTTGTGTTGTTATTTATATTATTCATTTGCTCCATCATAGATAATTTCATTTTCATTTGTTTCTTCTGTTGATGTTGTTTTTTTAGGTTTTAAGATTGTTAATTGTCACAGTGGCGACAAGTCCTTGTTTAAATAATGCTGAAACTACGTGTGATAGTAGCACAATGACAAATCAACTCTTTTAGGGTAATGCAGGATTTTTTTTTAACTAAAATAAAAATGCTACCTCCTTTTGTGCAGTGTGGTGGCATTTCGTGAAAGAAGAGCTCGATTATATCAATATTTTTCCCTTGGCCTGTCCTTAATTTACTATAAAAGAATTGACTAGTTTTTTGCGATATAAACATAGCTTCATAAATCTTAAATTATTGTACCTGAGATTCTTCCCATTGCAATGAAGCAAGTTTTTTCTCATTCAAACAAATTACTACTTTTTTCCTTGTGAAGTATTTCTTAAGACTGTTTTTCCTTTTAATTAGTGATAAAGAAAAGTTTTTAATTTGGAGTTAATTTTTAAAAAACGTAAAATTTATACCAATCGTTTTCATACAGAGCTAGTCGTGACATGACATAAAGTCATCTTGTCTTTTTTTTTGTTCCATTGGTTCTATATCTTCTATTTCAGAAGATAGCCGCGATTGGTGCATTTTAATTGTTGTTACCCAAATATTTAGTCTAGAAACGAATAGCTCAGGTACAAATAGTGATGCTAAAACCAAATGTTTTAACCTAATATTTAGGTTTAAATTCATTTTGTTTAATTATTTTAGCTTAGGATTATTGTATACTCAGTTCACTTGTTTCTCCGCAATTGCGAGTGCCGATTAGTTAATAAATAGTTGTTATTAAATATAAATGTTTTATTTATCCCTGCCATTTGATTAAATTTAAAAATTGTACACCCTGTGTCTTTAGTGTTTTTTTTAACATCCTGGCGTATTGGTGCAATCTAGGCTTCATATATTTTCAACTATTTTACAAGGTTTGTTGGATCCCAAAGACTGAAAAATCAATGCTCTGCTTTTCTCTCAACAAAACTTTTGTGAAAGTAATTTGGATTAAGAAGGAATAATCGCGATATGTCGGTGATGCCTTCGGCCAAAAGCACATAAGGTTTGCAGTTGCCGTTAATATTGAACGAGTTCCCCCTCCAACATTACCGCTACGTGTGACCGCAGATCAGTGAGCGGCTCACTAAAACCCCGAAAATTCGGCAAAAAGCGGATATCGACAAGAGAATAAACCGATATATCTATGATGGCCCAATTGGTTGGTGTATAAATAATAAATAAAGGTTGTAGATAAACTTTTTCTTCTTCGTCTGATATTGCCATATGAAACTTAAAATTACCTTTTTGCAAAAGTACTGTACAAGTTTAGGGTGTTCTAAACTTGATTACAGATATCTTGGAAGCATCTATAGTCTATTTCAGAAAGGTGTAGAGTAATAAAATGGGAAATTCCGTCCAGTTCGGCTCAATTTAAAAATTTTTAGAGAATTAGGTTAATGGGCATTAAGATAAAATAGTATTTTTTGTAATATTAAAATTTCAGTAATTGCGTAAGAGGATTAGGAAAGGTATGTTCTCTGGCCTGAAGTGTCAAAATCGAAATATTGTGTAGGGATTAGTTAGGTAGTAGATTATAAAGTTACGTTTTGCGTTTAACAGGTACCGAGTTTGGCTCTAGCCTCTGGCTGGATCATATAAATAGGTGGTAATTTGGAATAAACTATATATCGTGTGTGTGTATGACCTTAATAAGTATATTTGTTTAGTTTAACGCATCAGTATTTGCTGTTAAGCCGTATATAGTGTTCACAGTATGGCGACATTCGCATCAACAAAAAGGTGTTTCAAGAATTATCCACTAGAGAAAAAGTTATTATTTTAAATGTACATGATTGCATAAAAAACGATTATCCGAATTTTACTGTACAAGAAACTGTCGACCGATGTTCCCAATTGACTGGAGTTGGAAAGTCCACCGTTTTTAAATTATTGCGGGAGAGAAAGACAGCAGGTCAAGTGGAACCTCCCAAGAAAAGTCCAGGCAGACCAGTAAAAGTCCTTGATGAAGACACCAAAAGTGTAGTACGAAGAAAAGTTCACTCTTTTTATTTTAAAAAAGAAATACCCACCCTAGATAAGATTCTAATGGAGCTTGGCCAGGATGACAGTATTTCGTTTATAACTAGAAAACTTTTATGGACCACTTTAAAAAATATGGATTTTGTCTGGGAAAAGCATAAATCACTTTTACTGGAAAGCGATGAAATTGTTTGCTGGCGACGAAAATACTTGAGAAGTATAAAGCAGTACAGAAGAGAGCAGAAGAAAATCTTTTATCTCCTATTAAGGTGCCTTCAGGTAAAGGAAAGAGATTAATAATCGTCCATATTGGAAGCGAAGAGGGATTGTTAAAAGAAGGTTTGCTAACCTTTCAGTCGTTCAATACGGGAGATTACCACGAGGACATGAATTTGAATGTTTTTGAGGCCTATTTTGGTGAAATGATAAAATATCTTCCAGAAATTATGAAGTATGCCGTGGAAGATATAGCAGAAAAACGCTGATCTTATATATTTTTTTTTAACCAGTAACATAGGTGCGGCTATTTATTTATTTATTTATTTATTCTGACTACGTTACTAATATAATATAGTTTGTAGCAAGTCTTACAAAATAAAACAAAATTAAAAATTCAGAACAACAGTAAGTACAGTTAAAAAGTAGAGAATAAGAAAATAACACAAGAAACAAAACAAAAAGCAATGTTACTAACAATGGGTCATAAAGAAGCAACTAAATAATAAAGAACAACAAGAACTTAATAATAACATTATAATACAAGGTATCCCACCAAAAGAAAACGAGAAAATTGAAACGATAATGGAAAAAATAGCAAGCATATTTAAAATTGGAACCAACATCAAAGGTGCTTTTAGAATGGGGGGCACGGGCCGTGGAAAGGCAACATCACCAATAAAAGTTCAGTTTAATAGTATGGAGGACAAGAAGCGTTGGATGATAGCAAAGAAGACAAAAAATATAGTAACTTCAGATGTCATAGCATCAAATGTATCGAATCCCATTTACTTTAATCACGACCTAACAAAACAAAATATTGAATTATTTAAAGTAGCAAAGCAATACAAAAGGGACCACGACTACAAGTACCTATGGATCAACAACGGAAAGATCTTATTGCGTAAGGACGACTCGTCCAAAATAACGCTGGTGGAAGATGAGGCAGATCTAAAAAACTAAACTCAACCAATAATGTGATAAAAATAAGCTACTATAATATCCAGAGTGTACGGAACAAGCTTGATGAACTAAAATGTGATAAACCAAGTGATGTAATAGTGCTGGTGGAGACATGGTTGTATTCCAACGAGATACAGTATTTTAACATTGATGGATACTCAGCAGTGCATGCGTGTAGAGACTCAAGAGGTGGAGGAGTGGCAATATATATCAAAAAATCGATTAAATACAATGAACTAGAACGCAGTGAACCTGACCAGCCACTCCAATGGATATGTATCTCTCTAGGTCACCTAAAAGTTAGTGTAATGTATAGACCACCGTCTCACCAAGGTAATGATTTCCTAAATAATCTAGAAAGTATCTTACACAAACACCAAACTAACCATGTTATTATAGGAGATATGAATGTTAATGTTTTAGATCGCGACTCCAACTTAACTAAAGAGTATAAGAATTTATTAGCATTAAACGGGTACAGTATAGTCAATAAAATAAATATTTTAAATGCAACTAGAGTAACCGGCAACTCAGCATCGTTAATTGACCATGTAGTATGTAGTTCTGCACTAAAGAATAGGTGTATTGTCAAAGTCGAGGATAGTCCGATATCAGATCACAAAAAATTAGAAATAGAAGTAAAATTCAACCAAACGACAAGCAAACAAAAAACAATTGTAGAAAAAAAAATTCTTAACGTGGAACAATTTAAACTAAAAACTATAGAACTGTTGGACACTACTAACATTAATACTTTTCAAGACTTGATAACAATAATCGACCAAGCAAAAAATGAGTCGCAAACTCTAAAAACTATTAAATGTCACCAGAACAACCAGTGGGTAACGCCCCAACTCCTACAATTAATAAAAAAAAGAAATAATGCATACAAAAACCACAAAAAAAAAACAAATAATTATGAACTTAGCCTCGAGTTTAAACGATTAAAAAATGCGGTAAACAATAAAATAAAGTCGGAAAAAAATACTTATTTTAAAAACAAATGGAATAGAGCGGGAAATAACATAAAAAAGCAATGGAACATTATAAACTCTTTTTTAAAACCAAAGACTACCGAAGAAACCATACAAGAAATTAAAATTTATAACAAAGTCATTGACAATACAGGAGATATTGCCTACAATTTCAATAAATATTTTTCGGAAATAGGTACAAAAATTATTAAAGAAATTGAGACCGAAAAGCTTAATCTGAATGCGAACGATTTAAATTTTAATGAAATTTACACTAAAGAGAGCATATTCCTCACGCCAGCTAATGAAAACGAAATTAATGAAATAATATCAAATCTCAAACGTAATGCAGCCCCTGGGCATGATAATGTGACAGTATTGGATCTTTTAAACCTTGGAGAGAGGGTGGTTGTAATTATGGTTAAATTAATCAACAAAGTAATATCTACGGGTGAATATCCGGATGAATTGAAGGTTTCAAAGATATGTCCTATCTATAAGTCTGGCAAAAAAACAGAAATGTCCAATTATAGGCCTATTTCCCTAATAAGCGTATTTTCAAAAATAATTGAGACTGTTCTCAAAAATCGAATGTTGTGTTTTATAGACCGATTTATTAAAACTGACCCATTTCAGTACGGCTTTTTGAAAAACAGTAGTACACTTAGCGCTACAATTGACCTAACGGACTATCTGGCAAATGGCCTTGACAAAGGAAAAATAATAATTGCAGTTTTTGTTGATCTCCGAAAAGCTTTTGATGTTGTTTGTCATCGGGTATTGCTTAGAAAACTGGAAAAAATGGGGTTTCGTGGTGTCATGCTGAATCTAATAAAAACATATTTATCTGACCGTGTGCAATATGTAACGCTTAACAAGGACAAAAGCACAGCTTTAACACATAACAGTGGCGTGCCGCAGGGCTCCGTATTGGGCCCGCTGTTATACTCCTTATACGTGCTTAGCTTGCAACTATCACGGCTTAGTGCACAGTATTACACTTTTGCGGACGATACCGTTTTGTTGTACAGCGGTAATAATGGGGATGACCTATCCGCACTAGTTAATGCGGACCTGGAGACCTATTATAATTGGCTATTAAAAAATAATCTGAAAATTAATACAGAAAAAACTAAATTTATGATATTTAAACAAAAAAACAAGGCGGTGGACAATGTAAACATAAGAATAAAAAATAATAAATTGGAAAGAATCGAAACCATCAAATACTTGGGTCTTGTTCTGGATGACAAGATGAACTGGGGAGCGCACATAGATCACATCAAAAATAAAATTATACCGCTAACAGGGGCAATATCCAGGTGCAAGCATTTTCTGAGCTATGGTACCAAGCATAAGGTATACAATGCATATTTTTTATCAGTAATGAGATACCTTATACCAGTGTGGGGAACGTGTGGTGCGACGCAGTTTGGTAAAGTTACTGTCCTTCAAAACAGGGTACTAAAAATACTGTTTGGGTTGGATTATCTGACACACACTGAAACACTTTACCAAATGTTACAAGTTCAACCATTGGAGCAGGTCTTAAAACTAGAACAATCTAAATTTATTTATAATGTAATCAAGAATGGGCAAAAGTGTAATACTGTAATAGCATATACAAATGAAATACATACGCATGACACACGAAATGCCAATAACATCTATTTGTATGGTGTCAGAACCAGTATAGCTTTACACAACCCAATATGGGAGGCTTCAGGTACATTTAACGGATTACCACAAGACTTAAAAAATGAAATTTATTACAAAAAGTTTTTAAAGAAATTAAAGGATCATTTGTCAGATTGATGTGCTCTGCGATCAAATTAATATAGTTTATAGCTCTTCGATACCAATACTTTTAGTATTGTTTAGAAAAGCGCCTTCATTCAGGATATTATATAACTGTTTCCTCTTGTAAATATAATGTTAATGTAAGTGTAATGTAAAAGGTAGGCCTATGTAATATTGTTTATGATTTCGTGAATAAAGGATTTTGTTTAAAAAAAAAAAAAAATTAAATTAAAAGAGCAATATAGAGTCTTGAGTCAGATGGTCAAGTTACGGGCTTCCTGAACGAACTCCTCAATGGAGTAATAAGCCTTCTCAATTAAAATTTCCTTTAGCTTATTTTTAAAACGATCACTTCCCAAATTCTTCAAGTCCAAATAAAAAATGGTCTCTTTCATTTTTGTCGTAAAATTTACCTTCTACACGAAAATAATTAAAATATTAATTACAACATAGTTCACGTTCTTTAAAAGTCAGAATAAAAAAAACTAGCACCCTGTATATTAAAAACTTTAGGGCATAATAAACTTTTCGACAAAGTATCACCCATTCCAATAACTGATCCAGTGTTTAAATTCGCACTTTTTGCCGATGACACACAAGTATGTGTCAGTGCGGAGTGCGGACACTCTGGAGGAATCATTGGAAGGATATCTGTGATAGGAGCTTTGCAGTCAAGGCGGACCTGAATACGGGGCGGGGCGGTAAAGTTTTGTAATAAATTGTCATAGTAAATGAAGGATCTCTTCACAAATTTAAAGGAAAAATCCCTAGTATCTTTGCTAATAATGCTTTTTACAGCTTAAATGAATTTTTATGTGTAATGTGTTGATTTTATTATATTAGGTACCTACCTAAACTATTAAAATTTTAACAAACTTATATTTTAGAATTAGGTTGATTTTTGGAAATTTTTAAATCCTGTGCCTATGTACACTGTTATAATTATTATATTTGGCATAAATAAATTAGGATTAGGATTAAATAGGTTTATAAGAACTTTAAAATTTTATTATAACTTGGAAAAAAAACAATAAACTTATTATAAAACAACAATCTCTTACTTATTTATCACTGATTGTTATCAGCATTCTCTTCATTCTCATTCTCGTTTCTCCCATTGTCTTGATTACCCCATTCAAATCCACCGGGGTTATCTTCTGGCAATCTTTGGTAGTCAGCGTTTTCTGGCATTTCATCAAAAAGAATTTTCCTGGAATACACAAGAACAATAGAGAATCGATCAATCATAATGTAAATGTTTCAATACTTACAATATTGTTGGGGTTTTTAAAATTTTAAATCCTCCTCTTTGATTAGGAAACACATCTTCCAGGAAGTAGTAGATATGACCTACAGCTATTCCCATTAAATCCACATAAACTGCATTTCCTAAAAGCACTGAAAATGCTACCAAAACCCATGGCAAGTAGGGGGCCTACAAACAACAAGATAAATCAATCAGCTTGAAAAAAACTAAGTGACTCCTAAAAACATCCCCAAGTCTATACATGTACCTACCTGAAAATTTAATAATCCAAAAAAGTTCATCCTGACAAATAGATTTCTTCTTGACCATACATATACTAGCATTATCGTAAATGCTTGTCCTAAGAATAATAAATTAACAAAAAAGGCAAATATCTATGAATATATTAAGAAAAAAACATACATTTATTAAGTACTATCAATACTGAAAAACCTGAAGTAAACCAAAAAGGATACAATCATAAGAGTGGCTCCAAACAAAAACATTAACAAAAAGTCTGACGATCTATTTCTGAATGAACCTTCTTCTAACATCCTGCAATATCGGTATGTAAATATCATTGTGAAAAAGAAATTGAACCCGAATGTCCCAAAAAACAGAAAGGTAGTCACTAATCTCCATACTTGGCCTTTTAAAATCAATATTGGATTGAAGTATAGTTGAAATGGGGAGGCCAACTCCAGTTGCTAAAAACAATAAATTGTGCGTATTTTTAAAATATCCAATAGTAAGGAGGGCAGATTTAAAACTGACCCTAACCGTCTCAACGTTAAGAGGGAGTAAAGGTAAAAATTGAGTAAAGTATTATTGAAAATTGTTAAGGGTACTTATCTAGTAAGAAAATACATACCACAGCTAAAGTTGTGATAACGCAAGCCGTTGTGTAAGCCCTAGTAATAGGGGGTGTGTTTAAATACTCATTTCTTAATGTTTGGTAAGCCATTTCAATTTAGTTCTTTTCTAAGCCTAAAAATTACAAAAATACTGTCTTTTCACAAGCGCAATCACGACATAACGTTGTTGGGTCTTTCTATTCCCACTATATTTAAAAAATGTTCACGTTTGTTGCGTTTCTTTTGGCCACATCAGACAAAAACAAACTTTGAAAAACAGACGTCAAATCAAAATGTGTCAAAAACTCATTGGTCTTTGGACTTGGACTTGGGGATTTAATTTTCGTACCTATTGCACCGAAACATGAACTTTTAATTTTGCTCAAGTCTTCCTCGATATATTAATAACTCTGCAACGAGGGCAGAATTTTAAAAATAAGGGTTAATTCTGTATGACCCTGTTATAATGAACTTACAATTTGTAATTTGCAAATCTGTCCTATTCCCGTCTTTATTGAATTTATAAACCGTGAATATAAGATCTGTAAAAAGTCCGATCAGTTGGTTCTGTAGTAAGTCAGAACACATCAGCTGATTGTCAGTGTCATTCAAAAATTGTTCAATTTTGAAAAACATCACTTCGCTCAGGGTTTTAACCAAAGTTTTAACAAGTAAATATTTAATTTTTAACTATCCAAACACATTTAAATTTTAGTTTGAAGTATTTTTTACAAAATAGACCAGCTTCATCATGGTTTTGACCAAAGAATATCGAATTTGCATGCCATTAACAGTGGAAGAGGTAGGTAGAAAATCTATTTTTATAAAAATCAATGATGTATCTGTAAATATAAGCCCCTATTTAGCTTTGATTTAGTAAAATCTCTGGCTATCAGTTAATTCACAAGTCTCGGCTATTAAACTGGCACAGAATTCATTCGATTTTCATTAATTTTATCTTATAAAAACATGAATATTCACACAGCTTTCACATTATTGCTTTATGATGTGTATAATATCAGTTTTTCTTGTGCTGTCGCAATATAATTTTTTTTTACAGTAGTACCTACTAAACTAACAGTAAACTACAGGCTATATAGATTAAATTTCTCAGATATCTATAAAATTCAGCGAAACACTAAGATTTGACAAAGATAATATTAGTTAAACACATATTTCTACCATTAAATTTATTTACATTTACAGTACCGTATAGGGCAGCTTTATATGATAGCCAGACACAGTCTTGAACAATCCGGAGATGGAGAAGGTGTAGAAGTAGTAGA
The DNA here is from genome assembly GCA_963920685.1 of Polydrusus tereticollis. Taxonomy (NCBI): domain Eukaryota; kingdom Metazoa; phylum Arthropoda; class Insecta; order Coleoptera; family Curculionidae; genus Polydrusus; species Polydrusus tereticollis. The sequence goes on along the minus strand of OY987333.1, from coordinate 8,300,703 downwards.
AAATAAAGAAATAGATGATTCTGAGCATGGGAAAGGCCAGTACACTGAAAAACGAATACATTTATCAAAGTAAATTACAAACTGACAGAAATGATGTAGTATTTACAAAACACTCTTTTTTTAGTCGACTTCCTTATTGGGTTCAAGCTGTTATACCAAAGATATTTTATGTCACTGAAAAAGCATGGAACTATTATCCATTTACTATAACAGACTATACTGTAAGTTAAATTGATTTATTCCCCAATAGACTTTATACATACTTTAAGCCGACATCATTTCTTATGTTTAGTAAATTAATTCTTAATTTTTAGTGTTCGTTTATACCCAAATTTCACATATCCATTCAGACTAGATATGAGAATAATAATGGATCAACAGAAAATGTAAGTTTTGTAACTTACAGAACATTAAAAACTCCTTTATTAAATATTTTCTCTACAAATTTACCCTGTTTTAGTGTTTGCACCTGACTCCAGAACAGCTGGCAGAAAGAATTGTAGAAGATCTCGATATAGCTTATGACGAGGTATCTGCCAAACACTACAAGGAAGAGGAAGATCTTAAATTTTTCAAATCTAAGAAAACAGGGAGAGGTCCGTTAGTGGACGGTTGGAGGACAAATTATCCCACCATCATGTGTAGTTATAAGCTTGTGAATGCTTATTTTGAGGTTTTTGGCTTGCAAACCAAAACTGAAGAATTCATACATTCCGTTAGTAATTTTTTTAATAGGTGTTTTATCTGGTGGAAATTTGAACATTCCGCAAATTCATAATCAAAATGCTATCCCGTTTTTTTTGTTTCAGTGTATCCGAGAGATTCTCCTGCTTGGTCACAGACAAGCTTTCGCGTGGGTTGACGAATGGATGGATATGACCATCGATGATGTCCGGAAATACGAGTCTCAGCTGCAGCAGCAAACTAACAGTTTGTTGCAGGAAAGCAGCAGCCTTTCCGGGGCCGACACCGCCGACACCCTAGCAACCGTTCAGACGCAGATTAGCGAGGATAATGGGGATGGTTCGGGTGGATTAAGTGTTCCGGGAACCCCCAAGTCGCCGAAGAGTCCCGCGAAAAAGGGGTATTTTAATTGGTTTTAGTTGTTAATAAAGTGTTTTGTTTGTTTTTATTGTTGGCCATATTTTTTATATATAATATTAATTTGACTACTAAAATATCTAAATTATCAGGTAAATAATTACAATTTTCTGGTTCTACAACCTTCTACCTAGGGACCTTTTGGAAAAGAGCAATTTATGGACTATCTGCACAATTTTTCTGGAAGCATTCGCACATAAATCATCAGTAATAGAGGGTAAAGAAAAGACTGCACTTTTTTACAAGTCTCCTTTTGGTGAAAGTTCGAGGTGCCGTTTCAATTCTGGTGAACTATATTTATATACTAGGCAAGCAGTTTTACATTAAATCAAGTAACTATTACAAAAAAGAGACATTTTAGTTCTTTAAAACTGTAATCCTAGATATCAGCCCTGATGCATCACAGAAAAATGTTATTCTTATGCACGTATACAGGTACTTACAGTTATATTTCGTCCATAACACTTTCTAATATATTTTTGTAGCCTTTCTTGTCACATTGTGCCCAATAATTCACCAGGAACACGTTAAAACACTTTAAAATCCTCCAAAACACTAGAAAAGATTCACAACAGTCCCCCATGTTTGAAATTTTTGACAGAAAACCGAAAGAGCGTTGAGGGTTGCAGATCGGTGTTTCTGCCTCGGTGTACCCCGGCCACCTAAAAAGAGGAGGGCTTTAATTTCCATTCATAATTTTGTTGTGGCATCTTTTTCCAATGGATAAAGAAAGAGAGAGAGAAAAAGTAGGGCAGTGGGCGGTAACTCCAATTTTTTGTTTGGATTCTTATGTAATCGGTTGGTGTGGAATGTGTAGTACTATAAAAGGTACTTTTTACTATTTATGAATGAAAAGGGTACAGAGGAAACAAATCCGTGTTTTAAAGCTTAAAAATCTCTTAGTTCACTAGATTTAAATACTTTAAGAATATATTGTGATATTACTTATTTAAAAAATACTTAATACATAATTTTAGTTCGAGGGCGTATGATAAATGAATTTTCATACATATTTTAAATATAATCTTGTTCTCATTTGCCATGCCATTAAGAAGGTCTAAAAAAGTCTGTAAGCTAGTTTTAAAACACCGCTTGGAACAAATTTATACAAATTATTGACACAAGACTCGTCAGACTCGATAAGAACGGTACACTAGCGATCTTGCTTTTAGACCTAGACGATTTGCTGTGAATGTCTGGGGTTGGATGATTTGTGTTTATGGGCCTGGGGTCTTATGGCGATTGGAAGGAAGGTTTAACGCCAAATACCTATGTCTGCTCTGGAACATATGCTCACATTTGTTATATCCAAATATATCAAAATAACTCTTTCAGCAGGATAATTGCCAAGTTCATTCCAATAATGCTGTGAGAAGGATGGTTTGAATATAATAAAGTGGAAGTTTTGTCAAGATCCGCTTATAGTCCCGATATTAATCCCATTAGGGAATGTCTGGGGTCTAATTGTAAAAGAAATTTGAGACCTCGCAATTGTAATGAATATTGGAAGTAATCCGTGAGTGCTGGGAATGGCTTGATCTCATTATCAATTTAATCGTTTCAATTCCAGACAGATTGGCTCAAGCAGTCAAAAATCAGGGTCATATATATGACCAAATATTAAATTTTGATAATTATTGTTCTTGTTTTTACACTTGTTATTTTTATTGTTAGTATTAGTCAGATATACGTCGAGTTTCTCGTTCTCGAGAATATTCTCCTCTTACATCTCTACCCATACCTTTGCTTTTAACACCTGTTTTAAAAACAGCTTATTAGTAACAAACATGTTCAGGAAACAGTTTGTGGCCTAGAGCTATTTTTTAAACAGGGTCTCCCATTAATAAGGTATTTCTTATACAGGCGGGTCTCTCGTTTATGAGGTATTTTTTAAACAGGGTTATGGTTAGGTATAATCTAAGGTCTATAGAGGTAATAAGGTCCCTAGGGACAGAGGTTGTAGAAACTGCCAGTCGTATCTACTTACGCAGCGAAATAAAATTGTTGTATTCAGAAAGATTCTTCTTTTATTCCGGGATAATTTGAAATTTTTTAACCTTGATTCAATTAAAAACAGGCTGTAGCTATTTTTCTTGCTACTCAGATTGGAATGCTGGAGATGTACGGAAAGGGGTGAGTTTATGTTGAAACTGTGATAAACGATAAGCGCACGTCACTGCATGTAATAAAAAGAAAGATTCTCACTCTTTATTACTAGTGGCGGCTGTTGTTGGAGATCAACATCAGTCCAATCACTTAATACCTTGGCAGGAATCATTGGCAATTTTTTGATTGGACCATTCGTATAGTGAATGGACAACTCTATTTGGAGTTCTTCTAGAACATTTTTCAGGATTTAATAGAGCACTTACCACTTGAAAGCCGCCGAAACATGTACTTCATGCACGATGGGGCACCACCTCATTTCAGCGTTGGTGTGCTGCAGCACCTGAATATCGTTTTTCCAAACCGTTGGATAGGTAGAGGAGGACCTATTGCCTGACCTCCTCGATCTCCCGACCTAACGCCGTTAGATTTTAACCTGTGGAGACACCTGAAAAACTTGGTGTATTACACTCCGGTCGGCACTAAGGGGGAACTTCTACAGAGAATCACGTTTCATTGTGATGTGATAAGGGCCAAGGCAACATACTAATAAAACTGTTTTATAAAGGTTACTCCTTGAGGGCGATTTGGTGTATAGGATATGTATATATACAGGGCTGCCCAGAAGTCCGGAATAAAATTAATATAGCCTTAACATGTAACTTTTGGGGAAAATGCTCGGACACGTCAATTTAGTTTTATATATGCTCACATTTTCACGTTATTCGTTTGTTTTTTTATAGACATTATTTGTCAAAGATATGACGACATCGATCTTTTTTTTAAATGGAAACATACAGCTTGTGATACATCATTTGAAAGCTAATATCTCATACAGTATGCTCATAAATTTTGGCGCGATTCTGTCAAGCTATTTCAAAATGGCGACTGTTAAAAGTTTAATAAAAAAACCCTATTTAAATAAGCGGAAATGATAAATCTTTGATGTTTTTTTTTACCTTTCAAGGTAAGAAATCTTCATTGTTTCACGTTCTGGCATTTTGTGACGTTGTGAATTTGTAAAATTAATTTAGGTATTTCCGAAGTATTATTTTACAATTTTTTAAACAAAAATGGTTTTGTTGGAAAGGCAGCGTATCAAAGTCTTGATGTTGTTAGGATGTGGAGATAAAATAAGAAGTCAAAGTGAAGTGTGCACTTTATTTAATGCTAAATATCCGGAAAATCAAATTTCACAGGGCACTGTCGGTAAAATATTCCACAAATTTGGTGAACATGGCACAGTAAAGGACTTGCCTAGGAATGGACGGCCACGTGTTTTAGGTGACGATGAAAAATTGGATATTGCATTATCTCTTCAGGATAATCTGCATGTTTGAACAGTTTCATTGGCTCAAAATCATGATATATCTAGAGGTACTATTGGAAGTTTTTTGAAAGCAGAAAAATACCACCCTTATTAAAGTATGTCTTGTCCAAGAGCTTTTAGAAGATGACTATGATAGGCGTTTGCAATTTTGCGAAGAAATGATGAGACGGTGTGACGAGAATAATAGGTTTCCACAGAACATAATATTTTCGGATGAAGCTACTTTCTATTTAAACGGGGTGGTTAACAGACATAATTATCGTTTCTGGAGTCAAGAAAATCCACGACGGATATTTGAAGCGCATACCTAGCGGCCCCAGAAAGTAAATGTATGGGCAGATATCATTAATAGCCGAATTTTAGGGCCATTCTTTTTGGAAGGAAACCTCACAGCTGAACGGTACCTGGATTTCTTAACCTTTAAGTTGAGGCCAGCTCTAGCTGTAATTTTTCCCAACGAAGTAGATCCAGATATACCTAATGAAACAATTTGGTTTCAGCAAGATGGTGCTCCCCCGCATTTTGGTGTCAATGTGAGAAGATATTTAGATCAGATATTTCCAGGTCGCTGGATTGGACGACGTGGTACAATTGAATGGCCACCGAGGTCCCCAGACTTAATGCCTCTAGACTATTTTCTTTGGGGATATTTAAAATAAGAAGATTACCAAAATAGGCCAAATAATATTGAAGATTTGAAAAACAAAATTAGATTGGAGACACATAACATACCGGCTGAAGCCGTTCGAAATTCCGTCGACGGATTTTACCATCGTCTGGGAGCATGTCAAGTAGAGGGTGGAGGACTTTTACAGCATTTGCCACGTTAAACCACCTGTCTGTTGTGTTTTGTTTTGCTTCGTTACATTTTTATTTTTTTTGACAAAATAAATAACAAATAACCATAACTATTGTTAAGTCACAATGTCACAAAATGTCAGAGCGTAAAACAATGAAGATTTCTTACCTTGAAACGTAAGAAAAACATGAATGATTTATCATTTCCGCTTATTTAAATAGGGATTTTTTTTAAACTTTTAACAGTCGCCATTTTGAAATAGCTTGATAGAATCGCGCCAAAATTTATGAGCATACTGTACGAGATATTAGCTTTCAAATGATGTATCACAAGCTGTATGTTTCCATTTAAAAAAAAAATCGATGTCGTCATATCTTTGACAAATGTCTATAAAAAAACAAACGAATAACGTCAAAATGTGAGCATATTATACAAAACTAAATTGACGTGTCCGAGCATTTTCCTCAAAAGTTACAGGTTAAGGCTATAGATATTAATTTTATTCCCGACTTTTGGGCAGCTCTGTATATGACGGCCGACTTCTGAAAAAACTGATATTTTTCAGAAAAACTTAAAAATAAAATATTTACGTACTTTCTCGAGTAATTATATCTTTTTCAATCGCTTATTTAATGTTTATACTTGACAAGGACACATATATTATAATTTTAAGTATTAAATGAACAGATTTATTTAAAGAACAGAAATAGAATGATCAAAAAAGGCCGACTACTAGCGCAGTCACCCTATAAAGTGATTGAAAATAAAATACTCACAAGACTGTTTTATTAAAGTTCTTCAGTAGCAGTTTTAACACTATTTTGTACTATAAGACAGGCATTTATCTCTTAAATGTTGTACAGAACACTGTTTTACTACCGACGGTACTCGTAGCGTAAGTACTTCTTTTTCACGTAAACATCATAGATTAATCAATTTTTTTGCTTAAGCATGACATAAGCACGTTTATGTATTCGTATATATTTCAAAGAAACCCTAGATGCCAATTTTAGTTCAAATATCGACAGTATTTCAAAAGTTATTTAGAAAAAATAAAAATAAAATTTTAGAAACGAAGCATTTCCGGACCTTTGGGTTTATAGAAACTTTTTTTCATATTTTTAAGCAAGGAAACCCATCCTGAATTTTTGCGCAATATTAATAAAACACCCTGTATAATCTAGAACGCACCTCGTCCGTTTTTCCATGACAACGCCGAGAGCTTACCGCCCATGGCATACACCACTCGACGCTCTCCGAGATAAAACTCCAGTGTCGATCGTGTTTCAAACAGGGGCGCACGGACTTCCCAATCTCCAATACCATTTCTATCATTTCTTTAATTCACCACTTACCCTTAATTAATTACTTATCTTTTTGTAAGAAGACATTAAAATGAAGACCTCCTCATTCTCCCTAAGGGTTATGCGAAGGGTAAGGTCGATGTATACCGCTTCTCGATGTCTCTCGCTTGTCATAAAATGTATAAAAATTTGTCTTAAGTATGCGGACTAATTGCATGATTTATTTTCTGTTAAAAAGGCATTTAATTGTCTCCGTACTTTTCAACTATATCAAACGCTTTTGCAAATTATTTGTACCCACTTATTTGATATTAACTTTGTCTTATATACTTTGTTTTATCGGCAATTCAACAGGTAAACGAAAATTAGATTGGATTTACAAAAAAATTGGGCCTTAAAATATATATGAATAATTCAGTGTTTACAGAAAGCGTTTCTTAAAAGGGTTTCTTTAATTGTGTTGTTTTACGGAAAAAAAAATTTTAATAAAAAAACCCTAGATTGTCTTCACGTGCAAGGTATCTTGTATCTACGATCCGATCAAAATATGCTTTATTTTCTTAAATAAATATCTTTTTAGAAATTTTAATCAACAATATAATATAACATTTTAAATATTAGAATAAAGGATTCAAATAATTATGCCAAGTTATCATCAAAATATTCTTTTATGGTATAATAAGCTTTTTTCAATAAGTAATACATTTTTAACAGTTAGTATTTGACATTTTTTAAATATAAACTAGAAGATAATTAAAAATTTTTTTAGAATCCCAAATTATAAATTTCTTTACAAGACTTGAAGAAAGAATAGGTAAACATATATTACAGTCTTGTCTTGCATTATAAGTAGGTAGATTAATGCTATTTTTATGTCTTTGTGTTAAATCAAACTAACGGTTTCCAATATAAAAATTAAAGCTAGTGTTAACATTTTTTGTGAGATAAACAAAGGTTTATAAAAACATCTGCTTTGCACAAATAACTCTCTTTTGTAAAATGAAGATAAAATTAAAAATATATTGGCATAAATTTCCCCAGAAGCAAATTTCATATCTCAAAAGAGATTATATTAAAGCAAAATAAACATTTCGAAGAACTGTATCATTTCCTTCATTACTCTCAGGGCATAACAATCTGAAACCAGTTTTTTTACATAATTTTTTAATATGTTTATTAAGAGAAAGGTTTTCAGTAATGTAATTTCCTTTATAAATTTGAGGTTGTTAATTATTAGATTGTCAAAAATAATATTATTAAGTGAACATTTAGTTATTATTTTGGTTTTAGTAATATTAAAAGAAATAGGTAAGAGATACACCACTTTTTAATTATTAATAAATCTTATACCGGGTGTTGCATCGTCGAGCGGGACATAGGAAATCCCATGTATTTTTAAATGGGGTCAATTATTGGCTTCCCTAATTATTTTAGAGAAAAATTCTATTTAGGTTTATTAAAGAGCACTAAAACCCACATTCAAAAGAATAACTTTAGATATTTATTATTATTAGTTATCGCCGATTTCTTTTTAACTATTTCTCCTTTTTATGGCCCCGTATTTGCGGGCACCAGTCAAGGTAAAAGATGACTGTCAAATAAAGTTGTCATTTTGAAATGTGTGCTTTATTGTTATAAAAACTCGTACATCGAAAATATTAGCCATGAATTACACTTCTGAAGAAAAAATATTGATGATTAAATGGTATTATAAAGGAAATAGTTATCAAAATGTGTCAGACATGTTTGCTGCTCTGTATCCGAATAGACCGATACCTGCAAAATCTACAGTCGAAAGGACTATCAAGAAATTTGAGACAAAAGGCACTGTAATAAATAACTGCAGATGTGAAGAAAGGCAGGAACAAAGAAGAGATGCAAGAAATGATAGGGACTTGCAAGTTTTATTGTGCGTGGAAGAAAATGATGGGAAGATCAGCACAAGGAAACTTGAGGATGACATAGGATTAGATCACACCACAGCGTTACGAGCTTTGAAACGACATAAATATTATTCATACAAATATGAAAAGCACCAAGAGCTAAGAGATAGGGACGAAATACGACGACAGGAGTTTTGTTTTGGTATGATGGAAAGAGCAAACATGGATAGGGAATTTTTAAAAACATTTGTTTCACTGACGAATGCACATTTACCTTAAACAATGAACCCAATGTTCAAAATTATCGATATTGGAGCAAAGAAAACCAACACAGGTTTGTGGAAACAAGGACGCAATATCCACAAAAAGTTAATGTATGGGCTGGGATTTTCGGAGAAAATATTATCGGGCCATTATTTCTTACACGAAATTTAAATGCAGAATATTTTTTGGAACTACTTGAAGATCATATTTTACCTACTTTACATGATGCCGCCAGGGAAAATCAGGAAGTTTTGTACCAAATGGATGGCTGCCCGGCACATAGTACCCTGGCTGTCCGGGAATATTTAAACCGTGCTTTTAATGGAAATGTTATTGGCTTAAATCATACAGTAAATTGGCCAGCCAGGTCTCCTGATTTATCGCCAAATGATTTCTTTCTCTGGGGCCATTTAAAAAACAGGATATACAAAGATAAAAAATACCCAAATCTAGACGAGTTAAAAAATGCTATTTCTGCCGAATGCAATAGAATTTCAACCATACCAACTAGCGAATGTAAGAAGAGAATTTTATGATCGCCTCGGTTATTGTCTAGCAGTCAATGGAGGAATATTTGAACATCTTCTTAAATCCTAAAGTTCTAACAATTTAATAGTACCTACCTATTAATTAGTAAAATATTGAAACATGTAAAATGTCATAATTAACCTTGTAATTGGATACTTTGTTTTAGTTTTATTCAGATTAATTTGTACTCATAAATACATCTTTAATATTTTCGATGTACGAGTTTTTATAACAATAAAGCACACATTTCAAAATGACAACTTTATTTGACAGTCATCTTTTACCTTGAATGGTGCCCGCAAATACGCGGCCATAAAAAGGAGAAATAGTTAAAAAGAAATCGGCGATAACCCGTAAACGGGCTCATTAAAAATATCTAAAGTTATTCTATTGAATGTGGGTTTTAGTGCTCTTTAATAAACCTAAATAGAATTTTTCTCTAAAATAATTAGGGAAGCCAATAATTGACCCCATTTAAAATTACATGGGATTTCCTATGTCCCGCTCGACGATGCAACACCCGGTATATTAATTATTTTAATGAATGCTATACAATATTTACTATGCCAAAGTATTGTTATATCATCAGCAAACATGATACAGATTAAAAATAGCAAGGGACCAGAAACTAAACCTTGAGGTACTGCACACATCAATTTTATTATTTTCTGATTTCTTGCCATTTAACAACATACTACGTATACATACTTTATTATCTTCTGACGAAATTAATATATATAATATCGGATTTGCTTCCGGGGAAATTCATGTAAATCTTTTAACTCTTAACTCTATTTTCATTTTACGAAAAAGAGCCATCATGTATTTGTGCAAAGCAAGATCTAGTGATTCTTGTAAACCTTTGTGTGTTTCACAAAACAATTTAATTCAATATTTCATTGGGGCACATTATAACATAATAAATAAGTAAATTATGTTTCGTTGCACCAGCAACTAAATTGTGAAACAACATAATACATATACATTCCTATGCAAAACATCTCAGTCCTGGTCATCAACAATGACACTGGTGTCATCACCTTACATAAATACATAAAAATACTACCAGTAGTTACATGTTCTGGCGAGTCAATAATAGTATTACAAAAATATCTGGGGAACAAGACAGATTCATAATAATATGCCAGTCATCAACTTTTAAAGAGTCCTATAATCTTCGTAAGAGAATTTGTCGGAATTCGAATTTTTTGGGTCACAGAGTGTACTGCTACATATACAGGAAGTAATTTGCGGCAGGTAATAATTTGGCGAAATTAAATTTTTTTAATTCCCTAAACATTTAGAAAAGCACGCAGGAGCACTTTACCTAATAAACTGCAAACAATAATAAAATTTAATTATATTAAAGGACGAACCTAAACACTTTTTATTCGTTTTTCGTTATATAACAAACATACAGTGTGTCCGCTTAAGTTCTTTACATATGGGAAACTTTTTTAATATTAATTTTATGAAAAAAAAGTTACTCCTTATAAAAAGTTCTGCTTACTGAAAAAAATAATATAATCAAATAAAACAACGGCAGTCTACCTCCACAATATGTATTTCAATGTATATGACATATCCTACATGTTTCGGACATAGAAATGTCCATCATCAGGGATACTAAAAGAAATTTACAATGTAAGTTAAACGTTTTAAGTAAAATGAGAGGACTTACCAGTAGTCGATTACGACAGCTCTATCTTGCATAAGCGACGATCAAAAGTATGTTAAAATTGAAAATTGTAGGTTCTAAGGAATGTTCAAGATTGAATGAGATGTAATATTTGAAATTTTGGTCAAGGTATCTTTGAATAAGGGGATTTCCAGTTTGCAGCCACTGAGACAGGTGATGAAGCAATTATGTTATTTGTAGCTATTTAGAGAAGGTTAATTTAAGTGAGGTGCTCAAAGATGCTTCATCTAACCGTGTCTAGGGTGTGGTCATCAAAATACTGGGTTAGACTTGAATAACACATTCTTCCATTCTGTTATGGACTACTTCTTCAAGTTTAAAATAATATTAGATTATTCAAACTTGAGATAGTATGTACAGGATGATCAAAAAGTAAAAAAATCAAAATTGACCTACGAGAAAAGTAGCCTTAATTTTAATTTTAGAGCAAAATAAAATAAGAAAATGTTGATTGGCATTAAAAATTATATCTGTTTCAACTCTTAGTAGACTATTATTGAAAATAAACTTGAAAATTTAAATCTTAATTCTTAATGGCATGTCCATTATCTTGCCACCACTTCCCACCTGAATTTGAATTTTAACTGTCAGCTATGTTAGTTGTCTGAAACATCAGTTTGAATATTTAATATATGATAAAATTGAAATAATTTTAATTGTTGGTGAATATTACAAAACGTATCGAGAAACTGCCGAAATTTTAACTACAGATATCCTGATAAAATGATTTCTGTTACAACAGTAAGGAACATAGTGACTAAATTCAAGACCTTTGGAAGTGTGGAAAATAACTACAATAAGAATATAGTATAAGAAATATTCATTAACTTTCCCTCACTGTACATTTGCCTCGACATATCCTCCCTCCATTTCAATACATTTAGCCGTTCTTGCAGAAAATTCTCTTAAAACATTTCTAATCATGGCAGGAGTTATATTTGTAATTGTCTCTCTAATTACCCTCTCTAAATGGTCAACATTTTAAAATGGCATTTGTAGGTATACATTCTGTTTTAAGTAGCCCCACAAGAAATAATCGAGGGGGCTCAACTCCAGAGACCCAGCGGGCCAAAAAAGGTCAGAATATCTATCGATAACTTTTCCATTAAAAAGGGTATTTAAGTATTGTCTTACATTCCTCGTACTGTGGCATGGTGCACCATCTTGTTGGTACCATATCCGTAGTCTATCGGGTATGTGAAGTCCATGAATAAAATTAAACAAATAATTATTTAAAAAATGCAAGTAACGTTCATCATTTAAATTTAGTCGAAAAAAAAAGGTCCTATTATTCTATTTTTTAAATACCGCTCCACACATTTGTTTTAAATGAATACTGATCACGTGTCTGTATAGTGAAATTTGGATTAACGTCACTCCACCAACGGCAATTTTGTGAACTTGCAGTACCGGTAAAGGTTGCTTCGTTGGTAAAAATTATATCTCTTGTCATGAAAGGGTTATCTTCTAACTCTCCTTGTATTAAAAAACGAAATTCTAAGCCTCGCTCAAAATCACCTGGCTTCAAGGTATGTATACATTTTGGTTTGTAAGACCGAAATTTGTTTTCATTTAATATTTCTGAAATCATAGTTTTCCCTACATCATTTGGAAATGTTGTTGGCCTTTTTTGCAATGATTTTTTAGGATCTTCTACTACAGACAACATTACTTGGTTCACTGTTTCATTATTTGCAACTCTTGGTCTACGTTTCTTATTGTAGTTATTTTCCACACTTCCAAAGGGCTTGAATTTAGTCACTATGTTCCTTACTGTGGTAACAGAAATAATTTTATCAGGATATCTGTAGTTAAATATTTCGGCAGTTTATCGATACGTTTTGTAATATTCACCAACAATTAAAATTATTTCAATTTTATCCTGAATACTCAATTTCAACGGCATATTTATATAATTAAATATTCAAACTGATGTTTCAGACAGATAACATAGCTGACAGGTAAAATTCAAATTCAGGTGGGAAATGGTGGCAAGATAATGGACATGCCATTAAGAATTAAGATTTAAATTTTCAAGTTTATTTTCAATAGTAATATGTTAAGTGCATGTAAAATTGCTGAAAATCATGCATGAAGGTTTGTTGCCCTAGAAACAGCTTGAATGCATTTTTATTGTTATTTACCAAAATTATAACTATTTTAAGGTAAATAACAGTAAAAATGCATGAAAGCTGTTTCTTTAGGGCAACAAATCTGAGTGCATGATTATCAAGCCATTTTACATGCACGAAATATATTTTTTAGACTATTTCCTGAATGAAAAACTAAAAACGAATCATTTTGATAAATTGACGCGAAATTGTCAAAGCAGAAACTTCAACTTGTTGTGACAGTGACGGTTATTCTCGTAGGTAACCAACAATGAAAAACCAGAAGAGTGCAATTTTCAGCTCAATCGCGACCGAGGGCTGATTTTCACCGAAAATCAAGTGAAAAGCGCATTGTAGTTACAGTATATGAGGGAAATAGTCAATAATAGTCTACTAAGAGTAGAAACAGATATAATTTTTATTGCCAATCAACATTTTCTTATTCCATTTTGCTCTAATATTAAAATTTAGGGTACTTTTCTCGTAGGTCAATTTTGATTTTTTTACTTTTTGATCATCCTGTACATACTATTTCAAGTTTGCATAGTCTAATATTATTTTTTTTGTAAGCAGAACATTTTATAAAGAGTAACTTTTTTTCTTAAAATTAATATTAAAAAAGTTTCCCATATGTACAGAACTTAAGCGGACACACTGTATATAGTCTCACACGTTATTTTTGTTCTTTGTCAATTTCCTCGACATTTCAATCGGCCATTTTAGGTTATATTAAAAATATATTGTATGATGAATATTCTTTGATTCAAGTTCAAAACACCTAGAACAACGCAACTTATTCTAAAAAAAAACAACATTTTGCATTTTATAGTATTTTCATTAATCAATCATTCAAAAACTGCAATGCTTTATTATATTACCTAATTTATGGCATAAAGGCATTTTTAATACCCCGCATTTTCCAGGTGCATTGCATATACCTCTGGCTTTCGCATTTTTCTATAGGCTGACCTTTGACAAAAATTAAACAAAATTACAAATTTAAAAAACACCCAATCATTCGGAATTAAACTTAACTATTAACAATAAATATTATTTTAGTTGCTTTGATTAAATTTCATTGCAACCCGACTTTATATTTACTTGTTTTTTAATAACTTTGTGAGCTACCCTAAGCCAATTTAATGAATATAGTGTCCGTTTTATAGTATATTTGATTATGGTTTTATTTTTAAGCGTAGCAAAGGTCTGATGCCAGCTTATCTTGATCAGTTTGTTGCGTTCAGAAGGGAGATTTATTCATATTTTACAAGAAGTAATAAAGATTTTCATGTCATGAAAGCCAGGAAAAGGCAACTATGTTGTCATTGCTTCATAAAGGATTGAATGAATTTAACCATATAGGTATAGTTGTTTCAAGCTTAATTTGATGACATAAGAAAGCGTTAAACTCCTGACCATAGGCGTCGCTTCTACCAAATAATTAAAATGCGGATTGCTGTAAATTTTTAATATGATTAAATAGTATATTATAGGTTGTTCATTATAGTATATATCGATAAAAGGTTTGTACCCGTGACTTCGCTTTCAGAGAATATTCTTAAAATTGTCTTTCTGTAAAGAAAAATGCTAATTTTGCCTGCAAAGAACACATGCATTTAATATTTTTAGAATGGCCTTTCATGGCCATCATGAGTATCAAACCAAGTTTTACTTAAATACATATATTATACTTTTATCGAATTCATAGTACTCCTTTATTTTGCGCAACTAGTCCTGTCGTAGTTCAATGATACGCACGGATTCCAATATAACCATTAGATTATCTATATTATTTTTGATGTTTAAAGCCACATTTTAACAAAACATCACGCAATGTTGTAAAAGTTGTAAATAATTCGCAGAATAAAATCCCTTGTACCTAGTATTGTCAGCCGTTTTGAATTTGTGATTTATTGGTTTACGCTTTATGGAATGACCGGTTACAGTCCCCAAATTAATTACGTTATAAATTCTTATAAAACCCAAGTTGTGTTAATTCATTACAAGTACATTCTTGTACACAGCGTATTTTCAGTTTTTCACGGATTTTCTTTTTTAAACACGCGTACATATTTAAAATAATGCGCTGATATTGAACATGTAAATCTTTGTTTTTTAATTCCGGACTTATTTCGCTTTCGACGGCCGACTCTGGCACCGACTCATTATATTCCTGCGATAATTCACCTTGACCTTGTTTCAAATTGTCGCCAAAAAGTCACACTGAAATAATAAAATAAAGTTAAGGAGCATTTACACGTATCCAGTAGCTGGCGCCAGTCTCACTGGCGCGCCAGCACTGTCATACTAGTGGCATCGTATGAACACTTTTTCGTGCCAGTCCAGCCCTGGCCGCCAGCCCTGGAGCGAATAGAGATCGCGTCTATTTTCCTTGCCAGTAGCTGCCACCCCCTACCCCGTAACACCCGCGCCAGTGTTACAGGCAACGTCTAAACACGTTGGCGTCAGTCGATGTCATTATTGGATTGTACATTTTTGTGATTTTCATATAAAATGGCCCGTAAATATAATGAAAATGAAACGTTGTGTTGTGTTACCCATCTCTTCTTTTAATAACAAACACATGTTTTTTACAATATTTCTTTTTAACATTCGAATTTTTCTCGAATTCATTTAAAAAGGAATGCTGATGCGACAGTGAAAACACAAGATTGACTGGACTCGTGTAAACGACTTGGGTTCAGCGCCTTGCCAGCCAAGAATTGGCAGGCCAGTGAGACTGGCGCCAGCTACTGGATACGTGTAAATGCTCCTTTACCTAGGAAAACCTTACTTGTCTAAAACCACACAGTTATAGCAGAAAATGATGTAAATTACAGTAAAGTTTCAATCAGCCACGCCGCTGTCCGATTCCCAATATCGCATACCTCAAGCAACAACGGATTTTAAAGCTGATAAGGGATCACCCAATTGGCGGAACCTTTATTTATTTGCTCTTCTTGTCTACAGCATATAAATTTGTATTTACGCGCTGCTCTATTAATTTTCCCAATCGCCACTAATACTTCGCACTTTAAATTGCTGGTGAGCCTCGACACTCTACCGCTAGGGTGTTGCCAGTTCTGCAAAGTTTTCGTAAGTATAGGAGGAACGTAAGGATTTGTTAATTGTTAATTTTCTTTGTTTAACAACGGTGAAATTCCTTTTAGTTTCATTTCAAATATTTCTGTATAAATACTATTATATTATTCATGAATGGCTTTTCTTTCTTTCTTTGACATTGGAAATTTCTTGATTCAAAGTAGATTTGCAAACTAGCTTACAAGAAAGTTATTGACTATCAATTAAATACTGATATAAAAGAACACTTTTAATAATAGGAACTTAAAGAATTTTGTAAAAAGATCTTTTGCTTTGAAGCCCGATCGAAGCTTTTCTATGTCATCAAACTGACTTTGGAAAAGTATACCAGCTAATATTAAGGCGTCGAAAACTGTTACGGAATTTAAATTGAAACTGAGACGATATATTTTGGAATAGAAATTGTATACATGTTAAATATTGCAGGTTTTATGGTTTCATAGTTGTACTATGCTCTTGTTATTGTAACTGTGATTAGTCGTGACGATTTACCAATAAATTTCATTTAATGTCATTTCATGGAATCAACATTTTTGGTGATCTCAAAATGTATGTCTTTCTGAGCTATGGGATAGTCTAAATGCAAGTAACGAGGTATAATAGATTAAATTAATTGAAGTTGCGAAACAATGGGAACTGGGGCACAACCTTGTATATTTTGGTTTTCCCTGTTTAGGTGGCAATTATATTTTCTTACTTAACAGCTACCCATTATGCTTTAATAGACTACTGCGTGTGTGTATTATGTACACTCCATTTTTACAAATCATTTAAGTACCTTAAGTTATAGTTTCTGGCTCTGAAATAAAAGCGAACTCAAAAAAATCACAATAAAATAGAAAAGAAAGAAAGGAATTAATAATTAATTGTCTCTTTTAACAAAAATCTGTAGTATATGTGTTGTGGCCCTTGAAGTTCTCTCAAGAGGTTTCAAACAATTACAAAGCAAGTTGATGACAAAGACGTTTGCAACACTTAGAACTTCGCCGAATCTATCATTTGTACAATGCTTTGTATGTTAAATGAATTTCACGCTGTGTATAGCTTTTTCGGCGATTTTAATTGAAAGTGGAAAGCAAGGCAGATTGCTTTATCGTCAAAAAGAAAAACAGAGCGATCAAATCTGTTCATTATGAGGGTTAAGATGAGCATATTTAAATACAGGGTCTCCGGAAATGACGATGACAAATTTTGTGGCATTTGCGAACTTATGTTAATATGAACTTTCTTATCAAATTTTTTTAAATGTACAATCATACCTATAAAATGTGTCATTGTTATTTTCGGTCGGTATGGGTTGGGTTAGTTTGTAGAGCTATAGTCTATTTCAGAAAGGTGTAGGGTAATAAAAGCTCATTAGGTATGCAAAGGGACTACAGAGTGACCCAACGAATATTTAAGCCACTTTCACAATTTGGCATTGATTTCATTGCAAAATTCTTTCTTTTCATCAAGTGCAGGTAGTACCACCCGAGTGCTTGGGTCAGTTTATGGGTTTTGCCTATTGTTATTCATTTACAAACACTGAAAATAGTGTGACAAGGGCGTGCCGGTAGGATATTCGTAAAAAGGAAAGAATTTTATTTTCACAGAATAAGAATTAGGCATTATGTACATAGTATTAGTTACACTTATTTTCTATTAAACATTTTTAAAAAAATACATTATGCAGAAATTAAATTATACTCGTAAAAAGGAAAGAATTTTATTTTAACAGAATAAAATTTAGGCATTATGTACATAGTATTAGGTACACTTATTTTTATTAAACATTATAAAAAAAATACAAAATACAAAAAATACTTTATACAGAAATTAAATTATAAAAAAATCATAATATTCTTCGTCATCTGAGGAACTGTCATCTCCTCTTGACGTTATAATTAACGGGTCGACGGTCCGATCGATCAGGTGGTCAATATCCCACATTTTCTCCTCTTCTTTAATGGCATGATGACCTGCTTTTCGCCAGTTCTCTGGTGTCACTTCCTTAATGGCTTGATCAAACAGTAGCTTAACGTCTTTTATTTTGAATGTCGTGTTGTGTCTTGCTACAAATCCTTTCACTTGCGCCCATATAAGTTCTATAGGATTTAATTCGCAATGATATGGCGGTGTGCGCAGCACAGTTACACTATGTTTTTCTGCTATATCTTCCAGGGCATATTTCATAAAACGATGTTTGTGTAAATTTGCTATAGCTAATAGTTCCTTCTTTATCAAATTATCTTCAAATTAAATACTTTTGGTGGTTAACCAGTCGATAATTTCTTGTTTTTTCCAAGATGAAGTTAAAGTCTTCTCTGTTCGTCATGAATGATAGCTTACGTTATCCATAACTACTACTGAATCAGCTGGAAGGTATTTTATCATCTCACCAACATAGTCCTCAAAAACATTCGAATTCATGTCCTCGTGGTAATCTCCCGTATTGAACGACTGAAAGGTTAGCAAACCTTCTTCTAAAAATCCATCTTCGCTTCCAATATGGACGATTATTAGTCTCTTCCCTTTACCTGAAGGCACCTTAATACCCGTTGACAATTTTGGTACTATATAACCTTCATTAATCCACGTCTCATCAAGATAAAAGATTTTCTTCTGCTCTCTTCTGTACTGCTTTATACTTCTCAAGTATTCTTATCGCCAGCAAACAATTTCATCGCTTTCCAGTAAAAGTGATTTACGGTTATGCTTTTCCCAGACAAAATCCATATTTTTTTGAAGTGGTCCATAAAAGTTTTCTAGTTATAAACGGAATACTGTCATCCTGGCCAAGCTCCATTCGAATCTTATCTAGGGTGGGTATTTCTTTTTTAAAATAAAAGAGTGAACTTTTCTTCGAACTATACTTTTGGTGTCTTCATCAAGGACTTTTACTGGCCTGCCTGGACTTTTCTTGGAAGGTTCCACTTGACCTGCTGCCTTTCACTCCCGCAATAATTTAAAAACGGTGGACTTTCCAACTCCAGTCATTCGGGAACATTGGTCGACAGTTTCTTGTACAGTAAAATTCGGATAATCGTATTTTATGCAATCATGTACATTTAAAATAATAACTTTTTCACTCACTGATAGTGGATAATTATTGGAACATCTTTTTGTTGGTGTGAATGTCGCCATTTAATTACTAATCTTATAATACTGTGAACACTATATACGGCTTAACAGCAAATACTGATGCGTTAAACTAAACAAATATACTTATTAAGGTCATACACAAACACGATATATGAAGTTTATTCCAAATTACCACATATTTTTATGATCCAGCCAAAGAGGCCAAAGCCAAACTCGGTACCTGTTAAATGGTACCGGTCAAACGCAAAACGTAACTTTATGATCTACTACCTAACTAATCCCTACACAATATTCCGATTTTGACACTTCAGGCCAGAAAACATACTCCTCTCACGCAATTATCTTACGCAATTACTTGAAATTTTAATATTATAAACAATACTATTTTATCTTAATACCCGTTAACCTAATTTTATAAAATTTTTTGGTTAGTTATCATAAATAATTTAATGCACAAAGTTTACCTGCGCCTATATGACTGACACCTTTCTAAAATAGATTATAGACTGATTAGTTGGTACCTATGTAAAGAATAAATGAACAATTTTATTTTAATTATTACAAATGAATGTTTGCAACTCAAACAATTTGTATGTATAAAAAACAATAACTAAGCATTTAAAAATAAATATATCAATTATTTTTCCCTTTGCGACTTGTTGTGGGGTCGTTCTTTTATACTATAAGCATTTTGGCTGTAAAAGAAAATTTATATTCAATTAGAAGCACATATATACCACCAATCAGTCCACAAGCGAAGGAAATTGCCTTTATTGTGAGCCAGGAAGGCGTTAAACGATCCCAAGGGACATTTTAGACCCAGAAGCTAAATATATTAAGAATAAACTCGGTAGGTTTCCAGGAAAAATAGTGACGGTAAAGTAGTCCTGAGAATATATAGCAAATACGATTTTTTGTGTCAGAAATTTTAATAAATGCGATTTTATTTTGGCAAATATAGAAATATTACTTGTTGGAAATTACATTCGATTTTTCTCTATGCTATATTAAGCTAGATTTCATTTTCTTGGACTTTTCACGTTTCCTTTTTTTTTTCTTTGTTGTGATCCGCTCTGAAGTGCTCGAAGATGTCTGTCATGTCTGCGGCCTAAATTCGATTTCTATAGTGGACAAATTGAATTTTCAACAATCCAATCATTTCTCAGCGAAAGATGATCGAACTCGGAAAAAGTAAATTTGATTAGAGTAAAAAGTCAAAGCAATACCTAACTTTGGGTGATGGCACGTGATAAAATTAATTCCACAAATACGGTAAAGA
Source organism: Polydrusus tereticollis (assembly GCA_963920685.1). NCBI lineage: Eukaryota > Metazoa > Arthropoda > Insecta > Coleoptera > Curculionidae > Polydrusus > Polydrusus tereticollis. The sequence continues at coordinate 8,280,116 of OY987333.1, read as the reverse complement.
AATAATCTATTACAAAAATGATGGAGCCTTGTGAGGTCTAATGGATCTAAATCGACAATCTTCATAATATCTCGAATATCAGAAGGATTAAACTTAAATTAATTCGTAGATAAATTGCATTTCGATTAATCTGCATCTAAAGCTTAATAATACAAACTGTAATTTAGAATTAGTTTAAATGAGACGACTTGAGGAACTGTAAACTAACCTGAAGAAACGCTAATACTTTGGTTATGTTTTTATTAATTAATTATATACAGGGTTGTTCAAGAGTTCTGCATAAAATTCGCATTTTTTCTATAAATTATTTTTACGAAAATGGCTGTAACACAGAAATTGATTTAAATTGCTGTTTATCTTTCTGTAATATTTTCAGCCCCCTCCCGTACCAAGACAGTTGCTTATGCTGACCATCCGTCTTAACAGAAGATAAAGAACTTAATTCCTCTCATTCTTTAACTAATACTTTAGCGCAATTACTAAAAGGTGGCTAAAAATATTACAGAAAGGTGAACAACAATTTAAGTCATTTGCGTCTGTCAGCGTTTTTCTTAAAAATAATTTATAGACAAAATATGAATTTTATGCACATAAACTGGAAAACATTCTCGTACTATGATAAAAAGTAAACGATATTAAGCTTTATGGTAGAGGAAATTAAAGTCTTACTTGTTATATTTCACAATTTAATTCAGTTTGCTGACACGTGTTTCAACCCTTGCGGATAATAATTATCAAAGGAATATTAAGACAATACTAAATTTTACATGTCATAAAATAAAATTAGGGAGATAAAGTACATCGACAGATGATGGGTTATTTTGGTCCTAAATTTACAGGTATTGACCAAAGGTAAAACTAAATTACAGGTATGATTATAGAGGTATTTACATATAAGTAATAAAATTAAGAAAATGATATTGTGTATATAATTATGGGTTTTTTCGTTCGTAATTATTGACAGTGTTTATTGCATATTTATCCTAAGTTAGTAGGCTATTAAGTATTGGATTGGCACCTGAAGGTATTTCAATTTGATTATTAACAACATTACGTCTATAATCATACCTGTAATTTAGTTGTACCTTTGGCCAATATCTGTAAATTAAGTACCAAAATAACTCATCATCTGTCAATTTACTTCATCTCCCTAATTTTATTTTATGACATGTAGAATTTAGTATTGTCTTATATTCCTTTCATAATAATCCGCAAGGGTTGAAACACGTGTCAGGAAACTGAATTAAATTGTGAAATATAACAAGTAAGACTTTAATTTTCCTCTACCATGGAATATCCATTTCACCAAGCATGTAGCCCATCACAAATCAATTAGATATTAAGCATGTTCTAACCACGGACTAGTTTTTAATCGGAAATAGAGTTTGCCAGATATAGGAAATAGGTATTATGTCTACAACTATGGTTACCATTCTAGGCAAGGATGTAATTGTATGGTTTGTTTTATTGGCATTGGAGTATACGAAATGAGGCAGATACAGTTACAAAAAAAATCAAAAATATAACCAAAATATACGAAATATAGTGTCATATCGATTATCGAATAATAACACATGTTATTTAAATCATACTTGATTAAAATTTCCCATGTGAAGTGTCTCGTCTATTAATCGTCCAAGAACATTATTAAATTATTGATGCTCGATGGTAAACTTGACGATTTCCATGTCAGCACAATTATTCCATATAATGCACCAAAACTTCGTTAAAACTTTACCCCAAACACTCTAATATTCAAGTCATCTCACCGCGAGTTAATCTGAAATTGCAGAGCATCGGAATTACATTTTAATGAGTCCTGACTGAAATTGTAATTAATTGTGTAAAAGTCAATATAAAGGTTTGAATTAGAAAAATGTTGCCAGAGGAAACTTAACATTTACATTTAAAGAGCAAAATATTTTCAGTCGCTATTTAAATGCCAACCGCAGCCATTAATAAAATTATGCTTACAATGTTGTAATTTTCCCCAATAAATACCCATGAGAATCATAAAGAATTACGGTGAGAATGCTATTTACAAAGAGAACTATATCCAGTACAATCACTGTTGTTTTTAATACATATTTTAAGTTATTTGCATATTTATTTCCGTATTTTATTGTTACCAATTTTTCTTCTGATATACAATAATGATGGAGCCTTGTGAGGTCTAATGGATCTAAATCTGTAAAAGGTCTTTACAAAAATCTACCACATATTCTTCAAACCAAAAATAGCCGATTTAAGTAAACTTACCTTTGTACAAAGTTGTTTAGCTTGGGCGCTAGACGGCGCTGAAGTGACAATTTTTAAATCGTTTTTCTGGATTAATTCAAAAACTGTTCATACTATTTTGCCGAAATTTGGTACGTCGACATAGCTTTACGGGGCAAAAAAACTTATGCCACAATTCTGATTAATATCACTCCATGGGCGTAGAACCTGTTTTTTTTTACTAATTGCTTGTTTCAGATTTCTATGGCAATGGAACAAGAGGGGTTTGGGTACAAAATTCAGATGAACCAACTCACTTGCTACAAAGAAGGTACTCTTGATAAGAGTCGATTCCTCTGACGGTTTTCGAGAAATTTGCATTTTATTATTTAATACGTAGTACTTGGATTTTATAGAATTTTTCTGTTTTTGATTTCTACGCCAATGGAAGATAAGAGGTTTAAGTTTAAAATTTAGATTAAATCAACTTATTTACTAGAAAAAACCTCTTGAACAGTTTTCTTATCATCTGCTTTTTGTTCGCACGGTATTTTTCAGGTATGTACAACACGACCTTACACCTCACAAACGACTGTTATTGTTGGTTATTATTAGTTTCATCTGACAACATAAGATTATTGTCAAATTTGTAACATTTAATATTGTTGCTAACGTTCAATCATTTTATCTGCTTGCTTTAATTATTAGAAAACTTCATTTGTCGTGAATTATCATGGCGGTGCAATACACTAATGCAGAATATACCGATATGATATTGGTATTTGGGTATTGCCAAGAAAATGGTCGAGAATATGTCAGAGTCTACTCCAAAAGGTTTCCAAATCGTCGTATACCAAGCCACCCGACGTTTGCTGCTGTTGAAAGACGCCTGCGAGAAACGGCCAATTTACTCCTAAAGCCATTGATAATGAAAGACAGCGTTTTGTAAGGGTTCCTGAAGTCGAGGAAGACATTTTAGAACGTGTTGCAGAAGATCCAGAAATAAGCACCAGGAGGCTAGGTAGGGAAATAGGAGCATCCAAAGATATTGTTCATGAAGTACTTAGAGAACAGTTGCTATATCCATACCATAAGGTGCCAGTCTTCTACCTAATGATCCTGAAATGCGCCTGGTTTCTAGTCGGCTTGTTCATAGACAGAGAGAAGATAATCCCAACTTTGTCAACAATATTTTGTTTACCGATAAACCATGTTTCACAAGAAGAGGGATTACACATTTTCATAATGAACATGTTTATGCGGATGAAAATCCACATGCTATCAAGGTAAAACATTTTCAAAATGAGTTTAGAATTAATGTGTGGGCTGGAATAATTGGTAATCACATTGTTGGTCCTGTCATTATTCCACAAAGATTAACCGGGAAAATTTATTTGCAATATCTACAAAATACGCTGCCAGATTTGCTAGAAGATTTACCTTTACAACTTTGGAGAGATATGTGGTTTATGCACGATGGAGCTCCACCGCTCCACCACATTTTGCATTAAATGTAAGAAACTTTTTGAACCAGCAGTACCCAAATAAATGGATTGGTAGAGGTAATGCCCCTGTAAATTGGCCACCACGATCTCCGGACTTAAATCCATTGGATCATTTCTTATGTCTTAAGATGCCCCCCATCTTAAGACAGTGGTTTACAGGACAACTCCAGATAACGCAGAACAACTATGGCAACGTATTCAAGATGCAATAAATATTCTTAAGGGCGATGAACAAGTTCTGCAATGAGTGTGTTTTAATTTTCTTCGACGTATAAATCTTTGTATTCATGAAAATGGTGGACATTTTGAGCAATTTTTATGATATTTCTATTTATTTCTGTTTATGATTTAGTTATATTTTTCTTTTTTTATAAAAACTACGTATTAAGTAATAAAATGCAAATTTCTCAAAAGCCGTCAAAGGAATCGAGTCTTATCAAGAGTACCTTTTTTGTAGCAAAAGAGTTGATTCATCTGAATTTTGTGCCCAAACGCCTCTTGTTCCATTGGCATAGAAATCTGAAACAAGCAATTAGTAAAAATCCCAGGTTCTACGCCCATGCACTGATATTAATCAGAATTGTGGCATGAGTTTTTTTGCCCCATAAAGCTATGCCAATGTACCAAATTTCGGCAAAATAGTTTGAGCAGTTTTTGAATTAATCCAGAAAAACCATTTTAAAATGTACACTTCAGCGCCGTCTAACGCCCAAACTAAGGAACTTTGTACTAAGGTAAGTTTACTTAAATCGGCTAATTTTGGTCTGAAGATAATGTGCTAGGTTTTTGTAAAAACCTTTTACAGACACCCTGTATAACTTAAAATCGGTTAAAACAGAAATACATATCATTACAGTTGAAATTCAGTCAGTAGCGGTTTTAAATTAGCCAGTTACCAGCTCTGGATTATCTGGATCATTGCGACAACAACTACACAACATTATTATACAAAACAAACTTTGCTCATGTTATATATACGAATTGTCACGGAATTACAAGCTGTAGTTCACAAACGATATAGATCCAGTAGCGTTTTAGCGGTATAACATAAAAGCTTACTTTTATTGTTCAGGGATGGAAACGATACTCATTTAAGGGTTGTTATTGAGAGGGAGTAATGTAAACCGCCACTTGTTGAATAAATTCGTGATTAATGATTTCAGTGAGGGAAATAATGGAGGTTGTATTACAGACAGGCTTGATAATAAAGTGGTGAAAGAGGTTTTGTCCTATTAATTTGTTAAACTTAATAGTTCTAAGGCCGTCCACAAAGGGGCTGTAATAGACTCAGATGCCTCGCTATATCACCCCAGATTTTTGACAATTTTATCTAAAATTTATTTTTATTATGAATCATAAATTTACTCATTAAAATGTCAGCTTCATATTCCTATGCTTGTTGTAAGCAACCTCACAACTTAAAAAGTTTTATTGCAGGTTAAATATAAAAACTTCCTTACATGAGTAAATCTATACGCTACGCATTACACTAAGTGTTTGCTAGCTCCTTATAATTTTACTAATCCCCAAAAAAGTTTAATATTTAACTTAAGTTTAGTGCATCATCTTGCCTAATAAGTCTCAAAGAGATCCCCACAAGGGCGTGTCATGTTTAATCGTTCCCAAAATGAACAACGATATTCCCCCAAGGGTACAAAACAAGCTCTTATACTAAAAGTATTACCTTCTTTCTTATCTGCTTTTTATTAAAAATAAATTATCGAAGGCGAAGGAGACCTTACAAGGGAAGCTGTCATAATTTACGAAAAAAAAATCTACCTCTTCATAAAAATTATTGAGACTTTATTATTAAATTCTCATTCTTATACTTTGGAAGTTTCAAAGAAGCCGGGAGTTTTCGCGATATGGTTCGTTCAAAATTTGTCGATGCGATTAGCGATTTATTTCCCAATTGAAACAAAAGGACTGTACATAATATGTTGAAAAAGACCAAGCCATTTTTAGCTTTTTCAATGATATTGAAGTTTTTGTTTATGAAATATCTGCAAAAGACCAAGAATATCAAAATTGAGGCTCAAAAATTAAGTTGATTAGAACAAGATTCAAGCAAAATCATGGGTGAAACGTGTTTGAGGCTCTGCTCCTAAATATACTCTGAGACTGAGCTGGATTCTATTAATCCATTCGCTGAGTGATCTGATAAACAGCCTTAAAAGCTCACAAGTTCGAAGACAGGTTAGTGACTTGAGGACGCTAATCGCTTCCTATACAAACGCAGCGCCCGCATGGCACCATGAAAAAGTATCTACTGACACAAGACTAAGACGTATAACGTATATTCAAGAAACACACCACAAGACTAATAATAAATATATTAATTGATGTTTTTTTCAAACTATTAAAAAATGCAATGCAAAAATGAACCATTACAAATCTCTTTTCGGTTTGCACACCAAAGGGCTTTCGTGTCGTTACCATAGATACGAAGTTTCTCCACGAGAAGAGTCGAATCAATCGCTTAGTCCATTGGAAAATATCTCACAAAAATAAAAGCTAATAATAACGATGTTAATAGTGTTGCCTGTTGTGGGTAAACTGATTGAATTAAATATTTAATTATTAAACAATGAAACGTAACTTTATTAAACTTTATCAGTAAATACTGGTATAACTAAAACGAAGTAGCAGAGACACCTACAATAAGTTATTTTACTTTCATGTTCGCATAAATATCCTTCAATCCCAACTATTGATTACGTCTTCAGGTGTTTTACCTGACTAAAGATGGCGTTGCTCGTCTTTTCTTCAAATTTCTCTACAAATATAATTTTTTATATTAAAAAGGTGCTATATGTAGTAATAAGAGTATAACTGACTACCTAATAATAAATATTCTTAAATAATCAGACAATGGATTTCTACGAATTTGAATGGCATAAGGTATAATAACGCAACAGCAAATATCATTCCGTATTTCTTATCATAACTTAAAAGCTTATGAGCTACATTTATTCCATTCGTCACAATTTGATTGAGTATGATTCACACATTTCTACAAATTTTAATATTATAAGGTTTAATAAAGCAACAACAAATATCATTCCGCATTTCTTATCATAACTTAGAAGCTTATGAGTCACATTTATTCCATTCGGCACAATTTGATTGAGTATGATTTACACTTTCCGAAAAAAAAATTTTATTTAAAACTCTAAATCTATATTTAATTTCGTCAGCTTGATTGCTTATTAAGATATTATTATACAGGGCGTGTATATCATTGTTCGACTGAGATCCGTAAGACCCATGCAGGTTGACTCACAGTAAATTATTATGACATCACTAACAATTAATATACAGAATCTTTACGAATGGACTTAGATAATAGATATCCTGCATAATTTATAATTCAGTATAATCAATAAATATTATTTCACTTGTTATCTTTAAAATTACTAATTTCTCTACTTTCATTTTTGACCAAAAAATTAAGTTTGGATATGATTCACATGCCTTGGATCTAAGACATACACTTTACAATTTCCCCTTTAGTACACAAAACTACTTTATTTGAAAAGCCTTTCCTATCAAGCAATACGCTACCTAATCCTGCAGGTTTAAAAATACTTCACAGTCTCCACTTCGATAAACACCATCCTGTATTTTAGTGTTACTTCGTTAAGCTTATAACTAACTAACGCAAATCATTATATACTATGTACACACATGTCTGTGTGCATGCCCTGATAGCCACTAATTAAACATAGATGATTTGTACGAAATATTTTATGAAATCTTCTTAGATAAAGTGAGGAGGCCTGACTTCAACCCCGCCCCATATCATAATTATTAATAATATATATTTTTTTGTTAAAGTTGAGTTTTGCAATAGAAGACATCCCAAAGAAACAGAAACTCTTATTGAATCCAAACTAAACATTCAATCAACCATTTCTCCGATCCCTCTCCCTTCGTCAAGTTTGTTTTTAAACTTTCAAAACAGCCATTCGACCTTCTCCTCTCCTCTCCTCTTCGTATCCCCAAACATATTCCACTGCTTCGAATTTCCATGATTTCCAAATTTCGTTTATGTGCGCACGGGAAAAGGTATTTGGTTAGACCGCGTGCCCAAACCTAGTTCAGTCTTTAACCCCATCTCGCGAGAATCACGGCCGTTTGCCCCGTTATTTGGACACCACGTGTGAATTTAGGTGTTTATACACAGTGTTTGAATTTTGGAGTAAGGAAAATGTATTTGGGTTTGTTTAGTTACCTTTTTGAATTCGAAAAAAAATCGTCGAGAGAAAACCCAAAACCGAATAAAACCCTTTTATTATTTTTAACTTTAAGTTTTTAAAAATAAAATACCCTTAATGAGGTAGAAATACTCCTAACGCACTGTACAATATCGAAAAAATAACTTAAACATTAAAGTTTTCTTTTGCGTTATTTTGAAATTTCTATCTAAGCTTTAGCGCATGTTCTTTGAAACACATTGAACAATTTGAAAACTTTTGCAAATGTTAATTTTTGCATTGTTAAACCAAAGTGTCTTGTTCAGCAATGGCTATTTTTAGAAGGGTTCTGCACCCAAGAAATTTAATTAAAAATATTAGTACTACTGAATCAGATTGCGTGTGATAGAATACTTTATTTTTCTTTGGGGCATTCCATGTAGGGACTTTCTCTGTCTTACTTATTCTTATCACGTAGCTCAAAATATTCAGTTATAACCTAAATAATCCGAGACTTAAATATTTGATTGTTAAAAAGTAAAGGAAATAATACTGTTGCACTTTTTTTCAAAATTATATTTATTAAATTTGATTTAATATTAGAAAACTGTAAATTATGTTTATCTACTTTCATTTAGTAATATGAATTTTACAGTTCTGTAAATCGTTTTGTAAGGGCATCTATTACAGCACTAGTGCTGCAATAGATGCCATTACAGCACTAGTGCTGTAATAGATGCCCTTACAAAACGATTTTTAATAGCAGGTGCATTTTTATTTTTAAAAATGCCTTTTGCCAAATATTTTTATTCATAGATGAAAGTAGATAAAATTTTGTACAATATTCTTGTTGTAAATTCATATTACTACACTCGATGTTTTATTAAACTCGGCTGACGCCTCGTTTAACAACTTTAACATCTCGTGTTGTAATATGAATCTTTACAACACTTATATCGTAAATAACTATTTTCGCATTTTATACAGTAATGCACTAGATTAATGACCTCAAAATCGTACAGTAATGGGTCACTTTACAGCATAGCAACCATTACAGCATAGCAACCATTACAGCATAGCAACCATTACAGCATAGCAACCATTACTGCATAAAACGTCAATGTCATTCAAAACATAATTTTACAAGAAAGAAATTCGTTTATTTTAAATCTTATTACAATAAATATTAAAAGAACAATTATTTAATTTAGAAAAGGATGCAACTGCTGACCTCCTTAACTAACCTGAACATTTTTTTTTCATTTACCACAATTCCTAAGAGGACTTCTTGGGGTAGTCCCAGTTGGACATTTTTGAATACCCTTTGAGAATTTTTCAATTTATTTTCAATGCTTTCTTCTACGTATCCTTCAGCTACGCTTGTGGACCGCCATCCCCCATGCCGTTTGAGATCCTGAATATCAGTGCCATTGTCAGCAAGAAAAGTTGCAGATGTTCTTCTCAAAACAATGACCGGTGTAGCTTGAAGCATCAGGAAGTTTTAGATATTTCGCAATTTCTTGTGGGATTTTTGCGAAAGTGTTGATGCCAACTGGCTGTACTGTACATTTGCCATGACGATAAAACAGGAAAAATCGATTGTGCCGTACTGTTTTAGGTCTTAACAGTAAGTACTTGTGGTAAATTTTATACCCATTGCCATCTGATCCTACAGTAATTACACGTTTTTTCTTTGTTTTGGTATCATGTAACGTTACTATTAGCATTATTCCTGAATCCTCTATTTCTTCAGATGTTAAACTGCATAGTTCTGCATGCCGACATGCGCCATTCAGCCCAATAATTAATACCACTTTCATTAACAGAAACGTGTAGTCTGGAGCTTCCTTCAAAATCTTCGTGACGTTTTCCATGGTCAAAACTTTTGATTTTTTAGGTTCAGATTTGTAGTTTTGAAGTTTCAAAAAAGCGATTAACTTTTTATATTGTGAAATATCCGTATTTTCACTGATAAGTATTGTGCTATTGATCATAGAGTACGTAGACCATAAACTGGAAGCTTTGAAGACTTTTGCCTAAAACAAATAACAAAATTAGTACCTATATACCACACTTCAACCATATAAAATAGCTTACCTTCTCGTAAAAGTATGCCAGCATAAAATTTTCGTCAATGCCTTTAAAATTCTTGGTGTTTCTCCACTCGCAGAACATATTATATGCTTTCTCGTATCTTTCCTTGGATTTTACTGGAAGCAAACTTGAAGAAGCTTCGCGGGCCGAATTCAGGATATCTTCCAAGTCGTTTTCATTAGCCATTTCCATAATTCTTGTGAAATTCACTCTTCAAATATGATTTTATTTGGATGCTGTCAATAGTCGTCGAACACAAAAAAGAAACATCTTGTTTATATTGCTAAGTTAGCGAGAAGTCATACTACTAAGTTTTTGTAGATTTTCTTCAGTAACTTTTATTTTTAGATTTTAATATGAAATGCAAAATAACTAATTACTTACAAAATGCGAAAAAATAGTATACGCACCTCGTCAGAAAAGTGATTTTACTTGACTCATATGGAAATTAAATCCTCGCTTCGCTCGGATTCAAACTAACCATACTCGACAAGTAAAGTTCCACTTTTCTAAACTTGATACGTAATGTACTATTAAATAGTTCTTGTAATATTATTATACACGTTTCAGGCAGAAGTTTCACTATAATAAATAATATTTAGCAAAGTGTTCCCAAAGATAAATCAGTTATGTAGTTCAATTCCCAAGTGGTTTGCCTGTCTAGGCCAATAATGTAACTGGGCCTTTTATTTGACCTTTGGGCAACGAAACTACCCATTTTCACGATGACATAAAGACCGTTTATAAATAATCATAACTTTAAATATAGGTAGTTTATTTGAGAAAGGTTTTTCCTCGCTTTCATATACAAAAATTAGGGAGCTTGGACTAGTTCTACCAGGTATACCTTTTTTGAACAAAAGAGGCTTTGGAATAAGGATTTATTTTTAAAAATTTCATTTACCAAGCCAGCTTTAGATGTATGCGAAGTACTGCTGGTTAGTAGATCTGGACTTTAATGAATGATAAATGGGTCGAAATAAAACTGTAAATTGTACAGCAAGAAATAAAATTGTTCACCTTCTATTAGAGTGTTTTATTTTGCTTGTATTATTGACGTTTTACGGGGTCGAAACTACTTAAATAAATTGAAAAACGTAAAATCTGATGAGTTGCAAAAAAGTATCAGCACGTCATATTTTTTTTTATTATGCTATACCTACAGGGTGCCTCAAAAATCAGGGTATGAGCATGGGCACCCGCAGAGTCATTTCCAGGCATTTTTTATTGGGGAAGGGTTTTAATTTTGTTTTAATTTAAGTATTATTGTAAATTGTTATAAGTTATAAGTATATCAATAATGACAAAATAAAACAGATATAGCGGGTGAAAAAGTCGCCACACCGTTTTATGTTTTATTCAAATTTGGGCTGTATAAGTGATTTTCGGCACTTTCGGCATTTTAGGGTTAAGGTTTTTTTCTTAGTAATAATTATTAAATTTACCCGGGATATTGTATCCTGCCATTAAGGATTCAGTCATTTTTCTAAGCTTCGAAGTTGGCAGAAGATAAAAATTTACCAAACAAAATATTACTTTAATGTAGATGAAGGCCGCAACATTTAAGCCGCAAAACTTACAAGCTAATGGAGATTGCCTTTAGAAAGTCAAAACGTAATAAATGATTTCTAAAATTTGCAAAAGTTAAAAATTCTAAGCTTTTCTTGGTACTTTGTCGGCTTATTGGATTCCATAAATAATTAAATTTTATCTGAAGTGGAAAAAAATGTTTTAATTTGATTTTTGGGGTGATAACTTTTTTTTAACAATATTTTAATTTACAGAAGAAGGTTGTGACAAAGATAACGATTAGGTTTAAGTTTGTTTTAGAATTTAGGGATTCATTTAAAAAATGTCAGTTTGAAATAATTAAGCACTTCAAAGTTTATTAATTATTTTGAAAGCGATTTTAATTAAGATTGAAAATCTAAACAGAACAACGGCTTTCCAGGTTAACGGATGGATAAATCTAAATTTGTAATTTCTTTAGCTTATATAAGTAGTTAATAAACTGTATTTAACTCCTGGAGGTCCTGTATTTGTTTATATACAGGGTTAGTTGAAATAATCGGAACGCCTAATTTGCTTCAAAACTATCAAAGCTAAAATAATGAATTTTGGTATAGGTGGATAACTTGAAGAATTGAATTCAGAATTGACAATTGCGATGTTGCCAAATTCTTGTTTTTTTCCGTAACTTAAAAATTTTCTTTATTGAATTGGATTCCTTTCATCCATTCATGATAGTATCAAATTTCTAACCTAAGTGGTTCTATGAGAAAAAATTAAATAGTTAACTATAAAGTAATCGGAACTATTTCCATTTAAAAACGTTCCAAATAATTTTTGTCTTGTTTATTGGGTTTTTAGGTCATATTTAAATAAATAAAGGTTTGGTTTAAGTTAACGTTTCGGTTTATATTACATTAAACCATCTTCAGAACTACAATTACAGGAAAATGTGATTATTAACTAATTTTTAGAATTAAAAAGTATACCTCTATATAAATCTTAGCACTATTACTTCTATTTTTACATGCTTAACTATGTGGTAACTATGCAAGACTGATTTTATGAAGGTATTCTTTATGAGGGAGGGTAGGTACATTTATTAAAAATGGGAAAAACCATTTGATTACGGTTTATTGTTTATTTTGTAAACGGTTGTAAAAATTTGCAATTTTTAATTAGGTTATTAAATTACTGTAAACTGTACTTAGATTATCAGTGTCGGTTCGAAAATTTAATGTATTTTAATTTTTTTTAATATGGATCATTTCTTTTATATTTCGTTTTTTATAATTTATTTCATGGTCTAAAATTGTTGTATTATTGAAGTCAAAATTATGTAAGTTGTCAATAGCATGTTTTGATAAGGCTGTGTGTGCTTGGTTCGTATTTCTCATGCTGTATTTATGTTCATATATTCGGTTTTTTTTCTCATAAATAATCCCTTCATAAAATCAGTCTTGCATAGTTACCACATAGTTAAGCATGTAAAAATAGAAGTGATAGTGCTAAGATTTATATAGAGGTATGTCTACTTTTTAATTCTAAAAATTAGTTAATAATCACATTTTCCTGTAATTGTAGTTCTGAAGATGGTTTAATGTAATATAAACCGAAACGTCAACTTAAACCAAACCTTTATTTATTTAAATATGACCTAAAAACCCAATAAACAAGACAAAAATTTAAATCATAAGGTCAAGAAGAAAACGTTCCAAATAATGTAACCAATAGTAACGATAACAATAATAACAACAAACAACTACTAATAATTACATAACTAATAAAAATAACTTACATATTATAAGTAACGTAAACTTTATCATTGGAAATAGTTTCGATTATTTTAGAGTCAACTAATACACTTCCTTTCTCTGAAAAATGTTTCGGATAAAAATTTGATACTTGATCAGGAAGAAGTAATGTTAATATGGTAAATCGAATTCAATAAAAAAACGAGTAGTAATATATTTAAAAATCCTTAAAAAACTTAGATATTATTTGTTTTATTAATTATTGTAAAAGCCTTTTGGGTACTTTTTAAAATATTAATATTTATGGCGGGTTGATTCTGTCAAAATAAAGAGGTTTTTGAGAGCAAAAGTATGTCTGCGCGTTACCCGCAAAAGATTATAAAAAAGATAAATAATACGAGGCATGATAGCTTCCTGCGATGATAAAAATATTTATGATATTAGGGTCTCAGGTGTGCTTTTTTGAACCATTATAATAAAAAATGGATTCGGAGGGTGAGCTTGCCATCTAATGTTGGAATATGACATAGTAAAATCTCATTTTATACGATAAGTAGGTCCCGCATCAAGATGCTTAACTGAGTTTACATTTATTTAGTAGGGACAAGCGAAATACGAAACTAAACTGGTACCTACATAGTGAACTTCATCCGCTATGCGAAACAAAAGAAAAACTGAAGTGTTCATTTAAGGAACTTCAGAAACAAAACAAACTCATTTAAAAATGTCCGCTTATAGAGCTTTACTCTAAAAATGTTGTAATGAGCGTGCTTTTGTTTCCTGTGCTTAGAAAGTCTCTTTTGTAATGCAAGGCAACCGTACATTATTTAAAAAGAGAATACTGATTTCCCCACTAAGTACGTAAATGTTTTGTTTTATAAAATCTCATAATTTATTTCACTGTTTTATATGTCGTTTTATTTTAATATGTATTCGGTCACAGATGTGTACACCATTATTTACAGGGACCCTGACACTTAGATACTTCTTAAAAAACATATAATTTTACCTACACATTTCATACTCTTCACTTTCAACTAGTATCTACCTACAATTATGCGTCCGTCGCCGTGTCAAATAGACTAGTTTTCCATTTTTTTAATTTTCTTATAAGCGGCTTGTGGTGAAACGATTAAACCTTCTCAAAGCAGAAATTTAAAAATTATCCAATGTCACTCAATACAGGTCGCAAAAGTTGATTAAATCGATTGAAACTGATTTTGTAGAGAGCCTTTGTCTTCGGAACCGTATAGTTTTTGGGCAATATCAGAAAATGGCAAGTATTTTTTTAAATTTTTTGAAAATTCAAAAGTGCCCATTTTTAAAATCTATTAACTCGCAAACAAAAAGTCGATCGAATTGGATCATCGGATAGACCTTCTCAAATACTTTTCTTTTGCAGTATATCTTCCTATACCTAAAATAAATTATAAATTGTAGATTTTCGACAAAAACTAAAAATGGCAATTTTTTTTAAAACGGTTTTTAGTTTTTTTTTAAGTTAAAGAAAAATTTGTTTCAAATTTTGAATACCTCATCGGAAAGAGCTCCTCAATAGACGCAAAATGTATATTTTCCTTACATTTCTTCTCATTTTGTTTCATTTCTGTGTGTTGATTTTGAAGTGTTGAAAAAAAATCATGTAAAAATTAAAAACCTTAAGCCAACTTTTCATAATCATAAAACAATACAGCGATGTTACTTTAATATTTTTTTTCTACAAACGGTTTAAAAATGGAACATTTAACACTGTCTACTAGTCTTAAAAATGTTACTTTAAGGCACTAGTGCCCTAAAATACCTACTTTAAGGCACTAGTGTTAAAAGTAAAATGTCAATTTTTTCAGAAAAACCTCAACAAACATTTCTATTTTATTTATTTACACTTATATTAATAGTACCATTTGAAAAATGAATTTCATCCTCGGTTCTGTTGTTCTTCGCGTTTGAGGAGGATTGAACAGAAACAACAGCATGTCCAGTTGATGTTGAAGCATCATCGGCTGATGTCGCTTGTACTGTAAGCAATTTTCGAGCAAAATAATTTTTATTTTCCAAGGAATCCACGATGTACCCTTCCCTAACGGTTGAGAATCTCCATCCCCCATGCCGCTTAATTGTCGTCAAATTTGCTCCAGCATCGGCAAGTAAGCTCGCAGAGGAAAGGCGAAAGCAATGGCCCCGTATAGAGTGTTGAATTTGGAAGTTGCAGAAATCTTGCTATAGCGTTTTTGGCAAATCACAACAGCCAGCGCTAGCGTTTTAATAAAACTGACAGGACCTTTTAAATTTTCAATTTTTCTGTAAACAAATCCGCCAACAATGATGGTTGCTAGGTTTTATTGATAAATGTGAACTAAACTAGTAAAAATATAACACTATGTTCTGTCGTCTAATACTATAAAGCGATGTTACTTAATAGTTTTACGTTTTTGCCAGTTCTTAGTGTACCGGGTGTCCTTAGGATTGAATTGAGTTAAAAGTTGCTATTATATATTGAAAAATATGAATATCTGTTTTTTTGTTAACCTTTTAAAATACAAAATTAAAGGGTGTTGCCCATAACTTCAAGTCGTATCCCTGGAAGTTTTTAACACTTTTTGCCTTGATGAGGATTTAAAAAATTGTCGTAAATAAAAATAATAATGTGTTTTTAGAATAAACTAATGGAATCTTTTCATCTAAAATATATTTGGCTGCTGTCACTGTACCGGGTGTACCAAATGGGTAGGTAATAGAGTTATTTTAAAATAAAACAGATTTAATTAATTAATAATAGACGGTTCCAAGGCATTTGGTTCTGTATATAATTACATATTTTATAGTACTGGATATTAACTTCTATTGGTGTTTTTGGTTATTTTGGGTTTGTTCAGGTAAAGTGATGTATTTCTGATACTGGTGGCTAGGATTTCTCCTTTATTCGACATTTTCCACAAAAACGAAATCTTACCTAACGAAAAATTACAATTTGGCATAATTAAAAACATATAACAAAACTCACTTTTATAGATGAAAAATATAAGTTGCCCACGAAAATAAAAATCTTCGTCTAATTATTTATTAATATATTTATTTTAATAATTTTTTACTAAATTAACAATCTTTATTTTTTATTAAGTTAACAAACTTAATTTCATTTATACTTTGAATTTTTAATTGCACCCCATGTTTGATCACAGAGGGAACCCGATTGCATCTACCTAGTATTTTTCTACATGTATACATCGACCTCACTCTTAATATTTTTTCATTAAATATTTGGATAACATTTATATACACGTTTGATATTCTGAAAGCACCATTATTATTACTAGAGGCTACTTTACCTATATAGAAACGAGGGCTGCCGTTATCTAAATCAAATTAGGTCACAACAGAAAAATTGTGAAAATAAGAAACAAAGCTACGCCTTCACAGCTTATTAAGGGTCCCAACTTTAAATAAAACTTATAGTTCTAAATTCTTTTTGGATAAGATGGTGTTTTTAAGGTGCTCATCGCTTATTTGATATGTACCTACTCTTTTAATTTTTCGGTATTGTAGCAATATGAAGCCCCTTAATACCGCAATAACTAAAAAGTAAACCAACGAAAAGAAATTTTTATTTTTATAGGTCAAAAAAGGCATTCAATTTAGAGAGTTTTAAGGCCGGGACTTTTTTTACTTTTCATGAGTTTGCAAGAAAGTATATAGATACCTATCCTATGATTAATTATTTTGCTCTTTTAGTAGGTAGTCAACATTTTTTAAGAAGGTGGTTTTATAATATCTTATATATTATATACAGGGTGTCAAATAAATTATGTGTCAAGGGTGATATTCCTTACTAAGTTTCAAGACAAAGAGTTCATATACCGCGGTATTTTTTAGATAAAAGATGTTACAAATTTTAGGCGGAATAACGCCTATTTCCTTTTTGATAGCGCAATTATGTAGACAGTTCAATGTCTAGTGCAAAGAATCTTTTGATATTTCGGCTTCCTTTACGAAATAAATGCAATTTTATGAAACTCTGATATGTACAGTTTTGTTGATTTTCTGACTGATTTTTTGTTTTTAATGTTATTGAAGTAAGATGACGAGCAAAGCATTGGGGTGGCTAAACAAAATAAAAACGTTTAGTAAAATGTTATTTTTAATGCATAAAAGTAATTCTGTAATATTGCATAATATTGCATATTGCGACGTACCTGACAAATAACAACAATTAAACCAACAACGAGTGTGAAAACAACAACAATATTTATCAAAATTTAATATTTGGTCATATGAACCTATGGATTACATCTAATAAGTTATTAGAATTGCGAGGCCTAACATTTCTCTTGTATATTTCTTTTACAATTAAACTCCAGACATTCTCTATGGTATTGATATCGGGGCTATAAGCAGGCAATGGCAAAACATCCACATTATTATATTCGAACCATCCTCTCACAGCATTACCGAATAATCGAATTTCTCAAGAAATGCAATAAGGAATTTTCACAACAACCATGTGTTGAAAATCCATATGTTTTTAACAGTAACATACGAAGATCGCTGGATTGGTCTAAGTGGACCTCACTTATGACCTACTCGATCGCCGGACTTAAACCCCCTGGATTATTTCCAATGGGGCTATCTAAAGTTATTAGTTTATACTACCCTAGTGGAGAATGTAGAAAATTCAATTCTGCTGGCGGTAGGTTGAGATTTAGAAAATTCTGTGTCAATGACAGCGTTTTCAATAAGATAAAGACCTCACGTTTTTCTTTTTAATTTTCAACGCGCTTTATTTTAACAGTAAAGCAGTTGCAAACCTATGTTTATATGAGCTTTTTGTCTTAAAATAACAATCTCGAGTTTGGCCGCATACTTAATTAACATCAGCTCTCAACAAATCATGTACCATGTGCAATGGACTCTTAAGAAGGAAAGAGAAATAGTAATGATAAAATGCAAAATTATATTATATTCGTGTTTATTTCGTCAGAATCTAAAAATATATAAAAATTATTTAGACTATTAAATATACCTTTATTGCGTGTGGCTATTAAAATTTGTATCGAGCATTAAATCTATCAGATAAATTGCTATAGTTTTTTAACGTGTTTTGGGTCAACAGGGCACAATAATATTAATTATGTAGATCGCGATTAAAGAAAAAATACTTGACATTAAGGCAGCTATAAGAGTATTATTTTTATTTAACCACTCACTCCTCCGGTATTTTATAAATGTTTTCCCTTGTTAATGTCCGAATTCCAGAGGCAACGAAAACACTCAAATACAGAAATATTTTAGTTGTAAAGGATTAGTAAAAATGTAAATTGTAAATTTGCATTAAAAGTAACCAATTTTAAGTCGGCAATGGCGTTCGCGGCGGCGCGAATGATCCTTAAAGAAAAGGATAAAAGAAGAAAACCGTCGAGAGAAGAATATCATCCCCGGGGCAAGAGCAAGGTAACACATTAAGTAAATTCATTGTATATTTTGTAGTAAATCAGTAGCAAGAATTGTTAATTCTGTAGAAATTATAGATAGATTAGTTCAAAGTAGTACCCTTATATTATACATTTATTCATTATTTATTATCTGAATACAAAAGTGGCCAAAAAAACACATGTTGTAACACGTAAGGTCTTCTTTGTAGAACGGTATCATTCAATATTTATTAAAGTTCTTTAACCCTGAATAGCGACTATATTTATAATTTTTATTAAGGAAACATCTTAGAAAATAGCAAACATCAAAAAAAATTATTTCAAACACAATAACCTATTGTTTCCTTTTGTGTGGGATCACATCTTTCACATCTTCTCTCTTGAAAAAATCAGCAATCCAACAGTAATCATCCATCATGGGTGGTCCCATCGTCCTTGGTACCGAATTTCCATTGTCCTGACATCTTGTTGAAACCTTTCTTCCTGCTCGTCGCTGGCAGTATCCAAACTCTCAGGAAAAAATAATAAATGGGAACGGAGACAGTTAATTTTTAATGATATTCGGCAGTCAAGCGATTTGCATCCATATTGTTGCCTAAAAATGCCCTTACAAATGACAAGCCCTTAGTTCTTGCATTGTGAGCTTTTCTGTAGTAATATATTAAGGGATAGGGAAATTATCGAAAATCATTCCGAAGATTTTTTGCCGTGGAAATCGCTCGAGGGCTTGCTCGAGAGCGATTTCCTAATGGCAAAAAATCTGAGAATGATTTTCTGATTATTTCCCAATCCCGAAATGTATTTTGAAGATTATTTACCAAATAAAAAACTAACGATTTCTGACGGGTGAGATTTTCACTTTTGACAAGGGTGATTTTCACCGGAGAGCGGGAGATTATCGCTGGATTTCTGACGGGTGAGATTTTCACTTTTGACAAGGGTGATTTTCACCGGAGAGCGGGAGATTATCGCTGAATAATCAGGTGAAAATCAACCCGCTTTTATAATGGATGAGGTAAATAATCTAGAAAATTAACATCGTTCAGCAATTTTCTATTTTGTGGTCCAATAAAAATTCTTTCTTTTAATTTGGCGTTTGGGGAAAGACTTGTCTTAGGTACTTATTTAAATCCTTCATCCCCTTTATTCATAGCTTTCAAAAAGTTCTTCGTTAGTTCAAGTTTAAAGTAAAGAGGAAGTAAAAGGACTTTTTTAAGTCTAAAAGGGGCACATACTTAACATTTTGAGATCATTCACTGCATTAAGTGAGGTCGGTATACTGTTCTTCGGAGCTGTCTGTTGATGCGATGTCAAAATGATTAGTGGGTTGGAACTGCAAAAGGCATACTTTTTCTCTTCCCGCTCATTAACTGCACCAATGATACGCTACAGCTGATACAGCACACATGGGGAGCCCACTGCTTATCTTGATCTCCGATTAAAACACCAAAATATATGAAATAGTAACTTTTTCAACTTGTCAGGAGACATTTTGCAAATGTGGCGCGTTTCACTTGACATTTTCGTCGTTGAAAAAACTTTCTTAATTACACAGAACCGCTCAATGCGAAGCTCAAAAGAAGACTAATTAAGAGAATAAGTTTAATGTTATAAACAATCCATGTTAGGTTGTCTTTCTGTTTTAAAATGCACCCTTTTTAAATGACCCCTCATAAAATTTACTATCTGCTAATATAAAAGGGTCTAATAGGCCCATTGAAAGTGGTACGTACTAGGGCTTAATGGACATTTTTTATGTTATTAGAAAGGTATTATCATTGTGAAAATAATGGGCTGAACTGGGTTACAAAAATCATGTCGACCAGTGTTGTTAATCTAAAGGGTACACTTTTAATATAAAAGGAATTATATATCACAATATGTTCCTTGGAAATATACAATTAAACTGATATGCTTTCAATACATCGACAGACTAGAACTCTTGTAATTGAATGACAATCTTTCCGTCTTCTAAAAAATTCAATAGGAAATGCTTTTTCCATAAATTTATTAATTTAACTGAGTTTCGTCGGTATAATCGATCTTGAATGGTTTTTCTTTGTACTCACTTAAACGCTGCACTTTAAAAATGATCTGTTCCGATATACAGGGTGTTACTTAATGATAGACCGTAATTCGAGAGGCGCATTTCTGAACCAAATTTAAGTAGAAAAGTTAATATAAACATGTGTCCTAAAAAGTCTGGTTTCAAGATACAGTCTAAGTTTAAAAGAAAAATCGTTTTTTTATTAATATCTCAAAAATCCTTTTGCCGATTTTGGTGAAATTTGGCAGTGTTGTTCGTTGTAATAAGACACAAAGTTAGTACTAACTAGATAATAATTATGAGTTTCAGTTAACTTGATTTTATTTTATCAATGTTTCCACACCTTTTTGACAGATAAATGTTAGGTCCCAGCCTTTAACGTGTTCATACCATTCCAATTACTATTATCGAAAGGATTTTTGATGTGATGTATAAAAATATGTTTATTATTGAATACGAATTTTTTTAAAATTAAAAAAAGTACCAGTTCTTGATAGCTAAACCTATATAATAGAAGTAACGCAGTGTTTCTGTTATTATTTATTTTCTTGTTTGTGCAGATCTTAATTGGAGGTTTTACTAATTGTAGCAATACAATGTATTACTCTATTGAGTATGATCCGAATTTAAGCTGAAATTCATAGGTTAAATTTTATCAATTAAATATGTCTAAAACTTATAAAGTAATAATAATAAAATTATGCGTATTGGTTCTTTATTTGTATTTTTATCTTAATAAATCGAAATGTTAGCTAATGAAATAGAATATAAAATTTTTGTCGTAATTCCGACAAATATACAAAGCATTATTTTGACACTTGACTAAAATTGATTGTTTCATTTGAAACCAATTGAAGAAGTCGCCCCTAAACAATTTCCAGCATATACTATATTTGTCATATTCAATACGTCTTTAAATTTTAACAGGCATAATAAATAGTATATCATACGCTCTTAAATTGTGTCAACTATATTAAATAGTATATTATACGCTCTTATATTGTGTTAGCTCTAATAAAGAGTATATCATACGCTCTAAAATCGTGTCAGCTAGTATAAATAGTGTATCATACGCTCTTAAATGTGTCAGACATATTAAACAGTATATTATACGCTCTAAAATTGTGTTAGCAATGAAGTGGCTTTTATTTCTTTTCTCGAAAACGAAGTAAGATACGAAAAATATCAAGAAACGAAAAAGTTGTATTTTGAGCCAGTGGAACTCACATATTTCATCTAGTTAGGGCTAACTCAGCGTCTTATCACGTTGAACAATACTGCCAAATTTCACCAGAATCGGCAAAAAGATCTATGAGGTATTAATAAAAAACCGATTCTTTTTTTAAACTTTAACACCCTGTATCTTGAGAACCAGACTTTTTAGGACACACTTTTCTACATCAATTTGGTTCAGAAATGCGCCCTTGGAATTACGGTCTATCATTAAATAACACCCTGTAGATAGTATGTAAGGGAAATATATTCCTGTACAGTAACCATTCTAGGAATGAACCTATATTCATCATTCTCTAAGGGACAAAGGGGCTCCAAACTCCTTAATGAAGAACATTTTCTCGAGTTGAGTCATTTTAGAGTGACTCTACGACATTCTAGAATTTATATTAAACTTTTGACATGTGACTTATAGGTAAAATGTCCTTAATTATATTTCCGTATGTAATCACTCGAACAAACTAGTCTTTTAATATTTTCTTTATTGAATACTCAATATTTTTCAGGCGCGCAGTGCAAGCGCTAGTAGCTATCGAAGTCTAAGTCAACAGGTAACTGTTACTGTTTAGTCAACAGTTTTTTGCTTCTCCTGGTTATAATTAGTGACTTAGACATAGATATTAGGCTAGAGAAAACCTTTCAACGATTACACAAGTTTACATGAATTATGTTAGTTAATATCAGTGAATTCTTACATTCTTTTACTTTACATTAATCTGTATATAAGTATATGACCGTGAGCAAAATAAACTTGTGTAATAAAAACGTATTTAAAAATATGCTGCAGTAGATAATATAAATTAGAAAAAGTTTTAGACTCATATTGAAATTCTGCATGAATTTTTTATTAAAAAAAAATGTTGTGGTGCATCTCCCACTTCTATGCCCTGGAAAATTCAGTTAATATGATATATTATGTGTTTGTTCGTAAATTCCCGTTTTAGTCAGAATTTACAAGTTTTTATAACTCGTTAATTTATCTTCTTCTTTATCTTCAAAAATGGGAAAAATATTAGAATTTACATTATGAATGGTAGAAACTTAAAAACTGACCGGTTCGAGGACATGCAACAAATATTTTTAAATGCTTATTATAAATTTGAATGCATATTATTTAGATATATAATATTTGTGAATGCATGCAAATCTAATAGTTTTTGATACTACATCATATTTGGAAACGAAATTCACAATTTTGTTTTATACATTAGTTAAATTACTGTTCAGTTCATATTTTATTTATGGTGCCATTTGGAAATCGTTAATGATACCGATACTTTTGCTACAATAATTTCTCAGTTTATTTTTTTTTATATTCCGTGGGTTGGTGGTAGCAAACATGCCTCTGTGGATAAAAATAATTTCCATATACATATTTAAAAAATTGTCAACCTAAAAATCTCCCTGAATAAATTCAACATTTCTATTTTTATAGTTTCAATATACAGTATATCCACGGATGGACTTTACAAAACTTGAAAAGTGCGAAGACAGTCGTACCTTTATTTTTATTATCTGATCAAAATGCAAAATAAAAAGTCTCGGAATTGAATTAGCATCCATAATACGAAATTTCAGTTAAATTCTACCGCATTTGAAAATCGCATTCGGAATCAGAATAGTTTTTGAACACCCTAATATTATTCACACGTAACTGTCTTAGTTTGTCAGTTATGTGATCGAGAACTTGAAAAGCATTTGGTTTAAATGTTAACTATTGAACAACGAGTTTTTGTACTATTGTGTTTCAAAGATGGACAAGTTTCGTGCCAGTATGTTGTGGAACAGTTTAACGAAAGACTTTTTGGAGTTAATATAACGAAAATGGCAACCAGCAAGTTTTATAGAACTGGTTCCATGCTGGATCACAAAGAAAAAAAGAAACATGATAAAAATGACGTTGCGACAGCCCTAGTTCTCCAATCTATTGACGAACTTGGTGGAATTTTTTAATTATAATAAGTGTGTTTTTTATTTTGTCAATTATATTTTATTTGATTAAATAATGTTTGAAAGACTGGGATATTACTTGTGGCACATGTATAAAAAATACTTAGTTAAAGCAAAGTGAAAATATCAGGGTGTTCATTGGATCGAGTTTAACTGAAATTTCAAACTATGGATGCTAATTCAATTCCAAGTGACTTTTTTATTTTGAATTTTGATCAAATATTAAAAATAATTGTATTTTACTCTTTAGCGAACATCGCATTTTTTAAGTTTTTGGGCTCCTTTACTTATAAAAAATTTTTCTTCAACATCACCCTTATTTTCTTAAGAAGCAAAAGTACCTGGTAAAAACAATTTTTTGAAATGTGAGATTTATGGTCCATTATACCTATTGTAAAATCCATCCGTGCACATACTACATGTTACTCTTTTTTTTTATTTTAACAGCATTTTGAAAACATGAATAATAAATTCAAAGACAGTCAGAGGCATTTCAAAGTAAAATAAAACCATTCGTAACAAATCACATCTTCGCCCCTACTAAGAAAGTTAACTTTATTACCTGCGGTGCCTCGACATTTTAAGTTATGAGAAGGCATCATCCTTCATCAATCTATGTCAAGGTTTATTAAAAGGTGCCCGGTAATTTCTGCAGGATCTAAGCGCAGGAATCAACTGATCCGAAGTCTCAAAGTTTGATCGGATACTGTCAGCATACAGTCCGTTCGTTTTTAACTCTGGTATAGTAGAGTTTGCATTGTATCGTTGACCTTTACTGCAATAAATCAACTAACTACCTGATTATACCCCATTTTGTAGGTCCTAACAACTTTAAACGACAATAAATGGGTGTTTAAGTTATCTCAAAAATTTCTGCTGCTCGTGGTTTAATTTTAAATGAAAACAAGACTCAGATGGTGGTATTAGGCGTGTTCATGATTTAAACATAAAATTGAGCGATGAAACACTGGAAGTTAAATCAAGTTGTTAGAACCTTGGGATTGTACTGGGCAGTAGTTTAAGATTTATTGATCATATTTCCAATATAATACAAAAATGTATGTTTAAATTAAAACTTTTATATTTGAATAATACGTTAGTGCTTTCCCATTTGGCTTACTGTAATATAGTGTAATTGCCTGCACTGTTGCAAAAAGATAAAGACAGTCTTCAAAAGCTTCAAAACTATTGTCTGAGATTTGTTTTTAATGTACGTAAGTAGGATCATATTTCTCAATACTTATTACAATCAGGATGGTTCAATATGCAAAAAAGATTTATAATTCAATTTGCACAAAGTATTAATAAAGTCATTATTTCAAAAGAACCAAGGTATTTAGTGAAAAAATTAGCTACGGGTTGGAATACGCATAACCAACTAACACCTCATGGAGGTTTGTTTAGGGTTCCAAGACACAGCACCGCACTTTCTCAGCGCTCCTTCACCTACAATGTCGCCAGACTCTTTAACTTATTGCCACGGAATGTCAGGAAAGCCCCCACCCTTACCATCTTTAATTCACTGCTGAGAAATCACATTCTCGAGAAAAGATACTGATTGAATCACGACTCATTTATTCTTGTACATTTAATATTTATTAAATTTTTCCTTATTTATTATTTCTTTTTCTTTTTCAAGTAATTGTAGGGCAGGTTAGTTCTACATTCTACATTCTTAAACATAATATTTTTTTTTTCTTTTACTTATTATTTGTTTGTAGTTTTTTCCAGTAGTTGTATGAGCAGCTCTGCTGAATACCGCCACGTTTACGTATGATTTTTTTGATTGTAATTTATATTTTATGCCTAATAAAAGACATCTTTATTTATTTACTTTATTTATTTATATTGGATTCTTTGAAATGGCACCTTACGTCATATTAAGCCAAGTTCGTAACATATTTTATCTACTTTCATTTAGTAATATGAATTTTACAGGTCTGTAAATCGTTTTGTAAGGGCATCTATTACAGTACTAGTGCTGTAATAGATGCCATTACAGCACTAGTGCTGTAATAGATGCCCTTACAAAACGATTTTTAATAGCAGGTGCATTTTTATTTTTAAAAATGCCTTTTGCCAAATATTTTTATTCATAGATGAAAGTAGATAAAATTTTGTACAATATTCTTGTTGTAAATTCATATAACTACACTCGATGTTTTATTAAACTCGGCTGACGCCTCGTTTAACAACTTTAGCATCTCGTGTTGTAATATGAATCTTTACAACACTTATATCGTAAATAACTATTACTGCAAAAATATATAGCTGTCAATATTTATTTTCAGCCGTTCCGGAGATACGAGGTCTCGAACCCCTTTAAAAATAGATATTTTTAATTAAAAGCAATTTCTTTTGAGTAACATGATTTTCCATGGCTAAACTACTTACTCTAAAATCAAATACGACAGGTGTCAAGAGTGATAGGTACGACGCCATTTTAAATATTTTTAACGGCTATTTAAGAAAGCCCGTATCTCCGGATATCGGTTGAAAATAAGTACCTCTCTACAACTATATGTTTTTGAAATCGAAAAATGCAATTCACTAGTGTGGTTATGAATGAGGTTTACCCAGTTAAAAAATCTAATATGGCGTCACATCATTACAATAACATTAAATTTGGCTTCCTGGCGGAAAATCATTGAAAAATGTGTGATTTGTTTTTTATTATGGTCAGCAGGAAAATCATCAATCGGGTAAAAAATGGCCCTGTACAATTGTACATGTTATACAGACAGTTCGATATTTTTTGCACATTTAATCGTTATCACACAAGTCATATCCACAACTTAAAAAATATATTTTCAAAAGTATTAACAGTAGGGGAGATTAAGGCAAAATGGTATAGCAAGCAAAATGACACATCAGCAGCTGTTTGGATAAAAATCAGCATTATTTGGTGTAGATACGAGCCGTATTACTATTAGAAGTCTTGAAAGGGGAGGATCATACGATGATTTTAATTAATTCTTACAATAAAAGATTGAGGTAAGTTATAAATAATTGATACTTTAATTGCTATTGTTTTTACATTTTTCTCTTAAAGCAAATCTGAAGTTATTGGTCAAAAGAGAATTAAATTATTAGTCAATGAGAACTTTGCGACCTATGGATTTAGATTGAGGAAGCGGGGGCGTATAAGGGATTGTGGGTAAGCTGGTCTACACTAAGTATCCGAATTATAATAATATCACACAATAGTAGGGAGACATGCAGTTTCGTTTAATAAACCGATAAAGGTAAGAAATTGATTTTAACGATATTTGTCGAAGATATTTGGCGCAAAGTTAACTTTTTCCTTTCAGCTGTATCGATATAGTAGAATAGAAGTCGAAACTTTGGGATGTTTATTTCGGTTTATAATATCAGGCATATGGAAATTCATATTCCGTTATGACTGCTATGTATTAAACCTCAACTGCAAAATAAGCTGCTTTGCATGGAGCCAAATACATGTTAATACAGGTATCTTTAGATACATTTGCTCTATTTTGAACCAAAACACCCGTATCTTTACCTTTATGCTCCATTGTGAGACGAGCTTATTCAGTGTAGCTATATCTTGAATGCTTGAATGCACTGCAGTTTTCAGACAAAATATAAACTGAAACTTTGCGAACACAAATAAATTAATTTCGAGGTAAAGCAAAATGTGGTCCGTTTAGGATGTGGCATAATTAAAGATGAGTACAGTGAGTTAAAAAAAAATAATGAAACCTAGCTTTTACTGATAGTTAGTAACGGGTGGCAATATTATATCATTATATTAAAGTGTAATTTTTCGATTAAACTCTAATTACTGTGTTCCAAAGTTGCAGCACTTTATTATTTTCTTATTTTTTACACATCAACGAAGCAGGGTTCTACGTTGAAGAAAACAACTAATGACATAAATGGACTTTTGTTTTACACCTCCTAATTGCAGGGGCGTACAAGGGACGTTTATACACTTCTGCAAACTGTTTTATATCAATGTTATGTTGTCGAGCAACTTTTAGAACAAAAGAAGACCGTTCTTCGTTAAAATCGTAACTATTTTACCATATTTTCACCTAAAAAACACCCCGTAAACCCATACTTTAAAGTAATAACTAAAATACTAAAATGCTTTTAACACCCTATCTTCTGCTTTATATCAGGAACACGAAGTCACATTAAAAACACATAGAGGAAATTTACGATGTGCGAAAAATGGGACAAAACATACAACAAACGATTCTGAAAAGGTCCCAATTCGGCAAATCGATGGTAAACGAAGTAGGATTACGAGAAGGGACGAAAACATATTTTCGCGATGGTTTTACTGGATTATAAATGGGTGTGTGATCGGGCTTTAACGACATGATTTTATACAAAGAACTGTGAGACAATGTAATAATATATAATTTTATGTTTGATGTAACTAAATAATTTTCCAAAACTATTGCAGTCAATTTCTAATTTTCTGTACATTTAGTGCAAACTTTTTCATATAATGTACTTCCACAAATAAAGTAAAAAAACTAATTAGTTAGCCAGCCAACCACGAATATTTCGACTAACCGAGAAATGATCTAAATTAAGACCTTTTTCCGCAATTAATATTTCAAACCCATTCAGTGGATTGTTTTTGTTATAAAACCCATTAACGCAGTTATAAATATTCCTGTTGAAGTCGCAGGATGTCCAAAGGTGCTCCATAATAATGCGTGACGTAGATTGATGAGGAACGACGCCCTCTCGTGATTTAACATTGCCTAGTATTATATACTAGTAATAGAGTGTATTTTTCTAGCTTAAGGTAACACGTGATTTGTAGTTCGCGATTAGGTTATATTTGATTACATATATTTGTTGTACAAGTTATACAGGGTTGGGCCAACATTTTGGAAGAGTTTAACTGCAGGAGAACCAAAAGTGTTCAGGATCAGATCCGGGTTTTCGGCCTACAGGACTAAAATTTTACTGGGGAAAGGGGAAAAAAAGTCAAAAAGTCTTTCTCCACTAATTTAATAGTGAGCTATTAAAGGCTCAATTATAAAATTAAATTGGCTCTACATGTTTCGAAGGTAGTAACCTTCATCTTCAGGAGACCAAAGTAGTGCTGCAGTTATTATTAGCAGTAGAGAGAAAACTGTTGGTGGAAAATGACGTTGATGGATCTTTTTTTATTTAAAAATATTTTGACAAGATATTAATAATTGAATGTAATCAGCATGCTAAAATTGGAATTGAAAGTGGAATGTTATATTTAAATCAAAGTTTCCGAAAAGACACTGTTAATCTGTGGTCGAATTTAAAAAGGGAAGATATTCGTTATTTGAAAATCATACGTCAGGATATATAAAAAGGATCTTTTGGACATTCAAGATCTTGTTAGAGAAAGATTTTTGTTTGTGATTTCTTTTATGAGAAATTCTGTAATAAGAAAGAAATTTGTAATTAGTAATGAATATGTCCATATTTTCGAAACGGTTGCGAGTTTAGACATGTAGGAAAAATGTTTTGAGTTTATTGAGAATTTAGAATAATTAATAATATCATTTAAAAAAATTAAAAGAACAATAACCACTTGGTACTTGATGACATTACTGACATATGCAAATAGTAGAATTTTAGGCCTATAGAATATTCTCCTGTAATTGAGTCGTACAATATTACATTTTGCTAAATCCATACCAGCCCAGCGTGGAGAGCTATAAATAATCTAAGCTAAGAGCTTCTCAATCTGACATATTAAAAGCAAAAGTCTTACAAAACAAGATTAATATCTTTTATACACCTTCCACATCGTGCGGAACTCTACCTGTTCTTATTTAAATCAAATTATCCTCAATTTCTTAGGCTCAAATATCTGTTTAGCTGATTAAATTTCGTTCCCGAATTATATTCGAGTCGATAAACAATAATAAGGGATCAATACAACTTCAGGCTATAAAAATAATTATCGCAGAACATTCGCAAAAACTTATTTCGTACCCTGGGAGCAAAAATGATTATCATCAAAGTGTGCTTTGCATCTAAGGCCGTACTGCTTAGCGGTAAAGGGTAATACCTGTTGGGTGTCACTAAACGCCAGCATTATTAATCATTCCGTCATCTTTAACAGTCGTTACAAATAATTTGATTCCTCGCTAATTTATCCAATTTCTTGAATAATTCACGCGATGGATTTCGCGGAACAGCACAAACGATGGTTGAAGCGTATTTTCGAAACGGGGTTAGAGTAAATGGTGAGTGGCTATACAATCAACGTTTGTGCATTGACGATTTTCGCGAAAAGTGTTCTTACGTTGATTTACTGCTGGGGATTTTTATCATTGCCTGAGAAGAACCGGTGCTCTGTTTAGGGAAACAGGTTAGTTTCAACAACCCAAAAATATAACATATGAAATACAAATATGGAGGATCATTGCATGCATACTTGGTTGCAGGTATTTAAAATAAGTAAAATAATGCAAAGGTACCTACATATATTTAGCTATTGTTTAATAATCATAGTGAAAATGTAACCTCGCAATATTTTCTTTTTTAAATAAACAATGTTCTCAATTTTCTCGACATTCAACAAACCACAGCTCGATATGCCGGCCATTAATTCCCTTGAAAAAAAGAAGAGGGCTAACCTGAACTAACCTTTAAAGTTTTGAACCAAAACCGATAATAAAGATTGAAAATCAAAACAAAGAAGGGAATTACCATGAAAAACACTGTGATAGGAATTAAATGATATGGTAGTTGACACAAGAAAAATAAAATTAAGATATGAGCAAAGTGTAAACCCAAGCTTAGCCAAAGACACCAAGAGAAAGGTCAACAATCTTAAGTGAAAGGCCAAGGTAGATTCGCTAAAGTTAAAAATAAAAAAGGAGCTGAAAGACCATCTGTAAGAATAAAAGAACTTGTTGCAAACGGTCGTGAAATAATGCAAAATCCGCCAACAATATGTAGAAGACGCCTGTCTCAAGAAGTGGGAAGATCTTATAGAACATGCAGGACTATTTACAAAAAAACACAGTTAAATTTGTTTCCTTATAAAATATAAGTATTTCAAAAATACGAGCTGCAGATTTTGAAAGATGCAGGAATTACTGTCAATGGCTTGCCTAACACTTATTGGATATAAATGATTGATTATACCTGATATTTTTTTCTGATTAAGCCCGGTTCCATCTCACCGGCTATGTAAATTCTCAGAATTCACGCATGTGGAGTAGTGAAAATTCACATTGCACTCTTAAAAGATTGGTAGGTGGTTCGTTGTTTTCCGAAGAAGTATTGTTGCTCCTATTTTTTTCCACGACACAGTTGCAGCACAGAGGTATAGGGACGGTAGTCTATTTAATAAACAAACTTGAAAACTGAATCTATGAAGTATTATATCTCATCTAAGCGAAATCAATTATTTTAAAAACAAGCGAATTATGCCGACTAATTAAGTCAGCGGAAATCAAGGCAGATGACCGACGCTTGAGGTGGAGCGAGTTTTGAATGAACCACGTTTTGGTTATTTTCAACAGGACTGTGCAACAGCTCATACATCCGCCGAAAGTATCAACTACTTATGCAATTTTTCCGACGACAGATTGATCAGACATTTAATTAATTAAACCCAAAACACCTTGTTTAACGGTTATATGGATTACTTCATTTTTCCTCATATTTTTAAAACACCAGTTGAAAATTTACAACAGTTACAAGAAGGGATTATCCAAGAATGTGGGAACAGTTCTCTAGAGATGCTGGTCAACGCTTTCGAAAATATGAAGAGACATGTGAATTTATGCTTGGAGCATGGCGGTGGCCAATTTCAGCATTTTCTATAATTTTAATTTCCCTATATTTGTTCAAAATTCAGTTTCTCTCATTATTCTTTCTCACGCTAGTTTTCGGGCGTTGTAAAACATCCCTGTTGTAAAACATAATATTATTATAACATTTTGCTTGAACTATAATAGAAGGAAATCCCAGTTGTAAATAATTTTATAACTTTAAACAATTTTAAAACTTAATAACCTTTGGCACGGGATATTTAATTTTATGGGAGGCAGGTACCCAATATGACCAGAGGGTCAAACTTTAAAAAGAGTCGCAATACAGAGATCCACCCGGACAGTCGGAAAAAAGAGTTCAACTCGTACACTCGCCAACTACGGCACAGCTTTCACCAGTTTATTTTTTACTTTTTTGCCTTGTACTATGAGATATAGATACTTTACAGTTTTTATTCACGTTGTACTCACTGTACAAGTTACACCACTATTTATAGTGTTATCGTTTTTTGACAACTACAAATACATTTTTCTATAAAGATCTACATTTTTTAAAACATTTACTAGTGTCGCGACCGAAGCAACCTTTCGGCAGGTACTCTGTAACAAACTAGTTACCTTCATACGATCGGAGAAAAATTGAAGATGTTATAAATAAATAATATATTTACTGTTACTAAATTAAAAGTGTTTCCACTAATATTCCTTCGCCCCTAAACGTACGGAGATACAATTTGCTACCAAGTAAACAAAGTTGCTGATCCTTTGAAATCGAATCCCCATCAATATTCTTACTTTGTTAATTTTGTAAACAACATAAATAAATTTGAATTTGTTTACTTATTTTAATATTCGTCAGTTTGGCAAGCCATGTCATAATATGAATTTGACACAATTTTAACCTAGATTTGGTTAGATATATCGTCCCTTTATAATTGTCATCTATACCAAGTTTTTGAGCCCAAGTCCTCATTGCTCGCACGACATAGGTATGCCAGAGTCAGGGGTATAATTATTATTATTATGCTTTATTGCCTGGGGTATACAACAAGGTAAAGTCCATCCGAACATATTTCGTTTGACCTAATAACTGCAATAATAGTTTTATTATATTGTAAACACCCAAAGAAACCCCGTTACCTGTTCGATTGCCAAACCAACGTTTTAAAGAATTTTTTGGTAAAATTACCCATATAAAACTGTCGATGAGCGTGCAAACCAGCGAAATCTACCTGGCCCCAGCTGGCATCACTGTTTATATTACTGAAATGAAATGAAATAAAGGGTACTGCTTTGCACAGGAACGGATTTTGTGGTTAAATGAAAAGCCATAGTAATGTGTGCTATTTTCAGTTCTCATTTTTTAATTCTTGCCACATGTGTTTAATAGGGTTAAAAATGCAATAATAGGGTGGCAGTCACAACACAGTGACCCATTTCTTCCGCCATTTTATCACACACATACTCTTTTTTAATACTGAATAACTTTAACACTAAGCTTTCGGTACTTCTTCCAGTTGCCGGCTGTGGTGGCTTGCATTGTCCATCACAATAACACTGTGTTCTGATACATTTGAAAGCAAACTATCTTTAAACCAGCTTACGAAAGAGCGGCGTTGGTATCTTCATGATAGTACATACTTGAATACTTTATATTTTTGCCGACAGTAATAAACAATAAGGGATCCATCCATTCTCCCAACCTGCATGAATTATTGTTATTCGTTTTCCTTTATTTGAAGGGACTTTATTTTGGCATTTTTCAGTTAAATCAACCCATCCCTTTTTAACAGTCTCATGAGTGTCAAACTACGTTTCATCTGGATAAGCTATTGAATGTTTTACGGATCTAAACTTTTTTATTTCCCTAAGGTACAGAAATCTCATTTTTCTTAATCTTTCGGACTCCATAATAATTTGCCTCTTGTTTATTGTCTTATACTTAAATCCCATCTGTTGCAAAGCGCGGTGAAGACTTGTCCTGCTACATGATATCGTTGTATCGTCAGTTGTTAACCGTGTTTTTAAAGAATCTAACGTGAGCACAACATTTTCTCGATATATTTGGTATACTTTCCTGCGAATAACATCTTTGTCACAATCATCTACGCACTTTATTTATCCGGTATCTTTGCGAACTTTTCTTTTAAAATGTCCTTTTAGCATAATATCTCGTACCGTCGATAATGGAACTTTCGTCATTTAACTGGTATTTTTAATGGCAATTACTTTAGGGTGACCCCTCTTTAATAACAATTCACATACATTTTTCACGATCAGCTTCCTGGAATGTTTAGGGTAGCTAGATATCGCATTAGCTGAAGATGTCCAAGGTCTCCACATACTTTTAATATTAACTTGTTGCACACTGTTTCAAAGTGAAATAGGTTTTTGTTTATTTCGAATATTATGTTTAGTATTTATATAAGCTGTATAAACCGGTACCTGTAACTAAAAAGTTTTAAAAAATATCCTAATAATTAAATTGTTTCTAGAAAACCTTAAGTAATTAGATAGTTTATTAATTTTAATAACAAATCAAGTAATGTACCTTTCTATTGTTATTATAAACTGGCAATAAAAATAATTGTGGGTTAATACGTCTCTACGAAAGCGAAAGCCGAGTTTATGAGGGGTTTTATTGCAGTCATTAAGCCAAACGAAATATATGTGGAAGTACTTTATCTCAATCAATTTAGTAATTTTTGAAATGTCTCGACCATTTAGAGAAACCCTAAAAAAAAACCACAGGATGTTAAAACAAAAATAACAATTTATTTACTTGAAATAGTTACATAAAGACGGTATTAAAAGATATAAAAAGACAGAGAAAGTATTGCCTTAAAACGAGGTGGTTCCCAGTTTAGTCTCCAGTCATCATTTCCATGAATTCTAAAAATTATCATAAAATATAGACTTGAAAACGTTAAAAAGGTATAATTCGAAATAATAGTTATTTACGATATAAGTGTTGTAAAGATTCATATTACAACACGAGATGTTAAAGTTGTTAAACGAGGCGTCAGCCGAGTTTAATCAAACATCGAGTGTAGTTATATGAATTTACAACAAGAATATTGTACAAAATTTTATCTACTTTCATCTATGAATAAAAATATTTGGCAAAAGGCATTTTTAAAAATAAAAATGCACCTGCTATTAAAAATCGTTTTGTAAGGGCATCTATTACATCACTAGTGCTGTAATGGCATCTATTACAGCACTAGTGCTGTAATAGATGCCATTACAAAACGATTTACAGAACTGTAAAATTCATATTACTAAATGAAAGTAGATAAAGACATTTATTTTTGTTCTTACCATCGAAATCAACTGTTCCTGAACCATCAGTGTCAATTTCAGCAATCATTTCATTTAATTGGTCATTGGTTAGTTGATCATCTAAGGCTGCGAGGATTTCTTTCAAACATGAGGTGGGAATATAACCATTACCTTTTAAAATATTAATATATTATATACCGGGTGTTGCATTGTCGAGAGGGACATAGGAAATCCCATGTAATTTTAAATGGGGTCAATTATTGGCTTCCCTAATTATTTTAGAGAAAAATTCTATTTGGGTTTATTAAAGAGCACTAAAACCCACATTCAAAAGAATAACTTTAGATATTTTTGATGAGCCCGGTTACGGGTTATCGCCGATTTCTTTTTAACTATTTCTCCTTTTTATGGCCCCGTATTTGCGGGCACCAGTCAAGGTAAAAGATGACTGTCAAATAAAGTTGTCATTTTGAAATGTGTGCTTTATTGTTATAAAAACTCGTACATCGAAAATATTAAAGGTGTATTTATGAGTACAAATTAATCTGAATAAAACTAAAATAAAGTATCCAATTACAAGGTTAATTATGACATTTTACA
The DNA here is from genome assembly GCA_963920685.1 of Polydrusus tereticollis. Taxonomy (NCBI): domain Eukaryota; kingdom Metazoa; phylum Arthropoda; class Insecta; order Coleoptera; family Curculionidae; genus Polydrusus; species Polydrusus tereticollis. The sequence goes on along the minus strand of OY987333.1, from coordinate 8,244,543 downwards.
TGTTTCAATATTTTACTAATTAATAGGTAGGTACTATTAAATTGTTAGAACTTTAGGATTTAAGAAGATGTTCAAACATTCCTCCATTGACTGCTAGACAATAACCGAGGCGATCATAAAATTCTCTTCTTACATTCGCTAGTTGGTTAACTGAAATTCTATTGCATTCGGCAGAAATAGCATTTTTTAACTCGTCTAGATTTGGGTATTTTTTATCTTTGTATATCCTGTTTTTTAAATTGCCCCAGAGAAAGAAATCATTTGGCGATAAATCAGGAGACCTGGCTGGCCAATTTACTGTATGATTTAAGCCAATAACATTTCCATTAAAAACACGGTTTAAATATTCCCGGACAGCCAGGGTACTATGTGCCGGGCAGCCATCCATTTGGTACCAAACTTCCTGATTTTCCCTGGCGGCATCATGTAAAGTAGGTAAAATATGATCTTCAAGTTGTTCCAAAAAATATTCTGCATTTAAATTTCGTGTAAGAAATAATGGCCCGATAATATTTTCTCCGAAAATCCCAGCCCATACATTAACTTTTTGTAGATATTGCGTCCTTGTTTCCACAAACCTGTGTTGGTTTTCTTTGCTCCAATATCGATAATTTTGAATATTGGGTTTATTGTTTAAGGTAAATGTGCATTCGTCAGTGAAACAAATGTTTTTTAAAAATTCCCTATCCATGTTTGCTCTTTCCATCATACCAAAACAAAACTCCTGTCGTCGTATTTCGTCCCTATCTCTTAGCTCTTGGTGCTTTTCATATTTGTATGAATAATATCTATGTCGTTTCAAAGCTCGTAACGCTGTGGTGTGATCTAATCCTATGTCATCCTCAAGTTTCCTTGTGCTGATCTTCCCATCATTTTCTTCCACGCACAATAAAACTTGCAAGTCCCTATCATTTCTTGCATCTCTTCTTTGTTCCTGCCTTTCTTCACATCTGCAGTTATTTATTACAGTGCCTTTTGTCTCAAATTTCTTGATAGTCCTTTCGACTGTAGATTTTGCAGGTATCGGTCTATTCGGATACAGAGCAGCAAACATGTCTGACACATTTTGATAACTATTTCCTTGATAATACCATTTAATCATCAATATTTTTTCTTCAGAAGTGTAATTCATGGCTAATATTTTCGATGTACGAGTTTTTATAACCATAAAGCACACATTTCAAAATGACAACTTTATTTGACAGTGATCTTTTACCTTGACTGGTGCCCGCAAATACGGGACTATAAAAAGGAGAAATAGTTAAAAAGAAATCGGCGATAACCCGTAAACGGGCTCATCAAAAATATCTAAAGTTATTCTTTTGAATGTAGGTTTTAGTGCTCTTTAATAAACCTAAATAGAATTTTTCTCTAAAATAATTAGGGAAACCAATAATTGACCCCATTTAAAATTACATGGGATTTCCTATGTCCCGCTCGACGATGCAACACCCGGTATATATATTTTAAAAATTGGGATATTTAACAAACGCCAGCAGGAAGGGCAGTTCTTGATCGATGGGTTTCACTCTGAATAATTCCCCGCCCTTTTGCCAAGAATATTATTATTAATGGTTTTGTACAGAATTCGGACACTTTAGGTTTACCAACAACCAACTCCCAGGAGAGCATCCTCAAAGAGTGTTGGATAATATAATATTACATAAACAGGATGCCTCAAAGTCCTCGTATAACATATAGAACTTCATAAGTATTCTTTGGGTTTATTAAATCAATTGAAAGATTAACAAATAAGTTTCGGGCCACTGCAATAAAAAAATAAGCCAAAATCTCTTTCGATGCAGTTTTTCTTCACGATTGCCTAAAATCATGATAGTGTGATTTCTTGTAAGATCATTTATCAAACATCCTGACGATGTCGAAAGTTGGAAGTTATCAAAAATAAAGTCATTTTTCTTGCTCGAATATGTGATAAATTGCGAAGCTTTTCCCAATTCTAATATTTGAAATGCCTTAAAGATGAATTACATAAAATACTTTAAGTGCCAGGATAAAAAATACCGCAAATAAGGTTTGATAATTTAATTAATAGATGAATTAATTTACCTTCTTTGTCGTACAGTCTGAAAGCTTCTTTAAGTTCCTTTTGCATGGCTTCTTCATCTTCAGTGTCCAAGAAATGGCCTGCTACGCGACAGAAGGAGTCTACGTCTATGTGGCCAGTTCCTAAAAACAAATTCAATTAAAATGTTTTACTTCGAACAAGCTAAATACAATTTCCTCTTTCATGACTTTTTGCTTCATTAATTAATTTGAATTTAGTCAGCCTAATATTTTTGGTTCAAATCAATAGGTAAATAAAAAAATATTTCGACATTTAAAAGCCACTCACCTGTACAAACAATGCGTATAAAAAAAAACAGCTGTCGGCAGTATTTACCATAAACTGAAATCCCCAACAATATTCCTGTTTTGTTTTTAATATCTAAGTCGAAAAATCGAGAACCAATGAAAAAATTCCCCCTGCTTTAAGCGCACACAGACGCCAACAATGGAAAAACTAATGGATTTCCACTTATTTAAAGGGGCTGGAAACTCAGTCACTTTTGCTGACTGAGGCTAAATGATTTTGTCCACATGGACGGACGCGTTTCGGCGAATTTAATGGATAAAACTCGTTTTGAAATTGCATTTTTATAAATCAACCGAATTTGTTGCGTGGAGTGTATTATACCTATGTAGGTATTCGAGATTACCTCCGGTGGTGATAGGCATAACCATGGTAATGCAGTCACTGTCAAGAGGATTTGTCAACTAGGTTTTTGTTAAATACTTTTGTTTTAAATAACGATATTTAAAGTACGAAGTGTTAAGCTGGATTTATAAACTCGAAAAGTTGGCGAGGTTGAGGTTCAGTTGGTGTTGGAAATAGGAGTTCAATTTAAACTAAAGGGAACACTAAGTTCCATTTATACACTATGTTATGTTGTTCATGTAAAGCTCATGTAACGTTCGAAAACTGCCCGGTTAGTTCGAGATAACCAATTTTTATGCTCGGAGTTCGGAATATCTAACCTCACAAACTTGATCATAACTTCAACCTCACCAACTTTTCGAGTTTATAAATCCACCTATTTCTCAACGACTAATACATGGTGTCAGGTGAAAAACACATTGTGAAGACAAAAAGCTAGAATTTTTGCTGACATGGAAAGCTTTGACATGGTGTCAGGTGAAAAACACATTGTGAAGACAAAAAGCTAGAATTTTTGCTGACATGGAAAGCTTTTGCAAGGTGCCAGAGCCGCTTGTACTTGATGGTAACGTAGCAGACAACTGGAAAAGATTCAGCCAAAGAATCGACTTGTTTCTTACGGCTTCCGACCAAAGCTCGAAGGAAGAGAAGAAAAAGATTGCAATATTCTTGAATTTAATCGGTGATGAAGCACTAGAGCTCTACAATACGTTTACATTTGAAGCTACCGAAGAGAAGACATTAGAGGTAATTAAGTCTAAATTTGAGGCTTACTACGCACCTAAGAAAAACGTAATTTTTGAACGATTTAAGTTTAACAGTATCTATCAAAAAGAGGGCCAAACTTTTGATACTTTTGTCACCGCGATACGCAAGGCGGCATTGTCAACTGAGTATCCAGAGAAAGATGACATGATAAGGGACCGTATAGTAATGGGCATTCAAGACGTAATAACTCAAGAAAGATTGTTAAGAGAGCCAAATTTGACCCTTAGAAAAGCAGTAGATTTTTGCCGAGTGACAGAAATAAGTAAAACTCAATCGAAAGTGTTACAGAATGAAGCAGCAGTCAATTCAGTAAGATATAGAAAAGATAAGCATAGAGAGAATGAAAAATCTAGGAAAACGTGTGACTATTGTGGTTATATTCACCCGGAAAGAAGGTGTCCAGCTTTTGGAAAGAGTTATATAGTTAATATTGATGAAGCCCCAAGGTCCTATATTATAAAAGATAATTTAGGAAATACTGTGAGACGAAATCGTTATGATCTAAGGCCATCAGAAAACACATTTCAATTAATTGGTCCCAGCGACTTTGATGAGATAACTAATTTACCAAACATCGATATAATATAAATAATGACAAGCCATTAGGATCAAAGATGATTTCGTTTGACAGAACCTTACCTGTCCCTAATACTGTTACTAGGTCTGGTCACGTTGTCAAAAACCCAATAAAACTTGACCTATAAGGGAAAGGATGTATTATACCTATGGAGGTAATCGAGATTACCTCCGGTGGTGATAGGCATAACCATGGTAATGCAGTCACTGTCAAGAGGATTTGTCAACTAGGTTTTTGTTAAATACTCCTGTTTTAAATAAAGACATTTAAAGTACGAAGTGTTATTCTCAACGACTAATACATGGAGCACATTTTGATTTTTTTGTAGAACAAAAAAACTGTATTTTAATAATTTTTAAGACAACTGAATTGATTCGGTTTTTACTTGATGGAAATCCATTATCACTTGAGTTATGATTAAAGGGCGGATAATATGAAAATTGTATTTTAATGCAATATCTGCATTATTTGATGTTTTGTTTTTTAATGCCTGGTGCATTTATTAGCATATTTTGTGGAATTTTAGTCCCTGTTACTTCTTTATCTAGATTAATACTATTATATACAGGGCGTTTCTTATCTACGGTACGAAAGTTCAGAGGGTGATACGTAAGGTGGTTTTAAGAAAAAAAGTTCCTATGAACATATGTCCGGAGTTGCTTCGTTTCTGAGATATAGGGCGTAAAGTTTAAAAGTAAAACGGTCATAAATATTTTTAAACCGATTTGGTTAAAATTTAGTTCAGTTATTTGAAGTAATATGGCGCTTATTTAGCCCTAACTAGATTAAAATAATTTTGCACTTTTCGCAAATTAAGGGTTTTATTCAATAACTAAACATCATTCGCAGCACTGTTGCTTCGTGCCATTTATTATAACTCAACTTTTGAGACCATAAAAAGTTGATTCATTTAATAAAGAAATTTTTCGCCAAATCGTGTAAATATTAAAAAATAATTTAGAAACGAAAGAAAAAAGACCAAAAACTGTTAAAATACAAAACCACATTTTATAAAGAAATGCGGTCCATTTAACTTGACTTCACCCCAGTTTATCACTTGACAATTCTCGTAATACGCATTTTAAAAAACTTTTTTTGGAGAAAAATTATAAACCCATTTATTACACGTCCCCTTTCTAGCACGAAAAGTTTTATAAATGTTAAGCCCAATATCCTTTTTATTTAAAAACTTTGACGGGTTCCACGTGAAATTTATCGCCATTATTTTCCATAAATATGTTGATATCTTTTGTGGAATAAGATTAAATGGTGAACAAATGGAAGAAGAAAAGAAAACGATCTAATTTAAAAAAAGTTAGCGCTCAATTGAAATCGATTAATAGTCTATAAGCTCCATAATTTACGATGAAATCGAGCAGTGATATATTTCGGTACAGTCAGAAAATGATTGTTGTGTAATATATATTCCTGAAATGTGCACTGGAATCCTGAACAGCCAATCTATCTTGCTGTGAAATGAACCTGCTGACGAATTGGCTTTAATTTGCAAACGTTTCGGTTGTTAAATGGTAAAAAATAGGATTCAGTGAAAATTCTGCTGCATTGCAAGCGAAAAGAACCAGATCGAACAACGAGAGGTTTCAATTTGTTTAATTGTTTATAGGGGGTAAGCAATCTGTTAGATTTAAATGCACACATTTTCGAATTTTGGACGAATTTGAATTAATAACGCCAGATATAATTTACAACACAATTGAAAAATTTTATTTTCAATTAGCACGCTGTCAAGCTGTACAGGGAAGCATTTTAAACATTTAATATAAAAAACATATTTTTTCTAAATTGTACTTGTTATTTCGAAAACTACTGATATTAGGAACAAGGTATGTTACACCAAAAGTGTAACAAATTTAAAGTAAAAACCATAAATGAAAAAATATACAGGGTGTTACATTTACAAATATAAAATTCGTTCGAATTCCAGACAAACTAAGAAGCTGGCAACAACGCCAATATCGTCATTCGATGCGTCAGATCCTCTTACACAACTGTACCGAATTTGGTTTAAATCGGCCAATAAATTGGGATGTTATTAAGCCGTTTCCAGGCTATATACACACTTTGTACTTATATGAAACTAACATCAATTGCTTTTGTAGCTGTCTGGGATATAATAAATGTTTTGTGCTTAGAATTCTTCGTAGAATGCATATTTTTAAAAATATACAGTGTGCTCTATTTAAAATAACAAAGTTGTGCGCACTTTCGGTTCAACCGAAAGTGACAGTCATATGACCTACCAAAACTTTATGACGTAACAAGATGGATAGTAATTTTGTTTTCACCCAGTATAATAGTAGTAACTAACTAACCTATTTAGTATAAATATAGGTATAATTTTTTTCGTTTAAAATAATAAAGTTGGACAAGGAATTGCACACAATATCCAACTAGTCACTGGCCTATTTACATTTAGTCTAATGAGCTCTCTTAATCATTTAGAATATTTTCTGTTATTCCTGGCAAATTTCCAGAAGAACTTCCTGCTCCGATCTAGTAATTGGATCGGACCAAAGTGGCGCTAATGGTTATTACCGCGAAATTTAGGCGATTCGAGATTAAAAATGAAGTTTTAATTATTTGTACGGGTAGTTGAGCGGAAAGCTTAATATTTAAAAAGGTTTCGAGGAGCTTTTAACCGACAATTCGGCCGCGATTTACTTTGTGCGAAGTGTAATTTTTTTTATTAGGGTTCAGTACTGATTAAGCAATTAATAATTGTGTATAAGTTTGCAAACCTTCTGGATCTTCTTCGTTTAACATTTCTATTAGTTCCTTGTCATCGTATTGATGTCCAAGAGTGGTCAGAATTGTCCTCACCTTTTCTCTGTCAATTGTTCCTCTATTAGCAGTGTCAAACATTTGGAAAGCCTTTTTAAGCACTAGAAAGAAAATTATAAATATTATAAACTTTTTACGTTATAGTTGAAGATAATTTAATTTGTAGCGGAGAGTTAGAGATTTCTTCATTGCAAAAATTGATCATGTATAAAATATTGTATGTACAGGGTGTTCACGTATATTTTGCTCAATAGATATCTCCATTATTATTGGTTTTAGAGGAATTGTTAATTTAGCAAAGTTGTAGCATTTTCACCGAACCTTCAGAAAATGAAATGAACAAAAACAACTGAGTATCGGTATTTGGGGTTATTGTTTACCGTTTTGGAATGAAATTAAAACATAACACAACATATTTATAATTGCTCAAAATGGCCACCATTCATTAAAATGCAGGAATGATAAGCCTCTTTTAGTTTTTCAATTGCATTAGCAATCATACCTGGTCTACCGAAGTTGAAAAAGTTAGTTTCAATTTGGATTTGTTCCTGCAAATCGGCAACACTATTTGCTCTGGATGCAGATATCTTGTCTTTGAGGTAGCCCCAAAGAAATTTGTCTAATGGTGTTAAGTCGGGACTATTGGGAGGTCATGCAATCGTCCCTCCACGACCAATCCAAATGCCATAATTCTTATTGAGGTGTTCTCTAACTGGAAGAACACTATGACATGCTGCCATATAAAATTCCTTGCGGCGTTTAGAGGAAAAGTTTTAAGAATATCCTCTATTTCATGTGCAAGCATTTCACGATATCTAACTTCTTTAAAGATCCATCAATGAAAATTGGATCGACGATTCTGTTTTACACTATGCCGCACCACACATTTACTGATACCCACCCAGAACGTATCACTTCAACTGAAGGATGCGGATTCTGCGATGCCCAGAAGTGTGTGTTTTTGGGATTTGGAGCTGAAGCCGTATTAAAAGAAGATTCATCGGTCCATAAAATGTTCTCAAACAAAATGGCGTTATTGACCATTTAAGGATGACGTCGCTGGGGGGCAAATTTGACAAATTTAGGTTAAAGTTTATGTCAAAGCCACGAAATTACCATTACATATTTGACAACGGCTATATTTGCTAGGGGGCAAAGTCACAAGTTTAGGTTATACTTCTTGTCAAAATCATATGTTCTTAAATGGTCTATTGTTGAGGATGTTTGTCATGTGACGGCAAAACTTCAAACGTCTTTGCTTCTGTTCTTCTGTTAATTTTTGAACTTTTCCGAATTTAAAGTCCTAAGATTTATGCCGTTTCAGAATTTTAAGAGCTACTGTGCAACATTTGCCAAGATATCTTGCACAGTCCCTTATCGAATTTTGTGAACTTTCTGAAAACAAATTAAGTTTCTAAATGATACGAAGCAAATATAAAATAAAAATTACCTTGAAAATATAAAAGAACAGCAAGTTCTTCATCGTCAAGTATCCGACAATGCCTTTTCTTTCTTATGTTTTTCGCTCAGAAAGTTGACGAAACAGATTTCGAAAAGTGTTTTCGCTAGGAATTACTAAATGTGGATGTCGCCTTCTGAATTCGCGTTGGGCGTCTCGCTTGTTGTGTCCACATTTGATATATATTTTACGAACTTATGCTCTTCAGAGTATCCCATTTAGACCCTGATTTTGACAACGTTTATTAAGATTTGTCAAAAAGACAGAAGTTGCCAAGAGCAATTTAGTCAAGGTGACAGGTATTGCTCTGAGTAACATGAGCCATTTACAAAACTTTAATGAGGATAATGATAACTCCATATATTTTCGTATAATTCCAAAACGGTAAAAAATAACCCCAACAAGCACTTTATATTTAAAAAGAGGATAAAATTCTTTAACCAATACAATGAAAAAATAGGAGGTATTCCACTTGAAAAAAACTGTCACTTCCGATACTAAGTTGTTTTTGTTCATTTCATTTTCTGAAGGTTCGGTTAAAATGCCATAACTTTGCTAATTTAACCATTTCTCTAAAACCAATAATAATGGAGATATCTCTTAGGCAAAGTATACGCGAGCACCCTGTACGTATCTCGGTCCTAAGCAATATTTTACGCTCTTAGTGTGTAATAGCTCAAGATGACATTATCACGTTAGAATTGTCGGAAATTCATTATAAAAAAGTAAATAAATAACACTAACAGTTATAATTTAATTATTGTATTATATCATATAATTAATTATATCATATATTATTATGATTAGTTAATTATAACCGTTAGTGGTATTTATTTACTTTGCAAATAAGTTATGTCGAAATCCAGGTGTTCTAAAAGGTATGGTCAATAGGGGATCGTGTATATTGGGTCAAAGTAGGGTAAAGGTAAGGTCATGTAACATATTCCCCTATATGCCCCCATAATCGAGGTACAGCCTCCCAAATGGGGTACCCTAAAGATGTTTTTTTGGATCCGATTTAAGAGTTCGTTTTCGAGATTATTCGATTTAAAATCTACCTTGCATGCGAAAATGAAAACCTAATTAATATTATTTACCCAAATCTTAACAATTTCCATGCAATCATTTATTAAAAATGTCGATTACTAAAAGTTAAAGTTAAAAAATGCATCTTTGAGAAATGTAGGAGAGTATATGCAAATTGTTGCGATATATATAGCCAATGAGGTTTGTCGAGTAAATCTAGAAAATACCGCTTTTATGCCAAATTTCCCATCGATTCCTTCCTTGGTCTCATATAATCTCTCGCTCGCTATACTTTACTTAGGTTTCTCTTAAAAAAAATGGACGTTTTCTTCTTTGATCACTATTTGACGTCTTTTTTTACCCTAGCTAAATACAATTTGATTGAAAGTACTTTATTGTCCAAAAACCAATATATGTATCAGCTCTTATTGACAAAGTTAAAGAATGGGTAAAAGTATAAAACAGTTAAACAACACAAAACGGTTAAAATTACAATCGAAACAATGAACAATATATCTAATACTTTGCCATACAAAATTCTAAAAAGTCCTGAAAAGCAGCTAATAAAACAAGCAAACACCTCCTAACAAAACGAACTTAAATTTACACATAGATTAATTTCCTTCAAAGAACTCGTCAATAGAGTAATAGGCTTTTTGAAGCAGCTCTCTTTTTAATGCTTTACGAAACAGTCCTAAGTCTTGCACACCTCTAAGCCGCAGATCAATGCTATTATAAATTTTTATGCCATTGTAAATGAGCGAATCCCTGACTAGATCCGTGTGCGGAATTGGCAAAGGGATATTGTGGGTTTGACGTGTTACGTAAGTTTGCTGGTGTCTGGGGAAATGATATTTGCTCTTGTGGACCAAACAAGCAGTCTCCAAAATGAATAAAGACGGTAAAGTAAGGATCTGGTGCTCTTTAAAAAGAGGTCTGCGATGGATGTGCATTAGACAAATTACGGACAGCCCTTTTCTGAATAATGAAAACAGATTAAAAAAGGAAATTAGCACAAGCGCCCCAGAAGGACACCGCATACCCGCAAATGGGATTCAACAAGGGAGAAATACACACTACGTGCGACCTCTTTTCCCAGTTCCTTAAAGATAATCCGGACAGCAAGGCAGCCAGAAGCGAGTTTACTGTTAAGGTTGATAATATGAGGATAAAATTTTAAATCCTCGTCAATAAACAAACCCAAGAACTTAGTCCTACTCACAGATTCTATCAGAGAATTATCGATATCATCAACCGCACAGTTAAACCCAATGAGATGCGCCTTACACATATTTAAACAAAGACAATTTGCGTCCACCATTGCTTGATTTTTTTTAAATCATCTGATATATCAAGCATTAGCTGCTTGGGGTTCTTATTCTGCCATAGTACAGTTGTGTCATCTGCAAATAGTGCAAAGTGGCCCGCAATTTCAAGTTGAGTGAGATCGTTTATCAGGAAAAGAATTGGACCAAGCACGGATCCCTGAGGGACACCACAAGAAATATTCTCATAGCTTACGCAATCAAAGGCTTTTGATAGGTCACTAAAGACCGCATCAGAAGCCTCTCTCCGGTTCAGACCCTGAAACACCCTCGATAACAAATTAAACATAGCGTCAGAAGTATTTTTGTTTGATTGAAATCCGAATTGGTTTACCGTTAAAATATTATGCTGGTTGAGAAAGGATACCACCCGTACCTTCACTAGTTTTTCGATAAGCTTTGATAGAGTAGATAGTAATGAGATAGGTCTATAGTTTGAAGGACTTGAGTGGTCGCCACCCTTACACACAGGAATAATTTTTGCTATTTTAAAGCACGATTGTCGATCGATTTATCTTGAAAGCGACGCTCTAAATCCTGTTTAATTAAGACTACCATTTTTTTTACAAACAACGTTGTGGTTCTCTAGGATTGATATCAAAAAGTATAAAAATGAAAATAAGTTAGGTGTATAATAACTCTGCCTTCCTCTATTTCGCTGCTTTTAAATCTTCGACATTTTAACTACAATACTTCGATTCTGCATTTAAAGCTTACTAGACTACCTAAATTTTAAGTCTGCGTTTTTATTGATTTTAATAGTATTCAGAAAAAAACATCTTCAGGGTCTACTCTCTGGGACCCAATCTACTCGATCCCTATTTATTGACCACGCCGTTTAGGACACCATGTATTATGAGTAGTTTACTCTGGGGCATGATGATGGCAAGAAAGTAAACTTAAACCCAACAATTTACTTAACCATCAGCATCAACATTTTTCTAAGAAAGATTATGATTAACTGTCCTTTATAACTTTATTCGATAAAAATACTTATAATCCATTTTATTAGCCCGCAACTCATTTCGGATATATAAGTTTTACGAGCCTAAGCATGGTTTTATGGCGAAAACTAATAATCTTTGGTCAAAGAATGTTTTTTATTGGCGTAACTATAAAACTATGAATTAAAAAATTTCGCATTTTTAACAGTTTGCACTATAAACTATTTTGTGGAATAATGCCGTTTGTATCTGGACAAACAGTGCACAGCAACATTATTATTAATATTCATGTATTTTGTATACTTTCAGAGAAGTGTTGCCAAGAAAGTAATTAAGAATCCATTAACCAGGTACAAAATTCAGCGCGCTGTCATCGGTTCTCTTTGAAACTACTAAACCCACATAATTAAATTAAGAAACTTCGAAACAAAAGTATATTTTACTATCTCTATCGTCTTAGGGCGTTTTTAAAGGATTTTCCTTTAGGTGGCCAACCAGCCATGTAAATTAACGATTTGAAAAACATAACCGTAGATGTAGACAAATTATTTTCAAAAAATGCATGATAGTTTATTAACTTTTATTGACAACAGAAAATTCATGCATATCATTGTCTTCTTTATGCCGTATTTAAAATTCGAATATGATTTTTCTTTACTCACGAACTCTTAAAAAATATACTAAATATACAAATTTTCATTTATGTGACAAGTCAAAAATAATAATAATTTCTGATTTTAGATATATCTGAGAAGTCTCGCTTATTCGTATATCCTGTATTTATAGGGACACCATTTATTTTTAGCGCTTCACGCGTTCAGGAAAGAATTTCGTCCATAATTTTAGTTAGAAAAACAATCTAATTTAATGCTGTGGTTAATTTAAATCTATTTTTCACTTAATTTTAGAAGCTTTGAAATAAACAAGACATTTTGAATTTTTTCTAGGTTGTACACAAAAGCTTAAGTATTATAGGGCATACCTCTAGCTCCCTCCTAACTATAAAAACTGAACATGGCAAATATCATATTATATTAAACCCTTATTTCAGATTATTGTCAATGTATACAGGGTGGTCGCCGAGGTAAGCAAAAATGATTCTATTCACACATTTCTTGCGCCATTTGTAATAAAATCATGGCTTTAATTTACTCACATGAAGAATACGCGGACATGGTTTTCGTGTATGGATATTGCAGAGAGTATCAACGATGCCGTCTTAACAGGTACCTTCACTAAACCGACGTGTGAAGCAGAACTAATTCAAATAAACAATGCTGCAGAACTGCTTGAGTTTATTGAAAATAATCCTGGAACTAGTATGAGAAGAGTTTTTGGACTTACTAGACAAAGTAATACTGCTGTGCAAGACACTTTGCGAGAAAACGGACTACATCCCCAACATTACCAACCGATAAAAGAACTTCTCCTCACGGATCGTCCCCAAAGAGTTCGTCTTTGTAATTGGTGGAGCCATTATCTAGATTCTCTTTCAAGAACCCTTTTATGTGGCCAAGCTACATTTACAAAAGATGGAATCAACAATTTGAACAGCGAAATGTGCCGGGCTTTTTTGGAACACGATTCACCTCTACTACTTGAGAACATTCCTTTTCAAATGGGAAGGACAATGTTTTTTTGCATGATGGTACTGCGACCCATTGTGGAAGAGGTGTCACTAATTTACTCAAAAAACAGTATCCAAATAGAAGGATAGGTCGTGATGGTCTCATTGCTTGACCACCGCGATATTCGGATCTTAACCCACTAGACTTTTTCATTTGGGGACATATGAAGTCACTCATATATTCAATGGGAAAGCCTAATAACTGGGACCAACTCATCCAGAATTTATGCAGCGTCTTATGAGCTGAATAACAATACGGAGAACTACAATTCAGAACGAGAACTGAGATGGAGGATTGAGTTATGCATTGCATGCATAATTACAATGTCATTACGCCTTTTTTAAAATAAACCACATTCTTTTCTAGGCCCTCTAGTAGTTTAGTACAACTTTAAACCTCGATATTTTAAGAACCGTTAGGAATTCAGAAAAAGTGAATAGAATCATTTTCCTTAGAATTAGTACAATTCAGATACGATACCATATCAAAAGATATTCAATAGGTACCGTATACTGCTATAATATTCTATTTAATGGTTTTCTCTAACTCAGGAGTATTCAGGTTAGCTTAGGTTAGTTCAGATTTGTTTCAAACTCCAAGCATATCTCAATAATCTCAGAATTAGAAAAATATGTTTTGGTTTTCATTCTGTTAAATGACTATTTACGGTAAACGAAATGTATTATAAATACTTACTTGCTACTGACTGTTCGTCCGACTGAAAAATAAAATAAATACAATTAATTCAGGCTTAACATAAACGAATAAAATGGAAAAACATAAAAAATGGCAGCTTTCTCCTCGAAAGAAATTGCTGGTGACAAATTTCAAATTGTTGTCAAGTGTCAAGGACTGAAAGCAGCAGGGTTTTATGATTATATACATTTTTTAATTGCATGCCTATACCATACACCGTTCATATTTATGAGATAATTCACCTCACTTTTATTGAACCAATCAAAACGCTCATTTTCATAGCAACCACCTTGGTAACGGTCGTCTTACCCGATAAGACTACCGCTAGCTCGAAAAGACGCTTTCGAAAAGACGCTTGTAGCTTTTTTACTTAAATAAAAAATTAGTAACACCTCTAACTTGTATATTTACCTTTATCAGACGGCCTTCATTTTTATGTTCAGTAAATTATCCAATAAAATACACCTCTAGAGGCGGTTTCTTATCTTCATACCTTCGTTTTTCACTCGAAACTTGATTTTCCAAGAAAATTTTCACTCAATGTAATTTTTACTTATAATCAAAGATAAGACCCTCGAGCTAAAGCTCTCGGGATCATATCAGATTATAAGTAAAAATTACATTTCGTAAAAATTTGTCAGAAAATCGATTTCTTGTTAAAAACATCGGTATTACCGATAAGACGCCTTCTCTATCGGTATATTACTGTTGAAAAGACACCGGCTTTATTTCATAAGATTTCCATGTTTACCGATTTCTGTTGGCAACATCCAGCTATAAATAAAATCCTTACACGTGACTCGATCCCAAACTATTTTCGAAAGACAATAAAGTAGAAAAATTTCCGCCTAAAAATATTCAAATATAAAAATAAAAATGATACGGTGGACAAAACACTGTAAAGTATCGAAATAAGCTAGAAATGAATCTGGTTGCAAAGCAAAGCATAATAAATTCGAATTTTTCGGTGCCAACCTGAATGTCTGGTGCCAAATCGAATTAAAAGTTGATTACCTAAAACGATTCGACAATTTGTTTGTGATGATGAATTATTATATCTCACAATTATTGATGTTGTGATATAATGAAACCAATTTTCTGCCAATTAATTTTAAGCACCGCTTTTACAGTGCTAAGTTAACTGATGTTCAAATATATTTGATAATCTGCAAGTTGCCTACACCTAGATGTATCCATAGACTGTGGATAAAGTACTAGTTAAACTTTAATACCAGGACAATGTTTGTAGGTCTTTAAAAAAGACCTGAAGTTATGTCGCGAAAAAAATATCCAAATTTAATCTTCTGGTGACAAATAGGGGACGGACGGGCAAAATGGATATGGTAAGCTTCAAAAAAATAAATGCTAAGCTTGTCACAAAATGTTTAGTTCCAAATATCAAAAACTTTAATTAATAACTCATACTTTTTATTAAAAAAAATTAAAAAACAAGAAAAGTAACAATCCTTTCTCTATATAAAAAAAACTTAGAACAAATGTTTTTTATCCATTGTGCCCTACTATGGCGGGCAAAACGAATTCCTTGAGCGGGCAAAAAGAATACTTAAACAAAATCAAAAGTTAGTCATCGCACAAATCACAAAAGTATAAACCATATCCAGAATAAGAGGAACAACGTTCATGAGTCCATTCCTGGCATGTGGAGCATTGTATCCAGTCTTCTGGAGGTGGACTTACATATTTCTCTGAGCACACCGTGCAATAATAGTCTCTACTTTCAATTTCTTGCGGTTTTTTGTAACTTTTGGTTGTGGGTACGCCGTTTTTTTTTTTTAAACGTGATGGACTTGCGATACAAGTATCTTTAAAGAACACTTTTCTCTTCGCTGAAGCAGCTTCAAATTTTTGACGTTGTTCCTCTTTCACTGGGGTACTTGTAAGGATTTCTGCCTTCTGTGTTTTTCGACCTCTAAGATTTCGTTTATTCACTTGCTTTGGAATGGGTCGAATGTCTTTTAAAATGTCAATATCTGACTTGTTTGCATCATCAACATTTGGCTCTTCAGGCTCTATTAAAAGTTGATCTTCTTCATTTGGTGAATTTGGCCTCTCTTCAGCTCTAGCTTCATAAACTTCAGATGGAGCAAAATGCTCATCGCTTATTGCATGTCTATTGAATGGATATATGCCACTTGATCGGAAACCACTTATTGCATTAGCTGGAGCTGCTCCTTTTAGGTAAGCCGCAGAAAAGAGTTTAGCCACATCAAATTGGTTAATTACACGTCCTGGATATTCTTTTTGGAAAACATTAATTTCGATTTCAAAGAACCTCTTTATTGGACCGTATACAGACACATCCAGAGGCTGTAACCGATGGGATGTGTGAGGTGGAATTGATAGAAATATGACATGATTTTTTGAAGCAAAATCAAGAGCAGCATAGCTTTTGTGTGACTCGTGGTTATCAAGAATCAACAAAGCTTTTCTCTCTTCAGTGGGACGTACTTTTTGTATAAAGGTCTTGAGCCAATTTAAGAATTTTTCGGCGTTGATCCATCCGCTGTCGGTGATCGTTGCTTCAGAGCCTGGCGGAGCATCATCTAATAATCGTTGATCAAATCTTTTTCTCTTGAAGATGAAAAATGGCGGAATAAACGAACCTGTAACGCTGCAGCAACAGACAACCGTTGTTAGGACGCCTCTTTCATTACTAGAAATTATTCCCACTTGTTTTTTCCCTGACTTACACAAAATCTTTGGAGGCTTCGTGGATGTTGTTCTAATCCCAGTTTCATCCATGTTGAAAATCATCTCAGGAACAATATTGTGTTTTTCCATAATTGTTTCCAACAAATCATAAAATCTGGTAACAGCTTCACGGTTAAAACCTTTGGCTCTGGCAACTGATGTTGGTTCTGGGACTCTTAGTGCCAACTGTTCATGTCTAAGTTTAAAGTTTTTAAACCAACCTTTTCCAGCCACATTTTCTTTAAAGCGTTCCCCTTTTCCTTTTTTTCTAGCAAACTCTCCAGCTAGTTTAAGAAATTCTACCCGCGTAAGACCATAAAAAATAGAGTCCATTTTGTGCACATAATTTAGCAATTCGGTTTCTTCTTCTGGGGTAAAAACAGTTGAAAACCTACCCAACTTTTTTTCTGTACAGCCTGATTTTACATGTCTGTGTAAGGTTGCGTAGGGAATGCCATACATTCGACTTCCATTTAAAATATTGGTTCTGTTTGCTTCTAAAATGGCACGCCTTAAATTATCTTCGGACCATTTGGCTCTGTCAGTCTTTCTCTTATAGTTATACACCATCTGAAAAATAAAAAACTTGAAAGTTAATAAAAACAGAAAGTAAAATATCGAGGCGGGCAAAATGGATACTATTCATTTTGCCCGGCTCCGTTTTGCCCGTCCAGTACTAAAAGGTTAAATCACGCTGCAAAATACGAACATATAGTATTATTAAAAACCTGTTGCTACAGTTGTTGCCCAATTTAATTATCTTTGTCACAAAATAAGTTCACAACATCCACCATTATTAATAACATAATAATAACTAAATAACTTACCGTGATTTTTGGATCTCTATTTGGCACAATCGGTTTTTCGATCTTACTCTTCGATATAAACACCACGGCGGCTAGCGGGAAACTGATGCGTATCGTTCAAGGCCTTCAAAAGGACCTGTTACTCTTTTTATCTCCCTCGCACACGTAGCCGTCTCATACGACGCAATATTCTTTTTGCCCGCCCTATCCGTTTTGCCCGTCCGTCCCCTATGTCTTACAAGGATTTCGTTTTTACAAAGCTATGATGCTTAATAAGCTAATATTCTACCAATAGGTAAGTATGCTGCTGTCATCTGCCAAACCTTTAAAAAAACATTTAATACTGTTTAATTTAATTAGAAAATCCTTTATCAAGAGTGTAATATACCTTTTCTAATAACGATTTATTGGTTAGTTTCCTAAATTTCCCCACACACTGCTGTCTTCTCAAGAGAAGTGCTAAATGCCTAAAAAAATGTACTGCCCTAAATTAAAGATTTCTTAATTTGTTTAGACCGAGGAATGGATATGTTACGGAAATGATTGTCGTGTGTTATAGGCAGGGGGTAGACACTTCATTTTCATATTTTTAAAACACTAAACAAGCAGTTTCTAGGATAAAGATACAACGTAGAGTCAAAATTGAGTTTTTAAGAAACAAGGGACGACAAGAATCACGAGCTCTAGCACAACACAAGTATCTGACTGCTCTCTTCTGCAACACAAACACCGATTTGAATAAGTACTGTGAACAAGAGCCCCAAAAGCAAATATCATACCAGAGGTTGCACTCAATTAGGTCATAATATAAGTTTTTTGCCAAAGGGAAGTATAAAATATTAGAAATAATCCTAATGGTACAGCAAGCAGAAGAAAGCCTTTAACATACATTTATTACGTGATTTTCAAATTTAAGATTAATGTCCACGAATATTCCCGAAAACTTACTTACATTGGCATAGAAACCACCCTGTCCTCCAAATAAATATTATCTACACTACATCTGAAATTTAAAATGTTGGTCTTTGTAATATTAAATGACAAAGTTTGTATCACTTCATTCTTTTATTTTGCACAGATCAATTTTTATGTTTGAAGAAAGTCTATCAACAGACCTCTGAAAAACACCTATATCCAGAGTCAATTCTTTAGAGCTACTGTTGTTGAATAGAACTGCTTGAACGCGATTCGTCAAATACAATCGAAACCCCTAAACCCATACATCCCCAACTTCTACAGCATGTGATTCACGCAGTCAAAGGCTTTTGATAAGTCACATAATACAGCTGCAGTAAACTCACCAGAGTTTAAGGAGACATACAGTCGTTCGAGGAACCCGAAGATGGTATCACTCGAACTCTTCGCAACCTGAAATCCAAACTGTTGTGTGCTAATAAGGTCGTGTTTAGTCAGAGAGGAGATCATTCTAGTTTCATCAAGTTTTTCCACTATCTTGGGCACGGAGGAGACAGTGCAATTGGTCGAAAGTTTGGGGGACCATTCTGTCGTCTCTTTTAAAAACTGGAACAACCACAGCCTTTTGAAGACGGGAAGGTAAATTGCCTGTTTAGAACGAAAAAGCCCAGGCTTGTATTGCGTTTACTGGTAGTGACAGGAAAATCCTCTAAGACAACTCATCCCAACCAGATGTATACGGTATTTATTGAAATAGTTCATGAAACCATCACTAATACCCAAAAACTTTCGGATGTAATGCAGAGAATGAAGATTTTTCTCAGAATCCCTTAAAGCTCTTATGTACCACGGCTTCCTCTTCCTATAGTTTACTTTTACAAATGGAAAAGCAATATTAAATAAATTATTCAGAATACTATGGAACTGCTGCAATATTTGGTCCACGTCAATACTTATTCCAATTCATTTGGTTACATAACAATGTAAATTTGCTAAAGTATATCCATCCTAGATACACATTATCTTTTTTTATTCTCTATCAACCAAGAACAGACAACAGCTTCGTGATCAGACAATTCAGCATTCTGAGTTGGACCAGTTACATGGTGTTCAATGAGGTTCAACCAGGTTGGCAAATCAAAGTGGATTAAAAAATTGAATGATCTCAGAACATTATCCAGCAATTTAGCATTGTGACATGATTTATCTAAGAAGTTTATGTTTAAATCGCCGGTCCGAATTATGACTGCATTTCAAGATATTTGAGACAAAAACATTTCCAATCTTTCAAAAAATACTCCTACGTTAGTGGGCGAAGATCTGTAAATACCTAGAATATAGACATTCAGCTCTTTACAATATACAAGAGAAAATTCAAATACGGATTCTTCCAAAAAATGGTCAAATCTGATGTCAATAGAAGTAAAACCATAACTACACAAAAAACCCCTTTTAATCATGATCAATGTACCACCATGTATGACATGTAAAAGAGCTCCATAGCTCTCAGCCAATGTTCCACCAAAATCACAACATCAGGGGAATTAAAGGATTCTAATTCCTTGATGTTAATGACATAGAAGAAGGGAAAATATTAAAATACTGTAAAGCGAAATGTCGTAGAACAGGAAGGGTTGTGGCCATAGGAATACAAAATGTTTTTACCAAACAATCATCGGGGAGAGTCTCGAAAAGTGGTCATTATTTTTGACATAAAACTAAAAGGGAAAAAGTATTATAAATAAAAACGTTTGGCAAGTGAAAAATTGGAATTAAAAGTACAAAACTAAAACACATTTTTGCTTTTTACTTTAAAAGAACCTGCGCAACAAATAAAAAAATTGACTTTGTGCGTTTTTGTTATAAAATGTTTGATAATAGTTATTTATGATATAAGTGTTAAAAGTACATTTCCACGCATGTGGAAATTTGAAACCACAAGAGTGCCTTAAAAATACTTTTAACACAAATATCATACGATATTTTTTCTACAAACGGCAATAAAAAGCATACAATAATTGAAATATAAATGTTTAGAACCTTTTACATCCAGGTAGTTT
The DNA here is from genome assembly GCA_963920685.1 of Polydrusus tereticollis. Classification (NCBI taxonomy): domain Eukaryota; kingdom Metazoa; phylum Arthropoda; class Insecta; order Coleoptera; family Curculionidae; genus Polydrusus; species Polydrusus tereticollis. The sequence goes on along the minus strand of OY987333.1, from coordinate 8,224,109 downwards.
CTAATAGCATCGTATATTTATATTAAATTAGTTCACATTTGTCAATAAAACCTAGCAACCATCAAGAATTCAATACGAGATTGCTCATAATAAATTTATAAAATGGTGTGAAAATAAAGGCGTTCCTGGAAAGTACTCCGAAAACATATTTCTGGCCTATTTTGAGGAAAAGGCAAAGGTATGGAAGTCATCTTCTCTTTGGTCCCATTATTCAATGATCAAAGCTATTCTACGTGTAAATAACGACGTAGATATCAGCAAACATTTTAAATTGATTGCCTACTTGAAGCGTCAACGAGAGGGTTACCAGGCCAAAAAATTAAAAATTTTTACTAGAGACCAAATTGAACAGTTTCTGAAGTGCGCACCGGATGATGAGTACCTTCTGATGAAAGTAGCTACGATTGTAGGATTATTTGGAGCCTGCCGCAGGGAGGAGCTTTATCAGTTGACTCTTGACAACGTGAAAGATATGGAGACTTCATTAGTTATTAAAATACCAGATACCAAAACCAAGGTACCACGAAATTTCACTATCGTTGAAAAATTTTACTTGGATTTTTATCGAAAACATACTGATCTTCGTCCAGCAGATGTCGTACATCGGCGGCTCTTTTTAAAATATGTAAAAGGTAAATGTACCAGAAATCCGGTCGGAATTAATACGTTCGGAATATTTCCTGCTGCTATAGCAAGATTTCTGCAACTTCCAAATTCAACACTCTATACGGGGCATGGGGGATGGAAATCCTCAACCGTTGCGGCAGGGTACATTGTGGATTCCTTGGAAAATAAAAATTCTATTGCTCGAAAATTGCTTACAGTACAAACGACATCAGCCGATGATGCTTCAACATCAACTGGACATGCTGCCGTTTCTGTTCAATTCTCCTCAACCGCGAAGAACAGCAGAACTGAGGAAGGAATTCATTTTTAAAATTTTTCAAATTGTACTATTAATATAAGTGTAAATAAATAAAATAGAAATGTTTTTTGACGTTTTTTTGAAAAAATTGACATTTTACTTTTAACACTAGTGCCTTAAAGTAACATTTTTAAGGCTAGTAGACAGTGTTAAAGGCTACATTTTTAACACGTTTGTAGAAGAAATCAACTTCAATACCTTTAGTAATAGTGTAAAAGAGAATCCCGTAAAATTATATTAATAATTTCATGATTTAAACCGTAATATCAGTTGAACTACCTAAAAAAAATACAGAAAAATGCCCTAATTTAAAAATCAATAATTATCATTTCAATTTACTTTAAAAAAAATTAAGAATTAATAAAATTTTGACTTATCCGGTTTCCTTCATTATTATTTTATTAAATAAATTGAAACCATTTAATGTTAACAAAACCTAATTCAGATAAATCTATTCACAAAATCTCCGCACACTCAACCACACTAAAAACACACTTCAAAAAGACACTAACCATTTTAAGTGCTGTGAGTCAAAACCGGTTGGCCAACAATTCCAGACTGGATCGTCAAGAAGCTCAGACTGGATGAAGTGGTCCTATTCAAAAATATATATTTACCTTACAATTTTCAAATAATCCGCCTGTAATTTAAATTTAGACAAAACGTTCGCAATCGGTTATAGGATCCAGAGATGACGACTGCGATAAAATTATAGGAATTTCCGAATTTTTGGCTAGAATTTTTTTAGTTTTTGTGGTTCTAAAACTACCACATTTCCATTATATAACTTATTTTTATGTTGTATGTATTTATTATATCAGTGGGTGTTTTAATTGAAAAGTATTATTAAAACATTATTTATGTGTTTATAAAAAACATGAAATTCAGTAGGGGAAGAGGGGGCACAGAGGACCCGCGGAGTACAGAGATCTCGGCGATTTCGGGCATTATAGGGAGCGCCACCATTCGGTTTATATCTTAATTAACAATCTAGTACTGCACCCCTTGCTATGATTTAGTTATAGTAAAGTTTATACCATTGAAGTTTTGACTGCCATAAAATGCCCCAAATTTACATTTTTTGGGTCCAACCGGATTACAAATTACCTGCATCCCTTATGGCTATACCATTTTAAGTAGGTACAAATTCCTAATAATATACAGGGTGTTTTAGAAGAACGGTATGGGGGTGATTCCTTATGATATTCTAAGAGAAAAAGTTCATATGAACATGTGTCCAGAGTTTTTGATATAAATCGCCATTTAAAAAAATTCAAAATGGCGTCTTATCTCTCAAATTTGTGATCTTGGGTAAAGTGTGTTCACAAATATAAGAATCCGACCTAAATGACTGCTATAATTAGGGTATTCAAAATATAATAAACAACAATAAACCAGTTCTGTGAAATGATATGGGCGTAATAAATTTTAAGTACCGTACTCAGGTAAATAAAAATGCGGATAAACCAAGGTCCTTTCTGACTTTAGTCTGTCAACGTACACTGTTGAGTTTAGTTTGTTTTTTGAAAATGTTTCGTCCTTGGTGTTCTAGTGACATTTGTGAAAGCAATGAAATTGAAGTAAATAACAGAGTGCATTTATCAACAGATGCCAAACAGATTATAAAAAATGTGTTTTTGACATTAATGTCGCGCGGAAATTTGTGTCCTAAAGAAGTTGTAAAGGAAACGGCTTTACTTACAAAAAAATCCTTTTCCACAGTTTGGAAAATTACACAAGGGCCAATTTTGGAACGCAGAAAAAGAAGTGATATTGGAAAATCAAGAACGTTGGACCAAGGGGACGAGGAACTTATACGACGAAAAATTTATAAAATGTATGAAGAGTAAAGTGTACCAATATTGGACAATTTAATGAAAACAGATGAAACAGAAATTAAATACTCAAGAACGACATTGTGGAAGCGCCTCTAACACATGGAATTTAAATTCAAAAGGATTAATAAAAAGCGGGTTTTGATGGAGTCCAAGCGTCTTCAAGAATGGCGGTGGGAATATCTGACAAAAGGAAATGAATACAGAACTGAAGGTAGGCCGATTATTTATTTATATGAAACGTGGTTTGACACCCACGACACCCCGTCAAGTGTTTGGGTCGATTCTAGCGGCTAATGTGTGACACGTGCCCCGTCAAACCGTCGAAAAAGAATACCAATCTTACATGCTGGTTCTGAAGATGGGTGGGTACCGAATGGTCTGTCTCTCTCGGCAAAAAATATTAGTGAATCATGTGTTGACTATCATGAAGACACACCTGCGGAGCTATTTGAAAATTGGTTTGAAACTAAATTATTGCAGAATATTCCATCAAATAGTGTCATTGTTATGGATAACGCTAGTTATCATCTTCAAAAGACGCTAAAGACATAATTCAAGAATATATGCTTAATAATGATACATATATATATATATATAACTATAGAAAGAAAGACTCATTAGAAGTGCTTAGAAGTATGTCTATTCAAAAACAATATTACTGCGATGAACTTGCGAAAAGCATGGGGCACATAGTATTGCGGCTACCGCCTTACCACTGTATATTTAACCCTATTGAACAAATATGGCACCAACTTAAAGCTGGAATTCGTTGCAATAGTATTTCACCCACACGTAATTCTAGTGTATTAAGTCTAATTTATGATGAAACTAAAAAAATTTCTGGGGTGAACTGGAAAAACTGCGTACAACATGTAAAGAAAGTAGAAGAAAGTTACATTTGTATTAGGAATGCAACAGAAATGTTTATTATTACTTTAGATGACGATAGCGATAGTGAAGTAGATTTAGTTGGGTAATTTATTAATTAATATAATAATTTAGCATTATAATTGTAAGTGTAAGACCATAATTCTATTTTTATATTTTGAATTTAATAAACTTAAATAAACATCAGTTTTTTGTTTATTTGCTGCTAAATTAAATATTTCAATACTATGTATTTTCTAAGACGGTCCTAGCTCAGTCGGCATTGTGTCAATACCCCTATTTAGGTAGAAATAAATAAGAGTAATTTGGTCAGTCTCTTATATTCATGAACATACACTTTACATTTAAAAATATTGACGAGAATAATTTCTATGAAGAACAATCTGTACCTATCCTGGTTTACCTAAAAAATTATTCGCCACTTTTATAATAGACACGTTGAAAACTAAACTAAGTAAATTGGAAATATTCTACTATGAAATAAAGACCTGGGTAATTTAAGTCCAGGACCTGTTATTGTCACGCTTATGCTTTATTGCGATATTACGACTAATGACCCTTGTGCTGTCAACCATTATGAAATAGAGTATAGCATGTGCTAGCTTTCAAAAATCCTCAGAAATAATGTTTGGGATATTTATTTAACTATGCAAGTTTTGCAATACCTGGTCTATTATGTGATATGTTTAACATAATTTATTCATATGTATATTTTCTGAACTAATTAACCATAAATAGTCACACTCGTTTATATAAAGTGTCTCCTTAAAAATAAACGTTAAAAGTAGGACAAGAAGCTTGTAAACAGCTTTTCGTGAAATTTAAAAAGAGGAATTTCGTAATTTATGTTCTAGATGAAGTTTAAGGTCTTTGCACGAGACGCTAATCTGGATTCTATAAATATTTTGGCGCCGATATCGCGAAAACTAACAACATAAAAGAAGTTTTTATAACTGGGAACATTAATAAAATTATAACATCTCGTAAACTGACTGCATTTTGTAACGAAACGATATTTTTCTCATCGTTCCAGGCTCGTAATAAACCAGCTGATGGAAGCGGCCACGCCCAGGCACGTCCGAGAACCCCTACGCATGGCGCCAAAGGAGGACCAAAGACTCCATCCAAGGGAGTGGCACAGCAAAAGGGCCAGCCGATTAAGCAGGCGCCTGCAAAATATGAAGCCGCAGCGTCGGTAAAGAAAACGAAAAAAACGAAGAAGGGGAAGCATCATCAACACGATTTAATTGTTACAATTAATTTGGTAAGCTTTCTTCTTTGATCTTATGACATCTTATCTGAAAGTATTAGTATAGCATGGTACAATTGTACCATGTCAGTATAGGTATACAGGGTGGCCCAAATTAAGCCTATGTATCGGGATCTTGATAACTATAGAAGACAGAGAAGTTGCATTTTGGAAAATATGCTGTAGCTTTTTTATTTTTCACTATTTTGGCAATGTGTAAAAACATTTTTAAGGCAAATTTTTAATTAGATATCAGTTACTTGACGTTAGTTAGTTGCACACGACGTTTCTGTTATTTTATACCATCATCAGGTTAATTTTTTCTTACAGCCGCCATATTTTATTTTGTACTTAGAAGGTAGCTATTAATGTCAGCTTTACAACCATGTATCAGTTATTGGTAAATAAATGAAATTGACTTTTGAATTTTCGCAATACGTCAAATATGACAACAATGCCTTAGGCAAGGTTAATTAGATTTTGAATTTCTTTGAAATGTCACATTAAAATACATTATGTTATTTTTTCTACTACTGTATAAATAAATTAACCTCCGGGCCTTAGCAACACGAAAAATCACGAAAGTTAGCATTAGAGTTACCTGAATATTATACGTTGCTAGCTACGAAAGTACTACTTCCGGTGCCAGGACAAAAAAACACTATTACTCATAGGAAATTTTTATTGTATTTATTCAAGCGAATTTTGGAAAAAAAACTTAATAACAAAATGCTTATATTTATTGAAAAAACAAGTGGTATATAAACAATAATATAAAACTTAAATAATAATTATTTATTGCCATTAAGTTTAATAGTGAAATTTGAACAGTTGGAAAAATAAATTGATGGAATATTATTCAATTCAATAGCTTCGCTGCTTCGTATTAGAGTCTCGTTATTATCCTGGACGTCGTTAGATGGAATAAAAGTAAGAGTGCCATTTGAGATATTTTTGGAAATTTTGATTTTATTAGTATCTATACGAATCACCAATATATCACTCCGTAACGGGCGAAGACCTCCAATCGCCATGCCTTTTTAAATCCAAAATGTCGACACCTGGAGCATTTGCGAGAAACGTAGCTAATGTTCTTCTAAACGAGTGACCAGTGTATTTATTTATGTCTTGAAGTTTGAAAAATTTGGAACATTCGAAATAGTGTGTTTTTCAATCACCTGATTCACACACCTACCTCGTTCATAGCGATAGAACAAGCGTTCGTCTTGTGCATTATTTGGCCGTAGTTTAATGTAATCTTGTAGTAACCTCACAAAAGAAACTGGACCTCCATCATCGGTTATCACAAAACTTCTTTGAACCTTGTTTTTGCTCTGGAGGATTTTAACTATAGCTAATCATCCTTGATTTCGACGTCTTTCAACCTCACTTTATGGATCTCATCGGTGCGGTATGCTCCAGCTATTCCCATTCGGCCGCCTTCTCAATAGCAACGTTTTGGTCTTGGGAGAACATTTTAGACTAGCGAAATTAGAAAAATTCGAACTGACAAACTCTGACGGTACTCAAATAACTAGTTGTCATGGATTGTTTTACAGGTGGAAGAACCTTATTTTATCATTATAATTTGAATAAAACCTCACACCAAAAAATTAACTTTCGCATCTAGTAATGTAAATAACTATTTTATTATGGTTGAGAATTTCATTTCAATATTTCAAATAATAAAATGAAAAATTAAAACAAACTAAAAAAGCAATATTAATAAAAATTATTGTTTAAAAATCGTAAGTAGAAATATGTAACTTACTTTACTTATTCGAAATGTTAAGTGTTTTTATTAATACACTTTTGACACCTTTTCAACCCAGATTAGTGACCTTGCGAAGAACGTTATCAGGTTGACTTAATACCTGCTATGTATTTAGCAAGTCAGGTGACATTACTTGCCAAACATACCAAACCATACATTAAGGCCAAATTGGGCTTGTAGTCTTCGTTGAGCCGATTGGTGAGATTTTTCTGTAGCCCAAAAATGATGGCTGTGTCTATTAAATACCCCGCAGTTGGTAATATGTGTTTCGTCGATCCAAATTACAAGACGACTAAAATCAGGATTTTGTTCGCATTTGTTCATATACCAATTTAAAAATTGGATTTTTTTGGATAATCCGTTTCTCGTAAACCCTGAACCATAATTGGCTTGTACGGTCGATGTTTATTTTCTTTAAGGACCCTTTGTATGATACTTTTTGGGGTTGGTAAGTCTCTTGCCGCTGCTCTTGTACACGATGTCGGAGCGGCATTATTACATTTTCGTCACACCCGTTATTATCTTCTTTTTTGTAATTCTTGGACCACGGTTGTTTAAAACCTCCGTAGTTTCTAAGGTTCACAGCAGTTTTTGAAAAGTCTTATAGTTGGCTATTGTCTTTCAGGGTAATTTTCAAAATATCTAATGCAAGATTTGCATTTTTGTTGCAATAGACGGTGCCATTTTTTTGTAAATTCAAAATACATAAATAAATCGTTAAATAAATCTCTTTGTTTTATTTATAAACGGTAGATAGTGGTCATAGGCTACTAGATTTTATTCTTGATTCATAGATTATTGTAGTATTCTTGATTGAAACATTGCTGGAAGTGTTGTGTGAGTATTACAAAATGTAAAATTTCTAATTGGTAATAAAATAAGCTTCGGGAGTTCTAGTGCTGTCAAATTTGACGTGTTGCGAAAATTAATTTTCTTGTTTGTTGAAGTCAATTTCATTCATTTACCAATAAGTGATACATCGTTATAAATCTGACATCAATAGCTACCTTTTAAGTACAAAATAAAATATGGCGTCCATAAGAAGAAATGAACCTGATGATAGTATAAAATATCTGAAACGTCGTGTAAAATACAATTGCAAAACTGAAATCTAATTAAAAAGTTGCTTGTTGTGTTGTTACAGATTGCCAAAATAGTGAGAAAAAAAAGCTACAGCATATTTTCGAAATAGGTATATTTTTTTAAAATGTTAAAACCAAAAAAGATAGAATCGCGTACTAAGCGACTTCAAGCTGCAAAAATATTCGTCCAAAGCTTTTTCCATTTAACCGTTTCTCTATCTTTTAAGAGTTTTCAAGATCCCCATACATACTCTATACACGATTTTTCCTTCAATTTATTCAACAATTTATGAATTTACATCTTTTGTAATACATGACGAAAGACACTGTATTTACTTAATTCTAATGGGTTAAACCTATATTTTAAACCATATAAATAAACTTATGTTAATATATTCGATAAGTTTATTTTGGAATCTTTTTGCGAAAACCTTATTTTAACAGGTATACTCGAATCCTGCGGTACAAATTAAAAGTTCCCTGCTTCGAATGTAGACAAACGATGAAATAAATCTTAAACCAGCGTTTTCAAATTGAATTTTAATAAATAAACAAAATTAATCCAACATCATAAATTTGATGCTATTTTTTTTTTCAAAACGTCGAGTTGAATAATTTTCTCTTGCATTATTTTTAATAAAATAGATATTTCGCTAACAAGAGCAAATTTATTATGTTGCGTTCATTTCGTCCAGATTAATGTCGAAATTTCGAGTTAAAAGTCGAAACTCGAAATATCGAGTTTAAAGTCGAAATTTCGAGATTAATGTCGAAATTTCATAATGCTTAACTTTCTTTTTACGTGGCACTTCTACGTTGTCATAAGTTTCCCATTTTAAAAATATTGAATAGAGATATTTATTGTTTGTTAAAATAATACGCTTTGGTCGGATATTTTCTAGAAAATCCTTTTCCTGATTTTATTAAAATTTGTTACCGATATATTGAATCCATTTTTTAAATAGTTTTCACGCTCTTTTTATTCACGCTGTTTTTAGCATTTTGGTTTTATAAACTCCACAGGTTCTTTTTCGTAAGTGAAACGGCCAACATTTATTGCTATTTTATGGATTTTACTTGTATTTTAAGAAGACTACAGTTTTTTTCCATATTTGGTAGTTTCTTATTTCGTTTTTAAATGGACAAATGTATTTCTACTTTTGTTTTTAATGGGTATATTTTTATTTAATATAAATATATTTGCATTTATTATATTAAAATGTATAATTTATTTTAAACATATTTATCGATATTAATAAAGACATCGATGTTTATAAATATCGATATTTTCTGTCCGATTTTTTACAACATCGATTTTCTGTGTTCGAGGTATCATTTGATGTCAACATCGATGTTTTAAAAATTTTGCGCATCCCTAGCATATACCCACTCAAAATAAGTAAGTGTATATTATTCCCTCAACATTTTGTCAAGAATTGCTATACAATACTTGTCAGTTTCCTTATTTGCTAAGTCGTTAGATTCTCATTAGAATAAAATATTCCCACTGTCTTATTAGTTAGTTAATAAAGTCTTCTAATAATATGTCACATATTATTAAGTAAAACGATTATTTATAAATATGGTGCACATTAAAAGCTGGCCGACATTGACACAGTTTATTAGACATCTCGAAGGTTAAAGAAATAAAATTTGCATCGATGAATAATGGCGGTTATATAAAAATATCTCGGATCAACAAGAAGGAATGCATAAAATTGGGTGTAAATCTATAATAAAATTGATATCTTAAATTTTATTGCTCTTTTCACAGAAATGATAAAATGGGAGGTTCCTATTTAAAATCGCCCGTCCAGGGAAAGAAAACAATATTCGTTTCCGTCCAAATTCGCATGAATGCAAATTAAATAGACATGTGTTTTTTCCTTTGACCCAAATCCAAAATATTGTTGATTTATCTAAATGAGAAAATGTTGCAAAAGTCAAGTTTTCTGTGTTTTTTTTTCTAATCGATATGGTTTCTACAAGCCTTGCTGGATACTTAAATAACAAACAAAGTAACCGTAATTTGTCATAGAAAAAAATCCTTAACGGAGTTACCGAACCCCAAAGGGGTACCCAGCGACTTATCTTTTCGGTTCTAACTTTTGACGTTATAATAAATGGTAAAAAATAATTTTACACTTTCCACAAATATACAAGTTTTATTTTTTAACTCGACATGTTTCGCAACACTGTTGCTTTTTCTGTAATCGACACTATAAAATTAGTCGAAAAACTATTATTAAAAAATAAAGTTAACCTTATTAAAAAAGAGGAAATTATGAACACCCTAGAGATTTGTTTAGAACAAACCTATTGCGGATTTAATAACGAACTATATACTAGCGGAAATCTTTATGGACTCTATGGGTCTACTATTCCGAAACATCCACTCTTCGGTAAGTTTCTTCATTGGTATAGATATGTGGATGAAGTATTAGCTTGTTTTATAGGTACAGAAAGACAACTAGATCAGTTCTTAGACATTATTTATTTATTTATTTATTTATTACAATACAGCATCAACAGCAATTGCCATTTACAGATGCATGAGTACAATCACTAATATACTACCCTATCAATATAAATTTATAAATTTAACAATCACTAATAAACAGTAAGTTCAAATGACACACAATATAAAATTATTATAAAACAACATAAGACTATTCCTGAACCTGATTTAAGAGTTTCATATCAACACACCCAAAGAACTCCCTGAGAGTAAGGTTAAGAATATCAATATCATCAACGAACTGGTTAAACAAATCACACATTCGGTACAGAGGTGAATTTGTATATAGGCTTGTGCTAGGAAACTCCAAATAAAATGTTTTCTTATGTCTATTATTTATTCTATTTATTGAAAATGGTAACTGGGCCAGCAGATCCGGACTATCAATGCTCTGATTCACTACTTTATAAAGATATACCAGACATATTCTGGTTCTTCTGTTTTGGAGAGACATTCTATTAAGGATACCAAGTAGTGTGGAATGGTCAAATCCTTGTACAAACCTCTTAAAGAACATGTACTTCAAAAATTTCAAGCGACCTTTTCCAGATACTATAATGAGGTGACCAGACAATATAACCATACTCCAATTTAGGTAAAACCAACGCATCAAATAGTCTAAGACACTTTAAACCCATTCATAGCACACCATTCAGTCACTTCATTTAGATCTTCCTGTAATTGTTTACAGTCATCATCAGTCAATACATTGAAAAGCATTTTAAAGTCATCCGCAAAAATTAGTGATTTAGAATGTTTTACTATCCTTGCTAGATCATTGACTGCTATAATGAATAAGATGGGCCCCAGGTTTGAACCTTGAAGAACGCCAGATGTACTTTTGTATATGTTGGATTTTGCAACCCTAACTTTTACATATTGTACCCTGTTCGCGAGGTACGATTAAATCAAATTCATAAATAACATACATAACAATATAAAATTTACAGTAGAAAAATAAATTAACTCTCTAGACTTAACTATTAAAGAATCTGATAATAAACATGATATCTCTATTTACCATAAACCTACTCATACTGATACTACTATACACAATACGTCTTGCCATCCAATACAACATAAATTAGCGTCTTTCTTTAGTATGATACATCGATTAGTAACATTACCCTTAAACAAAAATAAATTTTAAAAAGAATTAAACAGCATTAAACAAATTGCAGTAAACAACAAATAAAACAATAAATAAAATACTAAATAAAAAATTATATAAAAATGCTATAAATTTAGTTTTTCCAACAGTAAGGGAGAATAAAAACAATTATATAGTTAACTCGCACATTGGCCACATAAGTACTAAAATAAAAAACTTTTTCAAAAATCTGAATATTAATATCGCCTTCAAAACAAATAAAACTTTAGGGAAACACATTAAAAATAAAAAAAATAGACTAAATAAAGGAAAGAAAGTTGGTGTTTATAAATTAAAATGTAACGATAGCCCCAAAGTTTACATAGGGCAAACTGGCAGAAATTTTGAAAAACGTGTCAACGAACATTACTCTAGTTTCATAAAAAACAAAACTGATTCAAATTATTCTAACCATTTGAAAGAAGAAACCATACATTTAATATTAACTACGATATTTTACATACTAAAATTAAATCTACTTGAATCCTTCGAAATAAACAAACTTAAAAATCACAATACTCTACTTATTGATCAATTAGACTTAAACTCATCACCTCTTCTAAATAGATCTAATTAGTTTGTAAATATAGTTTTTCCCTCAGTTAAACTTGTATTCCTGCTTACTTTAAAATATATACCCTATATAGTTTTTAAAATATCACTCTTTTGTACTCCTTTGAAAAAGCAACTATGTTGCGAAACATGTCGAGTTAAAAAATAAAATGAGTTGCTTAGAAACCTAAATTTCCTTGCATTATTTTCGGCGACTTTTTCAACAAAAATACTTTAAATATAAAAAAAAAACAACATCAGTGATATGTTAACCCTGCCGACATAACTAGAACATTATAACATTTAAATATTCAAAAAAATTGGCTTCGAATTGAAATAAGCCTCGAAAACAAGATGATACGGAATTTTGTCGCCAGTGCCAACTTTAAATAAATAAATAGACACTAAAATAAACACAACATGGTTTTAGTACACCGTTCTAAGTCTGACATTAGCATACAAATAGCCGATATTCTCTTTAAAATCATTTTAAAAAACAAAACCGTCAAAAAATATAAATCAAAAGATCGTTTGGTATGTACAGAATATTATCAGATTTTTACAGAAATTGTGTTTGGAGCATTCAGTGCCAAAAAACGCGAAGAGAGTTGAAGTTGAAGTTTTTTATAGTCAAGAATATGGTAACAAAAAAAACCTAATTAAAACCTTTAATTATTTACCCATTGTTTATGAGACTTTCTCTGTCTGTTATTTTTGCTTTAAACAAATTTTCCAAAATTATAAATAGATTAGGTATTTATATTTTAGCCAGTCCCTGATGCACTCAGATTATTTGTCATTTTATTAAAAGCGGTTACGAAAAATGACAAATAACAGTCATCGGTATGATAAAGAATATTCAAGATTAAAACGGTTGACCAGTGAGCTTGAAATTCAACAGTCTTGTGTAAGTAGCAAGTAACATTAGCGTGTGTAAAAAATGATACATAAAACTGGCCACATTTTAACTACACCGTGGCGTTAAATTTTAGCCAGCTTCAATGATCAGCAATGGTTTCTAATATACGTGTTATAAAAGGGCTAGTTGAATATATCTCTTTATTAAGTGACATCCAAAAAAAATTCTTTATTAGTTTTTTTGCTTATATTCTTGTTCAGTAACATGACAATTTGATGAAATTCGGGATACTGGGAGTATTGATAATGAGAAACTTAATTATTTACTCAGTGTTTTGTTTAATGTTAGATGGCGTCACATACAGTGTTGTACCTGGATTTAAATAACCATAACTTTTTGTGTCACTTTGTATATCATTTTTAACTAGACAGACCTATTCTACATTTACTTTTACATAGTAAAGGTACCCTAACTATTTGTCGCTGAAAGCCCCCGTTTTTGAAAAAATTTATAATGGCACACGATTCAAATATCCTGTTCATTTTGGACTGGGGTTCTGTAAACTAGTGACTTTAAGTGATCCCACAGAAAATAATCCAAAGGATTCAAATCTGGAGATCTGGGAGGCCAGGCTTGCGGTCCCGCTCTTCCTATCCAACGGCAACCATAAGTTGACGCGCAACCAAACTAAAGTCCATCGTGCATCAACCACATCTTGTTTCTGGTTTCTAAATCAACTTCTTCTGAATGTTCGGAAAGCGCGTGCTCCAAAAATCTTCGGTCTCTTCGCCAGTAAGTCTTTGTGGAAGAATGCCAGGTCTAAGAAGGTGATCACCGATAATTCCAACGCAAATATTTAGAGAAGATTGAACTTGAAAATGATTTTCTATGATAGCATTGGGATTATCCTCGGCCCAGATATGGTTATTGTGAAAGGTAATGATGGCATCTCGAGGAAACGAATCTTCATATGTGAAATCAACTCTAAGGGGAAAATCTGTAGGTAATAAAGCCTGAATACGTTGCATATGATAAGGATAAAGTTGTTCAGATCCTAACATTGGCCACACAATTGTGTGTGTAATATTCAGTTCACGAGCAATTTTCCGTGCCCTAATTTGCGGGTATTCTTCTATTCTATTTAACGCAGCTTCCTCAATCTGAACTGTTCAAACCCTCACGGGCCTTCCTGGGATATCTGTTATCCTTTTAAAACTGCCAGTTTCACAAAGTTTTGCATGAATATTAATAAAAGTTTAGACGTATGAAACCACCCGTTGAGGAAATTAAAAAGGTGCATCGCAGGATACTCAATACTCAATCTCTAATTAATATAAGTTCCTTTTTGAATTTTTAGACTGAATATGGCCTATCAGAAGATCAGGTTGCCGAGTTCAAAGAAGCATTCATGCTCTTTGACAAAGACGAAGATGGTACAATTACAATGGCAGAACTGGGTGTAGTCATGAGGTCGCTGGGTCAAAGACCCACAGGTAAGGAAAACATAAAAAATACCCCCCCCTCTGCCAGTAAACAGCTGACTTCGCAGCAAGGTAATTTTTTTTATCACTTACTTCAGGTCCACAAAACGTCACAAAGCTGGCGACAACGTTTGTGTAGAAAGACAATTTTTTTATTGTTCAGCTTGGAAATCTATTGACAGCTTATGGCTTGCAGATGCATGTGCAGTCTCCCACCCGTTTTTGTGTTTCAGCCGCTACAACTATTGACTATATATGTTCAAACTGTGATGTTTCCTGTTGTTCGGTGTTGAACTCGGGAATATCTGATCATGAGGCTGTTAGTTGTAGTTTAAGTTTTGATCGTCCCAAGTCAAGCAGGAAGCGCAGGCATGGACGTATATTTAATAAAGCTGCTTTTCTCAACTTTCAATGCTTGTGTCAGAAAGTAAACTGGGGTTCTGTACACATGTCGGATGAACCTATTGCTTTGTTTCATTCGGTTTTGCTAACACAGTTTAATAGAGCATTTCCTCTGAAGTGGATTAATATTAGGTCTAAAAAACGCAATGCATGGCTCACTGAGGGTCTAAGAGTCTCGGGAGCGAATTTGCGGTCCTTGAACTATATCAGAAGGTTTTGTAAGGATCCAGGGTTCATTGCATATTGCAATAGGTACCGTAATATTTATCGCAGGCTTCTAAATGCTGCAAAAAATTTGTATTATGAAAGGAAACTTGCACATTCTGCAAACATCCAGAGGGATAGCTGGGCAATGGTTAACGAATTTCGTAACAAATCCGGTGATGCTGATGATGATATCGATGTGGATCCGGATACTTTTAATGAGTACTTTTGTAGCATTGCAGGCAGGCTGACTGGTAAGATTGTGCCTTCTACTGACCCACTTGATTACTTGAGGGATGTAAATGTGCCTGGTTCCTTCTACTTTTTCCCTACAAATCCTCAGGAAATAAAAGATGCCATTCTTGAAATAAAAAATAAAAAATCCTCTGGAAATGACGACATTTCATCCGAGGTATTAAGTAAGTTACCCTTTAATGCACTGCATGCTCTGTCTGAGGCCATTAATGATAGTTGGTCTAAGGGGGTTTTCCCCTCTTGTTTAAAGTCATCAGTTGTGATTCCTCTGCATAAAGGAGGTGATCTGAACGAACCGTCTAGCTTCAGACCTATCTCCTTGTTACCTAGTCTCTCTAAGGTTATCGAAAAAATTGTCAAGAAAAGAGTGTGGAATTACTTATTGGCACATGATATAATAACGGGTGATCAGTTTGGTTTTCAGAAGTCTAAGGGTACTCATGACGCCATCTTCAGTTTCTTGGAGAGAGTGTATCTTGGATTGAATGATGGTGGGGCCACTGCGGCGGTATTCTGTGATTTGTCGAAGGCATTTGACTGCGTGGATCACGGAATACTGTTGCAGAAGCTTCATCGATATGGTTTTAGGGGCTCATCTATTGATTGGTTTTGTTCATACCTTGAGGGCCGTACTCAGGTGGTTCGTAGTGGTGGCGCAAGGTCATTGATGTTGCAGGTTGGGTGTGGAGTTCCTCAGGGGTCGGTCCTGGGACCCTTGTTATTTCTGATTTATGTAAATGACATAGTGCGCTTGAATATTTCTGGAACGTTCACCTTGTTTGCTGATGATACCTCTGTCCTATGGCACAGCAGGGAGGTCCAAAGCTTGAGGCAACAAATATCTCAGGACCTTATGGAAATTAAAAAATGGTGTGATGCCAATCTGCTTACTTTCAATATTGCAAAAACAAATATTATAGGCTTTAAATGTGATATGCAGGGGTTGAATTTGGCCACTGAGCCTCTACAGGAAAATACCTCAACAAAGTTTCTGGGAGTTGTCATCGATGGCGAGCTTAAGTTCGGAAGTCATATATTGAGCCTGAGTAAAAGATTGTCATCTGCGTGTTTTGCCATTCGTACCGTGAGAGCAGAACTTGGAACTTGGAACAACAATCGCTCGTACAGTCTATTTTGCATTATTTGAATCTCGTCTTAGGTATGTTATTGCATTCTGGGGCGCGTCTACCAAGTGCTTGCTGAGTCTGATAATTGTGTTGCAAAAGAAGGCGATTCGCTTCATCGCAAATGTCCATCAAAGGGAATCTTGCAGACCGCACTTTCGGGCTCTTCAAATTTTAACTATGACATCCTTGTTCATCCTTGAAATTACAACATTAATTTTTAAAAATTACCATAACGCTCGTGGTGAATCGGAGCGCACGACCCGTCAGACCTTGCATGTACCCCTGCCTATACCAAAATCTGAATTAATAAGAAGATCAATCTTTTATAAGGGCAAACAAATTTTTAATATCTTGCCCGACAGGATAAAACTGTTAGGATCTTTGAAGTTGTTCAAGAAAACCTTAAAAAAAATCCTCTTGGATAAGGCTTACTACGATATGCGTGAATTTTATGACGACCCGCCACTGTAACTTTTGTATTGTCTCACTTTGTGGGCTATTGGCACTTAATTTTTTATATACTTAATTTTTTATATACTGACCACATACCTACTGTTTTTACCTAATTATTGTACTTTAGTTTATTGTTGTTTTAGTCTGTAGTGTAATTTACATCATATTGTGTTCTATGTCTTATATTAGAAATTAGAATAGCATGCTTTGTCACCGAAATTCCAGTTTCATGACAATAAAGTATTTTTTGATTTGATTTGATTTGATTTATACCATAAACGTAAAGATTATGTTTAAACATCTCAGATACCTGAGAAGCTAGGTGAATATGACGTCAGCTTACAACTGGCACTGTAATGGTGGAAGGAGGAAAAAGAAATACATCCAGTTGAAACAGAAGCGTTACTCGTTACTACAGGGAATCTTTGGTTTTAATATTGTTAACTAAATAACGAGGGCCAGCCAATGTCAAGTCTATACACACTTGTCGTATATAAGAACCTCAACAAACGCTGGATGCTGGAGTACCTTATCCGATGATCTAACCTAGGGTACTGGAATATATGACACTAACTGTTTTGTACCCTGTTGTTTGGTTATTCTCCCTTGGAAGAAGCAGTCAGAACACGCCAAGAACCTAAGTAGAAGCGTTCCTTTAAACATGACAATATTTTTTATGAGTTCAATTTTGGTTTCAAAATTTCTCCTTATTAATTCTCCTTAATTAAATGTCTCAAAAATATGGCTGGCGTCAAACTTTTCCTCTATATAATAACACAGCTGGAATATATTATAATTAAATTTTGTTCGTACGTAGGATCAGTCTAAAAGGTATCGTCTAAGCCCTTTTTGTATGGAAAGCCGAAATTAATTTTATTATTATAACTACCTGAAAATGCGAGTTTATGAATATATTCGAGAATTATGAGGACAATAAAACTCCCCAAGCTATAAGAGGATTTTTAAAATTGTTTTATAAATGATTGCGGATTAGGTTCCGACAGGAGGCTGTTAAAACACCAAATTTAAAATTCCGTGTGAAGTAACCTGAAACAATTTAAGGCGAGTTTACACAGTGCGTGTTGCTGGGCTGGCCAGTAGACAGTAGTTGTCCTTGGCAAGTGTGGAAAAAATAGGCAGTTTCTCGCCTGTATACATGAGGTAAAGCCTGTCCAGAGATATAAGAAAGTTACATTTTGCCTTTGAATGGGATTATCCAAGGGTGGCCATAAACAAACAATGAATGAGTAAATACATGCAGGTAAATTATGGTCCGTACTTAAAAATGTCTTAAAGTAAACTGAAAATCCGGAAGACGTAATTTCATTATTAAAGTAATAGTTTGGTGATTTTAAGCCGATTTTTACCTGATTCAAAATGAGAGGGTTAATCCCATAAAACAAATTATGTTCTAAATACTGTATATTAGTGTATATATAGCCACTCTAGTTAGTTTTATGCTTAGTAATTATTCTTACTTCGTGTGTAATACAGCGTTTGTTTAATCGTGTGTGATTCATGGAAAATATGCTCGAGCCCAATGTATCTCAGGAGATAACCCTGTCGAAAAGCAGAAAACACTTTTCTGTGGAAACTAAGAAAGTTATAAACAATGTTTATTCAACTCTTATTGAACGTGCGGTCAGCATACAAGCAGCGTTAGAAGAAACGGCCACAATAACAAAAATTCCAACATCAACTGTATGGAAAATTGTAAATAATCCCATTTTAGCGAGGAAAAAAAGAACCGATACTGGCATTTTCGCGAAGGTAGATGAACTTAAACAAGATATAATACGGCGTAAAATTTGCAAGTTATACGAGGAACAAAGCGTGCCTATATTAGATAATTTAATTAAGAGGCTTGAAAAGATGAAACCGGCGTTAAATCTGGCAGAACAACGTTATGGAAGTGTATCCAACACATCGGTTTTAGATTTGAAAAAATTAATAAAAGACAAGTTTTAATGGAATCCAGTGGAATTCGGGAATGGCGATCCGAATAACCACAATTTTACCCCAGCAGTACTCTCATCGACCCGTTTCTGGACTTGCAAGTCTTGAAAAGTGTATGGTTATGTCTAAACTTTCTCGGTACAACTTGATGTATTAATTTATTTAGTAATGTACTGATTCCCAATCCCAACTGCCAGCACCTTTTTGATTATATCCACGTAACTTTTGATATTTTCCTATAATTTTCATTGTATGTTTTTTTAGAAACTGAACTAAGAGATATGGTGAATGAAGTGGATCAAGATGGAAACGGGACCATAGAATTTAACGAATTTCTTCAGATGATGTCGAAGAAGATGAAGGATGCTGATGGAGAGGAAGAACTAAAGGAAGCTTTTAGGTAAAATTTAAATTTTAAGTTCGAAATTCAGGCACAAGCATACTACAAGCCTTCATCTTTACCGCGTATACTATCGAGTTTCAAATACTCCGCAGAATTTTGTTTTTGAAAAGCTTTTCTGTTGTTTTACTGCATGTATTTTTTTTATACAGTGTGTACGTAAAGTAAGGAACAAATTCATTATTTAATAATCTAAAAACATTTCGTAAAAATTCTCGGACACGTATATAATAATTTTTAATTGCGCATATTTTAACATATAAATTTATAGATACATTTTTTTTAAGTAGACTTATTTGCTGTTATGTAACTATGGTATTTAGATAATGACATTATGCTGTCATTATATTGAATTCTTCTAGTAAGTTTAGTAGAAGTAATAAAATTAATTTTAATATTTACTTACTATGCGTTTATCTCCCACCAAAAGAATAGAAATTCTTATGATGATTGGATAGTGTAATAGGATTCGTATCCAACAAGAAGTTTGCATTTTGTTCAATGCTAAGTACCCAGAAAGATCAATCACTAGATCAACTGTAAGTAAACTTGAAACAAAATTTCGAGAAACGGGTTCTGTGGAAGATCTTTCCAGGAAAGGCCGTCCAGCTATTCCGGATGATAAAAAATTAAATATTTTATAGGCTATAGAAGAAGATCCCCATAACAGCGTCCGCCAGATTGGCATAGATCATGAGGCGGCTGCTATGACCGTTCATAACCTATTAACGGTTGATGAGTTGAATGAAGATGATCCAGATCGTATGATGGAGTTTTGTCAAATATTAATGGAAATATGTAACGCAGATCCTTTGTTGAAAGAATCCTATTTTCGGATGAATCTACTTTTAAATTAAATGGCGAGTAAAAGAAAATCCCAGGTGGATGCGTGGACATCATACTCAATATCCTCAAAAAATTAATGTTTGGGCGGGTATAGTGAAAAACAAAATTATTGGGCCATATTGTGTTGACAACAATGTAAACGGGCTAAATTACCTTCAATTTCTTCAAGACTTTTTTATCCCTACGCTAGTTAACTTATATTCGAGTAGAAATAATCCTGCAATTTTAGATGAAAATTTGTGGTACCAACAAGACGGTGCACCTCCACATTATGCAGCAGCAGTAGTGCGCCATTACGTCAATCAAGTTTTTTCGAACAGGTTACACCACTGGACTTCTTCTTGTGGGGTCACCTGAAAAATGTTGTTTATAAAATAAGGCCTGCCAATATTGACGATTTAAAAAATCGAATAACAACACAATGCAGGAATATTTCAGAAGAAACCACAATAAAAGTCCAACAAGAGTTTATTGATCGCTTGGGGTACTGCCAGGAACAAGAGGGAGGACCATTATTTCAACCCTTAATTAAATAGCTTATTTAATTTTTTTGCATTTTTTAAATTAAAAACACTTTTAAAAAAATATTTTTTTTTACCCTGTAGCTACGAAACTATTTGAAGTCAGCTGTTCTTGGAGATTACAGATCTGATCTAAAATATAGGGGTTTCCATTTAAAAAAATCGTCGACAATGTCATATCTACCACATGAGTTACCCTGCATAATAAATTTATAAGTCAAAGTATGCGCAATTAAAAATTATTATATACGTGTCCGAGGATTTTTACGAAATGTTTTTAGATTATTAAATAATGAATTTGTTCCTTACTTTATGTACACACTGTAGATCAGTAGCAAAAATGGGGAAAATAAATAAAAAGAACAACCAAATTTCTTGTAAATTCTGGAGATATTTTATTCGATGCTTCAAGTATCTTCTGTAGGTCTATAGGATTAAGGTCTGGAATTACAGATACCGCTTACCTTTTTGAAAGGTTTTCAAAATAATCTGGAATCTATAACCTTCCTGGTACCAGTATTTTTTTACTGCAATGGTAGTTGAATTACCGATGGCATTTTAATCCAAGAGATTGTTTACATGTAATGATTTGCACTTTTAAACCATAGCTTTACATGTCCGGTTCCCAGATTGGCTGTAAATAAAATATTATTCTGCACTGCCTTCCCATTGGCAAGAGCCAGATATTAAAACTTGAACGAGAAAATTATAATGTCAATCCAACTTGGCATTAACTTTTCCTCTTAAAAGTTTAGAAAGAAACAGGGCAATTTAAGTTGTGCATCTATCTAGAACAAGCTTATTTTGCCCTAAGAAGATAATAAATAATGCTTCGTGTTTAGAAATGGAACTTTTTTGAATTTTTAAGTTTCAAAACATACTTGGGAGTAAGCCAAGCGGATGCATTACTGACTAATATATCAGCATTTATCTGAGGGCTATGATAGTAAACACAGCAGTTAAATTTTTGAAGTTTCAACAATTCATTGCATGCTATCGGATTCATTTTTTGGCCTTTATTGTCGAAATTTTAACACAGCTATGGATTTTACGTTCATTTTTTTTAAGGGTGTTTGACAAAAACAATGACGGCCTTATATCAAACATAGAACTACGTCATGTGATGACAAGCTTGGGCGAGCGATTGTCAGAAGAAGAAGTCGATGATATGATTAAAGAAGCCGATTTGGACGGAGACGGTCAAGTAAATTATGAAGGTAAACCATTTCTTTGTCCTTGTTCGACTTAAGGTGTTCTTCACATTTCTCTTTTGCAGAATTTGTGGGTATTCTGACTTCCAAACACTAGTTAGATTGACTGCAAGGAAATATGGTCCAATTAAAAACCTTTTGACTGCTTATGATTAAATCACGGCTCTACTATGTTCATTGAATTAATATGTTATTAATTACTGACAAGCCTTTGTATATCTATTAAGGTTCTAGGTACCAAAACAGTAATATTTTAAGGAGATGCTAAATGAACAATATATAGTCAGACTTTTTAATTATTCACCTATTCTATGATATTTTGGCCTCCCCTTGGATATTCAACATTCCCATGACAAGTATACTTGTTTTAGTATCATGGAAGAGACCATATTTAGATACACAAGGTTTGAGATAAAAATGAGTATTTTTATTTAAGAGTTTTAAGGTTTTAAGAACGTGTTATTACCGATAGTATTTTTGTAATATTTTTTTTTTATTTTTTCCTGTATGGTTGGTATTTGTTTCTTTAAAATGAATTGTAAAACTTACCCACGTTGAAATAGGGGTTGCTGCTTAAAGTATGTATATCAACAATAATGTTTTGCCGAACCTTTGACAACTAAAATTAAGGGATTGCAGAAGCCAGTGCTCTTCAAACCCTGGTATGTTTGCATTTAAGTCTTCCCCGAGCAAATCATAGTTATAATTACTGTAAAATTAAATGTATATTTGATTTAAATACTTTAGTTTGCCAACCAAAAGTTTATAGATAAAATTCACACTAACATTAGACACTTAGCCTTTTCCATGTCTACTATAAGCTATTTGCAAGGTTTCTACTAGCGCCGCTCACGATTAATAGTAATGATTGGATTATCCTAGCACAGGTCAGCATCAAAAATTGGTTAAGCCCGTTGGAATTTTGGCACTTAGCTACTTCTTGCACTGAAAGGACGATCAATTGAGGTTCCTACATAAGGGTTTTCATCAGGGTGGTTATGTTTAAAAAAAAATATTTATAGCATTTGTTTTAAGCATGTTTAAAACACTTACTAGTGTTTTAAACAGATTTGTTTGAAACTGTTTAAAACATGTTTAAAACAGTGTTTTTTTAAGTTGTTATTTTTTGTCAAGCTTTACTGAAAATCATATAAAATCTGTTAAAACAAAAAATATTAAATTAAAAACAATTTAGAGATCTAGGTCTTAGTTTATCTACCTACCTACAGTCTGTGTACCGTGTTCCAATAACATAACCAAAGAAAAAGTGTAAACATACAAAAGCGCCTTATAAAAGTAACAAAAGACAAACAAACTATAAACTAAACAAAAATTCTCCTAGTTATTCTGCTGAACTCTACTCTTGATTTGAATTCAGCTGTTTAAATATTATGGTTACAAGTTTCTGTTTCTACTCGATTTCGAAGCTTACTATGAATTATGCCAAATGTCGAGAAAAGGCGTTCGAGTCCTGCAGATCAAGCTAAAGCTGAGTGAAGCTGGTAAATAAGATTTATAGTAACGTCATTAAGGCTGTCTTTTAAAGAGGTCCACCAGACCAAATGTTTAATCGATTTCAGAGATTCCGTCTTAAATAAATATGATTTGAAGGGTGACGTTTCTGCCTAGTATTTTATAACAAAAGCCATCATTTCTGGGAAATTTGCCAAATAATGTGCTGGACTCATAGCCATGGTACAGTTATTTCTCTGGACTTTGTCTAAAGCAATAACTGTTTGCTTTAATTTTTTTAAATAGCCCTCCGCCACGCTGCCACGCCACGCCAGGGTAAAATGTCTCGTAGATGGATTTTTTTTATTCAAACCTTAAATTAATTTTGGATGTGTAAAACATGTTTAAAACTTGTTTTTTTTTTTCGTGGACAGTTTAAAACAAAAAAAAAAAACAGTTTAAAACAAAAAAAAACATATTTTTAAGTTCTTTTTTAAATAAACATGTTTTTTTTTAACCCTGGTTTTCATGTAGTAGGACACCCTTTGTCACTGACATCTGACCAAAGTGTAGTATGGGTAAATCTATATAGATGACGGCACTCAATTTTACAAAAATGTGGACTTAAGTACTTTTTGCACTGATCCCTTCAATTATGCCCACCTCAAGCGCTTGTCCCCTTGCACATAGTCTATATGTATTACAAAGGAACAGCACTGCTTCGAAAACTTTATCTGTAACTGTAGCTATATCTTTAAATTAATACATGTCTTAAAATATCATTATAGGGTAGAAATAAATTACAATTTTGGTATACCAAACAGGGTTGATGAAAATAAATCTTCTATCGATTTTTATTTTGTTTATCGTTTTTGGGAAAAACTCCAATGTTTTATGAATGCTGATCCATGTCACTCAATTGAAATGTACCAAAAGTATCAGAATCCTTAGTTTTTCCTAAAAATTATAACCAAAAGCTGATTTTAACTTAGATTAAGTCACGATGTGTTAATGATGAGAAATATTCTGAAAATATATAAATGGAATAGAAAAAAAACTAGATTAGCTTTGGAGTAAATGTTTCATGTGCATCTATATACTCAGTAGAAAATATGTGTATGTTAAATATAAAAATGCGATGATGCCTCTACAACACGCAAAGCAAGGAATTCAGAACAAATCTTACAACAACTTTTTACCCAAGGATTTTCATAGAAAATAAATTGTAATTGTGAAACAAAGATGCGGAATATAACTATTCTCTTTCTTATTTTTTTTCAGGTATCCGTAAGCAAAATAATTAAATTTTAATAATTTTCAAGGTTAATTGGTAAAATTTCGGTTTCACTTTAGAAAAGTACTGTTACAGTGTTCAAAGTTCGTTAAAAATGTTAAGGATTTATTTGCGAACAACAAAAGTAATTTCATTTTAGGGTTACATGTATACTATACTGATTCTGCATAATAATAACTTTTCTTAAATCAAATGGCATCAATCAGTTCGATGATCCGATAATTTTAACCATAATTTATACCAAAATGAAATTATTTGCATTTTTGCATATTTAATTGGATTATGTATATATATTTTTAAATAATTGCGTATTGGATGCATATACAAGGCGATTAACGATGGATGGTATATTATATGTCTATGGCAACTCAGCCAACCACAAATTTGATGTTCTGCATAAAATAAATGGTAGTCTACCTAGCTTACATAATTTTTACAATGCGGTATGTCCCCTTCTACTACAAAGTAGTCAAACGGAATACCCTACATATTAACTTTTTTTTTACAATCTTTAGTTGTTTGTTAACAACTTTACTTATTATCTCGCTATACCTCTCTGTTCCTATTTTCGGGATATTAATTAATTTTCATTTTTTTTCTTTCAAATCATGACCTGTGCAATAAATGCTCATTTTCCAAATTCAATTTTCATGCAAATTCCCAATTGATTTTTATTGTTATTTAAAACTATGAAAAATAAGTAAAACACCCATGTTGGGGTTAATTAATGTGTAATATCTAAATTATCTTATCTTGAAGGCGTTTCAATTTCGTACTTTGGAAGCCCTTTGAAGGCCTGAATCCAAGCCCTTTAAAGGCCTGAATCCAGACAAGTAAAAGTATGCCATTATAGTTGTTTATTAAGGGCATTATGAAGATGTTTATCCCTCCGATGGCAACAATTAAGTTGCCCGAAGGTATAGACATCAAGTAATGCCCGTGGTACATACGATATTTTATGTCCTACTTCAGATAATTCCAAGTTTAATTAAAAGAAAATTCAAAATCACAAAAGGTTTTTTACCTATATAGTTGCTAAATAAATAAAGATAAGTGTTCATTGCTGTGCTGTGTCAAAGTCAAAACTGAAATTCATATAAAATAATGGATTTTCCGTTGATTCCGGATAGAATTGCTGTGAATGCTGCCAAAGCTTTGGATAATCTTATCCCAAAGAAGTCTAAAGACGCCTATGATAAGGAATATCAAAGGTTTGGGGATTGGATGAAAAATAATTATGCAAAAATTATCAACGAGACGGTGCTACTCGGATGTTTCCAGGAATTGATATGTTAAAATTTCTGTTGTAAATTATATTAAAATACTAATTAAGTATATCGATTATAGTCTGGAACATTCACTCCTAATTAATAGTTAATAAAAATATAGACATTGCAAAATATTGCAAGTTAGGCCAGTATCTAAAGCAAGTATTCAAAGGATATGTAGCGAAGAAATCAAAAATTTTGACTCGAGAAGATGTGCTGAAATTCATCCGTGAAGCTCCCAATGAAACTTTTGTGAAGTACAAAGTGGCTCTGTTATTTAGTGTATTTGGTGGGTGCCGCCGCCAAGAGCTAGTTAATATGTTGGTTGAACATATAGAGGATAGAGGATCCGTATTAATAGTTAATATTCCCGATACAAAGACCGATAAAAAGCGTGTCTTCACAATTATTGATGAGAAGGAGATGGGTTGTTTAAAGCTACTGAGAACTTATTGGTCTTTACGCCCGACGAACTGCAACACAATAGATTATTTTTGTGTTACCGTAACGGTCGTTGTTTTTCACAGTCTGGGTCTAAGTGATGCGGACAAATATACTGGTCATTGTTTGCGCAGAACCTCTGCAACTTTGTTGGCGGACGCGGGGGCAAAGATGACCACATTGAAAAGACATGGCGGTTGGAAAAGTTCAGCTGTGGTTGAGGGATATTTGGAAGACAGTATGTCTTCTAAAAACAAAATTTCGAGATTGATAGCTGGAGTACTATTAACGAGACCATCAACATCAAAAAACGTTCAATCATCGTCAATTTCTGTTAGTGAAAATCACGAAATAATAGAAAACATTGACTTATCAAAAGCCGGTAAATTCGTTTTTACTGGATCTTTTCATAACTGTTCATTTAATATAAATGATCAATAAGTTTTTTCGTTAATAAAAGGTTGTTACTTTGATTTTTCCTATTTATTTCTCTTAATGCCCGAGGGCATTAGAAACTTCCTTAATGCCCTAGGGTATTATATACCATTTAAAGTGTCTGGTAACTATGGTATTATGAAACAATAATATTCGAGTAGGACATAAAATATAATATAAGCACTATGGCTCCTTTAAAATCGGCTCTAAAATGGCCGCATGCTTATATATATATATAACCTTTAATAAACACTAATATCACAAAAGAGTGGTTGAAAAAGTAATTATACATCAAAGGGAATCTTTGGATCTGCAGGAAATAATAAGCGAACTATTATAAGGGGGCAATTTCGTTGTAATTTTTCCGGTATCACTGATATTCTATTCTACGCGGACAGTATACATTAATATACATATTTTAGGTGAAATTCGACACTTTACCTACCAAATAGAGCTACGCGATTCGGGGAAACCTAAGTCGATTCGCGAAAAATATCGATTCGAAACAATTAATCAAATTACTTACTACAGATCGAACCGATATCGATAAAAGCATAATATACAATTTTAAATGAAGGTACATTAGGATTGCCATAAGTAAATGGTTTGAAAGTGGTGGAAGATAAAACACTAACTTCAATTTAAATTCTTCAGTAGCAATTTTAACACTATTTTGCACTATAAGACATGCAAACGCCTGTCTTATAGTGTATATCCCTTAGATACTGTACAGAACACCGTTTTGCTACCAACAGTACACTGGGAAAGAGAATTACCTTATAATTATTGTTTCCACAGAGTTTACATTAAATTTAAGTAGGCAAGAACGAAGGGTAGAAAACATTCCGTATTTGCGATATAAAAGTTTTGTAGTTGCACATAGGAAAATTGGAGAACATCATATAGATGTTCTTACACCAATTATAAAACAAATTTATAATTTGGTTATTAGAATATTCTTACAGCATATTGCAAAAATGAGTAATGGGAAACATTTACAAAATAAATTTGCAAATGGACAGCCTCTAAAAATGAAGAGCAGATCTCAGCAGCTTTTCAAATCGGTAAAATAAACACGATGTTTCATTTGAAAAAATCTACTTTTAGACATTTTTTTTAAATACCAAAACCACTATACTTTTAGGCAACCCTGTATATTACAACTAAGGTTAGGCCATAGTGTAAAGAGCCTCCAAGTTCTGACTTCCAACCAAATTTTAACGTCTTAATATGTCAGAGTTCAAAAATATGAGAATTTGTTGGGATTCCTATGTTTGTTTCCTGAATAAAAATGGAAATTAATTTATATCTTGAAATTATTTCAGCTAATTTGTAGAAGGTCCCGTTGTGGTTCGCCATAATAAACGCCATCCATCATGGATCACCCTGTATTAGAGATACTTTTAAAAAAATAAATTGAGATAGCGTTTATTTCAGCTCTAAGCTGGTGCCCGCAGTTAACAAAATTCATACGTGACTCATACTTAGGATTTTAAATAAATTATCGAGCTGTTTCATAACATTTTGGTTTTTTGTTAAATTTGGAATTTATATTGTTTCTACGAGTCCTGATGCAGGTCTATATTGTTACCAATTTTATAAAAATGTGTTGGATCCAATTCGGATCAAGTTACCTAAATATCATGTTGCAATAAGAAAAAATGTATTTATTATAACCAAGAAATAAATTAGGTAATTGTGAATAATTGATTTTATTTCACCTTAACCGTTGTTACAATTTAAGTAATGGATATATCGTTACAACGAGCCTTTGTATACAGGGTTATGATAAAAAAATGGATCAACCTTTTATATGGAAAACCGCACAAATATAAAAAAAAAATATTATTATCACTACAGGAAGACTCTCATAGCTCAAGTACAGAACTTGAACGGGTCTACGATATTCACCAAACCACTGTATCTAAATTTTTACAAAAAGAGAAGTTTCATCCATTCAAACCGGTAATTGTACAAGAGTTATTGGACGATGATCCTGATAGACGAGACCAATTTTGTGAAATAATGATTGAGCTAACAGATAATAACGCAAGATTTCTCCAAAGAATTTGTTTTTCAGATGAAGCTACGTTTTGTTTAAATGGTCAGATTAATAGACAAAACTACAGATACTGGGCACAGGAAAATCCTCACTGGTTCATAGAAAATCACACCCAGTATAATGACAAGGTTAATGTTTGGGCGGGCATTCTTGAAAATAGGATAAGCGGACCTTTTTTTTTTAGGGGAGTCTCACTGGAGAAATATATCTAAATTTCCTTCAAAATGATCTGGTTCCAGCTCTCGCCACTCTATTTCTAGATGATAATGATCCTGATTTACAAAGTTTAACCTTATGGTTTCAACAGGATGGTGCTCCCCCGCATTATGCTGTTGATGTAAGGAAGTACTTAAATACAATTTTTCCGGGGCGGTGAATAGGTAGACGAGGGTCAATAGAGTGGCCACCCAGATCGCCTAATCTTAATCCACTGGACTTTTTTTTATGGGGCTACGTCAAAAATTTAGTTTATAAATCTAAACCCATCTCGGTAGATACACTGAAGGAGTCTATTTGACGAGTAATAAGAGAAATATCTCCACAAGTAGTTCTAAATGTACAACAGGAATTTCTAGATCGATTGATCTACTGCAGAACAGTTGATGGAGGACATTTTCAACAACTTAAAATAGTTTATTGTCATTCCTTGTTGTTTGTTTATTTTGTTTCAAAATTGTTATAAAATTTAAAATTGTTAATATTTCGTAAACGGCTGAAGATAAGTATAGGGCATGACTAATGAAAAATGTCTAGAATTGATTGTAAAGTATAAAAATGTAAAAATATACAATATGTTTCATTAAAAAAATTAGTGTTGACACATGTAGCACTTTTATGATCTAGCCTGTACAATATCTTTAAAAAAAAAATGCATTTCTAAAAAATAAATTTGGGGGGTCCGAGCGATTTTTAATAAAGTAGGCGGTTTTCCATGTAAAAGGCTGATCCGTTTCTTTATCATAACCCTGTATACAATAAAGTATTTAACGCACTTTGTTGTTCCCTTACTAAATAATAAATTAACTTACCTACCTTTATAATAGATCGGTAGGTACTGCTTTCTTTTTTAACGATCTTATTAAGTTTAAATCCGAGATATAATAATTATTTAAAGTTCAGTAACCATGAAACGCACAATGAAAAACGAATAAGTATTTTATAAAATAAATTATGCACTGCATGATTGGCTTGTCCTCGTCTTGCAAAAAAAAACTTTAAAAAAATTTTCATATACCCAGAATTGTGTGTTGTTTTTAATAATTTAAATCGTATTCAGTTGAATCAGTTAATTAAATTTTTTATTGGTTTTTTTATGTATCCAAAGAATATTTGCTGCGATTTTGCAATATTTCATTGACCTTGCAATTTATCATGGATCACAGTAAACTGGGTCAATTATTGTACTTCCATAGTTGACACTAGCAATGACAGAAATTTGTGAAATTAAGAGTAAATGAATAATGACAATTCTTGACACTGGCTATATCTGAGACATACAGGCTTACTTTAGGAAGCCTAATAAAAATAGGCTATGAGGCATGAAACAAACCATTAAACAAAGTCTTTATCAACGCATAACTTGTAACGCAAACGTAACCAGGTACCTACGTACAGATGCCATGACATAATTCAGTGACAAAATAAAAGATTATCTTATAATTTCTGGAAAAATGTAGAAGGAACTACCAAGAAGTTGCGCAATAGTGGGCTACTAGGTTCGCTATTCAAAGATCTAATGAAATATGGCATTAAAGCTAGATTTATAAACTCAAAAAGTTTGCAAAGTTGAGGTTCAGTTGGCGTTGGAAATAAGAGTTCAATTCAAACTAAAGGGAAGACTCATTTATAAATTTAGTTTATGCAACGTTCGATAGTTCCGAAAAATTCCTGGGTAGTTCGAGGTAACCAATTTTTATGTTCGGAGTTCAGAAAGTTCGTTCCGACCAATGAAGACGCTATTTTAAAGCCATTTCGCTTGTTGTTAGCGTCGCCATTCCGCCATAATTTGCTGTTCCTCCACTTCATTTAAAATTATGAAATATTTTAATTTATTCTATTGGATACAAGCTTCAACCAATCAAACAACAACTTTTCGAACTTTGCTACTGACTTTATAAATACGATTTTCTGAATTATCGAATATCAAACCTTACCAACTTGAACATAATTTGAAGCTCGCCAACTTTTTGAGTTTATCAATCCAGCTTTAAGTGATTAGACAGTCAAGGATGCAATAGGTAACCTTCGAAATAAGAATATAGTTCAAAGGCAAACAAAAACCAATGACGATATTACCACGCCTAGAGTTTTGGGTGTAGTAGCTATAAATTCTCATGTTGGATTCAGGTATGTGCCAAAAATCGGCGCTGGCTATTTTACATAAGCAAAATTTTCACCTTTACCATATAACTCTTCTTCGGGAATTGTATGGCCAAGATCTTCAAAATAGGATTGCATTTTGTAACTGCTTAAGATAAATTCACGAAAATAATGTATTTTTAAGAAAAATAGTATTTTCTGAAGAAGCAACATTTACCAAGTGTAGTCAGGTAGTTATTTAAAGTTGGATTGAATCAATTTTGCTTTTATTATTTGAATTGATGAGTATTAAAAGGATCTAACGTAAAGCGAAACGAATGTGATATTTTTCAGCATTGCTGATCAATTGGTGAAGAAAGAAACATACTACCATTAACCAGGGCCTTTAAAATTGCAAATTGCGGTTGAGCGACAAAAGGAACTAAGTTCCAAAGTTAATAATTTTCCCGACGAGAGCAATTATTTTAGCTTTATGGAGTTCGTTCCTTTTAATAATCACCAATGCAGCCGTTTTTTGGATTTTGCGTTTTAAAACACTTCAAAATTCTCACCTTATATAGTCGATAAAGTGGGTGGTGTTCTCTGTTATCATACATACTCTTTCGATGATGGTTCATGTTCTCATGATGCGGGTGGTTTTTTTATGGTTGTTTTGCGCTTTCTGGAACAAGTTTTGTTTTGATAAATACATGTCATCAATGGTATAATTATGTGTTTTGGGCTTCCATTGTCTTTAATTCTTTCTTCACAACAATTGTACTACTAACCATATGGATGCTGCGTCATTATGCTACAGCTAAACTTGTTCATTCAAACCACTCTCTTAAGAGTTTCGGTCAGCATTTGTTTTGATCGGTCTAGATCTTTTTTATGTCGTCTGTCCAAGGGTTGGCGGGAGCCTTCAGCTTTTCTGCGCATCCTGTCTAGTTCGCCACTCCATAATCCTTTTTGTCCATCGCTAGTTTGGCATTCTTGCGACGTATCCTGCCCATTTCCACGTTAGATGATTTTGAGTGACTGCTTTTGTTTATCGGCTTCTTAATACAGGTAAGTTTCTGAATAATACATTAGAATGGGTAAGACACAAGTTTTCCAAAAGCAGCCCATGTCAGTCGGAGTCTTCGCTCGATCTCGCCAGTCTGGATGATATCTATACTGATTTTAATCTCATGATCCAAGTACTTATAGGATGTAACTATGAGAATCACAGTATTTTCCAGTAGAAGTTTTTGGTTTGGAACAAAGTTGGAAAGAAACTGTCTGCAAATATTACAATATCATCTACGAATCGATTAAGGTCTTCCCCATGCTCATATTCTCAAAGGTTATCATTTAAACTTGTACTTTATAAAGTTTGAGGAGATTGTATCGCTCTGGAAAACACTGAACTCGTTTGTATTTTTATCAAGTGTAACACTTGCTGTTGCATTTCCTGATCTGAAAGTCTGTGGGTTAGTAAAAGCCAAATTTATGTGAGAAAGTCAGGATTTTCATAAATAATTAAACTTATAGGTGTGTTGTTCATCAGGCCTCAGATATTTCCTTTTTTGTACATTATGGCGATATTTGCTTTGTTCCAAGTGTTTTAAGTTACTTAGATAACTGGATATTCATAATTTATTATTATATTATGAACTTAAAAAGCAAAAAAAAAAGCTGTAAATGTACCAAGACCATACACAGTCGACATATTCTAAAACCTTTTAAATTCAAACTAAATGCTTATAAAATACAAGGGCAGACAAAAAGTCAAGAACTAGGTAGGTATTTAGTGCAAATATTAATATAGTCTAAACCTTTAAACAATTTATTAACCAGTTCACTTAATAATACTTTCCTCGACCTTAGCAAATTACATCAACAGTGGGAGAATAATTTTGCATTGCGAATATTTATATCATTTACATTTACTAAGAATGACGTTGATTTAGTCGTTATCTTTTTTTATGTCTCAATCGTTCTAATTAAAGAAATAAAAAAGTATTCAAACAGTTACCGCGATAATATAAACTGCAACAAAGCCGCTGTGATAAAGGTTTTGAAATATGATTTTTTCAGTTTATTTTTTATTCTTTGTTAATTTTTGTACTAATTATGTTTTATGCAAACCAAGTGTAACTAAAATAAATGATGATAAAGGTAAGATTAAAGAATAAGTGTAAACTATTTTCTTGGAAATCCTCATTTTCTTTACTTCATACAACTCCAATAGCAATGATTTTATCAACAATAGTATCCTTAGAAATTATCTTGTAATAAAAGTTAACAGGATTTTTGAAATTTGAGCCTCAACTTTTTTTTTAATTAAAATGAAGAGTATTTTTTCTTTAGTAATAAGCTTTTCATTCTCTGTGCTAAGATTAGATAACACGTTTTAAGTCCTTTGATAATAATTTATTGGAATTTAATTTTCTTGTGCAGGGAGCATGTAATATATCCACTACGGTGATTTTTGAATATCATTTATAAAAATTATACACTAGTATTTAAATTTTATTACTCATTTTATTGATATTAGCATTAATTGCTTTCTGATTATTGTTACAAGTCAAATTAGGTAAATCAAGAACATTTTTCATTAGTTTTATTAACAAACGCATTTCATACTAAATAATATGTGACACCATCTATTTTTTTTTTATTTTGAAGATGATAAGATATTTTCGTATCAAAACAAAATGATGAGAAATAAAACAAAAGAAGAAGTAAAAAGAGAAGAAACTAAAGAGTTTTGGAAGAAAAACGCCCTAAACACTGTGACTAAAAAATTAAGACAAAAAATAAATTACAGTAAGTAAAAAAGAACGCCCATTGTTAAACAGTATTGCTAAAGAGTAATAATAATTTTCCTCAAGATACCGCCAAAAATGTAATATTCTTTCTTGGCGACGGACTGTCCATTCCCACTATTTCTGCTACCAGAGTCTACATAGGAGGAGAAGAAATGTCCCTGTCCTTTGAAGATTTTCCATATTCTGGGCTGTCCAAGGTATGTAATAAATGTGTAACTTGGATAAAAGGAGGAAAATAATAATAATAATAAGGAACTCATTTGTTAATTTATTTATGGATGATCTAATTTCTGTCTCTGGTAAAGATTTTAATCAGGTAGCTACAATAATGAATTAGGAATATTATACAAACGGTTGTGTCAAAATGACTTAAAATTAACTAACTTGAAAACGAAATGCACGGTTGTTGGATCTAGGGTGGACTGTACAAGATTTAAAAATGTAGGCCAATTTTTAAACATAAATGGTGTTGTAATTGATTTTGTTTCTGAGATTAAGTATTTGGGGGATATTTTGAATCCACAACTGTGCTTCAGTATTATTCAGTAATCATGTGGACTATATAGCTATATAGCCGGTAAAAGGCGTCAAAAATTTGTGAAAAATTGCTTTTTCCTAAATTACGTGAAAGCCTGCTAATCGATTTTAATGATTTTTAGTGTGTAGACTAATACTATAAAATTACGTTTTTTGGTAGTATAGTCACCGGCTGTAAATAAGTAGAAGTGTATTTGAAAGCTATTTTACCTCCTCAATATTTTTCGTTGAATGAGCTGCTTTGCCAGAAAAAAATATTTACAATTACCTGCATACATCAATTATTAACAGTAATAATAAAAATATTGTAAGAAACTAAGTAAAACGAAAACATTACTTAAGCACATATAAAATGACCGCCATCTCGCTGAATATACTTATTAACACTCCTTAAAAAATGATATTGGACCCTATTTAATGTCTCGGGGTTATTAAATTTTTTGCCTGCATTTAAAATCCGCGTCAATAAATCATGGCGTGTGTTTACCGGAGTCTTGTAAACTTCTGTTTTAATAGCGCCCCACAAAAAGGAGTCACACATATTTAACTCCGGAGAACGTGGTGGCCATTTTACTGGTGCATCATTGCCTCTTCCAATCCATCGGTTGGGATATTGATGGTGTCAGTATTGCCGAACGGCAACGGAAAAATGGGGCGGGGCATCATCATGCATATACCACATTTCCATCCGAAGTAAAAGGGGCAAATTTTCAGAAGAATTGGTAATGTGTCTTGCAAAAATTTTAAGTAAATATTTCCATCTAACCTGTCTGGAATAACAATAGGACCAATAAGGTAGCGATCAATAATACCTGCCCAAATATTTAATTTAAATTGATGCTGATGATGTGCAACTTTAATGTCATGTGGATTTTCATCAGAATAAATATGTTCGTTGTGCAGATTTGTTACTCCAGATCTTGTAAAGCACGCCTCGTCAGTAAACAATATTTTTCTACAAAAATTTGGATCACGGATTCTTTTGTTTCTAATAAATTGACAAAATGAAAGCCGCATGGGGGGATCAGTCGGTAAAAGTTCCTGGACTTTTTGTACGTTATGTGGATGTAACAACTGTTCTTTTAAACCCTCATTGACAATCGTTTTAGGAACATGTACCTCACGTTCTAAGTGACGGGTATTGGTACTTGGTTCTTCTTCAACTCCTTCCAGAATATTCTCTTCTGTTTCCACAGTTCGAGTTGTTCACATACGACCCCTGTCTTCAAATTGTTTCTCAAAGTTGCCCGTTTCCCGAAGATCACGCTCGATATTGGCAAATCTTTGGTGGTTTGGTATTCGACGGTTAGGAAATCTCTCCATGTATACCCTAACACTCTGACGCCCATTTCCTTGACAAAACCCGTATACCAGGAGCATGTCAACCTTCTCAGAGTTCGTATAATTTTCCATGTTTAATTAAGCAGGAAATTCAAAGATTGCAAGTATTACAAAGTAACGAAATGCGCATCCTATTAAAATATGTGATAAATATACCCCCCCCCCCCCATTAATGATATGTTGCGGTCTTGAGATGGTTGAACATTGAGCAGTGGGTTAAAAAAGCGAATCTGATTTATTTCTAATTTAAACCTGAGAATCTTGAACAGAAACCTTTTATTATACTTAGAAAGTGCGAAATAAAGGATATATTTATTATTTTAAATTTCTAAATAACTCATTGCAATAAAGTTCAGGTCGTCTTTAAATATACACAAAGGTAAGATCACAACATAGTACGTCATTATCTATACCCGTCAAGCAAGAAAATGTATGTTTTTCAATTTCTTCCAGACGTACTGCGTAGATCATCAAACTCCAGACTCTGCATGTTCGGCAACAGCGTATCTAGGTGGAATCAAATCTAACCTAGGTACTCTAGGTGTAACTGCTGCCGTGAAACAATATAACTGTACAGCCATGAACCTCCGAGAAAACCAGGTGGATTCTCTGGCTACTCTCTTCCAGTCACATGGGAAGCGAACGGGGTTGGTTACTACAACTAGAGTAACTCATGCTTCACCTGCAGGTAAAATACATGAATCAACGTTTCGGATCGGTTCAGGATTTCGTGTTGTATTTCAGGACTCTACGCTCATACCGCAAATCGACATTGGGAGTCAGACAGAGATGTTTTAAAATTCGGAGCTGACACCTTTGAATGTGAGGACATAGCGCATCAACTAATTTATGGAGAAACTGGAAAGGGATTCAATGTTATTTTAGGTTAGCACATAAATTGTTCATATATCAGCAATAATAAGTGTGAGCGTTATAAAAAATTTTAGGTGGAGGTAGGAGTAATTTCGTGTCCGAAGACAGTGTCGATGAAGACGGATATCCAGGAAGGAGATATAGCGGCATTAATTTGATACAGGAATGGAAAGAACTGAAGGATAATTATGGAAAAACTTATGAGTATATTTGGAATAGAGAACAATTACTTGCACTTAAAAATGACACGGAGTTTGTGTTAGGTTTGTTTTTCTTTTGTTTGCCCAATAACAACAATGTGTGAAGATATTTTTATTTTTATAAGGTTTATTTGGACCTAGCCACATGAATTACAATAAAGAAAGAGACGTAGAAAAAGAGCCATCTTTAGAAGAAATGACGGAAGCTGCGTTGCGGCTTCTAAATAAAAACAACTCCAATGGATTCTTCCTATTTGTTGAGGGTAAATATTAATTTTATTAATTCTAAGAAAGACACCAAGATAATTTTGATTTTTCTTAAAGGAGGACGAATTGATACTGCCCATCATTACTCGTGGGCCCACAAGGCATTAGATGAAACTGCAGAATTTTCAAAAGCTATTAAGAGAGCAGTGGAATTGACAAGCGACAAAGAAACTCTGATTGTAGTGACTGCAGGTAAACAAAGTTTTACACCTGAGATACCCTTCTAACCAGACTACTTGTATTTGCTTCCAGATCACGCCCACACAATGAGCTACGCAGGATATGCTGCGAGAGGCAGCAACGTCTTTGGTTACGCTGGTGAGGCAAGTGACAACAATCTGTACGCCATACTGAACTACGCCAATGGGCCTGGGTATAAGCCTTTGGCTGAGGATGGTAGTAGATATGTACCCTCTCCCGCTGAGATGAGTAAGAACTAAGTTGAAGCATATTATAAAATACATAATAATAATAATAAACGCTTCTAAGATTAAGTTGTTACCTTTTTATATTTTAGATGATATAGGATTTCAGTGGCCGGCGACTACGCCAAATCGCAAAGAAACCCACGGAGCAGATGACGTAGCTATTTTTGCAAAAGGTCCTTGGTCACATCTTTTTACTGGCGTTATGGAGGAAAACGTTATACCTCATCTTATAAGTTTTGCTGCCTGTGTTAGCCCGGATATTGGATGTGCTGAGGTTGGAAGAAAATTTGCGTAAACATGATTAAATTTAGCTTCTATAGGCTGTCCTAACAGATATGGTTAATAATTACGGGTGGAGTAGATTGAATCAGAAATGTATGTAACATTTTGTCGTATGTCCCTCCAAAATCGAGCTACAACCTTCCAAAAGGAGGACTGTAAACATTTTTTCTTAATATTCTCGAAGTCAATAAAAATACAAATTTGAAATTTAGGTATTCCAGTAAAATTTATTGGTAGAAAAAGTCGTTTTTAAGATAAATCGATTTAAAAATTACCCTGCATGTCAAAATTATTACAGGAAGGGACAGGAATTTAGTAATTCATTCATTTAGTAGTCATGAAAAGTATTAAAATTTGTTAATTTTGTAAATATAATTAACTGTGCTTGTGACTTCTGCGCTCACTTTTAAATTAGCGACACTTTAAGGGCAATAGTTTAATTCTGTGTATAAAATTTACTAGAATACTTACATTTCAAGTTTTCAACTTTATTGGTTTCGTAATTATTGAGAAACAAACATCGTCAGGGTCGCTTCGATATGGGGGGCATAGGACAAAATGTTACATAATATTCAGACCCTATTTTGATACAATCTACTCAGTCCTTATGACCATACCTTTTAGGACACCCTGTATATCTGTGATATTTTGTATCTATTTATTGTTGTAAATAAAGTAGTATGAAAAATTACGTGTAGCACATTTTTACTCTATGTTTTTCCTGCAAAAAATAACATAAGTTCTTGAATTTGTACAAACCCTATAAAAATAGATCTTAAAAAAATTTTACCCAAGTATACCGGGTGTTGCATCGTCGAGCGGGACATAGGAAATCCCATGTAATTTTAAATGGGGTCAATTATTGGCTTCCCTAATTATTTTAGAGAAAAATTCTATTTAGGTTTATTAAAGAGCACTAAAACCCACATTCAAAAGAATAACTTTAGATATTTTTGATGAGCCCGTTTACGGGTTATCGCCGATTTCTTTTTAACTATTTCTCCTTTTTATGGCCCCGTATTTGCGGGCACCAGTCAAGGTAAAAGATGACTGTCAAATAAAGTTGTCACTTTGAAATGTGTGCTTTATTGTTATAAAAACTCGTACATCGAAAATATTAAAGGTGTATTTATGAGTACAAATTAATCTGAATAAAACTAAAATAAAGTATCCAATTACAAGGTTAATTATGACATTTTACATGTTTCAATATTTTACTAATTAATAGGTAGGTACTATTAAATTGTTAGAACTTTAGGATTTAAGAAGATGTTCAAATATTCCTCAAAATGACAACTTTATTTGACAGTCGTCTTTTACCTTGACTGGTGCCCGCAAATACGGGGCCATAAAAAGGAGAAATAGTTAAAAAGAAATCGGCGATAACCCGTAAACGGGCTCATCAAAAATATCTAAAGTTATTCTTTTGAATGTGGGGTTTAGTGCTCTTTAATAAACCTAAATAGAATTTTTCTCTAAAATAATTAGGGAAGCCAATAATTGACCCCATTTAAAATTACATGGGATTTCCTATGTCCCGCTCGACGATGCAACACCCGGTATGTAAGCTTGCTTAGTTTGTGAGTTTATTGACTCTTCTAACTTTATAGGTACTAAGCCATAGTTGGACCCGCAGTTATTAGAGATTTGGAATTTATAGGTTTTATATGACGTTCTAGAGCTAAAATTATGTTTACTAACATCATTAAAAATGCCTTTAACTAGAAAAAGACGATCTATTCCTAAGCTTTTATTCTGAACTGGTAAAATATATACAACAAATAAAATGCTGTAAAACGTGAAAAGATTTTTGGCAATGAAATACCCAAATCGAAATCATAATAAAATTTAGTTTGTTTTTAAACGTTCTATTTCCTCATTGTCAAACATATTAAAACAAAACAATTATTACCGATAACATTTAAATAATATGGCATTTGAGTAGGCGTGATCCTATAAAAATTCTATAACTGTTACACCTTAAAGTTTGAATTTTTCATTATGTAGGATTATGGCTTTATGATGCATTTAACATTTAGGCTAATAACCATATATTTATAGTAAGGAAAAATGTAAAACAGTTTTTGCAAAAGATGCGTTAAATTTAATTTAAAAATTCTGAATATTGGGTAAGCGTTTATAAATCAGAGTTTAAAAACCACGTAGTGATGCATTTACTAATTGTTTAAATAGCTACTACTTCCCCACACATTGCTCTCTTCTCAAGAAAAGTGCTAAATGCTTAAAAAGAAATTTACTGCCCTAAATTA
The DNA here is from genome assembly GCA_963920685.1 of Polydrusus tereticollis. NCBI lineage: Eukaryota > Metazoa > Arthropoda > Insecta > Coleoptera > Curculionidae > Polydrusus > Polydrusus tereticollis. The sequence continues at coordinate 8,184,157 of OY987333.1, read as the reverse complement.
AAAATTTCTTAACTTCTTTAGACCGAGGAATGGGTATGTTAAGGAAATAATTATCATGTGTTATAAACAAATGAGACCTGGGATCAGTCATGGAAGAAATTTTTTGCGCTAAGTCGCCAGCAATCGTACAATAAAAGGAATCTATATCATTTGCATTAAGAGAACTGGTAATAGGAGCAATATTATATTTTCCCCCACAGCAGACTGAATATACGGACAAAGCCAAACTTCTATTTATAGGTACTATTAACAAACCCAACAAAAATCAAGAAATAAAAAAGAAAGAAAAGATTAAGCAAACCCAAGAAATGAGAGAAATAGAAGCAGAAAATCATTGGAGCGCTCAAATTTTAGTTATTAACAGGAGTGAAGGACGCAGTGTTCAGCTAAAAGTTCATATTTGATCTCCCAGGGCCGGATTTAAGGTTGTAAGGCCCATAGGGTAACGGATAAGTGTAATATATATATATATATACTTATTTTTTGAGAAATAAGTATATTTATATCATAAAAAATATCATCAGATAAACTCATTCAAATATCCTTCGGGGTAATTTTTTTGTTTTTAGATCATGTTAATATCGCTAAAGGAAAATTTTGATGGCCTCTAAGCTACAGCCTCTTTGCCCTCTACCAAATTCGGCTTTCAATATCCCTGTAAAAGCTTCGTACTTGAGACACTTATCGTAGGAGGATAACCGGTATCTTTAAATCAGAAGATGCGCAAAGTCACCCAAAAACTATATCACATTTTTAGTTCTTGTGACGAATTGCATTATATTATATAAAAACCAGTTTTATAGAAAATATTGATTAGTCGGTCAGTTTTTTTAGTTCACCATGAAGCTCCCTCTGGTATGTAATTTCGTAAATTGGTGTGTTATTAATTATTCTTATTAAATGTGTATTGTTGAGTGAATATGGTGTATCTGTAAGTAGTGATCTATTGAATATTATTGTGGAAGGCGAGGAGGATTTCATATCAACATTTTAAATTTTCTTAAGTATTTCTGTATTTTAGAAAAATTATTAATCTTTTCGTTTTTCGTGATTTTAAGAGACATTTCTAAGTTATGTTTTGAGTTAAGCATTTCTGGCCTATTACTTTCAATTAAATAATAGAATTGTTTATTGATGCAATAATAATGATAGTAAATGACATTTTCCGAAAATCGATAGGAGATATTGAAATTTTGAATAAAATTTTGAAAAAAAAAAGTCAGTGTTTCCTTGCACTTGTGCCTCTTCAAAATTGGTAGAATTGTTTTCCTTAATCTCTTATAAATTATCTTATACTCTGCCTAGCAGGAATACGTTGGACTATATACCCTCAACATTTGAATCGATTCCATCGAGTACTAAATAAATTAGGGGCGTCAAACTTGTAGAGTTTTTTCTAGTTTGGCTTATGCAGGTCTCATTTTTAAAATTCGGCTACTTTTGGAACTTTTTCCTTTATCTCTTCTAAACTCTCTTATATTCTGCTTAGCAGGAATGCGGTGGACTACATCTAATCAATATTTGGATCGACTTCATCAAGTATTAACAAGGTTAGGGAAAATTTATCTTTGTACTTTACAGTTGTTGGTAAACTAAAAAAATAATTACGAACAAGTTTATCGAAATTTAAAAATTTAAGACTTGCATTTTATATAATAATTTTAAAATTAATTATTTGTGATATTTACAGTTGTTATTGGAAGAACATGGGAATTACTAGGATTATTTTGTTGAATATTTTCTACACTGATAATTTTATTTGTTTGACAATAATTAATATTGGGAATTCGGGGAACATCAAAATGTAGTCTGGTTATTATGTTGTTTATTTTCTGCGTGTCGACATGCTTTCCGTTTTGATTTTAAAGCGGCATACTTGCGGTAAACATTTAAGTACATTTCATTACATTTCATTTACTACAAATGATCTTGATGTATTCGTCTTAGAGTTAGGTATGCTAACTAGCCTGAACTAGAAGCTTAGGTTGTAGGTCTTCTACATGTTGTAAGGTAATTTTAACTAACTCGTCTATTTTACATGCTCCAGAAATACCAAATATTACAGCCACCTAGAACAATAAATAAATATTATGTAAATAATCCGATAAAAATTAATACTTTGTGACTTGCCTTACTCATTAATATCTGAAGCTCCCTGGATAAATTTGTTGATTTGTTCTTTAGTTAAAATCTTGGATTTTTTTTGCCTATAATCTTTTGCCTGCCGTTTCAATAATGGGCAAAGTTTTGGATATTTAGATATTTCCACATCATGTCTAATTGCAAGGAATGCCTTTAACATTGAATAATTTGACCACAAAGTTGAGGATTTCATCTTGTAATCAAGCTCCAAAAAGTATGCCATTACAACATTTTCTAAGAAAGAACTTGAATATTTATTCTTACGATATTCCATGAAACGATTGAATGCATTGTTATATTTTTCTCTGGATTTTTTTGGCAACAAATCCAATAAGCGGGTTTCAGAAAAGGAACATTCATCATCACTCATCATTTTCCACTTTGATTTTCCTTTTTAGAACGTGTGAAATCGCGGGAAACACGAACGTGGGAGAACGACAAAGTTTGACAATTATTCAATATTACTTCATTTCCACAGTTATAAAACTGAATATTTCATGGCATCCTTTATTTGTAAATAAAATTAATAATGCTTGTTTCAAAATTTTAGCAAGTTGATTGTAATAATTTTCGATTTTTGGAAAAATAATATGTATACCTCGTAGGAAAAGACACCTTCCTGGATTCCGTATAATCTTTACACTCGTCCGGAAATGTTCAGCTCTTCCTACTAGGTATACGATGTATTATTATTAGCAGTCTAACGGGAAATTAACAAAGCAAGCATATACAACACAAGACACAAAAAGTCGTGGGTAGCACTGAACATTCCCAAGGCCTTTGACTGAGTATGGCATGAGGGGCTCCTAACTAAAGAGAAAGCATACGGAATGCCGGTTCAATTTTGTTCATGGCTGTCAAGCTTTCTTAAAGACCGTTCTCTGCGAGTGGCGATGGACGGATCTCTTTCAGACACATTTAACATCAACGCCGGAGTCCATCCAGGTTCCATATTGTCGTCCGCCCTCTTTTTACTATACATTAACGATCTTTTGGAAAAAACTAAAAATCATATATATAGCTTTGATGATAACAGCACACTTGTTTCATCTTCAACACTTTCTACACCATCACACTCGGAGAACCGTTTGATAGGAAGGAGTTTACTAGTTTTAGAGCATCGGGAACAAATCCATAATATTTCAATTTTGCACATAAAAGCCTATGGTCCAGAGTGTCTTGGAATAATCCGGCAGTACAAGCACACTAACTATTCCCACGTCGACCGCTTTTATTGCATCGTCAATAACCGAAGTTAGTGCAGTAGCTGTACTAAAACCTTATCTGAAGCCAGATTAGAACTCCAAAATTATTTTATTTTCTGTAAAGAAGGCTAAAATCTAATTGTACAGAACTTTTCCAGAATTTTTTTTAAATTTTGGGCAAGGTATTAATTATTCTTAAATCTGACAAGTTTTCGGGTTATTTCATTTTGGAGTTGCCCACAGCTGTTTTCGAAAAAGCAGAAATATGATAAAGGCTACTACAATGTGCATTTAGCTTGATATAATATTTCATTGTCCATAAGAAAACATGTGAGCATTTTTTTATACAGTTTTTAGTTAAATTTTTTAAAAATATTGACAATTTATATAATACACATCTTGAAGGAGAGCATCTTTCTCGAAACTTCCTCTTCCCGGGGTTTCAGGTTAGAACATGAACTAACCACATTTACTAAGCCCATAAATAATTATGTATTGTGTGGTACCTATTCATTGAACACCACGTTCGATGTCTTTTGAGCCATGCATTAGATTCGTATCCTTCCTACATTTTCCTGTATTGCAGTAGATGGAATCTCGTCTTATGTCTCATAATTTGACCAAAATACTTAATATTTCGTATTTTTATTGTGGCTTTCTTCTTCTTTGCAGAATGGTGACATTTGTGATATGGCCTATCCACGATACCATCAACATGTTAAAGGTCTTCTTCTAGGATCCTCTATCTTCGAAACTAGAAACATAAAGTATTCGTTATTCTATAAGTATAATGAAATGGTTCAATTTATATTCAAATATAATTTTGTTTCTTAATTTAATTAGAAATTTCCACTACTTCCTACAAAAATCACTACCAATATTTATAGATTTTATAGTTTAAAGATATGTGGGTGTACAAAGAATTATACCTAATTTATTGTTGATTGGTTGACCTATTAAAATACTTAAAAAAATTGTTACACAAATTCAAAACGGTAAAAACAACATTATTGCAGGTTATATTCCTTTCCTTTCTATCCATGGCCACAGCAGCAACATTTTCAGAATGTTATCCTTACTGTGGACTGAACAACGATGTAATAAAAAGGCTTGAATCTTTATCAACATTATCTGGAGCTCGACCTAACAGGGACACCCATGGTCAATATGTACATGACGACAGTGGTCAGTGCTAGAAATTTTATTAAGAATGACAATGGTTCTAATTACAAAAAATTAGCTCTGTATTTGTATCATAAACTAATGTGATACTTCCTTTAACAGGCCAATACTACCACGACGACTCTGGAAACTACATTCACCAGGACGTTCCTTATGTTCACGATGCTCCAAGTGGTATGTGAAACGATTTCTATTTCTCATTATACCATACCATTATTTTCAAAATAGTTTTTGTATTTCCCGAAAAAATTCTAACTAAAGCTTTATTAGATTTAGGAAAATACGACGGTGACGATTCAGGAAAGTACATTCATCAGGATGTTCCATATGTTCACGTCAAAGGACCAGATGGTAAGTACCCCACAACCATGGAACCCATATTACTGATTTTATTTAATTACTGGGTGTTGATTAAACATACGGCAAAATCTGAAAGGGTTACTCCCTCGACTATTGTAAGAATATCTTGCTTTTTAATGTGTCAGGAAAAGATTGGATTCTTGCATTCTAGATGGAGGTAGTCATTTTCAACAGTTTTTGTAGATTAAGAAACTTTACATGTACATGTAGGCAGTAGGCAGCGTATCGAAGTCTTGATATTGTTAGGATGCGGAGATAAAATAAGAAGTCAAAGTGAAGTGTGAACTTTATTTGATGCTAAATATCCGGAAAATCAAATTTCACAGGGCACAATTAGTAAAATATTCCACAAATTTGATGAACATGGCACAGTAAAGGACTTGCCTAGGAATGGACGGCCACGTGTTTTAGGCGACGATGAAAAATTGGATATTGCATTATCTCTGCAGGATAATCTGCATGTTTCAACAGTTTCATTGGCTCAAAATCATGATACATCTAGAGGTACTATTGGAAGATTTTTGGAAGCAGAAAAATACCACCCTTATAAAAAATGTCTTGTACAAGAGCTTTTAGAAGATGACTGTGATAGGCGTTTGCAATTTTGCGAAGAAATGATGAGACGGTGTGACGAGAATAATAGGTTTCCACGGAACATATTATTTTCGGATGAAGCTACTTTCTATTTAAACGGGGTGGTTAACAGACATAATTATCGTTTCTGGAGTCAAGAAAATCCACGATGGATATTTGAAGCGCATACTCAGCGGGCCCAGAAAGTTTGGTTTCAGCAAGATGGTGCTCCCCCGCATTTTGGTGTCAATGTGAGAAGATATTTAGATCAGATATTTCCAGGTTACTGGATTGGAAGACGTGGTACAATTGAATGGCCACCGAGGTCCCCAGACTTAACGCCTCTAGACTATTTTCTTTGGGGATATTTAAAAGAAAAAGATTATTAAAATAGGCCTAATAATATTGAAGATTTGAAAACCAAAATTAGATTGGAGACACATAACATACTGGCTAAAGCCATTCGAAATTCCGTCTACGGATTTTACCATTGTCTGGGAGCATGCCAAGTAGAGGGTGGAGGACATTTCCAGCATTTGCCACGTTAAACCACCTTTTTGTTGTATTTTGTTTTGCTTCGTTACATTTTTATTTTTTTTGACAAAATAAATAACAAATAAACCATAACTATTGTTAAGTCACAATATCACAAAATGTCAGAACGTGAAACAATGAAGATTTCTTACCTTGAAAGGTAAAAAAAAAACATCAATAATTTATCATTTCCGCTTATTTAAATAGGGATTTTTTTTAAAAATTTTAACAGTCGCCATTTTGAAATAGCTTGACAGAATCGCGCCAAAATTTATAAGCATACTGTACGAGATATTAGCTTTCAAATGATGTATCACAAGCTGTATGTTTTTATTTAAGAAAAAAGATCGATGTCGTCATATCTTTGACAAATGTCTATAAAAAAATAAACGAATAACGTCAAAATGTGAGCATATATAAAACTAAATTGACGTGTCCGAGCATTTTCCCCAAAAGTCACAGGTTAAGGCTATATTAATTTTATTCTGGACTTCTGGGCAGCCCTGTATATTATTTATTGTCAGTAAAACGTAATAAAATGTATTTTTTTTCTATTTAGGGGGCGAAGGAGGTGTGGGGGGCTTTGGTCCAGGAGGACCCAATGGTCCAGGCGGCCCTAAAGGACCTGGGTCTGGAGGTTATCATTACGAGAAACCGTTTGGGCCGACGCCTGGAAGCACTCATCCAAATTCTGTAGACTATAAGTATTTGCCTGCACGCAAGGAATTGCATACGAAATCGATAAATGATAATAGTTTACGTCCAATTAAGAAATTACCTGTCAAACCTGTACGTAATAACTATATACCTCCAGTCAAGAAGTTACCTGTAAAGTCAATCGTTAATAACTATTTACCTCCAATCAAGAAATTGCCTTTAAAGCCGATAGGTAATAACTATTTACCTCCAACCAAGAAATTGCCTTTAAAGTCGATAGGCAATAACTATTTACCTCCAACCAAGAAATTTCCTTTAGAGCCGATAGGTAATAACTATTTACCTCCAACCAAGAAATTGCCTTTAAAGCCGATAGGTTATAACTATTTACCTCCAATCAAGAAATTGCCTTTAAAGCCGATAGGTAATAACTATTTACCTCCAACCAAGAAATTGCCTTTAAAGTCGATAGGTAATAACTATTTACCTCCAATCAGGAAATTGCCTGTAAAGTCGATAGGTAATAACTATTTACCTCCAATTAAGACCTTACCTGTAAATACATATTTGCCTGTACGTAAAGGATACCTCTAAAAACTGACCCTAAAAAAATGTACAAATTATTCCAGAAACATAAAAGATTTTTTTTTCAGGTTGCACAGATAGAGTTAAAAGAGGGGTAGGGTAGAAATATTTCTGCACATACCTACATAATATAATTTGCCCTTTTTTATAACCCATTTATTTGTGGTATTACTATAATACTTTTGGGTTAAAAATAAGTATTTTAGTAAAACTACACCCAATAATGTCCATATTACTTAATCTGTAATCAACCTAAAAAAAAATTCTGACCAAGCGATGTTATGTTGTAATGCCAGGAAGCCTTTTATAAAGGTTTTACCTTCTAGCACAAATTTCAAAATATTACCTATTACTTGACCATTTAATTCGTAAAAAGAATGTGTTTTTACATTATGGTAAAGATATTTTTACGTTCCTATCTTTCAATGAACTTTTCTGGCTCTACTTAACTGCTCTGTATAAAATATATGTATAAAAACTTCTGTAAATATCTATTAATGTAAATAAATAACGCTATTTTGAAAAGATCCTTATTTTAATTCGCATTTTAGTTTCATGGGCCGCATTCTTATTCCAACGGGTTCGTAACTCAATTATTAAAGTTGAATGAAAATCGTCATCGTTACCATTAATAAACACCCGCGCTTTTTTTCTTATGTTTAACAGTTAAAGAATGAACGAGGACAACTTGCTTGCGGGAGATTTATTTTATTTAAAATAATTATTTATTTTTGTGGTGATGGTTTAATATTCCCCGTGCAAATTTATTATATAAACTTTAACTACTTGAATATTTATGAATGAAAATAAATGATTTGCTGGTTGTATACTGTTGTAGGTTTATAAATAGGTAGGGAGCTCTGTCTCTTTGTTTTTATTTTAATTCAAGGATTATAAAGGGACAACTTATTGCCCTAATTCTGTCGTACAAGTTTAAAAAACCTAATTCGATTTTTAGAAAATTTAAAACTCGTAAAAAATGCATGCATTATCCATCCAATAATTTCTAAAATTAAATAAATTTACTAAGGGAACAAGTTTTTTACAGTTTACTAAAATTCGCAAATGTCTGAGGGAAAGAGGCAAGCAATTATCTCCCATTAATAGTCACGTAACTTGCATTTTCTGTCGACTTTCTAGCTTTCTCAACTTCTTGTTTAGGAGTATCGGTCTTTAACACAAGGCGAACATATCCATGATTTTCGACACACGATATTTTTGTTGTATTTTCGTCTGTAACCTATGGCATCTCGGTTTTCTAAGTGCAAATAATAAAAAAGTAAACTTCTTTTACGCTAAATATATACCGGGTGTTGCATCGTCGGGCGGGACATAGGAAATCCCATGTAATTTTAAATGGGGTCAATTATTGGCTTCCCTAATTATTTTAGAGAAAAATTCTATTTAGGTTTATTAAAGAGCACTAAAACCCACATTCAAAAGAATAACTTTAGATATTTTTAATGAGCCCGTTTACGGGTTATCGCCTATTTCTTTTTAACTATTTCTCCTTCTTATGGCCCCTTATTTGCGGGCACCAGTCAAGGTAAAAGATGACTGTCAAATAAAGTTGTCATTTTGAGGAATATTTGAACATCTTCTTAAATCCTAAAGTTCTAACAATTTAATAGTACCTACCTATTAATTAGTAAAATATTGAAGCATGTAAAATGTCATAATTAACCTTGTAATTGGATACTTTATTTTAGTTTTATTCAGATTAATTTGTACTCATAAATACACCTTTAATATTTTCGATGTACGAGTTTTTATAACAATAAAGCACACATTTCAAAATGACAACTTTATTTGGCAGTCATCTTTTACCTTGACTGGTGCCCGCAAATACGGGGCCATAAAAAGGAGAAATAGTTAAAAAGAAATCGGCGATAACCCGTAAACGGGCTCATCAAAAGTATCTAAAGTTATTCTTTTGAATGTGGGTTTTAGTGCTCTTTAATAAACCTAAATAGAATTTTTCTCTAAAATAATTAGGGAAGCCAATAATTGACCCCATTTAAAATTACATGGGATTTCCTATGTCCCGCTCGACGATGCAACACCCGGTATACTAATTAGGAAAATATTTCCTAGCCATCTGATGTAAAAACCTTATACTATAAGGTCGTATTTGGCTAACACTGTTAGCGCTACAATACTAAATTGATTGCTTAAAACTACCAAGAAAGGAAGACCTTTCTGTTGGTAGGATGCTGCTACTAAAGTTTTAAGCAATCAATTTAGTATTGTAGCGCTAACAGTGTTAGCCAAATACGACCTTATAGTATAAGGTTTTTACATCAGATGGCTAGGAAATATTTTCCTAATTAGTATAATATATATTTATTCTACTCTATCTGACAAGTAAGGATTTTTAAAGATTTTTTAGTTTTTACGCTACTAAACAGAGGATAATTGGTTTACATAGGAAATGTTATAGTATTTATAAAAATTTAAGCAAATCAAACTGTTTTAACTTGTACTGTAGAAGTTTGTTTATTAACATTTCGGTAAGCATAAATAGACATACAAATTTCATATGTGGAAGGTTCCACAGGAGTCATACTTAAGTTTGCAGACAAGAAAAAAGCTGCTGCATCACTACACATCATATTTCAATCATTGTTTAAATAAATAGGTATATTCACAGAACAAAAAAAAATGTGTTCTATTATAAGCTTTGGGAGAATCTTTGAAAGGTCTAGGTGAAGGTTAGATAGAAGTTTTGACTCGAAAAACGGCTTTTAAATCAAATGGACTGCCAAATTACCAACTGGATTTTGGAGAAAAAAAAAAAATATAATGTTTTTTGGTAGATTGCATCGTAGTTTTTGCATAGAGCCACTATAAAATACCTTAAACCTTTATAACAAAATAAATATTAATTCTCAATAAAATTAGATGGAAGATAAAAAAAAATTAGCTAGGTAGTTTGTAAGGAGCAACTACCAATACTTAATTTACAATATGCACTACTCTTTCAAATCAACTGTGCAAATTTTCATAATTTTTAAATGTAGTTTTGGGCCCAAATCAAAATGAAAATACTACTTACTTTACTTAATATTCCTTATTAAACTATAGAGTTATCGATCGAAAAAATTATTTTTTTATTGCTAGTCTAATTTGTGCATTGCTTTTTCAATGATTTTGGTAATAACATCGAATGAGATCGGGCCGCAGTGCGTCATATCACTATGGGAACCTTTTTTAAAAATTGGCATAACTTTGGATATTTTTAACTGGTCTGGAAAATGACAATCCCTAAAAGGACGAGTTTGTTAAATCTGTCAGTATTGGGGCTAAAATATTTACATAAGATTTAGCAACACACAACGGTATCTTATCATTACCAGTCGCACCAATATTCCATAATGAATTTACTATGTCTTTCATTTCAAGGATTGTTATTGGATTTACAAAAAACTATCATTAACAGATTTGTTTAAGTGGAAGATTAAGAAAGCTAAAAGAATTTGTTAAGTTTGTAAAATAAGTATTAAATATATTTGTATAATGTAGGTACTATTTTTTATTACCTCAAACGACGAAGAAAACAAGAGCAAAGAAAATAATCAAGAACGAAATATTTTTAAATTTTATTTACTACTTTCTGAATTGTAGTCGTAAAAAAGTATAGTGTAGGTACTTCTCCGACGAAGTGCTAATTTCTTATTTGTATAAACCTTCACATACTGATAGGAAATGAGTGTAGGGGCCTATTAAGACATGAACGTACGGTGATATATGTAGATCACTTTACTATACATACATAGATACTTGTGTACGAACTTATGTGTTAGTCTTATACATACCATATCGGAATTATATCGATTAGTTCCAAGGATATCGCGAGATATGTGTAAAAATGTAAGACACATTAATTTCAATGTATAGACATTTATGAGACACTCTGTGAATAAAACATATGTAGTCATTGAGACTAACACCATACCACCATATTTTAAAATATCTGTAGTTACTCCTACAAACAAGGCCGGCGATAAAACAAATATAACAAATTATCCTCAAGTCAGTCTAATTAATAACTTCAGCAAAATATTGGAGATGGCCATAAAAGAACGCCTAACTAATTTCCTTCTGTGTAATCATATCTTATTACCAAATCAGTTTGCATTTAAGGAAGGTGCTTGCACCAGTGATGCAATATACAACATGGTGGTTGAGGTAACAGGGAACATGAATACTAATAGGAAAACCTTGGCGATATACTTAGACCTGGCCAAGGCATTTGACACGGTGCCCCACACTGCCTTACTGAACATCTTCTCAGCATATGGGATAAGGGGACCGGTGTTAGGCCTTTTTGAATCTTATCTCAGCCATCGTAGTCAAATTGTAAAATCCAATGACACCTGCTTCACGATGTTAGGTTTGATCAAATAAACCGCTTGCCAGAATATACGGAAAAAGAAAGAAGTGCCCAATGTGAAAAAAATGCCAAATTTATCTGCATAAAGTGTCAGAGAGCACTGCATCCAAAAAACTCTTTTCTTCAATATCACACACCTTAATTTTTTTAAATTTGTTCATAAGTAACATAGAATTCCGAACACTAAATTATTGAAATAAAAACATGATTATTAGGTGTACAGTTTTATGTAATTAAAAATTATATGTATATGTTCTCTTATGCATAACGTTCGATAAAACGAACATCCTGTATTTTTTTTAATAATAAAAATGTTTTCTTAGAAAACTTAGTTATACTACACCCAATATGCATGTCTAATCAAAAATGCTTTTATCAATACAAGTTTCAAAAATATTAAGTCGGGCTAAAATTTATGTATTATACGGTATAATTCACAATTATTTTAGGTACCCCTTTGAGTAACGCAAATTTTATCGAAATACCGTAATAAAAGTTCTGCTTCAAAAATTCCCTACATTTTGGGATAGGAACTAGTTTTATAATTTTTGATGACATTTATATATAAAGATGTCTTTCGAAATTATTCGCTACAGTGTGCGTGGGTTATGGCTTAATAAACCACCATGAGGGCTGCAATGGTATGTACATCCAAACACATCAAGGTTTTTTTATTACATAATCTGTAAATGCATTTGTTTCTTAATTTTCTTAATTAAAGATATTGTCACAAGTTTAACTTTTAATACTTAAAAATCTGTTGGTTTAATCCATAGGTCGCGCTATTGGCGCTGTTCTCGATTGCTACAGCTATGGGTGAGTGCTTTCCGTCTTGTACTCCAACTGAAGATCGAATTATGAAAATATCAACTTCACTAGAACCAGTACCAAGGGCTCGTCGCCAATTTTTAAAGGCCAAAACATCGAACATTGGTTTTGGACAGCTTGAATCTTCTATTCAAAAGAAACACAACGATCATTATACTGGGCAGTATATCGGGAACAATCAAAAAACCCAAAAAAGTGGTATGATTATGATTATATGATTAAGAAAATTATATGTTAGTGTATTATGTTCGATTACAAGATTTATCTTAATTTTCATTGTACCTACTAGAATCATAATTACTGGGTGTGTCGATCAATTAATCAACTACTCGTAGTTTGCAAAATTAAAGTTTATTCATATTTGTTTAATTTTAACAGGCAAATACAACCCAAACCATAAACGTACCGACGGGAAGTACTATCCGGATCAATCAGGGAAATACAGACACGTAAATAATCCATACAATCATATTAAAGGAAGTCAAGGTGAGAGAATAACTCTGGTTTATGGTACTTAAACTTTTTTATTTTGAGCCAAAAGTTTTCGTATAACGGCAACCAAAAAATCTTAACAAATTTTATTTGACACTACCATCAAATAATTTCATAAAACTAGAACTGAAAATTTATTTTTTATTTAAAATAACCAATTCTTCCAAGTAATGATGTCTCCCAATATTTCATTGGCCTTGGTACCTTGAACTTTACAAGACAATATGAAAAATCGAATAAAATACGTATAAATATGTGTGTTTCCTATTACGCTATCCTTATCTATTGGAAATTTTAGCAGGCCAATTTTTGATTTGTAGGAGGGTTTGGCGGTAATGGTGGTTATGGCGGTGTTGGTGGCAAAGGCGGTGTTGGTGGCGTTGGTGGTATTGGAGGAAATGGCCCCCCAGGCAAACCAGGCCCTACAGGTCCACCAGGTCCACCTGGTCCACCAGGTCCACTAGGTCCGCCAGGAAATAACCCTTTTGGCCCTACACCAGGAATTAATCATCCCAATTCAATTCACTACCTATATTTACCTGTAAAAGAAGAATAAACAAATTATTATCAAGCATTAGCATATTTTATTTAAACTACCTAAATCAAAACATTATGTATTACTTCTACTCTCTACTTGGTAAGTACTTCGTCGTGACATTGAGTAGGTGGAGGTCAATACGTTTTACTTCCCTAGGTAGGTAAATTATTGTATAATAAACTGTAAAATTATTTAAATTATAGGCATGGTGATAACTTTGTTCTGATTTTTGGGGCAATAGAAAAAGCGGCATCTGCAGGTGCATCAATATCCATCCATCTCACCAATTAATGTTTTAATATTTTCCTCATGAAATGATTTGCAGGAACCTCTTTCAAAGTCTAAGTGACACAATAATTGAACCCATAGGAGTAGGTAGGGGAGGGGGCGGGGGGCGGGCAGGACAGGTAAATTCGCATCTTAATTGAGATTTGGCTGCAAGGAACACCGTATAGAGATTGGCGATTTTAAGGAACTAAGTACTTCAAGAAGAAGACTATATTTTCCACACTCTACCTAATCAGATTTACACACAGTAGATCAATAGAAACAATATTCATAACATAACTTTTGTTTGTTAGAGTCGTTGTATTAGCAACTGAAATAACGTCAGAACTAAACCTATTCGCGTCTTCTTCGCCTGTCTACACTATCTTTATATCCTATCTGGATAGAATGGTCCACACTATAGGATGTCTGACATAAGTCATATTTGACTCCTTTTGTTTTGCTTTGACTGATCCAAATATCAGTCGTCTAAAATTGTTTAACGATATTTATACATGAAATATCTCCTTCTTAGTTGATGAGTTAAGTTTAAGATTCAAGAGTCACTAGGTATAGAGATAGGTAATATAAAAATAAATAACAACATTATATATACATATCAACATATATAACATAAATAAAGTCTTTAAATCAGCAAGTACAGATTTTAAGATTAACAAGGCTTTCCCTTTTCCCACATTCTTTTTCAGCAACAAGGAAGTTGATTTGAAAAGCCACATTTTCATAAAGGAATATTTAAAACCGTTTGTAAACAATATTGATTTTTAAATTCTTTAAACTAGATTTAAGGATGTAATTTTATTACCAATTAATTAAATAATATATTAATAAATTCCGGACGGACGACCTAGACGTGATAATATCTAATTTAGATGTATTAAAATATGCTGTGTAGGTTTTGCACCAATTTTTAACTTAACCATAAAAATGAATCTTTAAATTTCGTCCCAGAGTAAGTTAACAACAATAATTGAAGAACCACAAATACAATTTTTCCAGCAGTTAGAATTGAAACCAATTGTATTAAATATATAGGTACTCAATTGTGCTTTATTATTAAATGAATGTTACATTCTCATTGACAAAGTTCAACAGTACTTTTCTTCAGGTCCCATTAGTTCAGGTAACAACATAATACGGTGTAATAATCGATGGTAAAACTCTTATTTTTGAGGATACCAACTAGTTCAACAATTTTTGATGACGGTAGTATATAAAGATGCCTTTAAAAAAGTAGCATCCAGTGTTGTGGGTGCAGTTTGATATCACCACCATGAAGCCTATACTGGTATGTATTTATGTAATTTATAAAAAGCGAGTATATTTCTATTCTCAAAAAAAAAATTCCACGAATATACAATAGTATATTCATTACAAGTGGTCCTTATTTTGACAGCCTTTAAATTTTTATACTCCCACAGGCACATTGGCTTCAAAATAGATTAAAAAACAGTCTGCAAGTTTCAGGCCTCCGTCTTAGTATTAACCCTTGCTGACTGGTAATGTAAGGTTCCTGGCTGAATATAATGGAGTTTTCCGCATTGAATAATTAATTTTTTATTCCGCCAAAGTAACTGTTTCAAAAATTTGAAACTTGGCAGACTCAACCCTATAGTAGTAGCTACTTTAAAATTTTTACAGATCTTTTTTCATTTTTTCCAAAATTTGATCAAAAAGCATTTTGGAGAATATTGTCAGATTTGCTTATGTTATTACTAATTTTTGAAGTTTAAAAAATTTATTTATTCCAAAAACAACTTAGCCTGACATCAAAATTACAAAAATCATTCTCTCAGGTCTCTATTTTTATTTTATATTCAAAGAAAATAAAAACACTAAACTTTTAAATTCCACAAAAAACTTACAAAATTTACGAAATTCAACAAGTTTTCCTAGCACCGTAGCTTTTTCAAGAATGAATAATTGCAACTACAGTACAATGAGGTGCTAGTTCGGATTTTTTTGGTAATTATTGTAAATAGAGTATTAAATAAAATGTAACAATGGGGATTTATTTAGGTCTGTTTGGTAATTCAATAAACGATGGGGATTTTTAAGGTTTTTAATTTCAAGGGATTTCAACAGGTCTAATTTGGTTCCTTTCTTCTTTATGTGTAATATTTTGAAGTATGGATCAAAATTATGGTTGCTTTCTATTAAATAATTAGCGGAATTGTTTTTTGACTTGACGTAGCTTGAATAATGTTCTTTTAATCTCTTAAAAAAGCTTCTCCCAGATTGCCCTATATACAGTGTGTCCGCTTAAGTTCTGTACATGTGGGAAACTTTTTTAATATTAATTTTACGAAAAAAGTTACTCTTTATAAAAAGTTCTGCTTACCGAAAAAATAATATTAGACTATTGAAACTTGATATAGTATGTACAGAATGATTAAAAAGTAAAGAAATCAAAATTGACCTACGAGAAAAGTACCCTTAATTTTAATTTTAGAGCAAAATGGAATAAGACAATGTTGATTGACATAAAAATTATATCTGTTTCTACTCTAACTAGACTGTTATTGAAAATAAACTCAAAAATTTAAATCTTAATTCTTAATGGCATGTTTATTATCTTGCCACCATTTCCCACCTGAATTTGAATTTTACCTGTCAGCTATGTTATTTGTCTGAAACATCAGTTTGAATTTTTAATTAGATAAATATGCCGTTAAAATTCAGTATGCAAGATAAAATTGAAATAATTTTAGTTGTTGGTGAAAATTACAAAACGTATCGGGAAACTGCCGAAATTTTTAACTACAGATATCCTGATAAAATGATTTCTTTTACAACAGTAGGGAACATAGTGACTAAATTCAAGACCTTTGGAAGTGTGGAAAATAACTATAATAAGAAACGTAGACCAAGGGTTGCAAATAATGAAACTGTGAACCAAGTAATGTTGTCTGTAGTAGAGGATCCTAAAAAATCGTTGCGAAAAAGGTCAATAACAATGTTTATTACCTTGAATTGCATAATAAATACAATATTTAATTATTAATCATTTTAAAAATTAATGATATTGTTGGAAATGTCAAATTTATTTTCAAAAATAGTCTACTAAGAGTAGAATCGGATATAATTTTTAATGCCAATCAACAAGTGCAAGTTGCCAATGTGAAATAGAACAAGCGGTTGATGCAAATATTCTAAGTTTTTTATTAAATCGCATATAATATATATTTTTGGACAGTCTTTACAGTTTAATTGATAAACCTTAGACTTGTCATCATTTTCCAATCTAGTTTTACAATTGTTTATGAAATTACCTGTAGTATTGTTGGTTTTAAATGCAATATTTACATTAAGTATTTTGACAAAGAAAATACAGGGACTTTAAATTAATCACTTATATCGGAAAAGCAAGCAAAACATCTCTAAATTTCTTAAAAAACTTAATAAAAATATTGCATTTAATACCATCATTACGACAGGTAATTTCATAAACAATTGTAAAACTAGATTGGAAGATCATGATAAGTCTGGAGTTATAATTAAATTGTAAAGACTGTCCAAAAACATATATAGGCCAACCTGGGAGAAGAGAATAAAGAACATTAATCAAGCTGCATAAAGTAAAAAAACAATTCCAATTATATTAATCATTTAATAGAAACCAACCATAATTTTGACCTATATTTTAAAATATTACACACAGAGCAGGAAGGAACCAAATTAGACCTGTTCCTGTTGGAATGCCTGAAATTAATAAGCTTAATAATTCCCACCGTTCATTGAATTGCCAAACAGACCTAAATAGATCCCTATTGTTAAATCTATTTTAATACCCTATGTATAATAATTACCAAAAAACCCGAAACTTGCAACTCATTGTACTGTGGATGTAATTATTCATTCTTAAAAAAGCTTCCGTGCTAGCAAAACTATTTAAATATTGTAAATTTTGTAAGTTTTAAATATAGCGGAATTAATAAACAGTGTGTTTTACTTTTCCTTGAATTTATCATGGAAACGACCGAAACAGTGCAATTGTATTAGTCTACGCCCCAGCATGGATCAGATGTACTCTGGCAATTGCAGCTGCTCCTAATCATGACTTGCAGTTCATAAAAAACTTTTTGATTATAAATCAATAGATGTTAAAATATCGAAAATAGCAATATATAAATTTTGCAATCATTTATAGTATTTAAATTCAGAGGCTGCTGTTTTCGATGATAAATTGTCGGATGAAATAAAGAGAAAAATGGTCAAGTGATGAAAAAGATTGTCCGGAACGTATACATGTAAAAGATATGGATACCTTATATGATCTAGACATTGGTTTCTTTATATTATCTCAATCTTACGAGTTCCTCAAAAGATAAATAGTGATTTTCTAGTGATCGATCCATCAGACTTCGAATTATAATTATCATAATAAAGGATTGGCGTTAGGTAAAAAGTTAAAAGTTGTTAATAATATAGCAAAGAGAATCGTAGTAAAATGAATGGAAAAATACAGTAACATTAATAAAAAACGAAGACCAAAAACCATTTATAATTCAGCTTACATCGGAAATATAAAAAAAATCCCGATGCAAGATAAAGTACAAAAGGTAGTCAATAGTTATAAAAAAAATAATAATTTGCTTATATGCAACAACATACAAATGTTTTTTTAATACATGGCAGTAACTTTTGATTGTAAACTTTTAATTTTAGTAATTTAATAATAATGTACGAATAAAGAATAATTTATTATAAATTTTTGATTAAATTTTGGAAACAATTCAAAAACATTTCTTTTATCTTACTCAGTGTTTCCCAAACTTATCTAAATTGCGACCCCTACTCATCAGTCAAACCTAAATAGCGACAAAATAGCCTAACTAAATTACAAGTAACTGATTATTTCTCATATTTTACCTTACTGTCTCCTTGACATTCAAATATTTTACTTTATTTTTTTCTTTTATTTTTACGGACTTACTAATATTCAGTTTTATGTTTTATTTGATAACAAATTGTTAATTTTCATTTATGTTATTAAAATTAAAAAAAAAACATTATTTAACAAAGTGTTTTTGTCTTATTTTGGAGGAAATTCCCGAGGGGGTCACGACCCACACTTTGGGAAACACTGATCTAACTGAAACTCTAAAATTATAATAGCTAAAAATCTGTAGAAATTGATAGGATGAGGGTTGCCATTAAAAAAATTTCAAAATGGCGTCGTAGCTGTCAATATTTGACATCTATCGTATTTGATTATAGCGTTGATAGCTCAGCCACGAGAAATTATGTTTCTGTAAAAAAGTTGGGGTTTTCAGCTTAAAAGGTCTATTTATCAAAGGAGTGAGACATTTAAAAGACAAAATCGATGAAGGCAATTTGGGAACCCCCGTATTTACAAAACGGCTGAAAATAAATATTAACAACTATAGGTTTTTGAAATCGGATTGCGAAAATTTATGAAGTTTGCCATTTAAAAAAATTCAAAATGGCGTCGTATCTGTGAAATTTGTGAAACTATATATTTTTTGACCTTAAATTTGGCTTCCTTGTGGAAAATCATTGAGAACTGTGTAATTTATTTTTTATTATAGCCAGCAGGAAAATCGCCAATCAGGTGAGGAATAGGTACTATTATAAGGTTGAAGTATGCCAAGTTTTAAATTTTTGAACAGATTCATTGGTCGAAATAAAGAATTGATTATTAATGTCGAAAACTCCATGATATTCAGATTGGAACCTTGCATTGCATAGTTTAATATTAATATAGGGACTTAAAACTGGGAGCATACAAATTCAATTCATTGTCAAAATAAGAACCACTCCACCAATATACAACTATAAAAACGAAAATTGCTTTGAGATATTTTCTATTTTTTATACTTATGACTTTTGTATTTCTTAGGTAGTGCTACTGGCGCTTGTCTCAATTGCAGCGGCAGCAACATTCAAAATCCGAAACGTACCTTCGCAGGTAGAACCAAGAGTACGCCGTTTAACAACTTTTGGGAAAATTAGCAATAACAATCAGTATAAAACGTACAGCCAGTACCCTGGACAGTACAATCAGCAAAATCAGAATAATAACTATGATGGTATGTAAAATATTTTTTTTACTACTGTATAAATAAATTAATCTTCGGGTCCTAGCAACACGAAAGATCACGAAAGTAAACAGTAGAGTTACCTAAATATTATACGTTGCTAGCTACGAAAGTACTACTTTCGGTGCCAGGACAGAAAAACACTCATAGGAAGTTTTTATTTTATTTATTCAAGCAAATTTTGGAAAAGAACTTAATAACAAAATGCTCATATCTATTGAAAAAACAAGTGGTATAATAACAATAATATAAAACTTAAATAATAATTATTTATTGCCATTAAGGTTAATAGTGAAATTTGAACAGATGGAAAAAAAAATGATGGAATATTATTCAATTCAATAGCTTCGCCGCTTCGTATTAGAGTCTCGTTATTATCCTGGACTTAAGCCATATTACAACTCGTTTTATTTGTCACTCTCACGTCGTTAGATGGAATAAAAGTAGCAGTTCCATTTAAGATATTTTTAGAAATTTCGATTTTATTAGTATACGAATCACCAATATATCCCTCCGCAACGGACGAAGACCTCCAACCGCCATGTCTTTTCAAATCCAAAATATCGACACCTGGAGCATTTGCGAGAAACGTAGCTGACGTTCTTCTAAATGAGTGACCAGTGTATTTATTTATGTGTTGAAGTTTCAAAAATTTGGCAATTTCTTTGGGAACATTCGAAATAGTGTGTTTTCCAATCATCTGATTCACACACCTACCTCGTTCATATCGATAAAACAAGCGTTCGTCTTGTGCATTATTTGGCCGAAGTTTAATGTTATCTTGTAGTAATCTCACAAAAGAAACTGGACCTCCATCATCGGTTATCACAAAACTTCTTTGAACCTTGTTTTTGCTCTGGAGGATTTTAACTATAGCTACATCATCCTTGATTTCGACGTCTTTCAACCTCATTTTATGGATCTCATCGGTGCTCATCTCATGCTCCAGCTATTCCTATTACTGCTATCACTTTCATAGATAAATAGCTATGATTAGAAGCGTCAAGTAAAAACTTTATTATTTCTTCTTTTCTGAAAATTTTAGATTTTTTAGCTTCGTAACCATCGTTATTTCGTTAAATAAATGCAATGAGTTTCTTAAACTGCGAAATATCTATATTTTTGTTTACAGAAATAGTCAATTTGAGCATGGAATATTGTGACCATAGGGACGGAGGTGATAAGGCTTCAGATTTCTCTAAGAAGTACGCTAACATCACATTTTCGTCAATTTGAGAAACGTTTTTATCTGCGAACCATTTCAAAAATATGTTGTACGTTTGATAGTATCTATCTTTCGACTTCTCAGGTAACAGTAAGGCCGTCTTCTGAATAGCAACGTTTTGGTCTTGGGAGAACATTTTAGACTAGCGAAATCAAAAAATTCGAACTGACAGACTCTGACAGTTCTCAAATAACTAGTTGTCATGGATTATTTTACAGGTGGAAAAACCTTATTTTATCATTATAATTTGAATAAAATCAAAGTCCATTACTTAATAATAATATATTGATCAGAGAACATCACACGATGCGAAAGCCTTTTTTGATGTTCAGAGATATTAAATCACCTCGGCTTCGCGTCGGCTATTCAAAAACCACCTCACACCAAAATATTAACTTTCGCATCTACCACAAGAGGTATCTTGATTGAAAAAAGCTTGGTTAAAAAACTTTTGAGGGCGAATTTTTGTATTTTATGGAAATCTTATTTTCGGGCCCGCTATTTAAAATACCCACCCTGTATATAATTACTCTGTTAATTTCCTATTAGTCTGCTAGTAGAAGTCAGTTATTATTATATTATTATTAATTAAAACTGTAGGTGCATATTTATGTCAGTGTACAAGCTTTGGTATAATTTCATTTTTGTTTTACAATACCATGACGACGAACGATTTTGAGCCTTAGGCCATCAGGATCAGTTTGTTCTGTCTATGTGAAATCAGCAAAATTTTGAAAGTGTTCGTTTTGTCGTCTACCGTCGCCCAAGTTGTATTCGTAAAATGTGATCATTTTAAACCTGTCTTTTTATCCCGTAAACTTCAATTTCAGGTAAATATCGTTACACCCACCATGATAACTCTGGACAGTACTATCACGATGATTCTGGACAGTACGTACACCAAGACAATCCATACGATCATGTTATAGGACCTGAAGGTATGTATATTAAAGTGAAAGACCCAAAAAGTTAAATAATATCTGCTCCTTTTAACTATTTCCAGCGTTATTGCTTGTAATATAGATTATAAAGATACGTAAATGTGAATTACTTCGAACGAAGACAAACAACGATGACATGTTTCTTTTTAAACATCAACAAATTTAAACGTTTTGAATGAAATGAAGTTTTCTATGTAAAATAATGACTCCTTTTTAAATTCCTTAAAGAAATGCATACTATGTATTTATTAATGGCACTTAGAGAAAGAACAAATTTTGTGATTGCTCATAGCCGAAAATACAAGAAGAGAATCTTGATTCGAATATCGTACATGCAGGTTAAATTGTCCGCTTTGTATTACAAGTTGTATCGTCATGGCCTGTCAGAGGAAAATTGCAACATTTTTGGTGATTTAAAATTATTCTAATAAAAAAAAATTGTCACACTCCAGTAAGCTATGATTTGCTAACTTTTCCAGTTAAGTAAAGATTGCCATAACTTGATCGAATCAGCCGATACTTGGTGAAGATCCATAATTAGTTACGGGTAAACAGAATAACAGGACTTTTACTGATAAATTTCCACTGTATTACATCAAATAACTTGACGTGTTTCGCTACACAGTAGCTTCTTCAGAATAAAGTGTATGAATGATACAAAATTGAGGTTTGTACATTGCACATTCATACACTTTATTCTGAAGAAGCTACTGTGTAGCGAAACACGTCAAGTTATTTGATGTAATACAGTGGAAATGTATCAGTAAAACTCTTGTTTTTCTGTTTACCCCTAATTAAAGATTGCTATGTTTACGCGTAGCCTGTGGCCATTTATTTGGACTAAGTGTGTGAGGTTGCGAGGCATACGACTACGTTATTATTGAGGAACTATATTTTTTAAATTGGTGTTGTCCCTCTTAAGATGGAAAAATATTTTCTTCTAAGTTATTTTGGCAAATTGAGTTTTTGTTTAAAGCTTTAGAAGGTTGAGAAACTTATTAAACGTCTAAAGAATTCAATTAGCGCTATTTTGGATTTGATAATAATTTTTTTCCAACTGATTTGGGTATATACATTTTTTTATCCCCTAATAAGTCGATAAATTGACTGAAACTTATTACCAGTCAAATAACTCGATTTAGATCATTGCTACTCTTTCTCTTTCGCACAGATATAATTGAGTTTGTGTCGACGAATGAGGCTATATTTATTATTTGTTTTGAGGCAGTTAATACATTTCTTTTCATATTCTCTATATTCACTTTGGTTATGTTAAGTTAACGCTACCCATTGCCTCCAATCCCTCGATTCCGATTACTTGTAAATCAACTATTTGTACTTGAAATATTTATAGTATTCGACTCCTGTTGAAGGACAGTTATTTGTTAATGCTGTACATAAGAACATAAAAACATTACTTAAATAAATGTAGCAAACATTTTCACAAATCACTTGATTTAGGGGTTGAAGACAAATCTGCACATAGAAAAAGCGTTGGTATCTTAAATGATAAACAATATTTTAAATTTGAAGAAATAGGACAAAGTTAGGAACGACCAGTAAATATAAAGTAAAAGTTTCTAACTGTTAATATTAGGTAAGTCCCACTTAAACTTTTTCTTTATATTTACTGGTCGTTTCTAACTTTGCACTACTAACAATTCGTTTTCTTGGATGAAGCATGGATTTTTCAGAATGGTACCGTTGGTCGATCTTGGCAAGATGAAAATTAGAAAATTGTTTAATCTATAAAAGGTATTATGCAGTAACCCAATATATAAACTATGGGAAATTTTTGTATATTTATCTTGTTTTTATGAAAAAAAAGTCCCTTACTCGGATATTTTGGTTACAAGCTGGCAACACTGTCGATAACTGACGTCACTCGAAGGGTACGACGACGTGCATCGGTTTTTGTTTTGCAAAGAGTATAGTACTGAAGCCGAAAAAATGTTTTATTACTAGTAAGTAGTTGAACTAAAGTTCAAAGTGAAAAATTGTCAATAACTAAGAATAATTTTTACGTTAGTTTACTTGCTTTATTAATAACAAAAGTCAACATGTGTTATGTGACATTTGTTAGCATAACGCACGGAAACAAGTTTTGCTCGATTATAAAATTATATAATAATTATAATACATAAAACTGATACCTATGATAATAATTACCTAAGAAATATTCCAGAATTGTACCCTAAAGAATAAATAAATTTTTCAAATGAAAGGTTAATTCAGGTTACCAGTTAAATTATAATGTTACCTCCAAATGTTTTATTTCTTTTCGTGCCTTGAACTTTACAAAACTTAAAACAGGAAAAGAAGTGATAAAAATACGCATAAATATACATGCATCATCCTTAATAGTTTTTTTTTATTCATTGTGTGTTATTTATAACTGTAAATAAAATCATCGTTTCAAAAGAACTGTCCAACTTTTCAAAACTTTTTTTTCTCCCGGGAATATTTTTGACTGGTTTTTTAGTATTTTGGCCTGGTGAATTTCGAGGTCAGCGTCGTAGATCTTTTAGACATTAAGAACAATTCAATAAAAACGCCATTTATATTCTATTTATTTGCTTTAAACTACTACAACTTTACAATACATTTCATTAACAGTAAGCTAAAGGCTAATGTATTTATTTTAAATTAATTTTCCAAATATTCACTTCCTTTGATCTTTCTTTTATAAGAACCACCCGTAATATTATTGTTCCCAAGAAAATTGTTGCAAACGTTTTCAAACGCATCCCAGGTTCATTTAAAGTTGTCCCAAAATTATCTTGAAACAGTTGTTTAATTTGCGGCCCAATAAAAATTCCCTCTTTATTCTTTGCGTCACTTATACGAGTGGAAATTTCTTTTTGAGATATAAGAAAGAATTTCCTTCGTAGAGGCCAATTTTTAATTTGATAATTTTTATCTTTTCCATGGCTATCCCGCTCACACAAAAAGCAGCAGTATTTTGAATACCTTGATTGCACCCTGTGAATAATGCTACCACTTTTAAATCTGCAAAATTTATAAATAGTGCGTGCTTGTAACTTGGAATAAATTCAGTAAGTACAGTATGGTTTTTTTTTTGGAAAAATATTCGGACACGGGTATTGATATTTTAAGGCGTGGTCTCTTTTATTAAAAAAATATTGATACAATGTGTCCTCAATTGGAGATATGACGTCATCGAGATTTTTTTTTAATGGCAACTGTTTTTATTTACTATTTGTAAACAGCATATTAAGTTACACACAACTGCCAAATTTCAAATTTATATTCCTCGTCATTTATAAGATATGAAACAAAAATTAATTTAATTTACTTAAAGCAAAGCACGGCCCAACAAGTAAAGCAATATTTAACGGATGCCTTACCAGTTTATGGTCTATAAAGCCTCTTTATGAAATTTGAGGCTAATTTAATAATTTGCAGATCAATTGTACAGGGTTATCCAACCAAGACTGGACAAGGCGATTTTTTGACTTTTCCTGTACTTTTATAAAAAAACTGAAATAGCCATCTTAAGTCATTTTCTCCCGCGAATTCGAATATCTTCAGCAAAAAACAATTGAACATCAAACAAAAGTACTAGGGGTCACTTTGATATTTTTTTAAATGGGATGCCGTATTTTTAATGAGCTTATCCGATTTCTCATATAAATTTTGATCTAAAATGTTGGATTTTTAATTCAAAAACGCCTTTTTTCTTCAGTTTTAAATTCGGAAAATGTTCGTCTACCGTAAGATTAATACCTGATAGATGGATACCCGTTTCACCTGTTCACCCTTTAACCTGCTTTAAAGCGTCCGTCAGTTAGACAAAATAATCAAGTTTCAAATTTCTATATATTTTTCACGAATTAATTACAAATTTAGTAGTTTTTGCAAATCTATTATTGCTTACGTATAAAAAAAGTATGACATATTAGAAAAAACTATAAACTAAAGTGAATAACTTTAATCTCAATAATATAATTGTTCTATGTGTCCTCCATTATTTTCAAAACATGACCGATGCCCCCTTTTCAATCTCTCCAAAGAATCTCTTACAATATTTTGGTCCTGGTTAAGTCTATTAATTTCATTTATAATTTTTGCTGAATGTCCTCCAGACTTCTGTTGGGTCGTTGATAAGCTACATTTTTTAAATGACCCCATAAAAATGTATCCATTGGCGTGATATCGGGGCTATTTGGTGGCCAATGAATTGTTCCGTTACGGCCAATCCACTGATTGTAACGCTCGTTTAGGTATGTTACCACTTCTCGAACTGCATGAGGCGGAGCACCATCCTGCTGCCAAATGATATTGTTGTAGGCTTGCAATGGCAACCTTTCCAAGAAATCCTCGATATCGTTATGAAGAAAATGGAGGTATCTTTGGCCTGTTAAAGAGCCACGATAAAATAGTGGTCCAATAATTCGATTTTCTAACATCCCACACCAAACATTAAGTGAGCTCCAACCTTGAAACTTTATCATTTCATATCTATGAGGGTTAACTGCTGCCCAGTATCTTGTATTTTTCCGATTGTATACCCCCGATGTTGTAAATGACGCTTCGTCACTCCATAGAATTTGATTATATAAATTATAATCTTCGTCTTGCTCTCTCATCAGCATTGAAGCAACAAATCGAAATCGCAGTTCTTTTTGAAGCTGTGTTAAGTATTGAACGAAAAGGATGCAATATGGCTTTAGACCACATTTTTTTAAAGTTCTGTGAACTGTTCCATAGCTTACTCTCCGGAGCCCTGGACCATACCTGACTTCTCGTACCGCTTGCGGAATAGAACTCTTCGGATTTATAGTAAAATATTGAACAATAGCTCGATCCCTTATATTCCGTCTTTTCATCTTTCTTGGCTTATCTTTCAATGTCTTACTTTCTTCAAATAGGGTCTTAATTCTGAGAATTGTATCCACTGAAATGTTTCTCTGGAAACTCTCAAAAAATGTTCTTTGTGTTTGTCGAGCATTCTCTCCACTTTTGTAATATAATTTTATTACATTTAGCCGTTCTTCTAAAGAATATTTCATTATTTGTAATTAATTCGTGAAAAATATATAGAAATTTGAAACTTGATTATTTTGTCTAACTGACGGACGCTTTAAAGCAGGTTAAAGGGTGAACAGGTGAAACGGGTATCCATCTATCAGGTTTTAATCTTACGGTAGACGAACATTTTCCGAATTTAAAACTGAAGAAAAAAGGCGTTTTTGAATTAAAAATCCAACATTTTAGATCCAAATTTATATGAGAAATCGGATAAGCTCATTAAAAATACGGCATCCCATTTAAAAAAATATCAAAGTGACCCCTAGTACTTTTGTTTGATGTTCAATTGTTTTTTGCTGAAGATATTCGAATTCGCGGGAGAAATAGACTTAAGATGGCTATTTCAGTTTTTTTATAAAAGTACAGGAAAAGTCAAAAAATCGCCTTGTCTTGTCTTGGTTGGATAACCCTGTACACCAATTTAGGTCCAAATCTTATTGTAGGTGATTATTTCATGGGGAGGATTTTTCTTTTAAACAGTTTTACGATTTCACAATTTTTCAGGTGGTTTTGGAGGGAACGGCTCTGGCGGAGGCGAAGGAGGATTCGGAGGTGACGGAGGATTTGGTCCAGGAGGGCCAAATGGTCCAGGAGGTCCAAAAGGTCCCGGAGGGCCAAAGGGTCCACCAGGGCCTCCAGGTCCCCCAGGGCCTCCAGGTCCCCCAGGACCGCCTGGAAAAAATCCATTCGGCCCTAAACCAGGAGTTATCCATCCTAACTCAATTAAAAATGTATATTTACCTGTAAATAATCGTTACTAATTGTTTTAAGACATTAGTTAGAAATTGTATCCTATATCATTTTAGTTGTTTTAATTTTATTTTTAATGATCTGAATATAGTTAAATAAAATTGTATAGGACACTGTGGAAAATAAGCGAACAAATATGTTTAAAAATTACTTACGTAGGGCAACATATTGTAACCCAAGGTTTTTGTTTACATGTACATAATAAAAAATATTTATTAATAAATCAACTTTTAAAATTTTGAAAAAGCTTTGATAATATTAAGTAACAGTTTATTTTTTGGAACATAATTTGCCACTTATACAGGATGTTTCAGAAGTATGATTCCTTATAATGCTCTAAGAGAAAAAGTTTAGATAAACATGTGTCCGAAGTTGCCCCGTTTTTGATAGACAGGGTGTTAAAAAAATTTTAATAAAAATCGTTTTTTTTTAATTTTTTTAAATATTAGGCTAATTAGCCCGAACTAGATTAAATTTATTAATTCTAGTGGCATTAAAATGTACGCCACTTTTTCTGATTTTAAATTTTTTTTTTCGGGTTTACCAACTAATAGTACAACTTTTTTGTTCCTTCAATTGTTTTCGTATCCCGCTTCGTTTTCGAGAGAAAAAAATAGAAACTACTTGATTGCAGGTACAAGAGAAATACCTATTTATGTATTTCAAAGTTAATTAAAATATGAGGTAAAGGTAAGTTTTGTTGTCTAATTTACCTGTTTTATCAATAACAAGTCAAAAATGAATAACCTTACTAACGCTGAAATGGTCCAGATGCATTTCAATTATGGCCTAGCAAATGGAAATGCTGAAGAATCTATCAGGAACGTTATTCATGTGCCAAAACATTTAGACAGTTCCATGCAAGATTAAGTGAAATTGGAAGTTTTAAACGTAGTACGGAACTTCTTGGCAGACCTGCAACAGTAACCACGCCTGAGATCGAAGAGGCTATAGTTAGAGAGAAGAAGATGGTCCTTCAACTAGTGCCAGGAAGGTACCAGTGCAACTTCAAACAAGTGCATCAACTGTCTGTCCCGACTTGAATCCTCTAGACTATTATTTATGGGGGCACCTAAAGTCTCTTGTATACAAGACTCCTATACAAGATGAAAACGACTTAAGAATTATTATCGAATTATTGAAAGTTGCAGTGCGATACGAAATAATGCAGGCATTTTTAAACGTGTAAGACTGTAAGAGAATCAATTTTTTATTTGTTTTCTCGAAAACGAAGAAAGATAGAAAAACAATTTAAGGAACAAAAAAGTTGTATTGTTAGTTGGTAAATCCGAGAAAAAATATCAAAATTAGAGGAAGTCTGTGGCGTGCAGTTTTCTGTCAATAATTTTTGTGGGAGTGCTCCCTGGGACTTAATAAATTTAATCTAGGTTGGGCTAACTACGCCCCTTATCATTACGAATAACGGCACCAAATTTGAAATATCATGAGGAACGGACGTACCGTACTTCTGAAACACCCTGTAAAAAAGCCGAATTGGAAGACGTATTTATTTAGGATATCGATAAATGATATTTAACTTAAAACTAAACTCTTTCAAAGAAAACATACAACACACATTCCAATGAAACCCTTCTGTTCGATTTATTATCAAGCCTAATTGCAAAATAATCGTTTAATTTTCGTTTTTTCCGACAATTTGCGCAACGTTTCCACAAAAACAAGTGATCGCCAAACTCCGAAATAGCAGCAACACGTAAGTTTAGTCTTTTCTGTTACTTCGCCTGGGGTGTTTCTCCAGGGGGTTGATTCGCAATCAACAAGTTGTTTGGAAAAAGGAAATTACAAACATAAATTTCGTCGCTCGTGTCTCGTCTGAATTTCCATGTGAGGCGAGAGAAAACTGGAGCCGAACGACTTCGGTAAGTGAATATTTATCTAGGCTTGTCTACAGGGTGACCGAAATCAGTAAATTACTAAATTAGCGACTTTTAAATCAGGAATTAGCTGCAATTCCTTTAAAATTTTGACTTTCGACCGCCAAACGGTTATCTCGTATACATTATAGAGGGCAACTTAAAAGTACTTTGACAAACTTCTTCTAATAAACCTACTATACAGGGTGTTACTTAATGATAGAATGTAACTCCAAGGGCGCATTTCTAGACCAAATTAAGCTAGAAAAGTTCATATAAACATATGTCCTTAAAAGTATGGTTTTCAAGATACAGGGTGTCAAAGCTTAAAAGAAAGATGGTTTTTTGTTAATATCTCACTAATCCCTTTGCCAATTTTGGTGAAACTTGGTAGTACTATTCGCCGTAATAAGGCGGTAAGTTAGCACTAACTAGATGATAATTTGAACAGAAAAAATGTACGCCACTAACTTGCTTAAAAATTTTATATTGTTTTCGGATTAAGCAGCTAATAATAAAACTTGTTTGTCTCTCGATATTTTTTCGTATCTTACTTCGTTTTCGAGGAAAGAAATAAAAGTTCATTGCATATCGAAAAATTGATAAAATAAAATCAAGTTAACAGGAACTATCTAGTTAGTGCTAACTTAGCGTAACATAACTGCCAAATTTCACCTAAATCGGCAAAAGGATAAAATACCCTTGGAATTACGACCTATCATTAAGTAACTTCCGGTATATACAGGGCTTACAAGATTAAAAAAGAAACACACAACTTTAAATAATTTCCGAACGCTTTAAAAATCTTTTATTAAATTTGGTGGAATAAATAAGCAATTAAATGTACTTATTTTAGAAGCACAATGCATTCTAAGAATTGACCAACTTTCCTTGATTTCTTCCCGATAAATGTTTCAGAAAAACATATACTATTAGTTAGTATAATCTTTATTTTTTCTTTAATACTGTAAAACATGTTCAAACCAATTAAGAATAAAACATCTAGTAATATTTCACATTATGAAAATTATTACTACAAACAGTTTCTCTATGAAATAAACTGCTGGCCACTCGAACTTACCGATAGAGATTTTTAGGCAAAATTTAAAGTTTAATATTTTCAACAGGAATGTAAATTTTTCAACGCCGATTGCAGATTTTGAAAGCTGGTTTTTTTCGGATTAAGCTGCATGACGTATATTTATTGTAGGACCATAGGTTTATTATATACGGGGTGATCAATAATGTCATGCAAAAAATCAAAAAGTTTGTATGAGTGAAATTTCCAAAATAAATTTTTTTGGTCGTTGCAATAGGGTCCGTTACTTAGGTAACATCAATATCTCTAGACGTTTTTGTCAGTTTTTGGATTAAGGACGTTAGGTCTTGTACACACTACTAAACATAAAATGTGGGTAGCAAAATTTTTAAAATGCTATAACTTGACATTGGATGGACGGTTCTTGATGATTTTTGCGGATTTGGAATCCTTATTTCACGTAGATTTTCTACGATCTAAATATTTTATTTGAGGGTGGAAATTTACACATTATACCGGGTCGATAATAGACAAAAACATAGCGACAAGAACAAGTTTATTACATTATATTCTACAATATACAAGATTGGTTAACAACGGCCCAAAGTCAATCCTTACAAAATTTCTAATTCTAAGCCTAATTTAAAGGTTACTGCAATCCCTAAAAAAATCTGATATACTGTAATAACAAAGATTAGGTATGTATGGAAAAGGATACCTAGTGATAATTGATATTGGTAATTTTTAGTTAATAAAAAAAAATGGCCTGAAAAACATAAATTGTTTGTCCATTAATTTTTGTTTTCAACCCACTGCGTCAAAGATGGGAATTACAACCTTGCATTTTTGGAGTTTAAAATGAAATTGGGTATTTGTTGGCAATAGCGTGTTAAAAGGACGAGGTCATTAAAAGCAACCGGCAAATATCAATGGAAAAATGCCAAGTGTCCTATCTTTAAATACCTAATCTTTGGTAATAATTTACCCGAAATTAAGTAGGTGCATTATAAAAAAAAGGAACTAATATTTTGTTGGTCCTCCTGCTCGACGTATTACTTCCCGACATCTGTTTGGTAGAGTATCCACAAGATTATTTATAAAATCTTGTGGAATATTCTCCCATTCTTCACGAATGGCCTCATTAAGCGTTGCAAAGGTTGCAGGGGGTACATCACGCGATCTTACTTTAAGTTTTAAATAAGACCAAACGTGTTCGATGACATTAAGATCCGGAGACTTTGCAGGCCAGTCCATC
This sequence comes from Polydrusus tereticollis, assembly GCA_963920685.1. Taxonomy (NCBI): domain Eukaryota; kingdom Metazoa; phylum Arthropoda; class Insecta; order Coleoptera; family Curculionidae; genus Polydrusus; species Polydrusus tereticollis. The sequence continues at coordinate 8,152,182 of OY987333.1, read as the reverse complement.
CTATTGATGTTCTGTGCCTGCAAAAACTCTGTGATCCTTCGCGCTCTATGAGGTGGAGCGTTGTCATCCACCAATAGAAATTCTGGACCGTAATTTCGAGCAAAAGGAACAACAATAGGTTGCAAAATTTCCTCCTGATAAACATTAGCGTTAACAGTTTGGTTGGTAATGAATAGCTCGGTTTTACCATTTCTTATGATACCTCCCCATACTGTTACACCTCCGCCACCAAATGCCTCTTGAGGGGCCATGTTTTCCTCCAAATACCGCTGATTTGGCCCTCTCCAAACTAATATTCGGCCATCGGAGTGAATCAAATTAAATCTTGTTTCGTCAGAAAATAAACAATGGCTCCACTCTGCATTACCCCAATTCGCATGCCGATTTGCCCATGCCCGCCTATTCGCTCTATGGTGTCGTAATAACAACACACATTTTGCTCTGCGACGGGCTCTAAAATTTAAAATGTTTGGCATTATGTTGTTTTTGTAAAAATAAATTCTCACCTTAAGTTGTTTTTATTCAATGTTCTTCTTACTGTTCTGTTCGAAACTCTCACCCCAGTTTGTTGCCTTAAAGAGTCATTTAGTTTCCTAGAGTTCTTTGTTCTATTCACCATAGCTTCTCGAATTAAAATTCTTTGGGTTCTTTGGTTTATTTTTTTTGTATGTCCACCCCCATGCCCATAATTATGATCACCAGTAGTTTCGACGCGACGGTTTAAATTATAAATTGTCTTTTGGCTGACATTGTAAATGCGCGCAATTTGCTTTTTTAGCATTCCTTCGTTGAGAAGTCGAATGCAATTTTCTCTTTCTGTCGTGGTTAAACGCCTCATATTAATTAAAATTTACAAAATTATAACATTGAAATGTGTCAGGTTATTTTTAAAATAATGTTAACTATTTTTAATTCCATAGCAACAAATTTGTTTTTGCAATGCCTACTTTGAAATTGACGCGTCGCGTAGAAATTACAGTCGATCATAAATATGGGCATCGGGGTACATATTTTCGACCCGGTATAATGTGTAAATTTCCACCCTCAAATAAAATATTTAGATCGTAGAAAATCTACGTGAAATAAGGATTCCAAATCCGCAAAAATCATCAAGAACCGTCCATCCAATGTCAAGTTATAGCATTTTAAAAATTTTGCTACCCACATTTTATGTTTAGTAGTGTGTACAAGACCTAACGTCCTTAATCCAAAAACTGACAAAAACGTCTAGAGATATTGATGTTACCTAAGTAACGGACCCTATTGCAACGACCAAAAAAATTTATTTTGGAAATTTCACTCATACAAACTTTTTGATTTTTTGCATGACATTATTGATCACCCCGTATATAATAAACCTATGGTCCTACAATAAATATACGTCATGCAGCTTAATCCGAAAAAAACCAGCTTTCAAAATCTGCAATCGGCGTTGAAAAATTTACATTCCTGTTGAAAATATTAAACTTTAAATTTTGCCTAAAAATCTCTATCGGTAAGTTCGAGTGGCCAGCAGTTTATAGTTCTGAGGGAGAAACACCCCAAATAACTGGACACTCGCCCGATTATTTATGTTCCTATACCAATTTCAAGTTGAAAAGTTTGCATATATTATTATAATATAAAACACTCATTTTGACCTCAAAATGTATTTTTTTCTTTAAGCAGTAGCTTAGGCCCTTTACACATTTAATCCAACATTTTATACGGCACTGCTTTTTTAAAACGATTACTTTTTTAATTATTACAAGATCGACCTTAAGAAACCAAAGAAAACATTTTTAGTAAGAATTTTATAGAATATTTTCTATAAAACTTCTTAGTAACTAAAAATCTGTTTTTACCAAAATAAATTTGTAACCTACTTTTATAAAAAAATATGTTTACACTTTTTACACAACATAGTATTATTATGTCACTACTAATGTATACAGGGCTGGCCAGAAGTCCGGAATAAAATTAATATAGCCTTAACCTGTAACTTTTGGGGAAGATGTTCGGACACGTCAATTAATTTAGTTTTATATATGCTCACATTTTGACGTTATTCGTTTGTTTTTTTATAGACATTGGAAATGGAAACATACAGCTTGTGATACATCATTTAAAAGCTAATATCTTGTTCAGTATGCTCATAAATTTTGGCGCGATTCTGTCAAGCTATTTCAAAATGGCGACTGTTAAAAGTTTTAGAAAAATCCCTATTTAAATAAACGGAAGTGATAAATCATTGATGTTTTTTTTACCTTTCAAGGTAAGACATCTTTATTGTTTCACGTTCTGACATTTTGTGACATTGTGACTTAACAATAGTTATGGTTTATTTGTTATTTATTTTGTCAAAAAAAATAAAAATGTAACGAAGCAAAACAAAACACAACAAAAAGGTGGTTTAACGTGGCAAATGCTGGAAATGCCCTCCACCTCTACTTGGCATGCTCCCAGACGATGGTAAAATCCGTCGACGGAATTTCGAATGACTTTAGCCGGTATGTTATGTCTCTCCAATCTAATTTTGTTTTTCAAATCTTCTTTGGCCTATTTTGATAAACTTTTTCTTTTAAATATCCCCAAAGAAAATAGTCTAGAGGCGTTAAGTCTGGGGACCTCGGTGGCCATTCAATTGTGCCAGGTCGTCCAATCCAGTGACCTGGAAATATCTTCTCAAATTGACACCAAAATGCGGGGGAGCACCATCTTGCTGAAACCAAATTGTTTCATTAGGTATATCTGGATCTACTTCGTTGGAAAAAATTACAGTTAGAGCAGGTCTCAACTCGAAGGTTAAGAAATCCAGGCACCATTTAGCTGTGATAAAAAATGGCCCTAAAACTCGGTTGTTAATGATACCTGCCCACACATTTACTTTCTGGGGCCGCTGAGTATGCGCTTCAAATATCCATCGTGGATCTTCTTGACTCCAGAAATGATAATTATGTCTGTTAACCACCCCGTTTAAATAGAAAGTAGCTTCATCCGAAAATAATATGTTCTGTGGAAACCTATTATTCTCGTCACACCGTCTTATCATTTCTTCGCAAAATTGCAAACGCCTATCATAGTCATCTTCTAAAAGCTCTTGGACAAGACATACTTTATAAGGGTGGTATTTTTCTGCTTTCAAAAATCTTTCAATAGTACCTCTAGATATCGTGATTTTGAGTCAATGAAACTGTTGAAACATGCGGATTATCCTGCAGAGATAATGCAATATCCAATTTAACTAAAAGAATATAGTAGAAACTCCAAAATAATTTGCAGGAATAGTCAAAGCTGCTCAGTCCGCCGCCGCCGTAACATTCACATTTATGCCGTCAAAGGGGTCGTTCTTCGAACTCTTACTCTTATGTAAATTAAGTTCAAATTTAATAATGTTGTCTTTGATTTTGTGTTTAGCTGAATTACTGTGTTACGGTGCTGTTATGTGGTATTTGACGAACTTTTTTAAAATAGGTAAATTGCGTTTATAGAGATATATCCCGTAAGAAATGCATGTTAAATTAATAAAATAGAATTTACGAAAAAATATTACAACTTTTACAATATCAATTAGTGAAATATCCAAAGGTGGTTGTAGTTTTTACAAATAATTATTACAATCGTTAAAATAAAAGCTAGAGAAACCAATATATTGCTATATTTTTTGCACTTCTGTTTAATAATTTGTTTGTTTCTTTATAAGTATATATTTTTGAAGTAGGTAGGTAACTATTAAACAAATAAACTTGTTTTAGCCATAATTTTTAAGCCTTCCTTAATAAACGATATAATTCTTCTATATATAGAACTATAAAATACATATAGTTACTTTTATTATTTTTTTGGTTATTTTTTTTTCATGTATTTATTTGCCAGACACAATAAATAATTACCCTGCATATCCAAAACTAAACATTTTAGGACATAACAATACGTTTATTTGAACTTTTCGAGTTTTACAAATCTCCCATTAAACAGTTCATTAGCATAACACGTCCGAACACGTATATTTTTTTAAAGATATGCCGATATTTTAATATTTTATTTGGAGCCCATTTTAGGCCGAAATATTATTTAATAATGACTGCTACGATAACTATAAGATACATATTATGTCAGGTATTTTAAATATTAATTACAGAAATACTCAAAGAATTAAAAATATCAGTAGCTTGAAACTTTTAAGCAAATAATGAAATTAAAGATTTTGTCATGAAAAGACTTGAGGAATAACAGCTTGAAAATTGATTATTTAGGAAACAATTTATGTGGGAAAAACTACATATTTACGAAAATCCTATTTGTATGAACCTATAAAATATAACAACATTGCCCCGATTTCCATATTCAAAAAGATTTTTCGTGCGGCAAACCTACTTTCTCCTGCACAAACATATTTTCCCTACCGAAAATATATTCTCAGGCATTTATGGATAAGCTTTGAATAATGCATTGTTTGTTCAAAATTGCATCAGGATTTCATCCTAGAAGCGAATTAAGTCCGTAACAGAATTAAAAGCATTGGCGGATTTTGCAGCAATTATAGACTGTCATTATTAGTTAATTGACAATACAAATCTTATTCCAATTTAGAAAAAAATCCTAGCATCCCGGTCTTACAGAAATAATTGTAAGATTTATTTATTTGTTTATTGATTACGTTATTATTACAATATATTTGTAGCAAGTCAATTTTAAAAGATACATAATACATGTATTCTCCCCTGCTGTAAAAATTATTTGAATAATGGGATTTAATAGTATCTGGCAAATGATTATGAATAGGTGTAAATCCAGTAAACTTTTTTTAGACTCATTCAAACGATAACGATTTCAAGCAAGGAGCTCGAGTTCTTGATATAATAGAAGTATTTATCTGAATGTACGAAAAATTTTGACTTGTTGCCCAAAACAAGACGTGTTCTTATCGCCCTCTTTTGAATTCGGAAAGCTCTAAGCGCATGGCTCGAATTTCCCCAAACAGTTATACAATAACTGTAGCATCGAATGAAACAGTGCGAAATAAACATGTTTCAAAATATGCAAATTCAATTCTGATTTTAAATTACGCAATAAAACACCACCGATGAATGCCACTTATACAGAGTGAGTCGGGAGAAAAGTACCGAACCTTTAATATATATTTTATTAAGCATACTTTTCCATTCTTATCCAGCATTTCACTGTATAACTCGATAGCATCAATAAGCTGTTTCGTAGCTTTCTCGGTACCGTCCATAGAGGGTAACAAGGACGCTGCGACCCTAATATCAAATTTTTCAGTCATTATGTCTATTTCCTTATCAGTATCTATTTTACTATTTTTACTAATTTGATCTGCGATCTCTCGTCGCGCTACAATAATTTCCCTAGATTTTTCTAAATACTTGCTTATTCCTAGAAAATATTCTCCTAACTTGAACTTGTCTTGATCAGTGTTGATCTCATTTTTTAGCCAACCTAATTTATTATCTAATATTTCTAAGTCACTATATAACTTATTTATTCTAATTAAATTTTTACGACGCTCTTTGGGTTCTCGTTGTAAATTTTCGTAAAATTTAATACAAATTTTGTATAATTCGTCGCACTGTGCTAGTATGCTATCCATTAACCATTTATAATCCCCAAAAAAAAAATGTTTATATCAATTAGTATCTAACCTTTTTCGAAGTCTCGTCTTGGAGCCAATTTTGCAAGGCTACACTTGGGCTTTCAGATGAGTTCTTGGCTTCTTCTGATTTCTTGCTTTACTTTCTTCTCTATATGCTTTTTGAGTTTATGCATTGCATATGCCACCATTATGATTATTACTGCTACAAAGGCCACTATTCCCAAAGCCTCTTTCCAAGTCACTGCTACTGCCCCATTTTGCACGCCATTTGAAGTGCCTCCGCTATTGCCTGCTTGGCTATTTATGACTTCTTCCTTTGTTCGAGATGATCCCATTATTCCACACTGCAACAACTTTGTACTACACTGTAATCACTTTAAATTTGGTACGACTGGCATATAATATAGCCATTCCTATGCGACTGGCAGGATCGCCAATGTAATGTTCTTGGTTAATCAGGTATCAATGTAGTCAGGATACGACAAGAAAAACAGCAGTATCTAGTTCTACATAATAAATACTATATTTAATCAGTCTTCAATTCTCGTATAATGTTACAAAGGTACGAGGAACAACCTTTCTATTAGTTGTCCTCGGTCAATTACCGTTCATGTTATCAATAATATAATACTATACATTAATCAACACATTCCTAATCTAAACCGAAATGGATCAATGGCACCTCCGGCATTTACTCACTGATAGGTCAATTGCCTATTGAACTTGGTAGTGCCATTTAGCCATTACAGGAGTGTATTATACACGTGAAAACAAACCCATTTATGTTGTTATCCAATTTTCATTTGTTGTTAAGTTATAGCGTAATTAAAAATTTGTATGAAGCGTTGCAACTGTATCCAAATTTTCGCAAAATTATAGTATACCGTGTTCGAGACTCAAACATATTTGTTAACTTGTTACAAATTGCCAAACCAAACACATATTTAATATTAGAATATGCAAACATTGTATTGTTTATGGTTTCTGTAATGTAAAGTGCTACAGCTGCTGTTGAAAAATATCATCAACGGTTTCCACATCAAAGACATCCTAAAATAAAGGTATTTATGAGAGTTTTCAACAAATTGTGTAAGACCGGTAAGCTTCCCAGTGCTAACATAACATCTGAACGAGCTACTCGACATGTTTTAAATGAAGTAGAAAATATTCTGGATTTAGTAGAAGATGCAATGACAAGCTCACTGAGAATTGGTTCTCAATTGGGCATATCATGTACAGAGAGTACAGCACCTATAACCGGAAGAGTGTGCTAAACTTATGGAATTTTGTCGGCTGATAAATAATAATCATCGTGTTGCCTGTATTGAAGAGAAAGACTGGATTATTTTATTTACATAACTTTGACTCCACTGGAAGCATGGACTATTTCTTCAATTTCAATTTTATTGTCTCTGTGGTGTCTTTCACCTTTTAATGGTATTCTTAATATTTTAGGATGCCCAAATCAAACACAGGATTTTAAATGATGTTTTTATATTTACCTCGGTCACTGAGAATACACGTCAAAAAGTGGGGTGGTGGAACATGGCCGTACATATATATACAAATCTGTAGCCGGAAGTGGGGAGACTAACGGCAAGGCGCAACATTCAAACAATTACAATTCTCAATTATTTACAATACATTATTTACAATACTACAGTCTCTATATGGAAATAAATTCATTACAATTTAATTTGAACGTTTCTAAATTCTATTGAAGGTCTCTCTATTAAGTTTTTTCGGTTTTTGGTAAGGAGGGACATATGAGGCGTGTCATATCAAAACTGACAATCTTCACTTTTGGTCAAAATTGAGATCATTGGTTATTCCCTCAGACGAACACCGAGACTATTCCCATACTTTAATCGTTTTTCTATCAAAACAAATAAGGAATTTATAACACAGAAAGCAATCTCCCATAGACAAATCTATTTAAAAACGTGATATTATTAAAAAGTAAGCAATCTCCACGTACCTATTCGCAGCAAAATGGACAAACTCCAATCCGACCAATAATAATTGATTTATGGATCACATTGACACAGATGACCTGGGTCAAATCACCAGCTCTACTCGTATTAAATTAACTTTAAGAAAAAGAGGCGATATAGGCGAAGTTGCAGACGAAGATCAGGATTTATGTGGACCAACTCAGAATTTTCCGGAATTAGTTATTTAATAATATTTTTTTCTGGTAATATAATTTTCTTACCTTTCTTTCTTTAATATCATTTTAGTTATAGTATCGGTAAATCGGTACTAACAATATGTTATTTGCTGCAAAGTTACCAATCTTCATGCATGGACACATGAAAATAATCAATATCCTGCTGTTCATATCAAATAGATCAATATCCATATCAAAAACTTAAAAAACATAATAATATGTCTGATTATAAAAAAGTTTTATTTTATATACCACTTTGGAAATATAACATAATAGTTATTTATGATATCAGTGTTAAAAGTACATTTTTAAGGCACGCATGTAGAAATTTGCAGACCGAGCGAAGCGAGTTCTGCAAACCACAAGAGTGCCTTAAAAATACTTTTAACACAAATATCATACAATATTTTTTCTACAAGCGACAATAAAAACCATACAATAATTGAAAATTAAATGTTTAGAATATCTTACATCCAGGTAGTTTCTAATAGCATTGTATTAATTTATTAAATTAGTTCACATTTGTCAATAAAACCTAGCCACCATCATTGTTGGCTGATTTGTTTACAGAAACATTGAAAATTTGAAAGGTCCTGCCAGTTTTATTAAAACGCTAGCGCTGGCTGTTGTGATTTACCAAAAATGCAAGAAATACAAGAAATCGATCCACTTAAAGACATAGAAGAAGCTGTTAACAGAGCTACCTTGGATTTACTGCCACGAAAATCAAGAATTCAATATGAGATTGCTCATAATAAATTTATTAAATGGTGTGAAAACAAGGGCGTTTCAGGAAACTATTCTGAAAACATATTCCTGACCTATTTTGAGGAAATGGCAAAGGTATGGAAGTCATCTTCTGTTTGGTCCCATTATTCAATAATCAAAGCTATGCTACGTGTAAATAACGACGTAGATATCAGCAAACATTTTAAATTGATTGCCTGCTTGAAGCGTCCCACCAGGCCAAAAAATCAAAAATTTTTACTAGAGATCAAATTGAACAGTTTTTGAAGTGCGCACCGGATGACGAGTACTTTCTAATGAAAGTAGCTACGATTGTAGGAGTATTTGGTGCCTGCCGCAGGGAGGAGCTTTGTCAGTTAACTCTTGACAACGTGGAAGATATGGAGACATCATTAGTTATTAAAATATCAGACACCAAAACCAAGATACTACGAAATTTCACTATCGTTGAAAAACTTTATTTGGATTTTTATCAAAAATATACTGATCTTCGTCCAGCAGATGTCGTACATCGGCGGCTTTTCTTAAAATATGTAAAAGGTAAATATACCAGAAATCCGGTCGGAATTAATACGTTCCGAAAATTTCCTACTGCTATAGGAAGATTTCTTCAACTTCCAAATTCAACAGTCTATACGGGGCATTGCTTTCGCCGTTCCTCTGCGAGCTTACTTGCCGATGCTGGAGCAAATTTGACGACAATTAAGCGGCATGGGGGATGGAAATCCTCAACCGTTGAGGAAGGGTACATCGTGCATTTCTTGGAAAATAAAAATTCTATTGCTCGAAAATTGCTTACAGTACAAACGACATCAGGCAATGATGCTTCAACAGTTTCTGTTCAATCCTCCTCAACCGCGAAGAATAGCAGAACTGAGGAAGGAATTCATTTTTCAAATTTTCCAAATTGTACTATTAATATAAGTGTAAATAAATAAAATAGAAATGTTTTTTGACGTTTTCTTGAAAAAATTACGAAAAAAGTACTTATATAAATACTTCCTTAAGAAATTCATTTTATATATTACAAATAATTTTTCTCATTTTGCTCAAAATAAGCTATTGTTAGTTTTGATATGACACGCCCCATATTTCCCTGAGATTCCCCTTCGTAGATAGGCCACTGGTGTTTTATTTATCAGAAAGGTAGAGCAGAAAAAATCAATCTAAAATCTGTCAGCGCGAATAATTGGATTCAAATTTCCCATAAGTTTTTTATGTCAGGGAAAATTTAAGCACAATAGCTGGTCATAAAACGACAAAAATTAATAATTTTTTGCCCGTCGCTCTCTGCCATTAAATAAATTAAGCAGGGTCCGGTGAACCACAGCTTATCTTGTTGCCGATATTAAACACAGTATAAAATTTGAAAATATTTCTCTTATTGTATTTTAAAATCAATAATTATATTTACACTTATTAAATAATATATTACTATTACGTCCAGGGCGTCGAAGTGGTCGCATTGGTGTTATCTTTGAAAAATGCCAAGTGATCCTACCTAACGAGGGCTTTTTACTAAATCAAAATACAGTAAAACCTCTGTTTGCCACCGCCTCTATAAAGTGACCAACTTAAACGACCGGTTATGAATTCCCCATATTTAAAGATGGAAATCCCATTGTTTTATACTCCTCTTTACCGACCCATCTGTTAAACAACCGCAAACACTCATCATCGAAATTTTTAATAAACAATAATGCTAAAGACTCCCTTCATTAGGGGCAGTAAAACCCGACCCGACAATTCTTAAGAAATATAGGTTGCAGGCGGATCCATTCAATTTTCTTTAAAGGCCGATAACATTAGTTTTGTTTTTTAAACAGTTTTTGTGTGTTTTGGGACTAACGTGAATATTTGAAGATGGCAGGAAAAAGGAAATGCCTTTCTTTAAGCGACAAAATTGAAATAATCAAGGAAAGTGAAAAAAACTGGTTTAAGTACAGGAAATTGGCTGAAAAATTTACAGTGGGTGAGACCCAAGTGACTATGCTGCTTCAAAATAAACCAGAAGTTAGAAATTTGTTTTAAGAAGATGGCAACGGTGAACAAAAAAGACAATTTTCCAAAACCGAAGGACTGGCAGTGGACTAAGTTGTTTTTAACTAGTTTTGTAAAGCGCGAAACAAGGACTTCAGGCCCATAATTCAAGCAAAAGCCTTCGAATCTGCTTAATATCTAGGACTAGTTAATTTCAAGGCATCAAATGGATGGTTAGAAAAATTCCGTCGTCGGCACGATATTACCTTCAAAAAAATATGTGGCGAATCAGCCGATATCAATGTCGAAGACGTAACTGCTTGGAAAGATAAGATATTGATCATTTTAAAGAACTATGCCTCAAGGGATGTATTTATTGCAGATGAGACAGGTCTCTACTATCGTGCATTGCTAACAAAAACATATGCATTAAAAGATGACAAGTGTACTGGAAAGAACAACAAAACAACAATTTACAATTCTGTTCTCTGCAAGTATGGAAGGTGAGAGGGAAGAACCACTTATAATAGGCAAAAGCATCGATAAGTTACCTCTCCAGCAGACATTATGACAACATGGCTTCACAGATTTGATACCAAGACGAAGAAGCAGAATAGAAGAAACTTTGGACTAAGGAACTATTCAGAATTTTAAAATACTCTACAGAGGCTACTTTATTAAGAGGCTTTTAACATTGTACAGACAATGGTTGCCCTCTTCAAGAAATCGAAAATAATATTACCATAACCAACGCAACGCCTTTAAATGAGTTTCGGTCCCCTGGCGCAATTTGTCCCCAGTAACAATAAAAAATTGCTTTATGAAAGCCGGATTTATGTGTAATACAGATAATATTGACGACTTCGAAGATATTTCTAATATTAGATTAAAGGAATTAACAGACCGTAAATTTGCATTACCATCGCAGCATATTCAAACAACCGCAGTGAACACGCCTCAGATTGCTCCAAATTTAACAACTTCTTTCAGTGAAGCATTAAAACGTATTTCAGCTAGTAACAATCCAACAGCTACATTGAATAAGCCTGAATGGAAAACTCCACCACAGAAACCAAAGCATGAAACTATTATAAAAATAAAAGGACAAAACGACTCTAGAATTGTCATGAAAGAAATTAAAAATAATATTAAAATTAGAGACTTAGACGGCACTTTCAAAACCGTTAAACCTTTACCAAGTGGGAGCGTTATTATTGAATGCCAAAATGCAGCTCAACAACAAAAGCTGAATGACAGTTTAGCCAAGGTGATTAAGGATGTCGAATTAAAAAATATCACAAATATAGACCCAATGATAATGATAACTGGTATTATGAAGGGATATTCATCTGAAGAATTTGTAAAGGAATTTATTGCCGAAAACTATGAAATAATCGACACATTTGGCCAAGACGTTATAAATAGAATTAAATTTATTACGAAAAGGGAATGCAGAAACAAAGCAAAGGAAAATTGGATTTTCCAGATAACCCCTCAAATATTCAAGTGGCTTATAAGGAATAATACGCTTATGTTTGACATGTGCCCAGCATTCGTACAGGAATATACCAATGTGGCATTATGCTTCAAATGTTGTTTGTTTGGTCATGTGGCTAAATATTGCAAAGACCAAGAATGCTGTTATAAATGTGGAGACGCACATCGTGCTGCAGACTGCTCTGTAACCAACTATGATTGTCCAAACTGCAAGAGATCAAAACAATCAGATAGAAGTCACACAGCTCGGGACTCAAACTGTCCAGTTTATATGCAAAGAATAAAAAAATTGCAACAGCAGACAAATTATTTAAATTCTGAAAATTTTTAATCAACTCCAGTAAAAACTTTATTGATGATCATTTAACAACCCCTTTGGATTTGGAAGAACAGAACCAAAACACAACATTTAACATATCATATCAAAATGTGCGTGGGTTGAACAGTAAAACCGTAGAATTATATAACACTGCATGTCTGACGGAAAATGAAAATGATGTGGTAGCACTAAGTGAGACCTGGTTATCAAATAATGTTTTTGATAGTGAACTGTTTCCTGACAGCTTTTCGGTTTATAAAAACCGCAACAGAGAAGCCAATAAGCGAGGTGGAGGTGTCTTAATAGCAGTCAAAAAGACTTACAAGAGTATGTTATTGAAAATAGATCTTAATATACCCGAGATAGATTTAGTGGGAGTTAAAATATTTACTAATGATGTAAGTTATATATATGTATTCGTAGTTTATATTACACCTAACTGTATTTCTTCTAAACGGGATGCATTTTTTTCTTATTTAGAAAGCTTAGAATTTCTTTATCAACATAAATTTATCGTAGTTGGGGATTTCAATATTACATATTTGAGCGACTACTACACAAGAAATTATAGGGATGGTGAGATAGAGATGTTGTTTAACTTTATAGAATTCTACAACAACTATCAACAACCATATATTAGACGTTGTTCTAACCAACTTAAATTGTAATGTGCATAAAAGTACATACTGCTTTGTAGAAATTGATCAACACCATCCCCTTCTTACCATTGAAGTGATACTCAATAGTCCCAAGCAGAAATGTTTGACAAACAGTGGCAATGTCCCTAAATTTAACTTTAGGAAAGCAGATTTTCAGGCTATGTACCAGTTATTTCAGAGTGCTAATTGGAGTGATCTTGAATCTCTTAATGACGCCAACTTAGCCGTAAAATGTTTCTATGATAAAATCAATAATATTTTTGAAATATGTGTACCAAAATGCACACCCAGTCGAAAATTCCCTGTTTACTTTGATAAAAATATTATTAAAAACATAAAAATGAAAGATAAATTAAGAATTAAAAGTAAAAGGACTGGTGATTTGGAAATAAGAAATCAGTTTTTAGAACTTAGAGGCAAAATCAAAAGAGACATAAAAATTGCACATGCATGCATTAATAAAATTCAGGTAGACATTAATGAGGATTCAAGGTCATTTTGGCAATATATCAAAAGTGGTAAGACTGAAACTGGCATTCCAAACAAAATGCATGTCAATGATGTTGAGTATACTGATGGCAGGGCTGTATCAAATGCATTTGCATCCTTTTTTAGCTCGGTTTATGTTGAGGATAGATTTGTAAATCTTAAAAATCTTCAACCTGAAGTGTGCGAGATATCTGAAATTTTTTGCATTAGGCAGGTTAGTTATGAGGATGTGTGTGATGCTATTCAGGGCCTAAAGATTAACAGAGCTGTTGGACCTGACAACATACCATCATTTATTTTTAAGGGTTTAATAGGTTTTCTTGCTGACCCTCTTAAAACACTATTTAATATTTCATTGAGGACAGATACCTTTCCACAAGTATGGAAGGGGGTCAAAATATGTCCTATATTCAAAAAAGAGGATAAGTCTAACATACAAAATTATCGACCAGTTGCTTTATTGTCATGTCCGGCTAAAATATACGAATCTATTATATACAAGTATGTGTACAGTTATGTCAGAAATAAAATTACGGATCGACAACATGGATTTTTAAATAAAAAGTCAACTACTACTAACCTATGTAATATTACACAATATATAGTTGAAAGCCTGGAAACTAGATGCCAGGTAGACGTGATTTACACAGATTTCGCTAAGGCATTTGATAAGGTGTCGCACACCATCCTTGTAAAGAAACTGCGATCCGAATTTGGATTTCATGAGAACATGGGCCATTGTTATTTCTTTTATACATCAACAGTCTAGTTAAAGAAATAAGTCAATCCAATGTATTAATGTTTGCCGATGACTTAAAACTTTATATAAGGGTCAAAGATGCCAATGATTGTCAAAGTCTCCAGGAAGATTTAAATAAACTATATCAGTGGACAATTAAAAATCGGTTGTATTTTAATATAAGTAAGTGTTATGTCCTTAGCTACAGCAGGAAAAAAATCATAATAAATTATGAATATTTAATTGATGACACGACATTGGCCCGGGTTACGGAGATGCGGGATCTAGGAGTCATTTTCGATTCTGAATTAACTTTTAAAACTCATGTCGCTGAAATAACAAAAAAATCCTCTGGAATGTATGGTTTTGTAGTCAGAAATAGCAGACTGTTTACAAATATGAAATGTATAAGAGTTCTCTATATTGCGTATGTAAGAAGTGTTTTAGAATATTGCTCAATTGTATGGAGTCCATACTATGACAATCATAAATATAGCATAGAAAGGATCCAAAATAAGTTTCTAAGATATATTTATTATAAAGAAACTGGAGTTTATCAAATGCATATACCCAAAACGGATATTATGAAAAAGTACAATCTTAGGACCTTAGAGGATCGCAGAAAAATGGCATTTGTTCTTTTTTTTTACACAAGCTAGTACATGACTTAGTTAACGATACCACACTATTGTCTTATTTGAATTTTTATGTGCCGTCCTATAGAACAAGACGTCCTCTAACATTGTATGTTGATACCGCCCGTACAAATTACTATAAGAATTCACCTATTACACAAATGTGCATGCTGTATAATCAAATTCAAAATAAATGTGATTTGTTTAATATTAGTTACGTTAAGCTTAAGAATATGTTAAATACAATATTTTAGTCTTGTTATACTGTCTCTGTCAACTATCCTACTCTGTAATTGGATCTACTGTAGAGTTTGTAAATAAAATAAATAAATAAATAAATTTCGCTCGCACAACTGTTTGCTAACATTAAGGACACATTTGTGAACTTGAAACAATTTGCCCCTATTAATAACGATTTGTCAACAGCAAGTGCAGAATTGACTATCGTAGTGAAGAGACCCAAGAAACGGATGAAAGTCCTCCCAACTCTGAGACAGAGGAAGACGAACCTGAACTTGCTTCAGTGTCGAAAATATCAAGCCTATCTGAAGCCTGTGCAAGTTTGAGATACTTTCTTAATAATGTTAACAAATTTGACAAGTTTACGAATATTTCTCTCTAAATCTGGATTTTTTGAAAATAAAATAAAAAATGTGAAGCCATCATTAATTTTTAATTATTTCAAAAAATAAGAATTTTAAAGCAAACATACAATATATTGTATAATATATATTTTAGTATGCACGTGCAGTATGTACATATTTGTAAATTGGCTTTATCTCATTTAATTTTAGTTCTGATAAATTTAAACAAAAATATTTAAAATTATTTAAATATATGTAGATAGATATATCGAGAGGGTAGTCGTTGCTGACTAGTTTATAACGAGTGATTTTTAATTATTTTGCTCAAGGGAGGCCATGCATTTTAAAAGCATCATGGCCGTACTGCGTAGATAAGATGACATGATTGTTTTATGACATTTACGTATTATTTGAATTTGTGTATTTTTAAAGTTTAAAAATTGGAGAAATTTTGTAATTTTTGCAGTTATTTGAAGGTAGGTTACTATTGCTTTAACTAATATTTCTCCGGGGAGTCGTCTTTTGACTATTATAAAGTGCTATTTGCAGGATATGATTTAATTTTTTATTTTTTTTTTATTTTTCAGCGTATCAAGTTTTGGTGAAGCTTTGTTGCCGGATTGAAAGTTCTACAGTAAAAATGTTTAGTGAAGCACAAAAAATTTTTATTGTTGAAAGTTTTTTTAGAAATGAAAACAAAATAGGCGGTGTGTGGAATTACTCTATGCATGACTGCTTTGATGAATTTCGAACCGAGTTTCCTGATGTTGCGGTGACCTTTCATAATTTTCGTACTGGGTCACAATACCTAATTGATAAATTTCGTCAGACTGGTTCTGTTCAACATAAAAAAGGGGCTGGAAGACCAACGAAACGATCGAATGAGGTTATTGAAGAAGCGCGACAAATTATGGAAAATAATCCTTCAACTTCCATTAGGCATTTATCTCAACAAATTCAGCAAACGGATTTATGCTACAGTACATGTCAAACACTTTTGAAAAAACATTTTTTACCGATGAGGCTTATTTTTATTTATCAGGCTATGTTAATTCACAAAATATGCGAATGTGGAATACGCAAAATCCGCATGTTTTTGTAGAAAGACCTCTTCATCCTCAAAAAGTTGGTGTGTGGGCAGCAATTAGTTCTAGAAGAATAGTAGGCCCAATTTACTTTTACGGCACAATTACAGCTGAGAGATATCGGATCGAAATTCTGACAACATTTATTAATGAGCTTCACGATGATGAATTGCGGGAAGGTTACTTCTAACAAGATGGCGCTACACCTCATGTAACCAGAGAAAATTTAAATTTTTTAAGTGAATTTTTTGAAAACAGAGTTATAAGCCGAAATACGCAACAAATATGGCCACCTCGTTCCTGCGATTTCTTCTTGTGGCCTTTTATAAAAAACTCCATTTATCGAACACCAATTGAGGATATAAATGATCTTAAACGAAGGATTTCAGAAAAAATTGCCGAAATTAATAATTCTCCAAACGTATTGGTTAATGTGTCTCTGAGGGTAAGAAGAAACATCAGAAGGTGTCTAGAAGTAGGAGGCGGCCATATAAAGTAGGCTTTCAAAGTAAGATAGCTCAGGATTTTATATTACATACCGTCAAAAAACATTATTTTAGGTTTTCAACGTGACAACGCTGCTTTCTTGCAAATTCGCCCTATGATTTAATCTACGCGCTACTGCTACACTATGTATACTGGGTCACAGCCGCCCTTGAGCAAAATAATTAATAATCACTCGTTATATATTCACTAGTTTATGTAGATAGATATATAGATAATAAACAAACAAATGCAGACCAGTTGTTTTAATTTTTCTCTGTTAACCGACCAACATTTGATTCCCCGAGGGTGGTCGGTATTGAGAGATTTTACTGTATATCCATTCGTTTCTATGTATATTGTATACTTCATACCGTTTCGCAGCTATGACCAAGAACAACCAGAAGGCGATCCCAAACAACATCTCGGAAGTAGACGATTCCTCGCTTAGATCATTGAGCTCAGAAGATATCTCGCAAGTGGCACCCCGAAGCTATTGTTGTGCCAAATCCATTAATCCCGCAGATGGACGTGGCAGGAAACTTCACTTAATGCAAATGCTAGTACTTCCGTTTATACCGATTCTTGCGTTGTACGTGCAGACGTCTTTAATGTTACGAGACATCATGATATTGAAACGTGACAGCATGGAAATTGAAAACCAGGTACCTATCTTGAGAGCCATTTTATTTTTTTTTTCGGAAAAAGGGGGGGGAGCACTCTGTACATAGTCTCTATAATCTTTGTACAGTGTGTATCAGCCAAATGGAATAAATTCGATAATAGATACATGGGGGCGTGTCCGAAAAAACGCTCGGACACGTCGATTGGTATTTCTAGTCGCGCATTTTTTTCAATAAAAACTTTTTATACAGGGTGTGTCATGTAACAGTGGCCAATACTAACTATCTTATTTTAAATATAATACCCTCTATATTATTCAATTTTTAAATTCTTTAGACAATTGTAGACATATTTCATGTACAATATCCTATACCTATCTTCAACTGTTTCGGAAATATTAAGTGTTTTCAGATTTATTGCAAAAATTAACAACACACTAAAAAACTAATAAGTAATACTGTTTATTTCTTGATAATGTAAAAAAGAAAAAAACAAGCGTTAATGTATATACTTCCAACTTTGTTGTACTTAGTTTTATTATTACTGTTAATAATAATTGATGTATGCAGGTAATTGTAAATATTTTTTTTCTGGCAAAACAGCTCGTCCAACGAAAAATATTGAATAGGTAAAATATCTTCCAAATACATCTAGTTACTCGACAAAAATATCTGGGTTGTCATAACGCCGTTGATATAAAAAACTATGAGAAATGTTGACGTATTATATCACTTTTATAACACTTCCACTTATTTACAGCCGGTGACTATACTACTAGAAAACGTCATTTTATATTATTAGTCTACATACTAAAAATCATTAAAATCGATTAGCAGGTTTTTACGTAATTTAGGAAAACCAATATTTTTACAAATTTTTGACGCCCTTTACCGGCTAAACGAGACAATTTTGGATATAACTAAGTCAGCTTAGATCGATTTACTTTGACGTCAGGAGTCTGTCGTCAAACGCTGTACACGTATTTTCCAGACACCCTGTATACAGAGTACAACATAGATTTTTAGCTATTTTCCTAAAGATATCTACTAACATAATACAATATGTCAACGGATAGAGGTCACAAGAGGATAAACGGACCAAAAATTTCACTATTCGATAAAAAATCATTTTTAGCAAGCTGCTGTTTTCTACAAAAATACGGTATACAAGAAAATGTACTGACTTTCTTATACAGGGTGCTCAAAAAACACCAAAATAATAAATCTTGCCAAGAATAAACTATCTCTATTTCTCAATTTGTAAATTACTGCCGTCCGATGTGGTCATAACTTTTCTTATTTCCTCAAGCGAAATCTTTGCACCTACTCTAAAATTCTGTTTTAATAAATAACGATATTATATCTATTGCGTTGCAGAAACGTTAGTGGTTTTAAGCGGCCCCAGAGATACGCATCTGAAAGCATAAGGTCGGCACTTCTTGGAGGCCACAAAACTAGACCGTTTTGGCCATACATTTATCACCAAATTAATTGCTTAGCCACTCTGTCACTTCATGTGCACAATGCGACGGGCAGCCGTCTTGTAAACACAAATCTTTATTATTAAGTTAAATAGAATAATCTCATCATTGTCTTGACGACTTTCATGAAAAATCCAAAAAAAGCTTAATTTTCCTAAATACTACTAACTTCTGATCTATATAACCTAATAGCAAAGTGATCAGGATGATGCAAATTATAATTTAAGGTCATAAAGTACCTATGTATCTTATACCGGGTGTTGCATCGTCGAGCGGGACATAGGAAATCCCATGTAATTTTAAATGGGGTCAATTATTGGCTTCCCTAATTATTTTAGAGAAAAATTCTATTTAGGTTTATTAAAGAGCACTAAAACCCACATTCAAAAGAATAACTTTAGATATTTTTGATGAGCCCGTTTACGGGTTATCGCCGATTTCTTTTTAACTATTTCTCCTTTTTATGGCCCCGTATTTGCGGGCACCAGTCAAGGTAAAAGATGACTGTCAAATAAAGTTGTCATTTCGAAATGTGTGCTTTATTGTTATAAAAACTCGTACATCGAAAATATTAAAGGTGTATTTATGAGTACAAATTAATCTGAATAAAACTAAAATAAAGTATCCAATTACAAGGTTAATTATGACATTTTACATGTTTCAATATTTTACTAATTAATAGGTAATTAATAATTCTTGCATCTCTTCTTTGTTCCTGCCTTTCTTCACATCTGCAGTTATTTATTACAGTGCCTTTTGTCTCAAATTTCTTGATAGTCCTTTCGACTGTAGATTTTGCAGGTATCGGTCTATTCGGATACAGAGCAGCAAACATGTCTGACACATTTTGATAACTATTTCCTTGATAATACCATTTAATCATCAATATTTTTTCTTCAGAAGTGTAATTCATGGCTAATATTTTCGATGTACGAGTTTTTATAACAATAAAGCACACATTTCAAAATGACAACTTTATTTGACAGTCATCTTTTACCTTGACTGGTGCCCGCAAATACGGGGCCATAAAAAGGAGAAATAGTTAAAAAGAAATCGGCGATAACCCGTAAACGGGCTCATCAAAAATATCTAAAGTTATTCTTTTGAATGTGGGTTTTAGTGCTCTTTAATAAACCTAAATAGAATGTTTCTCTAAAATAATTAGGGAAGCCAATAATTGACCCCATTTAAAATTACATGGGATTTCCTATGTCCCGCTCGACGATGCAACACCCGGTATAAGAAAAACCATAACTTGATATCATAAAACTTTTTGAGACCACCTTGTATAATGTATTTTAGCGTTATTGTTTTAAAAGACTTTTTCTTTCGGAATTTACCTGTTCTCTCATTTTAGCAATTCGGTTGTTACCTAGCTATTGATTTCAATCTAATTTAAGTTCTTTGTCAGTGGTTTATTGAATCTTACTTGGCCAATTCGGGATTGGTAAACGAAGCTAGCTATAAATTCTTACGTGTATTGTTGAGAAAATTGCTTTCTTAATCATAAAATAAGTCGACTTTTCTAGAAAATTCAGGCTTGATATCTTTATTCATCTGTAGAAGGCCTCATAAGTAAAAACAAAGAAATTCTTTTATTGGTAAATAAAATACACTCACGAACAACATATTTAATTAAAAACCAGACTCTCCCGAAGAAAGATAAGAAAACAATTCAACAATAACCATAATATGACATTTTTTTATGTTGTGTAAATGATTATCTAATCATAATCAACGAATCACTAACTCAATTTAAACTCGAACAATTCCCTTATATTATCCTCCGCGAGCCTACTTGACACACGGTGTATATCATTTGGACCAGTATTGACAAAAGGTGTGTATTTCCATCCTTTCCATATTCTTAATACCCCAATAGTCATTAGTTAAGTTAATTACATGGGGTAAATGACAAATTAAAATATATGGTCGCTGCGTAATTACTGGGTTGTCCCTTAAATATATTTGTAATTAAAATTTAAGGGTGGCTAGACTCGTTTAATTATGTTATTTTAATGAAATCGTTAAGGACAAATAATCGTCGTAGTGTATCAACAAATTCGTTTACTTTGGCACAAAGTAGCATAAAATAACATTGATGGGGATATGAATAGTTTAACTGATGCGTTTAGTTTTAGCATTCATATTTTCTTTAAGCTGCCCTGAGAAATAGGTTAGTTTTTGATAAAGGTGTTTTCAACTAGTAAACATCTCTATTCACCTTCAGGTGATTATTGAAAAAAATCGATAATATTGAAAGAAATCGAAGAAGTATTGGAAAGAGAAAACTACCACAGCATGTCAAAGAACCCCACTACCATCATTGATGATGTATTCCACATAGAACACGACCCATTACAAGCTCCAGATATTCTCCAACATACGAACTGTCTAGATTTATGCTCCCACACAGTAAAAATAATTTCAGGACTGTTAAAAAAAAGGGTCAACATAATTTACCACATTTTTACACCAAAGTTGTTGTATTAAATTTTCCTATGAATTTAACTCTCTTAAAAGTTAATTTTGTTGAATGGGTGTTATTTAGTCCATTTTACACTCTATCAGGAAAATTAAATACAATGACAATTAATAACACCATACTAGCGTGTAAATAAACCCTGCTAGAAGGTTATTTTAACACATTGAGTGTAAAACTTATTCTTTATTCGTTTTTTTACACAGCCCCGAATAAAAATATCTAAACCGGTGTTACCGAAGAGACAGGCGGCAACAAGTGGTGTGAAATTCTAGGAATTGACACATGACGCCGACGCTACTTTCAACTTTCAAGTCAGTCTGATTGTGCTATTTGAACGTGATATAGAATAATGTTATATTTAAATTGAAATATAGAAACAAAGCAAAGTTCTATAAAGTGCTAAATGAGAGTGCCTCTTATGAGGATCTTGTTAAATTGGGTAAGCATATTAACGAAATTTAATAGAAACCTTACTCATAAGTATGCCATTTTTAAGAAACTAAGTAGGTATTTACATTGTTACAGTTTTCCCTTTACCTTTTAAATTATTCTGATATAAGCTCAGGGCCATCTTTAGGCATGGGCCCACTGGGCCCGGGCCCCGGGCCCCCGACCACGGGGGGCCCCGCCGATCCTTCTACGGCTGTCTGAATTTCTTAAAAGGGCTTATGTATTAACACTATTAACTGGGAATTAACATTAATTTGACTAAAATGTTTATTTAAAAAATCATAAAAAAAAGTAATCATTTAAAATCTGGCAACAATAATTTGTCTTTAATTAGAATAATGGTAATATAATAATATCACCTGTTTTAAAATCCGTTGGCCGTTGCGCAAATTGACCAATTGAGTTTTGAGTTAGACACGCAGCGCAGGTTTTGATTTTATAAGTTTAAATTGACTTTTTAAAGTTTGTTAGTGTATATTTCCTTGCTAGTTGTATATGATCAATTTTCTTTCCTTTTAAGGGGCTTATTGGTCACTGTTATCATATTTTAATCATCATCATGTCAAAACGCTTATATCCCAGCGGCGCAGAAAAGAGAAAAAAAATGCTCATCAAAAGGAAGTTATCGAAAAACTGCCCAAATTAACTTCATTTTTTACTTCCAAAGCATCAGCTTAAGATCAAAAAAACAACGAATCAACGGAAACAACTTCAGAACAAGTTTTTACTTCCAGCCCAGAAAAAAAAATATTTAAAATAAAAATATTGGCGTTTATATTTAGAAATTTCTTTATTTCTACGTTTTCTCGGGTTGGGCTATCGAAAAGTAAATTTCTAGATTTTAATAGTCAAAAAAAAAGGCGTGGCACCTAAAAAAAAATTTGCCTGCGGCGCTTTTTTTAGGGAACAAAGATGGTAGAAGGGCCACACCGCCAAAAGTGCCAGGGGACCCTACATACCTAAAGACGGCCCTGTATAAGCTTATTATATATATGTGTTCCTTTTTTATATAAATACTTAGGTACCTACCTACATATTTTACTTCATAGATCTCTAAATAAATATACGATTAATATAATACTCGTCATTTTCATTCTTTTATATTGTTCCAAAGCATACTTTTATTTAGTTATTTAGTGTTCTAAGTATACAAATATGTATTATGTTATTTGCTTTGTTAAGCTTAACAATGAGGTAGGTACATTAAAGGTAGATATATATATATGTTTATTTTACTAAATTGATAAACTATATAATACGTCATTTTGTTCAAGTAGTTATAATAATAAGTGTAAAAAGATCACAGGGTTTTCCAGTTCTATTGTAACCATCATTTTGTTTATAAATAAACTATAAATAATACTCAATATTTTCATTCATTTAACAAACCTTTTCCAAGCGATCTGAATATTTATATATATTAGGGGCTACTACTTTTGGCTTTGATTAAGTCATTCAATCATGTATCAAACTAAGCAGAGGTTAATAATGTACAACATCTTGAATGCATAATTTTTTACATTTTAATTATAAACGCCCGGTTAGTTTGATACGGGATTAAATGGCTTAATCAAAGTGGAAAGTATTTTAGCCCTGGGTAGATTATTTTATTACAATCACTATAGTAAAGTCGCACCAAAATAAAAAAAATGTACACTACAATAATATGATATTTACACTAATTAATCACAAATTACCATTAAAAAATGGTTTACTTACACCTCTCATAATTTCTTTTACACCCTAGAAGGATAGATTTACAATCTGTGTGTTTAATTTACACAAGATAGTGTAAATGTACCTACCCATAAATTAGAAGAATTAACACTCATCAAAAAGTAAACAAACCATTCAAAAATATCTTTTATACCAGATATACTGATTGGTTAATATACCCTATTGAGTGTGGTCCTATATGTTAAATTTAACACTCAATTTTTTACTGTGCAATACTATAACCACTACAAGGACATAGCACATCATTTTTGTGAATGACTCGCAACGTTTCGTTAAGACTAATAAGCGGAAAGAAAATACAACCAGATTATCGATTTTTCAGCAAGAATACACCTTAGGTCATCTGAAGGAAATTTGGGGAAGACCATACCCCTGGAGAAACCAACATCGCTACCAACCAACGCCATAATGGATCTACTGGAATATTGCCTTAATAATTCCTACTTCCAAGAAAATGATAGATTCTACAGCCAATAGCACGGACTGCCGAGGGGATCATTCTTTTCTCCAATTATCGCTAATATTTACATACAATTATTTGAAAATCAGGCAATTGAAATGACAAAAGTAAACGAGAAAATATGGCTGCATTACTTGGAAGACACACCTTTGGAATGGAAGCGATGACGAACTCCAAGTTTTTCTACATCACATGAATAACTTGGCACCAACAATCAAGTTTACCATCGAGTAGGAAGAAAACAACACACTGCCATTTTTAAACGTCATTGTATAGAAAAGCAGTAATACTATCCAAACATCGGTATACAGGATGCAAACCCACACAGGCCAATACCTTAATTATGCCTCAAATCATTCGAATAGCACCAAACATGGAATAGTAAAAACACTTGTCGACAGGACTTTCACTCTCTGCAACTTCCTGGAAGCCCTTTCACCAGCACTCAACAACGTCAACAGAAGGACCTTAACATAAGTGGCTATCCCACGAGATTTGTAGACCACGCCATGAAGAAGCGTCAGAGTTACACGAATAGACAGAAGGACGACATTGAAGCTGAACCCGCCATAAATGTCCCACCACAGAAAAATAAATAATGACAATGAAAGTCCAAAACACGCTTATCATTTATAATATATCAACCTCTAAACAAGCACCAGGTTATTTTTTAGTTTGCTACCTCCTAGTACTAATTTTTAGATAATATGAAAGCAATCCATTGATTGTCCATACTAATTCCTTAGCAATCAGAACTCCAATATTCGCAGTAAGTCGTAAGTGGCTTTGCCGATTTCAAGTAGATAAAGGTAAAATTAAGATCCAGAGTGCAGTAAATCTTGATAGAGTAGTTAATTGGAATGAATTGCTTGGGTAACTGTCTATTCTACTGCATCTTTCGATTTATTTGCTGTACCGAAATTAAGAAAATCGACGTTGTCGCAGCTACAAACAGCTTTAAGTCATTTAAGACATGTTTTCGTTTTTCTTTTTTTTAACAAAACAAGAAACAGTTGAAATCAAACAGGATTTATTCAAAAGCCGAATAAAGGGGTATCATACAACTAGGGATTATGCTACTCAATTACGTTCTTAATACACAGTAGTGCTTAAACAAACATTTCTTAAAACCTACATGCACGTGCAAATTAACTCAGTCTTTATTTTATCAATTCTCGTGTGTTTTCACCAAACTGTAGGATTAAACTGTAATTTATGTTAGTTCTTGTAGCGTTTGTTTGTATAATTTTAAAACTTAATAGGATCCCAGAACAAAAAAACATTGTTACAAGAGCATAAGTGAGTAAACAATCTTTAATTATTTTTTTAAACCCTTTTTCGCGAGGAGAGTAAATCAACTTACTGCCAACAAATCATACAACACAAATATTTACTTTAAAAGCAACATCATGTGAGTGTAATAAATACCCCTTATTTTGTTTACGTATAAAATATAGCCAAATCATTTTGTCATCAATCAAGGCCGACAAGTTGGGGAAGTTATGTTAAAATATATATAAAAAACTGATTATGTTGAAATCCGATATAATGCAAGTCATACCCGATGAATGATTATAGTACAAATATTTGTATTTTTATTAGTTTCTATAAGTTAAGTATCCTTAGATTGCGTAAATTTGTAGTAGGTAATAATAATAATAATAATAAACACTTTCTATTTCAAAATTATTTTAAATAATATGAAATGAAATAGTGTCAGATATTATAGGCCAAATTTATGTTACAAATTTTAGATATTTGTCTTCGATATTAGACGGTTCAATGTCTTTTAGTAATTTAAATACGTTCTTTTTTACTTTTTTAATGTTGTCAGAAGTTTTAATATATCTTGGAAGACTGTTGTACAGTTTAATGCAGTAGTAATAAGCACCAATTTCGTATAAAGTCCATTTATGTTAAGAGAAGGTATAGTTTATCGTTCTCTTTGGATACTTATTTAGTGATTCACTGTATCTATACAAAGCTCTATTTCTAAAAAAGAATAAAACACATTTCTGTATGTAAACTGCAGGGGCAGTAAGAAGATGGTTCTCTTTAAATTTACCTCTGCCACTTTCTCTAAATTGAGACCTGAGCTAACAGATACACATACAGAATAATTCCATATCTGATGTGTGATTTGAAATTTGCATAGTAAACCATTTTACATGGTTGCCTATCGAGATATCTGGCAAATGTAACATACCATATTTAGTTTTTTTAAATACAGGGACTACTATGGCTAGTTTTAGTTGGTCAGGAAATAATCCGTACTTTAATGTATACTATGTAAACGAGGGGGTTCACAATTGGCTCAATCACATACCTGACTAAATATTCATTCATAAAATCACAAATAAAGGCAATAATTGCCATAATATTATAATATTATGTGTATTATAAAGGTCGACTCTGGATGCGCGGTATATGAAATATCGATAGGGTGAAAATCACACACCCTGTGTGTCAATATGTATATATTGGGGCCATTTACCACCTGCGGGGACCTTATTGTCGCCATCGAACAAGCGGAAAATACATTTTTGCCGCTGGTAATTTTATTACATTGTTAATTTCAGTGTCAAAGTAATTAGGTCGCTAGGGAGCCATTCTTCTTTTTTTTTGCTTCTTTGCTGCTGTATGCTTAGTACTGTAATATTGTAATGGGAATATTATTACACATAACATTAACCTTTATGACTGATAGACGTGTTTTGGATTTTCATTGTCATCATTTATTTTTCTCACAACGTTGCAACTGGTAAGCATCTCTGGTCGTCTTCAGGTGAATACTGAACAAGCTATGAGGTTGCAAGAGTATATATAGTGTCTAGGGGAGTCATGCTCGGGTAGTAGAAATATTATATAGTATAAATACTCTTCGTGGCCTCCTTAATATTTACCGAAGACACTGAAGATGTTTACCAGTTGAAACATTGTCTTCAACCTTCAAACAAGAACATTAACCTTTATACTTTAGTTTTATTGAAAATTGTATTGAAACGACATATATACTAAAGAAGGCATATATTATTGGATAAGGAAAACTGATGAGAACTTAAATCTTTAGTCACTACTTTTGGGAAATTTCTTTATGGTGCTTTAAAATGAAAAGCAAAAATTTCTTACTTTTGTACCTTCCTTGATATTGACATCTATACAAGTAACATTCATACTAATTTCATTAGGTTACAGCAGCTACAGAATTAGGAAAGGTGGTTACCAGAATGCAGCTAGAAAGATCAGAAGTGGCTTTCTATGTTTACACAAATGGAACACACTATAGGTAAGCACAAAGCAAAATACTGTAAACCGCTTTTTCCCGTACTGACCAGAGCTTCATATTGTAAAGTAGTCCCATGCTTGCGCTTGTTGACATAGACGCTTCTTTAAAATCTATCTCTAAATGTCTGTAAAAAATGTTAGCACAAATTCCGAAAGCTAAAATATGATGATCTAACTCAATTTACTTTAGTCCGAAATTTGATAGTTTCCAAAAAACATGGCGTCAAATAAATTATGAATCTTTAGATGTATGCGAAGTGCTGGTTGTAGTACGTCAGAACTACTATCAATTCTAGATTTCGCATCCCAATAATTTGTGCTAGCATGTCCAATCGAGAGATAATTTATGCATTTTGTTATTATTCATTAAATTAAAAATAAAAATGAAACTTTCTGAGAATAAATAAAAACTTCGTTTATGTTGTGTTAGCAAGTTATTTTTAGGATCGTGTCATCATCATATTAAGTCGTTTAATTGAAGTTAATATCAGTGACATCAATCAATTCATATTCTCGTGCAATCGTTATTTTTTGATATCTGGTATATAAAATAATATTGTAAATATTTAACGTGTTAAACAGATAGTTTATGTCACTCTACAAAATTCACTCTAATTAAAAAAAACTAACAAAGGAATAGAAGAAATTACGGCTCGAGTCTCAACAACCGGAATCTCACAATAGATATTGATAAAACGCTTTAGAACATATATTAAATAAACTTATATTCAATATGCTTCCTGTCATGTAAATTAGTAATATAACTCTGTAAGGGAAATATACGTATAGCAATTTCCCATGGTAATGAAGTTGTGTCGCATTGACAAGTTAATTAGAAATACGAACAAAGATGCTGGTGGTTCATAGCATTATTAATTATGAAGATTAATAATTTTTAATATTGTTTTTCTTAGATGCTTGGATACTGGGTTAATGCAATATAGAATTTGAATTTATGCAGATCAATAACGTTTTTGTTACAGAACAAATTTAGATACAAGGTTCCAACTAACTGACGAGGCCTTACGGAATATGAGCTTTTGGCCTTCGCTGACGCTCCAATTCGAAGATAGTCGCAAAGTATATCTGGATAAGGCTACTTTCTTAAAAAATCTTACCACTTTTAGGTAAGTTCTAAGACCGTTTTTTATCTAATATATAGTAACAAATGCATTAGATAATAATACACATTGTATTTGTATTTTTCTGTACTTAGCAAAAGCCTTTGATACAACAACATACAACTTACGTTAAAATAAATAAAGAAGAACGCTATCTAAAAGTATTGAAATATGGTGTTTCTCAAGGAACAATTTCAGGACCAGTATTTTTGAATATTTATATTCATGATTTATTTAGTATAAATTGCGATGGGAAAATTCATAGTTTTGCAGATGATACTGCTATATGTTATAGCGATACAGATTGGGACAATTTAAATAGGAAAATCAAAAATTATTTTAAAATCATAAATAATTGGTTTAATTATAATTCATTATCGAATTGATTTTAATAAAACAAATTATCTTCCTTTCATTTTATACCTAAATAATGTGCCACAAAATATGAATAGTATCAATATGGGATGACATTGAAATTTTAAGTTAGTCATGTAAAATATTTAGGAATAATTTTTGACAGTAAATTAAATTGGAGTTTTCAAGTAGAATATTTGATTAAAAATTAAGAAGCTTACTACCGACTTTTAAAAACATTAGGAAATTTCTGGATGTTAAACATCTTGCAATATTATATTATGCAAAGATGTTTGGAAGTTATATTTAATAAGGACTATCCTTAAAAATAATTATATTCAGAAACAAGAAATATGAACGTTAGACAAAAATGTACATTCATAATATCTTAATATATTCAAAAATAAAGACCTTATAAAGTTTAAAGATCATAACCACAATAAAAATGAAATATCCATAAAACCTAAAATAAATAAGTCTGTTAAACAAAAACCTTTTAAATACTTATGTTTTTATGTAATTGATTTTTTTACCAACAAATATAGAAAAAAATATTTCATTCATAATTATAAAATTGAAATAAAAACATTTATATTGGAAACAAACGATTTAATATTTTTTTTGGAAATGCTTTACCTAATTAATGGTATTAAGTATTATTGTGAATAATTAATTATATAATTATTTTTCTTTTTCAGAATTTTAATATATCTAACATAAAGAAAGTAGCATTTATGAAATAGTTGCACCTTTTTATAAAAATATTTTTAAATATTTATAATTTTAAATACTTTTAAATAAATAAGATTTGCCCCTAACTAAATATATTTACTATTAGGATTACAAACTACGCAGTTACCTAATCTAATCATTCTCCAAATAGAGTATAATATTTCCTAAAGGGCTCAGAATGCCGCAGTGAATATTACAAGATTATCTTAGCAAAAGCATGTAATTTGTATCTCGAGATATTACGTAGCACTATAGAATTTTATAAGGTTGTTCAATTCAATTCAATTCAAAAGTTTGCCCTTAGAAACAAAAGTTTGTTTAAGATTAACGTCATTTTGTATTGACCTAATACTCAGTTCCAAACTCAGCAAGCATTAACTTTGTCAAGATTTTATGTAATCTGTTTGGATCTACTCGTATATGTAATATAAAACGTTATTAAGGCCCATAAGGAGTTTCTGGAAATAAATACTCTTAAAATGTTATAATATAATTTTTACGTTGGATTTTTTAGACTTACAGTGAAGCAGTCTGAGGAGACCACAGTAGCCGATGTACTGG
This sequence comes from Polydrusus tereticollis, assembly GCA_963920685.1. NCBI lineage: Eukaryota > Metazoa > Arthropoda > Insecta > Coleoptera > Curculionidae > Polydrusus > Polydrusus tereticollis. The sequence continues at coordinate 8,121,913 of OY987333.1, read as the reverse complement.
CTTGGTATACATCAGTAAATGCTGCAATGCTGGAGCACTTGACTCAACAAATTAAAGAAACAGACACTAGCGGTGTTTGGCGGTAAGACAACGCACCAAAGTAAAATATGAGTTTCCGCTGACATTTTAATGCTCTTTTAGATATTTGCTAGCATTTAAAAATCTTCTAAAAAGCATAGAGAGTACTGGTATAGCGAGTGTATACGGGGTCAATTACTTTGGTAAAGGACACTTGAAACAGTCAAACTATATCAGCTACATTCAGCATGACTCAATAGCCAAGGACTTATTGAATACTTCTCTTAATTACGTGGTCAAGTTAAAAAAAGAATATAAGGAGCTTACTCTAACGATGACTGATTATGGTAATATTAAACAAAAGTAAGTAAAAAGGGAATCCATAGAAAATACACTACATTCCTAAATTAAAATGCAATTTTTATAGAAACGACATAATTATCCAAAATGTCATGAGAAAACCAAACTACACGGAAGCTTTGAACTATTTTGACTCTATTGCTTTGTACACAGATGAACTAAGAAAGTTACAGCGATCCTTACGGGTTACAATCGGGTCAGTAATAAGCTATCATTCCTTAAAAACATAACCATGAATTTTTTCCTTATAGTGACTATGTGAGTGACAACCTACATGATGCCGCCCGACAAGAAGCTGTAGGCATAAGCATTCTCATAGTAGTGTTAGCCGTATCCCCAGTAATCATTTGGTTGATTCACAATGCTGTCGCGACTATTCAAGTAGGTCGCTGTGAAATCATTAATATTTAGTTTTATTAAACAAATATACTCATCTTTACAATACAATAATTTTAGCTATACGCAGCCAATCTTTCTAAAAAAGCAAAAGAGTTAAAAAGAGAAAAGAAGAAGAGCGATCTTTTGCTATTTCAAATGCTTCCTCCAAGCGTAGCTACCCAGTTAAAACAAACTAGACAGGTAATGTTATTTAGTATTTTTAGAACGAGCTATATTACCCAGAGTTAAAAAAAAACGCAATGTATTGGTTTGTATGTCTTTTAGGTACCCGCTGAATACTATGCATCTGTTACTGTATATTTTAGTGATATTGTGGGTTTTACTGAAATAGCAGCCATAAGTACTCCTTTAGAGGTATGTGATCATCCTGTTGTTTTTCATAATTCATACGTGCATAATTCACAATTTTTTCACAGTTTTCACAACCCATAATTGTATGATTCACGCATTATATTTTTGGGCGTTAATATTTTTTAGGTTGTCACATTTCTAAATAAGATCTACAAACAATTTGATGCCAAAATTGAATGCTATGATGTATACAAAGTAGAAACCATTGGAGATTCCTACATGGTTGCGTCTGGCTTACCCGTTAAAAATGGTGACCACATTTTTTGCATCTATTGCAGACTTAATAAAAATAGTTAAAATATTTCAGGAAATAAGCATGTGTCCGAAATAGCTAGTATGGCACTGGATTTACTGGCGGGGTCAAAACAATTCAAAATTCCACACAGAAAGTCGGAAAAATTGCAAATAAGGTAGGAACCGTTTGTGGCATAATAAAAAGTTATCAATCAAACGCCTATTTCTGTAGGTCTGGTGCTCATACAGGGCCAGTCGTTGCAGGAATAGTTGGATCGAAAATGCCAAGATACTGTTTATTCGGAGATACAGTCAACACAGCCTCTCGGATGGAATCCACCGGAGAAGGTACAAAAATGATTCATTAGAATTTAAAATTGTAATACACAAACATTGTCAATTTTAGCTTCCAAAATTCATATTAGTTTAGAGATGAAGAGGGCGCTAGAAGCAATTGGAGGTTATAAAATTGAAGAAAGAGGATTAGTAGAAGTTAAAGTAAAAATACATTTTTTTTGTTTAGTTTTGTTAGATGATGAGCATAATAAGTAACATCAGAGTTGTTATTGCAATAAATTATTAAAAATTTCAGGGGAAAGGAATGTTGGAAACTTTCTGGCTGACTTGCAAGGAGGGAGGTACCCAAAGCACAGTCGAAATCGAGGCTCCATCATATTTTGCGGTTAGTTGTTAACAATTTTTTTCCGTCCTTTACAAAAAAAATCGTATAGTGTGAACTCCTACAGCCCAACAAACATATTAAGTAATGTAGACCAGAACGGAAGGAAAATAATCCAAAATTGGCAAATATTTGCTTATTTTTGCCTTAAATGTTTTCTTAAAAGTCACAAAAGATTCGAACTCTAAAATCTAAGTCAAAATTTGGATATCTAGAACTTAAATAATTTGTTATAGGGAAGTCTACTTGTAGTTAAATTTACCTAGTTAAAAATTACAAATAAATTACCTCTCTTAGACATTAAAAATATCTAATCCTAATAAGGAATATGATTAAGTAATAATTTACTTAATTATTACTTAATATAGGTATGTGTTCAAAATTAAGGAATTTTTTGGCTATTACGCTAGGTAAATATCACCCAATTATTGCATACAAAAAGTCCAAATAATTTACTGACCATGGAGTTTTGGAAACAAGTAATATTTTGGATAATTTTGCCCTATAAATTGTTCCCAAAGTTATAGATCTTTTGTGGTTAAAAATTGACCTACTTCATAACTTTCTGATTAACCTCAAAGGCTAACATTGCTTGTACAGTTAATAATAAAGAAGAAAATAACTTTAAGGTTAAAAATATAAAGGCGGCCATATTTAATAATTATTAGTTTTCCTGTTTATCGACAACTATAAAAAAACAATAACTAAAATTTTAAGAATTACATAAGGCGAGTGGAAAATCCATTAGACTACGATATCTTTCGTCAACGAAAGTTTTTTTAAAACTTTAGGTACATATATCTAATGTTTATAATGAAGGCACTCTGTTTTTAGGTTAATGGTAAAAATATTTTAAATTATCATAATAATACACAAAAAAATGCATATTTTAAGGGCGCGTTTAGTTTTTCGAAGTATCATCACCATAATTCACAAACACATTTCTTTCGCATCCAAATTTCGGTCAAGAAAAATGATAAAACTTAATTATATCATATTGTTGAAGTTATAATAAGCGGCCATTCCAAATATCTACTTAAGTCGAACTCCATTTTATAATTTATTTTGTCCTGTTGGAAGTGTTGGCATAAGTTGTTGTCTTTTCTTTCTAACACCAGATATAATATGTTTTCTCTGTATTTTTGTCTAGTGTCTTATTGCTCCTATTTAGGTTATATTCAGGTCAAAAGGTTGGTCTCACTTTCCACATTTAGACGTAAAATAGGTCTATATTTATTTCACTTCGTTTCAACTTATTGGACAGAAAAACCCTATCAACCTATTTTCGACCTTCAAATTACTTTAGTTTCTTTCCCCACATTGGGCAATAGGAAAACAAATGTAGGTAAATTATCCCTATATATAATTGGTCGTGCAAAATATTTAACCCGTTTAGAGGTCGAATAAAGGTAAATTTAACTTAAAATGTTTGTTGGGAGTACAAAGACCTATTTCATCACATCATAAAAACATTATTGATGATAGGGAGTTTCTATAACAAATTGATGTCAGACTTTTGTTCAATTGCATTAGGCATTGACATGTTTTCATAACTTCGCTATCACAAAGGAAAAAGGTAATAGCGTAAAAAAGAAGAAAGCGCATAGTTTAGTAAGGAAGCCCAATATTATAGTAAAATATAAAAATTGTAAAAGACTACAACTAATAAACTTTAGGTTGATAAGGATAATAATTCGTGATAATTAAAAAAAAATGTATATGATATATACAGGCAGGGCCGTAGCTAGGCGTTACCCATGGGGGGGGGGGGGGGTTAGGAAAAAAAACTCTGGCAATTTATTAGAATTATTATTAAAATTTACGGTGGTTAACAAGGTAGAACTGAACATTCGTTGTTATGGGGGGGGGGGTTTGAACCCCCTAAACCCCCCCTTATCTACGGCCCTGTATACAGGGTGTTTTCTAACTATGGTACGAAACTTTAGAGGGTGATACGTAAGGTCGTTTTAAGAAAAAAGTTCCTATGGACATATGTCCGGAGTTGCTTCGTTTTTGAGGTACAGGGCGTTTAAAAAAAAATATAAATAAATATCCTTAAATCGATTTGGTTAATATTTGGTTCAGTTATTTGAAGTAATAAGGCGCTTATTTAGCCCTAACTAGATTGAAAATATTAGGTCCAGTCGCGTCTCAGTGGGCACCACAGCCAATTATTATTGAGAAGAAAAAGTAAGACACTGCCTTTTTTTAGTTTTTTTATTTCTTCACATTAAGCAACTACAAATACAAGTTTTTGGTCTCTTGTGTTTTTTTCATATCTGGCTTCGTTTGAGAGAAAAACAATAAAAATTACTCATTCTAAAAGCTATCCATGGACAACATAAAATAACTACCAAAAATTAAAAATAAACAATTTCGACCCTACAGTAAATGAGCAAAATGTCCACCTTCTGATAAAATGCACGACTGCAATCGATTTGTCATGGATTGTCTGACACGTTCAAGAGTATTCCTTATGACATTGCAATTGTCAATTGTCCGATTCCTCAAGTCATTCACATTTAGTACAGGAGTTTTATAAACAAGAGCCTTCAGATGACCTAATAAATAGAAATCTAGAGGATTAATATCAGGACTGCAAGCTGGCCAATTTTGAGGTCATGCACGTCCAATCCAGCAAATAGGGTAGGTGATGTCGAGATGCTGACAAGCAAGAACACTAAAATGAGCTGGAGCCCCGTCATGCATAAACCACATGTTGACTCTTACATATTGGGGTACTTCTTCTAATAAAATGAGTAAATGATGTCGCAAAAAGTCCGTGTAGGATTCACCTGTTTATCTTAGCGGTAAAAAAAAATGGGCCAATTAGGTAGTCACCAATAATTCCTACCCAAACGTTGAGCGAAAATTGTTGCTGAAAATGACTTTCTCTAATAACGTAGGGATTTTCGTCGGTTCAAAAATGGTCATTGTGAAAGTTCATAATAGCATCTCGTGAAAAATTTGTCTCGTCCGTAACTTAAATATTTGGTAAAAAACTATTATTGTGCGCCATCCTATGAATCAACCACCTGCGAAACATTAATCTTGGGTGAAAATTCCGAGGCAATAGAGCTTGGACCCGCTGTATGTGACAAGGTTTCTTTTTAGAACTTTCCAAATGATTTTTGGGCTGACTTCAAGCTGCAGTGCAATGTTCCTGGTACTATTTGAAGCATCTTTTTCTATCGCATCAAATATAGCTTGCTCTAGTTCGGGCGTTGTTACTGTTTCTGGTCTTCCACCACTTGTATTTTTATTAAATCTACCAGTTTCACATAATCTTGCATGTAGCGTTCTAAATGTTTTAGCACATGTGATTACTCTGTTAGGATATCTGTCCTGGTAAATTCTTCGTGCTTCTTCCGCATTTGCATTTTCTAATCCATAAATAAAGTACATGCCAGCCATTTCAGCGTTAGTAAAATTTGTTCATGATGAAATCACTGCTATTTGACAACTCTGAATTTTACTGATTATTTACCTCATCCATTATAAAAGCGGGTTGATTTTCACCTGATTATTCAGCGATAATCTCCCGCTCTCCGGTGAAAATCACCCTTGTCAAAAGTGAAAATCTCACCCGTCAGAAATCCAGCGATAATCTCCCGCTCTCCGGTGATAATTCACCTCACTTTTATTGAACCAATCAAAACGCTCATTTTCATAGCAACCACCTTGGTAACGGTCGTCTTACCCGATAAGACTACCGCTAGCTCGAAAAGACGCTTGTAGCTTTTTTACTTAAATAAAAAATTAGTAACACCTCTAACTTGTATATTTACCTTTATCAGACGGCCTTCATTTTTATGTTCAGTAAATTATCCAATAAAATACACCTCTAGAGGCGGTTTCTTATCTTCATACCTTCGTTTTTCACTCGAAACTCGATTTTCCAAGAAAATTTTCACTCAATGTAATTTTTACTTATAATCAAAGATAAGACCCTCGAGCTAAAGCTCTCGGGATCATATCAGATTATAAGTAAAAATTACATTTCGTAAAAATTTGTCAGAAAATCGATTTCTTGTTAAAAACATCGGTATTACCGATAAGACGCCTCCTCTATCGGTATATTACTGTTGAAAATCACCCTTGTCAAAAGTGAAAATCTCACCCATCAGAAATCGTTAGTTTTTTATTTGGTAAATAATCTTCAAAATACATTTCGGGATTGGGAAATAATCAGAAAATCATTCTCAGATTTTTTGCCATTAGGAAATCGCTCTCGGGCAAGCCCTCGAGCGATTTCCACGGCAAAAAATCTTCGGAATGATTTTCGATAATTTCCCTATCCCTTAATATATTACTACAGATTATTTACCTCATCCATTATAAAAGCGGGTTGATTTTCACCTGATTATTCAGCGATAATCTCCCGCTCTCCGGTGAAAATCACCCTTGTCAAAAGTGAAAATCTCACCCGTCAGAAATCGTTAGTTTTTTATTTGGTAAATAATCTTCAAAATACATTTCGGGATTGGGAAATAATCAGAAAATCATTCTCAGATTTTTTGCCATTAGGAAATCGCTCTCGGGCAAGCCCTCGAGCGAATTCCACGGCAAAAAATCTTCGGAATGATTTTCGATAATTTCCCTATCCCTTAATATATTACTACAGATAATTATATGACAATACCATCACCGTCAGCTGCTCTCCAAAGCACGTAGGTAGGTACGTCATTTGGCTTTAGCAATAATTTGTTATAAAAGCAGATGTGATTATAAAAGTAAACCTATTGAAACAAGTCGTTCATTTTATCGGAAGGTGGACATTTTGCTCATTTACTGTAAGGTCGAAATTGTTTATTTTTAATTTTTGGTTGTTATTTTATGTTGTCCATGGATAGCTTTTAGAATAAGTTATTTTTATTTTTTTTCTCACAAACGAAGCCAGATATGAAGAAAACGCAACAGACCAAAAAGTGGTATTTGTAGGTGTTTAATCTGAACAAATAGAAAAACTAAAAAAAAGAGGCAGTGACGTACTTTCCCTTCTCAATAATATTTGGCTGTGGTGCCCACTGAGACGCTACTGGACCTAATAATTTCAATTCGGAAAATTTTGGTAGTGTTGTGAGGTAGGTTTTGGTACGATGGGACCTTGAACTATTATAATAAGTCGTAATTTTTCAGGAAGATGAAGACATGGAACCTGTCTTTATTAAGAGGCTGCGAAATGAAAATTATTTCTGAAATATTTATTGAATTCAAACAAATAATGCAGTAGAAAAATGGCTTATATTCCGTGTATATTAAATTTGATGTCAATTATAATAATATGTTACCGTAATATTAGGAACTATAAAAGAGTGCAAATGTGCAAGTTATTAGAAACCTATATTAGGTTCAAAGGTATGTACCAGTGTAAAATGGTAAACTATATAATACTACTTGGCAGAATATATAAGAGAATTTTATAGCTTCATACATGATCGTTTCTTTCAGTTCTAAAGATTTTTAATTATCGATGTTGACCAATAAATAAATAAAAATGTACGAAATCGAAAAGTATCATTTTATTTCGCATAGCTGGGCCGTTCCTTTGCGCAAGATGCAGGCAAGAACTCGCTGTGATCGAGGTAATTCGATAAGAGTCTCTTTAGTTCAGCGTTTTCCTTTCTTAATTGAATGACTTCTTCGCAAATTGTTTTTCGATCTGAAAAAAACAACAAACAAACTGTTCCTTCATTTCAAATAAGATATTTGCCAGGATACCTTTTAGTATCTCGTGATATTTTACAAGACCAGTCAACAGCGCCTCCCAAACCTTTACTCGATCATCTCCAAAGTTTAGTCTAAATTTTTCCCAATAATTTTTTATATCGTGCTCCGTCATACATCTGGAGATAGTGAGACGTTTTCGTTCTAATCTTTCCCCCGTTGTAGGTGATCTAAAAAAAATTGATCAAAGCAAATTTACAAAAATTAATAGTCTCTGTGATAAGCTATACCGGGTGATGAATGTCTTAGTTGAACATAGGATATTCCATGTGAATTTTGTGGTGGCTAAATATTGGCTCCCCTGTACAGGGTGGCCAACTAAGAATGCGAGGTACTGTATCTGGGAAACTATCCATCGTAGAGGCTTGCGGCAAAAAAAATTATTACTAAAACGGCCAAGAGAAAAACCTGGAAAATATTTTCAAGTTTCTGAAATGGCCGCTAGGGGGAGTAACTGCAATCTTGAATCTAAAAAAGTGATGTTTCTGTAAATTCTGCGATATTAACCTAATAAAAAAAATCCTGATCTTTAAAGTCGAGGATAATCTAAACCTTTTTTGTTTGACACTTTTTGCAGTATCTCTAAAAATAAAGTGGTGGGGGTATTCAAACGTTTCCGTAAATAACATCCTGTATCTTCGAAACGGCTAAGCCGATTTGAACAAACTTGGGCTCGTTAAAAGGAGCTATTAATGGGCTACAAACATCATTATATTCCAAGTTTGTAAATTTCACATATCGCCGCTAGAAGGCTTTTTTCGACCTTCCAACAAAAATGGTTAATTTTCTCAACAAAATAAAACGCATTGGTATGTTTTTTTTTTATGAAAAAGTAGCTAAATGATGCCTAAACTAGCTCGCCAAAAACCGCATCTCGATATCTTGTTCATAACCCAAAATATCGGCAATAGAAAATTTTATACGAAAATCCCTTAAATTTTTATTTTATTTAACTATATTTCGACATATAAATATGTATACATGTGAGAACTTTGTTCTCTAGCCACTTGCTGAGACCTTGTACAATAAGGATTAACCAAAAACCAAATTATGCTAAAACAGCTATTCTCTGGGCTACATGCCCCAACGAGCGCTGAGTTAAATAGCACAATTTGGCGTATTTTGACTAACACTGTTAGTACTAAAATACAGACTCAGATTGCAGAAACTACCGGGAAAGAAAAGAATGAATCTTTATTTCCAATGATAGGTTGCTACGCTGCTGCTACCTGTAGACCGGTTTCGAACTCTTTGGTCCTCGTCAGTACAGGGCAAGCATGACCAACGAGCACACCTACCATTGGAAAATCGAAACACCCTATAGCCACAATATTGTTCTGCCTAGGCAGTACAATACAGGTGGCGCCTGACCTTACCTTTCCGTCAGACCCGGAGCCTTGCTGAGGAGGATAAGGGACAACTCTATACACGAACTTATTTTAAGTTTGTGTTTTTCAACTTAATATTCTGCTTCGTTCTAAATAGCTAAAATACCAAAAAACAAAATTTCTTTTAGTCTACCCTATAATATCAACGAAAAAAAAAACACCCTGTGCAGGGGAGACACCTCAAAGTTTAAGTGGGATTTCCTATGTTCAACTAACCCATGCATCACCCGGTATAGATGCAGATCGACACATTAACACGTGTTCTTATATGTCAAATTTTAGCGATATTTAGGTCAGGTTAAATTTGTAGTCACCCAGTTTTCCCAACGTAGTACGCAGCAACAAACTCCTTCAAAGCCCTTAACACGTACACCGGACTGATGACCAACGGATGGCGGTATTGGCAAGAAAAACTATCTAATGGCACCTTCGACTGCGACATCTTCTTGCGCAAAGTAGTCGTTTTCGATTTATCCTTTAACTTATCGGTTGAACTGAAAAAAAAAACTGGGCCGTAAAAAAAATTCGATACAACGTCACTCGATCTGCTCACGATAAAGCGGCAACGCCGCAAATGTCGTTCATTCGCTCGTAGTCGGACTTATCGGAAAGCGAGTCGTTATCGTACAGATCCTCGGAAGTCACCAGTTCCGCAATTACTTGCTGCAGGATCTCGTCCGGTTGTCGGATGGCTTCTATCACATTATCGAGCTCGATGATTCGGTAATTGTCGGTACTATCTCCAAATCCTAAAAGGAAATTGTAACGTGTAGATAACGCTATGACCAAGACAGCTCTGGACCAAAACGCGTATGTTCTGCAAATATGCAAGGGATTCTACACACGGCACATCACTTTCCTATATTTTATGAGTAACGCGTGTATACATACATCTTAAAAATCACATTTATAATGCTACGCTAATAACAAACAATCAGCACACGCCTAGAAGCCAGATGCTTCTCAGATGCACAGCACACCAAATATACTTTGGTTAGATGGAACCGGTGGGAATTAAATTAGTTTTTTTTTCCACTGCCTTAAACTCGTGGCGTTGGGGTTATTAAGCCGTTCCCAGACTTAATACACACACTATATGCAGGGCGCGCCAAGTATTCTTCAAGTTGTTCGTTGAAATTTTCGAAGAAAACTCTATACTTTTTAGTACTAATGTCCATATTTATTTCTGACAAACAGAAAGTACACAAAAAATATTAATAGAATACGAAACAACAGTAACAAAACAAAAACATTATCAAAGTTACAAAACATTAATTCAAAATATTAAAAAAAAAATAAAGAAATAAAATAGCGATTGTTCATGATACATGATGGAGAGGCCTTGCAAAAATTGGACTTTTCTAGCTTTACTTTTTCCAAATTCATTAACAAGATTTTCCATTTCACGTTGCTTGAAAAAGTCAGACTCTATAGAAATGATAGCAAGAAGTACAAACATTGCTCATGGATTAATGTTAAAAAGTTGGTTAAACCTTCACCTGTTGTATCACTTATAGGACGAAATGTTAAAAAACGTTCTTCGACACTAAATTTATTGTTTTTTAAATTAACGTATCTTAAGCAAACAGAAATCTGCTTCTGGTGGCCCACATCAGGAGTACAATCAAGTAATATAGAAGAATACTTTGCTTCTTTTACTTCGTTTAAAATATTATTTCTTATATTGTCACCTATTAATTTAATGGTCTCGTTTTAAATTTCATCTCCAAGGTAAAGTGGAATATTTTTTTGAGATCTAATAATATGTGCAGACATGACTGGATCAAATTTTGCTATCATTTCTATAAATTTTAAAACATTTCCATTATTTCTTTCAAATAATTTATTACTAGGACCACGAAAAGCCAAGTTTTGTTAAGCCAAAAATTGAATAGTATAAATTATTCTTTCAATGACACTGCGCCAATGTTTAGTTTCATTTTCTAATATATTTTGCATTTCCGAATCAACGGTTCGATTAGTTTTTAATCTTTCTAGTAAATCTGACCAGATACGTAAATTTGGAAAACGAGATTTACTTTTTTCGTGGATTTTCAAATGTTCGCTTAAATGATGCCAATCACTAAAACCGTCTTGGATTGTTTGGGTTGGGGTCATTGAATATTTTAAAGCAGAAGCAGAAAACTGCAAACAATGACGCTGAACCTTTTTACCATTTAACAAGATTCGAGTAAAATATATATCGGAAAACTTACGTTAACTTTTGTCTTTAGGATACATAGTTTTATTTTGAAAATGCATTGGACCTTTTTCGTCAAGTTCTTGCACCTGGATTGGAGACAATACACTCGGCCAAAGACCTGAATCGTTAGAAAGGGGCGCTTCTTCGGATAATTCGTCTTGCTTACTCGAACATGATGGTACCTTGGTACCGACACTGACTGAAACGTATCAGGATCAAATTCTTTTGGATCTTGATCCTTATTAGCTTGCTTTTCTAATTCTGATGGCAAATTCGATTTTGTTGAATGTAGAAAATCACTGTTAACAGAAGTAGTGTCTTGTGTGGTCTTTTGAAAAAAGTTACTAATTTTGAAATTGATTTTCTCCAAGTCTTCCTACCGTTTTCGCTTGTTAAGCAAGTTTGGGCAACCAGACAATTTCTTTTTTTCTTCTCTGGCCATCTAAATAAAAAATATTAAACACTAAGTCTTAATCTAAGTTAAACTAAGTTAATCAGTAGAAAAACAATTATTTGCATCCCTGTTAATTAATTTACTTAATCACTTACTTACCTTATTTGTAATTATTTTTCACAATTGCGGTAGATACGTAATAGCAAATACTCTATACGTCTTATTAAATTAGTTTTTTTTTCCACTGCCTTAAACTCGTGGCGTTGGGGTTATTAAGCCGTTCCCAGACTTAATAAAAATAATTAAGACAATAATGAAAAATGAACCTGCCACATCGATTACGAACACGCAAAATTTTGCAAGTTTAAACCAGCGCGCCGAACCCACGCGAATTTTCGCGCCCCCACAGGAAAAGGAGTAGTAAAGTTTCACCACTGGTCCTGGTCGCCGACCGGCGATCGGTGTTGGTGGATAATGCATTTTCACCACCGGCATTCATAGATAATTTTTTTAGTTTTATGTTAATTTATGTTGAAGGCCTGGCGCCTTTAAGGCCTTGGCGCCGTCGTGCGCCGCACGACCTTGCCCATATGGACGGCGCGTCCCTGATTGCAAGCAATAACATCAAATTTAAACCCTGTAAACAAAGCAGGTTTTGGTAAAACTAGTAATTAAAAACAATCAAATTTTATTTATTGCAGTTATTATTATTGTTTGTTGCTGTTTTTGTTTTTAGTGAGTTTTCAAATTCTCAAATGGCACCCAAAGAATGCGACCCCATATTTTGCTTATAAGTGTTTTGATCCAGTGTCTTAGCTCTATCTACTACTGCTCCAAAAATGTATACTTACAGCATCAAAATTGTGATAAACTTACGTGAGAACATAGAAGACATTTGTGATCCAGCAGAATTGACTTTGCTTTCCATTCGGGACGCGGCTACAATCATTGAGCCTTGGCAGACGGGGCAAAATGTATAGGGTTCAAATGTTTGGAAAAGAATGTCGATATATAAACTTCCTTGAATTCTTAAAGCCTTGAAATATTATTCTAAGTTAACATGTGGGGTCGAACGTGTAACAAATGGGATATACTATAAGGCGAAAGGCAGTCTCGATTAAAAGGTTTGCTTGGTTGAAGACCTCGTTAGTTGAATATTTCAAATATTATACAGAGTGGTCAAAAAAGGAAATGTGAAAATGAAAGAATAAAATCTTAAGTTTAATTCAGAAAAGATGTTTAGCATTGAGTTTCCACTAATCAAATGAAGATGCACCCACCATATATGTTTAAAAACTTTAACATATATCCATTTCTTACACTTTCTGCCTCAAGCACTGCAACAGTAAATTTATTTTAGATCATTTTGGAAGATTGTTAATTTTGACCTTCATCTCATTTTTTTAAACGCACCATATAAAGATATTATTGTATCTTTCATAATACAACCTTTACTACTAAAAGAAGTCATACGACCTTCCTCATGCTGCTTTTTCTTTAGAGCAGTTTTGCCCTTTTAAAAAATAATTTCGTTGTTTTTTAAGAACATTTAAAAAATTTGAATTCGATTTGTAGTAAAAGGTAATTAAAGACAGGTAAGTTGGTATAGTAGTAACAAATCTGGGTTTTTACGGTAAATAATTATTATTTAAAAATTTCGATTTTGAGCTTGTTTTTCAAAATAAATATAAGCAAGTACACTCATGAGCAAGAAAAACTGTTATTACAAAATTTTGTTTATGATTCTTATTTTAAATTTAAAATTAACAGTTTTTAACATGTCTTTTACAAATTATGTAACATTGGTTATTCGACATTGTTGAGGAAACATGCATATATATTTTAAGACTAATTAACATAATTCAAACCCCTAATAATGCTTAATAATTAGACCAAAACCATAATCGCATTTCAGTGAGAAGTTAATAATGATCTCTAAGCCAAGGGAGATATGAAATCAAAATCGAAGATAAGGTAAGGCTCTACTTTATTAACCAGGCATCCGCCGGCTAGAGACCGTTAAACAAATCGTACATACCTATATAACCTTACGTACAACCGAAGGCAAAATTACCTAAGATCTCAGTCTGCGGTCACAGAATTCAAACAGTTATCTTTATTTTAAGTAAGACACAAGCTGGATCAGCTAATCGAGGTAACAGGCATTGCAAAGAGATAAAGAAGGAGCCAGGTACACAACAAATGTCACAAGAGAGGAAAGCAACTTCTACACGCCGAGAGAGAGAGTTATGTAACAGTGCAATGTTACAAGTGATATATATAGCCTTATTTTTACTAGTAAAATGTTTTATAAATATCTTTGTAAATTAAAACATAGAAAACAAACAAATATATTGAAAGGTTCTTGACAAAAAGGTGAAGGCGACTAAATAATAAACTTTAAATAAATTTTTGGTTTGTTTCAATTCACCACCTACTAATGGTTTTTCAGAGAGCAAATGGTACTACATTAATGATTATTTCTCACACCTTTACAAAAATAAGCTTTAACCTCTAGTACTAAAAATAAACCGTTACAAGTAACGGGATGCGGTGTTGCTAATTGGTTCGCGTGAGAGGGGTAGTGAACTAAGCGAGCGGTTCCACTTTACTTAGTCAGTAGAGTTTAGAATTCTCTCCGTGGTGTATGTCTACCGTGATTTAAATCGCCACGTATTCGGGCCATCAGCGCCTAGTATTTTCAAAAAGTTAGTCGAGTTACACATTCTTTCCGTGGCGGAACGTCTTCTCCCCACGGATTTTCTCGGGCTATCAGCGCCTAGGTAGTCGTGAGTTTTCAACCTTTTGCAGAAATTGTTGAAGTAAAAGTATAATAGTTTGTTGCGGCTTACATGAACCCCCAATGTGGCCATTGATTAGTTTAGTTAATTGATAACAAGTCACGTAAAGTATAGTATGATTTCACAAATCATGTAAACACCTGACATTATCTGTTCCAATGGCATAGTTTAATAGATTAAAGAAATGCTTTTGTGAAGAAAAGTGTTTTCTTGAGACTGAAAGTAGAAAAAAAAATCAGTGAATCACCCTATGAAGAAATAGTATTCTTTGTGGGATTTTAAAACCCAGGCTCGCACAGACATATTATACTAGGATAGTCAAAATATTGTTTTTTTATGTAATTTTAAAACACCCTCTGTGATAATCAAGTAGCAAAATTATTTCAAAATACCTGTTATAATTTAGAGTCATTTATTCTTTCCATTCTATTTTTGGGTTCATGTCAGTTATTCTCACACAAATGCAAAATGGTTAGTTTTTGATACACATACTACTCTTTAAGCGTTTGTTGTAAAAAAAAGCTGCGCAGTCAAATTACTGCTTCTAGAAATAAAGGTTTCTTAGTAACTTCGATCAAATTCATGGTAAACTCACCGCAAACACGTTATCCAATCGAACCAAATTTTTTTGATCATCCATGTACCCCCGCAAAAGCTCCTTGAGCCTTTTCTCAGCCAGAAATCCGGACTTGTCCGAAATTCGAGTCAAAATATGTTTCAACACCTTCTTGTAATTGGCATTGATGGCTCTACTGTCCTCGTCCATTATATTTGAATAGGACATCGGTACACTTGTTACCGATTTTCGGGGTTTTGATATATTTTTTTCGCGCCGAGGACCTACTGAATCTACAATATAAAAACTAAGCAGAGTATGTTCCCAAGGTATAATTACCACTGAACAACATCCCCAATAGCAAGCCAACGTCATAGAAGCGTAAAGGTCATTGGTTTAAAATTCCGAAGTTGATGTCACTGTCGGTATGATCCGGCAATACCGCATCACATCCAAAATATTTTAAAAACGTAAAAAACACCTCTGATAGACACAGCCAAATTTTTGAAAATAAAAAGTCATTTATTTTACGAGATACTTTTAATGGACCATTAAGAAATTTACATCATCACCATCAAGCCACCTTATTGTGACATCTATACTACGATCTCAAAATAATTGGCAAAACTGTTCTTATCACCATTGACGGTGTGCGGAGAAAATAATTAACATCGATTTACACACTCTTAACTGAAACAAAAAGCATTCAAAACCGCTTGGGAAGATTGTGTATTAATAAGTCCTTACATGTTGCCAGGTTTTAAAATATTTCATTTAAATTATCATAAAATGTACCAAAATCAGCATGTCATTAAGGGCCTTTACACCCTACGGCAAGTGACAGTAACCAACAAGTTACAAAACGACGTCATTTAAAACCTGGGGAGCGTACGTACAATTTTGTAAAAAATGTGTATGAGGGAATTCTAAGTACACACAGTGGAATATCATTCATTGATGCGGCAGAACTTTGTGCCACATTGACTAAGACATCTTGCCGTACTGTTTATAGAACTATCAAGGATAATAGAAATACTAAAGTGTCCGATCAGAAGGAAACAAGAGGACAGAAAAAGATTTTTATTGATCAGCAATTAAAATTAGCCATTCGTTAGAAAGTGCACGTAACGCCTTTATCAATGGACTGTCCACTGGATTGAAAGCTCATTCAGGAGAAGGTCGTCGATTAATTATAACCCACATCGGGAGTGATTCTGGTTTTCTTGAAGGTGGGTTAAACGTAATTGAATCTCGTAAAACCGGTGATTATCATGAGTATATGAACACGGGAGTGATTGAAGATTGGTTTAAATCCATCTTACCGCGTATTGAACGTGGGTCGGTAATCGTGATGGATAATGCACCATACCACAGCCGTCGGGTGGAAGCTTTGCCAACTTCTGCGTGGCGAAAAGAAAAGATTGTTGACTGGCTCGAAGAAAAAAATATTGCATTTGGCGAAAAAAACGGCAATAGCGAATGCACAAGCAGCAGATTGACATAGGTGCGTATTACATGCCGAGGGCGTAGAAAAAAAAATGTGGGACTTAGATGTACGCGTTGAAGTCATGGTAGAACCTATTATTATAAATCCTGCAGATGACAGCAGTAGCGAGAGTAATGAAATGTTTTCATCGTCATACATATAGTGAATAATCGCTGTAATGCTAATAATAAATTTAAAATTTTAACGTATTGTCATTATAACACTTTTTAATGTCGGCGTGGATTCTAATTTGTCAGATTATTATCAATTAGTGTTCATTAGGTAACAATAGTTAGGAAATTTATAAACATTTATAATTTAGGTTTAGGTTTTGCCCTTGATCCACTATTATATGTTTCTATTATTATGTAGTATAATAAAAACATTATAAAAATAATATATACCGTGCTTTATTATTCTTTTTGGATTTTATACCTGCGTAATTTAGTTTCTCTAATTACTTCATTAGATCGCCAAATGTAAAAGCTTAATTTATTTTTCAGTTTAATTTATAATATTATATTTTATTATAGTAAATGTAAATATATTATAATAATAAACAAAAAATTTATATATTTTTTGAATTATTATTGTTTAAAATGACACGCCTCTGGAATTGGCGTTCTCCTTACGTCTTGCACACCCCGGTAAAAATGAGTCACTGTCGATTATTTGGTATAAATGACGTCAGCTCACTATACTATGGATGTTGTTTTTTTTTATAGGCCTTTACCAAAAAAAAACTCTTTTGGAACGGTTAAAACGGCTAATTTATAACTGGGCAACGATTTCTTATCGACGGTATAATTTGCCGGTGCTTCCCAGTCCAGTCCCATTTGTTGTTCGTATAGGACTTTGTCGGTTTCCAGAATCTTCCTTAAAACGCTCTGGGCGCGTTTTTTGTTCATCTCCCAAAGCATATGGAACTTTTCGTCGTTGACTCGAGCAAAATGATCTGCTTTTGCTTCCACCTGCGAAGCATCAACGATGATATTTAACAGTTTTAACACACTGACCGGTACGAAGAAATGCTAACTTCAAAATTAACTGTTTTTCAACCACAGTAAAAAATTAACAAGTAAGCTTTTTTCGGTTGTTATCATAGAAACGGTACAGTTAACTTGTGTGTTTGATCATAGAGCTGTAGAGCAATTCATTTTACTGTTATTTTCAGCAGAACTGCTGCTTTTTTAAAGAAAGTGAGTACTGATGTTATTTTTAAAAGAACTTCGATTATACGTCTTCGGGGAACTATTATTTACTATTACATTTAACATAATAGTTGTTGTTTTTAACAGAATTGCGGTCGTTATTTATAAGAAAAGTTCTTATTGTTATTTTATAAATAGCTTTCGGTCTGTCCAGAGATATAAGAACGTTACACTTTGCCTTTGAATGGGATTATCCAAGGGTGGCCATAAACAAACAATGAATGAATGAATAGATGCAGGTAAATTATGGTCCGTACTTGAAAATGTTTTGAAATAAACTGCAAATCCGGAAGACGTAATTTCATTGTCAAAGTAATAGTTTGGTGATTTTAAACCAATTTTTACCTGATTCAAAATGAGAGGGTTAATCCTATAAAACAAATTATGTTCTAAAGACTGTATATATAGCCACTCTAGTTAGTTTTAAGCTTAGTAATTATTCTTACTTCGTGTGTAATACAGGGTTTGTTTAATCGTGTGTGAGGAAAATATGTGCGAGCCCAATGTATATCATGAGATAACCCCGTCGAAAAGCAGAAAACACTTTTCTGTGAAAACTAAGGAAGTTATAAACAATGTTTATTCAACTCTCCTTGAACGTGCGCTCAGCAAGCAAGCAGTGTTAGAAGAAACGGCCACATTAACAAAAATTCCAACATCAACTGTATAGAAAATTGTGAATAATCCCATTTTAGCGAGGAAAAAAGAACCGATACTGGCATTTTCTCGAAGGTAGATGGAAGTGATCAAGATATATTACGGCGTAAAATTTACAAGTTATACTAGAAACAAAGCGTGCCTACATTAGATAATTTAATTAAAAGGCTTAAAAGAGATGAAACCGGCGTTAAATGTGGCAGAACAACGTTATGGAAGTGTATCCAACACATGGGTTTTAGATTTAAAAACATTAACAAAAGATAAGTTTTAATAGAATCCAGTAGAATTCGGAAATGGCGATCCTAATATCTACAAAAAATTAGGATTTACAGAAATCAGCAAAGGCCGATTATTTATTTGTTATTATTTACTTGGATGAAACCTGGTTCGATACATACGATATCCCGGAAAAGGGTTGGGTTGACTCAAGCGGCAAGTGTAAAACAAGCGCGCCATCAAAAAGAGGTAAACGAATTACGATTTTGCATGCTGGATCTAAAGACGGATGAATTCCAAATGGACTTTCTCTGCCTGCAAAAAACATTAAAGATTCTGCTCTGGATTACCATGAGGACACCACTGCTGATTTATTTGAAGATTGGTTTAAAAACAAGCCAATTTCAAATATACCTCCGAACAGCGCAATTGTAATGGACAATGCAAGCTACCATAGTAGGCAGTTAATCAAGACTCCCTCCTCAAATGACACAAAGGCAGCAATCCAAAGCTACATGTATGATAATGACATTTATTTTCAGGAAGATTACACCAAAAAGCAATTAATTGAGGTTTTACAAAGTTTAGAACTACAAAAGGAATACTTTTGTGATAGGTAATTATGCAAGAAATCTGGGGTATAAAGTTTTAAGGCTTTGCAATTGTTTATAATAATGATTTAAAGCAGTAAATGAAATTTAAAAA
Organism: Polydrusus tereticollis; assembly: GCA_963920685.1. Taxonomy (NCBI): domain Eukaryota; kingdom Metazoa; phylum Arthropoda; class Insecta; order Coleoptera; family Curculionidae; genus Polydrusus; species Polydrusus tereticollis. The sequence goes on along the minus strand of OY987333.1, from coordinate 8,102,525 downwards.
TGGGGACTTGTAGTTTACGTCAGGCCAAACAATTTTAGTTCTATACTTCATGTGAGTAAAATGAAGGGAAATGCCTTTAAAAAATTACAATTGATTATAATAATGATGGTACTACCTGGACATTTTAAAGCAATAAATTAAATTTAAAAATGGGGACTTGTAGTTTACGTCAGACCAAACAATTTTAGTTCTATACTTCACGTCGGTAAAATGAAGGGAAATGCCTTTAAAAAATTACAATTGATTATAATAATGATGGTACTACCTGGATATTTTAAAGCAATAAATGAAATTTAAAAATGGGGTCTTGTAGTTTACGTCAGGACAAACAATTTTAGTTCTATACTTCATGTCGGTAAAATGAAAGGAAATATTTAATCCCATCGAACATGTTTGGCACCAACTGAAATCTGCCATTCGTCGTAACAATACTTGCCCTACTATTAACTCCAGTGTACTTGAGCTTATAGTAACTGAAGTTTTTAACATCTCTTCACGAAGTTGGGCAAATTCTGTTACACATGTTGAAAAAGTGGAAAAATCCTATATCCATATAAACAATATAGCACAAATAATAATTAGAAGAGATGATGATAGCGATAGTGATATTGATATATTAAGTGAATAATTATTAAAAGTACCGAATAATTTGTATATTTTTATAATCATAAATATAATTTTTAATAATAAAATAACTTGTAATTTCACATTTAAATAAAATTCTATCTAATGTCTTACTTACTTTTATTACAAACCATGATTAAATTATAAGCAAAATACGGACCTGTTCGGCCATATTTCAATTTTACAGCTGACCCGGGTCTTTCCTAATAGGGATCAGTTAGTCACTTTCGTATATCTCTGAACAGACTTTAAGTAAAGTTCACTGTGTTGGTATTTTTAAAAGAATGGTTGGTACGTTATTTTCCGTAAAATTTTTAGAGGTGTTGATTTTAGTTAACTTTCTGTTATTTTTGACAAAATGCTTATTAATTATTTTAAACGTAACTCATGTTATTCGTATTTATCAATGTTGCCGGAATTTCAAACAGATCTACTTTTAAGAGGGAACGGCAGTCGTTTTTTATATTAAAATACACTTTATACACTTAATACAACAACGACGGTTGTTCTCTTTTATTTCAATAAAGTGTACACAGCCCTACCTCATCAAGATCTACTTTTGTTTTATAAAACTGGTGCATGTTCACTTAACTGAAATTAGCAAATTAGCAGCACTGCTGCAACTTCAACATTAATAATTTTATTTTATCTATTTATGTTTGGGACAAAGACTGTAAATAACCATTAACCCAAATGTCATCAGCTGTTTCTGTTATTCACATCTATCAAAGTTGTTATTATTTTAAGAAGAACTACGTTAATTTAAAAAAACATCTGATATTTTTAACAGAATAGCTCTGATGTGAAAATATTATTTTTAAAAAATATATAATATACAAAGAAAAAATCTTACGTCCAAAATTGATTTGTGCAATTTTTTTATATTGTCCAACAATTTCTTAATTTTATTGGACGTATTAGTTTCATATTCGGAAATCGCTCGTCTCAAATCGTTTATGATGTCCTGCAATTTATTCATTCTCCGTTTCTGTTGCGACTTAATAATGATGTTTTCATCCTCGCGCTTTTTAAGAATTTGATAATTGTAATCGAGTTTTTCGCTGTTTAGCAACGCGAGCGCTTTGATTTTTTCCAGTTCTGTTTGCAGATCTTCAATGTCGTTTTCCAATTTAATTTTAGTTTCTCTACAGTGCTCCTAAAATGTTAAGTACATTTTATCCTACAATATTATTTTTAAATTTAAAATTATTTTTAAGGTTGTACACTGCGCGTCATATAAAACTGCTACACTTTGATTTTATCAATGTAAATCGGGTTTTATAATATTTGCTATCAATCATGCTTTGCATAAGAATGACACCTAATACACCTGTCACTATGACAAATAATAGGATATTATGTCAAAAATTTCCATTTTACGTTATAGCGATGCCAAGGCAGTTGAGTAATTTCGAAAAGTTTCAAATAATTTCCAAAATAGAGGCTGGTTGGTCTGTAAGAAAACTGGCCGAAGAATATAATAGAAGCAAAACTACTATCCAGAATTTAAAAGAAAGATGGGATAATGAACAAACTGTTGAAAGAAGAAGAGGGACAGGAAGATCGTGTATAACTAACGAACAGCAAGATGCAAATTTAGTTAATTTTGTAAGAGACCATCCTTTTGATTGTGCAAGAAAAGCTAAAGTTGAAACAAATTTCCCCGCTTCTGTCACAACTGCGTTAAGAAGGATTCGAAAAACGGAATTAAAAAATTCTGCAGCGGCAAAAAAATATAAACTTTCCTAAGAAAGAAAACAAGGTAGAATTATTTTTGCTCTTAATTACCTGTTAAATGATGTAGTAAATTTTTGGGGGAGAGTTATATTCTCTGACGAGAAAGTGATTCAATCGTATCATGATGCTCATATTCGAGTATATAGACCGCCTCGGTCCAGATACGAAGAAAAATATATTTCTCCAAGCGATAAATCGGGAAGATTTTCACATTGAACGTTTGGACTTGGATGTACAGAGGGGGATTATATTATATTAATAGACGGAGTATGTTGGGACATTGACGGAAGATTGAATGCGAGGAAATATATAGATATTTTAGATAATGTAATGTTGCCTTCAGTCAGGGAGGTTTTTCCGAACAACAATTTTATTTTTCAACAAGATAATTGTTCAGTTCACACTGCTAACTGTGTGAGGAATTATTTTGATGAACACAATATTCAAGTTCTTCCTTGGCAATCAAAGAGTCCGGATCTTAATCCTATAAATTAAATATCGTTCCGCAAAATAAGCAACAGCTGTGGACTCTTATTGGGGATGTTTGGGAAAACCTGTCCGAAGATCCTAATTTAGCATTAAATTTAATAAATTCTGTGCCAATAAGGTTACAAAAAGTGTTAGATAATAATGGAGCTATGACTAGTTATTAACTTAAAATAATGTATAATTTTACTTAGCAGATGATTTTTTTTAAAATTAAACCGATTTAATTATCTTTTCTATAGTGAAGTTTATTTATTCACTCAGAAGGTTAAAGAAATTTTCGAATAGCTGACAGTACTGTTTCTTAACCCATTACTGCATGAAGTTTATTAGTGGATATTATTTTCTGTGACTGTTACGGTATTTTATGTATGGTCCGAGGAACCATAAAAAATAGGGACAGAAATTTTATTGTTGTTATTTATTACAAAAAAAAACATGTCCGTTATAACGGACTGTATGCATATAAAAATACAAATAAACATTATTTTAGTTGACTAAATATATACGTAAATTCTATTTATATAAGTTCTATTTTGTATGAAATTGCTTAAAACAATGTTTAGGATGAAGACCAACGTTACATTTAACGCAAATAAAATGGGCTTTCTTGCCGCACAATTTACATCTGCGCTCCGTGGGATAATAATCTATCAAATGATTGATTCCATCATATCTTATATTTTCACTAGGTGCTTGTATAGCTCTTCCTCGTGACGATGCAGTACCATAGGTCGTCAACAAATCTACTGCAAGCCTTCTTCTAAAGCTAAGAAGACCACCAGAGGCATTCACATCATTTGGCTTAAGTTTTCGCTTCAAAAGCCAGGCATTAGTCACTGAAGCATCAAGTAAATAGGCGAAAATTGGCCACCACCACTTTCTTTGGCGAATTCGGGTACGATATGCCGCTACAGCTTGGTCCATCTTATCCACACCCCCCATACCTTTATTGTAGTTTCCAAACACTTTGGGTTGTACTACTGCAATCCTGCTTCTGCTCTCGCGGGAATATCTATTACAAGTTCCTTCATCAGCGTTGTCATAGTTTGTGATACAAGTAACAGATTTATTGTCCTTCCAGCGAACAAGAAACACTTTTTCCTGATCATCTGTTTGGTACTCATAATATCCTCTTTCTTTTTTATTCATAGATTTTGCATCTGAAAGGGGACACCTACCTGTTCTGGTATCTTGAATTGTGGAAGTAGCACAATACCCATTTTCAGCTAGATAATTCAATAAAGCGCTAGAAGAGAAGTAATTGTCAAAAAATAATTTAAAACCTTCATTGGCAGGAATACTTCCTTGGGAGATAAGAGACACAACAATGTCTCCACCGACGCCAAACAAATTGTCTTTAGCTGTAGATTTTCCTGTGTAAATTTCAAATGCAATCAGGTAACCAAAACTAGAACATAAAGCCCAATTCTTAAATCCAAATCTGATTGCCTTTGACTTAATAAATTGTTTGGCATAATGCTTGCCATAATAAGGTATCATACTTTCGTCAATCGACAAATCTTCATCTAAACCGCCATGAAGTTGAAAAACATTATTTAGATGCGTTATAATTGGCCTCAATTTGCCCAAACGATCTTCTGGGTCAATTTGGGTATTATCGTTAAGATGAAAATTGTGCAAAATCTGTTCAAACCTGTTCAGCCTTATGCTATTTTGAACTATTACTGGAATATCCGGTAAACTTGACCAAAGCATTCTTTTGTTAGGATATTTTGCGTACCCCGAAAACAGGAGAACACCAATGAACACACACATTTCCTCCAGGGTCATGTTCAGAAAATTGTTTTTTTGCGCTGAGTACATGTTAGTTTGTTCCAGCAAATGATTTAGAAATTCATTAGTAAAAAATAAAGCAAAAAAGTCAGCAGGGTTTTCACATAGCTTCGCTGAATCTGATCGAGGTTTTCCAGCACATTCTGTGACCATATCGAATTTTGGTGTGGCTTTTTTCCAGTTGAATTCTGTCCTTTTCCTTATTTTTTTGATCTTTGGAACCTCTTGACTAGTATTTTTTTGTTCACCTCCTTCATTAGCCCTTATGTATTTTGAAAGGGTTTCATCATCACTACTGTCCCAGTCAAAATCTGCTGACATTACTCGCTTTCGTTGCGTGTTATCTACACTTTCAGAGTAAAATCTCGGTTCTACTTCACAAGTGGTTTTTAGCATTTTAGGGCCTAAACAGTTCAAGTCAGAATTATGTTCATCATCGCTCAAATCCCCGTCCATGTCCGTATCATTTCCGTCATGGGGGGGCTCAGCATAAATATCAATTGGCACATTTGGTTCATCTTCTTCAAGGGTTTGTAATAACTGGTCAAGTGACAACCTGTAAAAAAGAATCACACTCAAGAATACTGCTCGCATGGAGTCCGTTAAAACGGACGTTATAAAAAAACATACACAAAAATCACTCTGAGGATTATTTTGTGCATATATGTAAATTTCTCTTTATCTACACGTATTTTATTATAAAATATTTAAAAATAGTGGTCAAATATTCATTTGTTAAAAAAATATATCAAAAAAACTTACCCTTTCCCACGTCTTGCGTAAAGTAATGGGTCCATATTGCCAAAAACTTGTGATAAACAACTCCAATTGACCAACACCTTTATTTTGTATTTTTTTTTCACTTTATTAACACTCTCTTAAAAGCATGTGCTACACAAAACTTTTTAGGTTATGTTTACATATCAGATATTAGCCACGAAGCTCGCGTCCGTTTAAACGGACTATATGCACTAATGGGTTAAAGCCATAACCAACAAAATTCATTGTTATACAAACGTCATAAACGACCAATTTACAAAGCTTAAAAAAGCTCATTTTTAGCCTACAACAGTTGTACCAGTTTTATATGATGCACAGTTAGGGTTGCCATCCGTCCCGATATATCGGGACTGTCACCGTTATTAGGCCTTATGTCCCGACGTCCCGATTTGGCAGCGAGAAGTCCCGATTCCATTAATTCGCCGGGCGATGAGTTTGCACTACCTCGCTGCCGCAACATTTGGCAACGGTGGTTCTTTTTCATCGGCGATTCGTCGAATTAACTCTCATGCGATGCGGCATTTCAATTAATGTCCCCATTTCGGGAGAATCTTGCTTTGATCAGTTTATATATTTGAAAACTTTTTGACGACCAATATAAATCTTCTCTTCGAGGAATGGAAATGTAAATCTGTTGAAGAAAAATGGCTTTACTTTTTAAAAAACACCGATCATTTGGATCAAAAATCGGAATTTATTAAAATGTGTGAATACTTGTTGTCAATTCCTGCACATAATGCCAATTCAGAGAGAGTTTTTTCATTAATGGCAAGTCAGTGGACCGACGAAAGGAACCGACTGTTGGCAGGATCCGTCGAAGCAATCTTGCAATGTCAGTATAACTTTAAAATGACTTGTTTTGAATTTTACAAATATGTTAAAACACAAAAAGATATTTTAAAAAAAGTAAAATCCTCAGAAAAATATCTTTTGAGTTCAAATTAATTATGTTTTTTTTACTTTTTTTACCTATTTTATAACATAACTTATGTTATATTTATAATGTTTGCATTTTAATTTTGTTTAATAAACTTTTTTCCAAAGATTTTATATTTTTTTTAACGATTTTAACGAATTTTGGGTAAAAAATGGGCGTGGCGGGCTTCTCCTCCAAATGTCAGTTTTTTTATTATGCCCTTTGGTGAAAAAATCAAAGTGTCCCGACAGTGGCTAAATAATTTATGGCAACCCTATGCACAGTGTACATTAGAAACGTTTCTTGTAAAAATCCCAAAGTATAGTAAATGTTTGGCAACATTAAAGGAGAGTAACTTATTCAGGTTAGTTAGTTGTTTCCCGCGAACAAGTGGCAGTATATCAGGTTTTTTTTTGCAAAATTTAATAGACGCTTAATTATTTATTAAAAAAAAATTTTGGAAATTTCAAAATTTCCTTACCTGAAAGTCCATTCTTAGCTGGTCCATGCGATCGTTAAACACCTCCACTTGCTCAAATTTTTTGTTACTGTTTGAGATTTCCTGATTTTGTCTCTTTCTAAAGAGTTCGTCCCATTTGTTGTCAGTAGTTTCGAGTAAATATTCTCTTTCCTGTAATATCACATTCTCCAACAGGCCTAGTTCTTGTCGATATGCACGCCGCATAAAAGCCACCTATAAATATTGTGGTTCTAATAATAACAAAGGCCTACGAAGAATTTGTGATTAGAAAATTTTTGTTTTTTTAAGTTAGTTTTGATGTGCTAATAACCAAATCAATCGTCATTTGTTTCTATCACGTGCAGTTTTTTTTCTATGAAATTGTCATATTTTTTTTTTTATTATATAAAAATCATAATTTGCTGATTATTATGCACCTGTGGCACCAAAAATTTGCTAGTGATAACGATGAACATGACGAACCCTTAGCTATTGCGGAGACTAATGTGTTTCAACCTTCTCCTTTAAGTCAAAATGTACATGTTTTTGCAAGAACAGCTCAATGATCTAGTCCGAGATTTAGGACTTCCCAAAGATCTCTTCCAAACACTAGGATCTAGATTAAAAGATAAAACTGCTTACTCCAGGAACTACGTTTTATTGGTATCGCAGTCGCGAGATTGTATTTGTCGAAAAGCTTCTGTTCTTGTTCCTGTGGGTCATTCGACCCAACCAAGAGAAACTTACGAAAATCTTACAGAACTTCTCATGAGAATAGACTACAAAAATCACAATTGGCTACTGTGCAGCAATCTGGATTTATGAAATATCCATGTTTTTTATGTGAGTGGGATAGTGTAGCTGGAGACCAACACTGGGTAAAGAGAAATTGGCAAAGAAGGGAGCATTTAACACATGTCTTGTCTCCAATTCTTGACTGAAAAATTTCCCTGTCTATCAGTAGTGAAAATTAAAGAAGGTATCTGTTGGAGAAACGATTGATAAAATGCGATAAAGATAATGAAATTAAATGCAACCAATGTTTTCAGAATCAATACTACTTTTTGTCTAGATAATATAATTGCTTTTCAAATATTATAACTTGCTACAGCTATTATTCCATTAGCAACACAATTCCTCAACGGTCATAGAAACAGAGAAACAAAATGCATCTATATGTTTGTAAAACGAATAGTACTGTCGTCTAGACAAATACCTAACAAAAGTTGCAAATATTATCATTTAATATAATTTCTATTTCCTAAATAAGCGGCCTGTCGCTACGGGTAATTAAGTAAAAAAGTGTTTTCAATACAATTCAATATTAATACGTCTATTTTAGAACTTGTGAAAACGCATATCCTTTGACACGTTTTGCCGCCAGGAAAATAGGCCCATCGCGGTACAGAAAGCGGGAAAAATAACAACTGGTCCAAAGAAAACATGGCGGAACAATATATAGCCTATTAGAGACAAGGCGGGAAATATGTTGCCTTGTGATTGATCCGTATGACAGCGGGGCGTGATTTTCTGGCGACAGTGCACACTTTCGGTTCCTCGGCAGGGACTGCGAGTTATACCATCAAAAGGTAAACACATACGTCAAAATTAACGTGTGTCATCGTCCGTTGGACATGACGATTGCATTCGCTTAAAACCAAAAGCACCAAGTAATGAATATAGTTATGTTATAAAAGTTGTCCCATGTACTAAAGTTAGAAATTAATCATGTATTAAAGAGTTATCTTGTAAACAAGTGACGAATTGGATGAATAAACGCCAAATTAAATGTGATCTAACTGTCTACTTCACTTAGCCAAATATAGAAAACCAACCAGTGAAATAACCTAAACCCGAGGAAAAATCAAAGCCTTACTTTTAATGTTGGGAGTTAAAAATACAACTTGATTCCCACAGTATCTTTGTTGGTCCGCCAATAGGAACGCTAAGTTTGAAGCGGTCATGATCATGAACAGCACAGAAAAAGATGCGTGGAAGGCTTTTCAGGATGTTGTAAATAAATTTCTGGGAAATAATAAAGAGCCAAATTATGTGGACATTGTGGAGAACATGCTGAACAATTTAAGGAATTAGGTTTACACGCACATTTGGAGTATTTTCCTGCAAACCTTGGTGATGTCAGTGGAGAGCAGGATGTGCAATTTCACCAAGAGATTAAAGCAACGGAGAAGAGGTATCAGAGACGATGGGATACAAAAATGATGGCGGACTATTGTTGGATGTTGAAGAGGGAGTATAAGAAAAAAAAAATGCCAAACGGAATTTTTCGGGCAAAAGAAAAAGATTTTCTAAGAAAGCAAATAGTAGTTCGTTTTCCCCTTGCTATGTTTTTTGTATTTTTATATTAGTATTTTGGTTTTTTATACTTATTTTACAAATAGAGTATTATAAAATCATACCGTTTATCCAGGGTGTTCTTTAATGATATGCGAATATTTTAGGGTGTGAATCTACATAAAAAAATAATGATAGTTTTCTTTATAGACTATGGTTCAAAAAATGCCCCATTACGAGAATACGGGATGTTAAAATTATAGGAAAAAAAAAATTGAAATTAATTAATATTTTCGAAACTACTTGATACATATTTTTCAATACAAAAATACTTTTCAGCTTTACCAGTGGCGTGCTTACGGGCACTGACTTCAATATTTTTGAGAAAAATAATGTTTTTTTCCCAAATAAAAAATATTTTTTTTTAAATCGACCGGAAAGCAACCACTTTCTACTCAATTTTTTAACCGGAAAATGTCATTTTATCGGTCTAGACCAGAAAGTCATAAAAGAGGGACCGGTAAAGTACTTTACCGGCCCCTCTTTTTACTTTACCGGGCCCTTTTTTTACATTCTATCAATATTTGAGAAAACGAACCAAACCCATAATAAGTAGGCTTTGACTTGATTGTTTCTTTCATGGCGTTTCATGGCAACGAACTGTCAAATTTGATACTGCTTATTAAAAATTGTGTTTAAAAGTTAAAAATTAGATTATATTATGGAAATGAATGTGGATGAAGGTGAAATTCCTCTTGAAATAACTGAAGCGGCTGCTAGAGCTACTCACGATTTGTTGCCGCATAAGTCCAGGGACAAGTATGAAAAAACGTTTGCCGTTTTCAAATGTTGGTGTAAAGAAAAAATTGTACTTTTAACATAACAGTTCAAAAATAGATATTATTAATTATTAGAATAATTCTAATTTTAATTATTTATTAAGTACCTATTATCAAATAATATTTATTATAACTATTATAAATAAAAAAAATTCCTGACTATAGAGTTTTCAATCTGTTTAAAACTATATTAATGTAGTAAGCCATTATCTAAATTTTCTTGTACGCCACTGGTCTTGCGTCGATTTAAAAAAAAATATTGTACGTTACACAACCGGAAAGTACGTTTATTTCATACTGTATTGTAAAACACACCTTTACATATTTTAATTTAGTCCAGAAAATAAGGTTTTACAGCAATAAGTCCGGTAAATTTTTTTTACCGGACTAGTCCTGTAAAATTTCTTTACCGGACTGAAATTTGTAAGTTTTAGTTTAATCAATGTCAAACACACAATGTTTCTACCAGTAAATATAAGCAATTTTCAAAGATACGACGCAGAATAAAACTTCATTATAATTTCAAAACATAATTATAATTTTCAACAGAACAGTATGAAATAAAATATTGTACGTCATTCGTCCGGCAAATCCTTTACAGTATTCGTTTCAAAATTCCAGACTCGGCTCCTTCGTCGCCTCGTCTCGAAACATTTCACTCATACTGTAAAAGTTGATTTACCGGACTTATAACGTAAATATCTATTACAGGACTCGCAGGCTTCCAGGACTCGCAGGCTTCCAGGACTCGCCTGGCGGCTCGCCCTGGAAATTGCCTGCTTCGTCCTGTAAAATAGTACTTTCCGGTCTTGTAACGTAATATACTATTTCAATTCACTGTTCAACATGAAACCCAAGAGTTCTCCTGAGTTGTTTTTCTGCCACTTTATCGAGTTTGCCACGTGATTTACGTTCTTATACCTTAAATATTAAAAATAAAAGGTAGATCATACCGCTTAAAAATATGTTTTAAGTAGAAGTTAAAAATAAAAAAATCGATTTCTTCATAAATTGAAGAAAGTAATATAAATGTCGGTGCTAAAGAATTATAAAAGGGACCCAATTTAGCATATTTTATCACTACTTTTCCAATGTCACTTACATACATTGTTTTAGAGACGCCATTTTTTTTTTAAATGGCAACTTGTATGTCATTAAAAAGGTAATTTTGAGAAGAAATTGTTTGCGCAATAAAAATAACAGGTTGTCATATCAAAATAAGAACTTGGCGTATAACTTAAAATTTTTAATGAAATTTAACAATTTCAAATCAAAGTCGATCAAAAACGAGGAAGTGCTAGCTCATATCAACAAATAATATTTACTTGACTTTCCACTCTTTGAGCTAAAGTATTGATGTCCTCCATTTGCTTTTTCTGATCCTTCGCAAATTGTTTATCGGCCTTCTTTAATTCCTCGTTAAGCATCGCTATCATTTCGTCTTTTTGTTTGATTAGAAGGTCGCATTTTTCTTTCTGATCCAATATTTCCTCATTTATCTGAAGCGGGTCGTTTTGATGTTGAATTAACTGAAAAGTGTAAAGTTTGCATTTACAAACGACCTCATTTTAACACCACGATAACAAGCTCGCGTCATTTGAACGTCGCATAAGGTGATTTTAACCAATAAATGACGTAAATATGACTTCCACGAAACGTCATAATATAACTGGCGAAAGCAGGGCGTCATTTCTAATTAGTTTCTTTTCCTAAAGATAAGAATGACGCAAATTTGATTGATTATTAAATACAATCGTAGGTACACCATCGGGAGTGGCCGTAAATATTATAACGTCAATGTTACGTCATTCCTTAGGTGATTTTAACGTAATAGACGTCAAAATGACATCAGCTTGCTATAGTGGCTTCACCATCTCTACTTTCTTACTGCCCACTTGTTTGAAATTTTATTAAACAATTCACTGGCCGCTGTAGCTTCATCATCTAACTGTCGAAGCACATTCTCCTTGTTAATTCCTTCAATTTCCCGCCTATCTACCTCCCTGGAAGCGTTTGCTACCCTTACGTTCGTAACGTATTCTTCACCTTTAAATGTGGTTAATTAAACATTAAATTGTATATCGATCGGTATTACGCAGTGGCGCAACCAGAAAATAAGTTCGGGGGGACTAAAAAAAAAATAGCGCCGCAAAGCGAAAAGTTTCTGGGTGCCACACCCTTTTTTCGATAATGATGCTTGGTTTTCAAGTAAGAAAAATAAAAAACACAATAGAAAATCACCAAAACAGCCAGACTCGTGTCAATTTTCTTGGAAACAGGTAGTTAGGCGACCCGAGCTAAGCTAGCTCAGGAGGGGGTGGCTACAGCCCGGTAGCCACCCCCTTGGTTGCGCCACTGGCAAAGAGTAGCACAACAATGTGGTATTACGGCATATTATTATTTGTAATTAATAATTGCTTTACTTATTACCTTCCAACAAATATTTCTCCAATAGCTCTGTACTCTTCTGAAGTTGATTTAAAATTTCTCCACTGTCCTCCTCGCTTTGAGAGGGTTTATCGACAGGGTCGTGGACATTTTGTCGACTACAATTTTAAAATTTTTACCTGTTAATCATTTATGCGGTGTATATTTTGTTGCCTATATAATTAGAATACCAACTTTTAACAATTCTTTTTTATAGTAAAATATTTAGGAATAGCTTATCCTCTAAACTGAAAGGAAATTGATGTTCAACTCGTAACCTTTTCTTTAGAGCCTCCCATCGCCTTTCAATTCTCAGTCTTCTAGCTAATTTTCTTTCTTGTGGATCTGCGGAAGTGACTTGTGGCTCTAATTCTTCACTAATAAGTGTACTATTCGCAAGACTTTTATGAAAAATCGACATTTCGAGTCAATGATTACCGATAAAGTATTTAAATGTTAATAATTGAAATAGACGTCGTTATGCAGAATCAAAAAAAGGCTTTTCGATCAATCAAATTTTCCCTCGCTTAGCAACGTGATCTGTGTTGGTAACACTGTGCGCTTTGACAGCTTTCTCTTTAACCAACTAGCGATGTTGCCGTCCCCAACAAGTTTACGCATAATTGTTACAATTTTTAAAATGTGAAATATTTATGTTAGTCTATAAAATAGGGTGAACTATTTCTGAAACGCTAAATATATTTAAACTAATACATGTAGTTTAAAATAAGCTAATATATCAGAAAAGTAAGTGAGATTTCCTATTCTGGAAGTCATTCTAAAAGGTCGTTTGAACAATTTGGCAACATCCAGTTTGACTGTTTGACAGCTTCCTTCAAAATCGAGCTATGGCGGTGAGTGCTACAAAAATTATATATTTAATTTTTTTCTTTAATCATCGGCTTAGGATATCAGTATAAAAAATATATTTTATAGCAGATTTATGCAGAAATCCTTGTTATATGTATCCAGTTCAATATTTTTACCATTCGTTTAGTAATTATGCCTTTAAATACAAGTATTCTACTTCGGGTTCTAGGTTTTTTGTTTACTTTATTTACTCGTGATTTTCATATTTTCTCTGCATAAAATTCCTTCTCATTCAATATTTTCCTATACTCTTATTTAAAGGCCTTAAACTTTAAAAAATATGTTTTCCCAACTTTGTTTTGCAAAAGCTAACCTATTTTACATTTTAGCCTGTAGCGAAGAAAGAAAAGAAAGAGACCAAGGGGGCCAAGGATAAAGCCAAGAACTGCATGAAAGAGTTGCACATTCGTAAATTGTGCCTTAACATTTGCGTAGGAGAAAGTGGTGACAGACTCACCAGAGCTGCAAAGGTAGGGTTTACAAACTTAATGTATTTTTAACAATACTGAGTTGGTTTAGTTACAGTTTTACCATCAGCCAGCAAAATGTTAATTATATGGTTTATTTTAGGTATTGGAACAGCTCACAGGACAGCAACCTGTATTCTCAAAAGCCAGATACACTGTAAGATCTTTTGGTATTCGTCGTAATGAAAAAATTGCTGTACATTGCACTGTAAGGGGTGCCAAAGCTGAAGAAATTCTTGAAAGGGGTTTAAAAGTACGAGAATATGAATTGAGAAGAGACAATTTCTCAGGTATGTACCATTTTAAGTATTGAGTGTTTCAGATGAAAGTTTAAAATTGCTCATTACTGTAAAATTTTAACCATTATACAGAATACATGCTTATCAACTCTTTTAGCATCTGGCAACTTTGGATTTGGTATCCAAGAACACATTGATTTGGGTATTAAATATGACCCAAGCATTGGAATCTATGGTTTAGATTTCTATGTAGTGTTAGGCAGACCTGGATTCAATGTTGCCCATAGACGCAGGAAGCAAGGAAAAGTTGGGTACTCACACAGGCTGAACAAAGAGGACGCCATGAAGTGGTTCCAACAGAAGTATGATGGTATAATTTTGGCTAGCAAGAAAACATAACTTGTGTGTCTAAAATAAATTTTGTTAAGGAAATTTGTGTTTTGTTTTATGAATGTTCCTTGCTTGTTTTTCACTGGTTTTTAGTTTATAAAATGATTTCTAATGCGTAAATATCAACCCCTAAAAGTGATAGAATACCTTTCTTAGTCTGTTTCAAAAGAAGAACTAGAAATAAATGTCAATAACAAGATGCATGTATTGTGTGTGTGTGTGTGTGTATCTGAGTTTTTTGGCACTGGTTTAAACCCATAAATGGCAATTATTATGCTGATGATCTTCATAAAATCACTAGCTTTGTAACTTCAGGTCTCTAATAAGCAGTGTACCAATTTAACATGTCAAGTTATGATTATAAAAGTTGATCCACATCATTTATACAAAGACAACATCATGTTTGGCAAAAATGTTACACTTGATGCTTTGCTATATGTTTTCATAGAGGAAAATTTAAAACTTACAATTGACAAAAGGTATTTGCTAGAGATGCATGAAAATAACAAAAACTTTTAACTCTGTTAATCTTGACCAGTTTGATAACTTGCTAACTCTATACTTGGGTGCCATTATTGTACTTACATGTAGGTATTCATGTGCCTGTAAATGGCTAGCATTGCTGGTCCAGGTATGTGTAAAATAAAACATTTATAATATTAAAGATATTCATTTTTATTAACAAAGCAATAATTCTTCTAATTTGACTACCCTCCCTATAATGTCATGTGTAAGGAAAGTCTTTGAGCCTATTGTACAATACTCCTAAAACTACATAAAAATTCTAACATTACTAACAATATTACAACACTGGGTAAAAAGAGTAAAGGCATAATTTGTAGGCCATTTTTTTTTGTTTTACACCAAAAATCTTAAATGAAAAAGGGTTTTGCCTAGGAATGTATAATTGTCTACTTACATTACAAAGACAAAATTTGTAAAATATATTATTTATCTCTATCTAACACTAGGGTATACCAAAAAAATTATAAATATTTCGCCAAATTTCAAAAATTAAACAGTAAAAAGTGGTTTCCTAAAATCTACAACTTGTTCAGATTGAATTTTACATTCTTGGTTCCTATTCGTGCAAATAACGTTTATTCTGGATCAACTTATTTTTATAAGGTCTAAATTATCAATGTCTAGTTACCTCTAACCCCAACTTATTCTAATCACCCTAGGATGACGTTACTAGGGGGCGGCAAAGTGACAAGTTTAGGTTATACTATACTTCATGTCAAAGTCATATTATGTTCTGGAATAGTTAATTATTGTTGTCATGGCAATTATGTGGCTGTTATCACAGGACTTGGATAATTTGAGCCAAAATGAGAAAATAACCAAAAAAGATAATAATTTTATTCTGGGGAATACATCAATCTTACAATATACAAGTCTTATTATTGGATTGCAAGTTTTTTGCTATCAGAATTGTTAAATTGTCATTTTTGTACTCTCTAAAAGCCAATATAATACATCTAGTTTCGCCACGACGATCGTCATGAAGTTCGTCACGATTTTCTTCAGGAATTTGTGTTGGGTTTCAATAAACGACTATGGTACCCAACAGTGTAATGTTAAGGGTATTGTTGTTGTTCATTATTTTATATTCTTTGTGTAAAAATTGTCAACAGATGAAGATAAAAATTAGTCTGTTTTGTGTCCTTATTATTCCATTTGGGCCGATGTTGCAATTCTGACTTCAGTCATTTTGTGACTGTCCCCACGACGAACTTCCTCACGAAAAGTTACTGTATTACATAATGAAAATCTCGTCGCAAAAAGACTTCATGCCGATCTTCGTGAAGAAAATCTAGGTAAAATACCCGCTTCAAGGCCCCCACAGATGCTCTATAGTGCATAGCATACCAAAATAAATGCTTGGAATTTTTAATGGAAGCCTTAACATCTTAAATACACACATCAGTTCAATTTTTAGGCCCAAAATCAATGTCTTGGTAGCAATAACAGCCACATAACTTTCATGGCAACAATTGTTCCAACAATGGAATCCTTAGAAGTTATCTTATAGTTAGTTACCAGGGCATTGATAATTTGGAAGCTAAAAATGCAAGGATAAGATTTCAGCCATTATTATAAAACTAAAATTTTTAATACATTTTTGCACACAATACTTAGATTGTAGTAACAGCCAAGATACCCTAACTTTTTTAAGTTCAGGAATGTAAATGATTCCCATTAGTTTATGGCTTAGATCCTGGTAGATCTCAAATTAAATTCTTTTAAATACCAAAATGCAAGCTGCATTTTAAATGCTTCCTACACATGTATAAGTATTAATTCAGACAATTGGAAACACAGATTGCCAGGTTTAAATTGTTATGGTGCAAATGGGGTTATGAAACACTGAATATTAAAATAATAGCAATCTGTTGTTAAAGTTCTTCTTAGTAGAAAAATTATTTTTTCTTCTGCTTTAACGGGCTTCCCCACCTTATTGCATTAATTTTCTCACCTAAGATATACAGTCCGACTGTAAGAACAAGACTCGAGGCAAAAAATGCTATTCTACTAGGCATATTTAAAATTTCTAAAATTGGATACACCCAAACGTGTGTGTATGAGTATATGTAGTGTATCCAAACCAGGTAGGATGCCATAAATATAGCTAAAATTGTCACCCCCACTTTCCTCGCTGGGTATTTTCTGTAAGTTGTCAATAACTCTACAAGAGAAAATATCATAATGTTGGTGTGCATCAGATGGTTCAACCAAGAGGGAAAGTATGCATCAAGAACTCTTGGAAAGATGAGTTCTCTGTCGATCAGATAGATGCCCCAGAATGTTATTCCTACAAACATTGAAAGAGGAAATGCTAAGGCTGGCAGCATCTAAAAAAGTGAAAAGTCAAGCACAGTCAGAGGAAAAAATAGAAAAATGAACAACTACAATATGCCTAAGTTATTAAAAATATACTTACAATATCCTTGACTCTCCTAATGAATGGAGTTCTCTTAGGGAAATTTTCATTTGTTCCAATGATATCATTGAAAAAACATATTGTGAAAAAAGTTGCTTGTAATATCTAAAAGAAGTAGAATGCATTATACGCTTAAGCATGATAGAATGTGGTAATGCATCAGAAGCCTAAACTATTCCTTACCGCGTCCCAGTACGTAAGAAACTTTAACTTATTGGTATAAAAAATGGAGTCTCCCATATCCTTGATCGAAACAGGAATCTTCACATAATTCCAATCATAGTAACAACCATACCAAAAATGTGCCGCTATGAGCAGATGCCCCACTTTCTGTACACTCATTGTAAACCCCAAAAGAGTAATAAAGGATGGAACCGTAACTTTACCGATATACCTAAATACCTACAATGTCGCGTCGTCATCCACTAAAAACTTTGGACCTATCGTTACAAGAAATAACCTTTGGACTAATATTAAGAATTTTTATCGTGGTTCTAAAGAGCTTTAAGTTAATAATATTGATATGATTAATTGATAATCATTTGTTACTGGGTATGCGAGATTTTTTTACGTTCACTCACTGATATAAATTATTCAAGGTTTTTTATTAAAGTAAGGTTATGATTCTTCTATTTTGTAGCCTTTCAACAAGTATGTTTGGTTGCCTAATGCCGAAGGTCATAAATGCAAAACGCGGTGTTTCCACGAACTAAACTATCGGTAAATCCCCGTACTGAGCTTAGTGGATCATTCTCCAAGAATATAGAGGAAACAGGGAAAGTCTTGAAACAAAATTCACTGACAAGCGAAAAAACAATTTTATTTTTAAATATAATTTATGCATTATTATAGCGGCGTTAGTCTTAAAAATAACATGATAATAAATAATTGTATCTAATATTTAGCTAAAATTCTACAGTCTTTCAAGGGGTTCACTTTATACAGACTGTTTCTTTTTTCTAAAAAAAATGCAAAAATTTACATCTATATATATCTTTCACAATTTTTTTTAAACCATCACACTATAAAAGCAAATCCTTCAGTCTTATTTTAACCATAAATATCAACACATTTCTCATATATCACTTCATATTTCGGTAAATTATTGTCAATTGTCTTGCATTTTTTACACAAACATAAATAATTTTGAGATCTTTTTCTAGGAAGTTCCATTTTTGCATTTTTCTTCTAGAGAATCCAAAAATGACCGAGGATTATAACTGGGTCGTTCACCACCTAATTCTGCAGGTAAGATATCCCTAAAATATAACATTATTTTCAATGCCTCTGGAAAGAAATATACATACCGTGTATCCAAAAAGTCTCTAAACGGTAAAATATCTCTAGAAATACAAGTTGGATCCAAAAAAAAAAAAACACATCCCTAATAATTTTAAAAGCGCTATCCAATGATATCAAACGCGACCCCCCACACCTACCCCTTGTGGTGGGACGGGGGCAACTTTAAACTCTTAAAGGGATAGTACCCCTATTTTTTATTGCAAAATCGGATTCTATACGATATATATTACGTCAAGTTTGTCTGAAACGTTTTTTTCCATTTGTGACAACTGTTTCCAGACTTTTTGGACACCCGGTATATGTCGAATTAGACATAAAACATAACAAATCCAAAAATGTATACGTCAACCATTAGCGAAAATATAATACGACTTCGGTCGCTCACAATTTTCACTTGTCAGGACGCAATAAATAGGAACGGTAGCTCGTATAGGGAAACAAACTAAGTACTTATATACCTACCTATATACCCTTTTTGAACAAGAGATGGCTTGAAATAAGTATCTATTATTAAAAATTCCCTGTGCAAGGTACATCAAAACTACGAAGGCGTAGAAAGGCCACCAGAAAGAAAAATAGTATATTAAAGTACATGTTTTATAAAGCATCATCTTATAGCACGCGTCCATGTTAAAAAACGAGCCGCTTGCGGCGAGTTTTTTAACGGGACAAGTGCTCTAACTGCTTTATAAAACACGTACTTTATACTATTTTTTCTATTTTGTATTTTTTTCAATAAGAAAATACATATTTAAAAAGAAAATCAACCCTTCAAATTTTGTAAATTTGTGTGTCTAAATTCTATGTTGGTAATACTCTAAATTTCTTTTTATCATAGTAGCCTTGACAATAAATAATATTTTCTTTGTGTCATTGTCACGAAATTTGATTTAATATTTCATAGAGTTGTTCATAATTATAATTAAAAAAATATGGAGCATGATAATCTAAGTTTAACTCCCCCTGAGTTAAGGGATATTGCTAATAAAACGATAAATCAACTTTTACCAGAGAAATCCCGAAAACTTTCTTTTCTCATGGATCACAATAACAGGAAACGTCAGACGTCAACAGAATAAAACATTTAAATATAACCAATGCCAACTTTTAAAAAATAAAATTCGGAGTTCGAAATGGATATATTTCGAACTCGCTAGCGCGTTCGAAATATCTATTTTTCGAGACAAAATTAGAAAAAATATTTTAATCTCGGAATTCCAACTTAAATCTCGGAATTCCGACTTTAATCTCGGAATTCCGACTTTAATCTCGGAATTCCGACTTTAATCTCGGAATTCCGATTTTATTCTCGGAATCCGACTTTATTCTCGGAATTCCGACTTAAATCTCGGAATTCCAACTTTATTCTCGAAATACTTTATAAGATGATAAAAACACCAGTCTAATTATAACCAAAAATCAGGTACACCTACTTTCCGAATCCATGGTGTAATATGTCTAGGGCTAAACTTAACTATTCCATGGAACTTTATTTTACAGTAGCACTTGCATATCACACTGTATTATAATATGTAAGGTATGACATTCTAACCTTAAACTCTTAGTCCTGACATTACTTTCCAAATTCCGAGTTTAAACTCGGAATTCTGAGTTTTAAGTCGGAATTCCGAGATTAAACTCGAAATTCCGAGATTAAAGTCGGAATTCCGAGATTAAACTCGGAATTTCGAGATTATACCCGGAATATTACACAAAATATTTCTTTCTTTCGGGTGGCTCTTCTACGCTTTCGTACAAAACTGTTATCAGATCTGGATTTCGCATCCCAAAAAAAACCCTTAATAATATTAAGATAAATATTGGAAAAAAGTTAAAAAAAAATAACTATGCGCGTACTCCGTCGAAACCCGGTGCTTTATTTTTGATGTTGAGGTTATGTATTGTGCTTTTTCTTTCATTGAAAGTAATGTTTTGGATTTCACTATGTGAGAAAGGAATATGCTTATATAAAGCTGAACCACTTTGGCGATTCGCACGTCTCTTAGAGGATTGATGAAAGGGTTGTCGGAAAACTGGTTGTAAAAATGATCTGCAGTCATTTCGATGTTTTCAGCTGGTTCTGAGATCGCTGCGTTTGTCACTGCCATATTTTAACTTATTCTTATAATCTCTTGTAATTTCTTAACAACTTATTACTTCCCTATACGTCTCTGTTGATTTTTTTAAACTATGAGATAGTAAGACACTGACTTTTGGTTGGTAGTTAGGCAATACCCTGAGGCTTTTCACGCTATGGTCAAAGCTTGATGGCTATATATAGGGTGATCTAAAAATACAGGTATTTTGGTTACCTACTTGAAAAATGTCTAAAAGTTCATTTTTCCAAACGAAACACTCTGTATATTTTTACTGTTTAGCTGTTAAAGTTCACCATTCATTTATGTATACCATACCTAAACCTAATTGGCCAAGTTTCTGACTTATATAAGATTTATTTGAAAAAGTTACTGACATTAATTTTTTTTGTCAATGTTTTATTGTCTGCATATGTGTCTGTTTTATTTTAGATCCCTTAGTAAAAGTGGCATTATTATGCGGCACAGTTAGAAATTCATAATAAGGAATTCACGACCTTTAACTTGATACCTCTCTCGACCAGATCGCCAAGAGTTGTTTCTTAAAACTTTTAGAGTCCAGAGTAGGTCGACCTAAAGACGTCCCTTTGATCCCTTAACTAATAAAAAAAAACGTCTTAATTATAATCGAGATTCAGAAGTCGTATTCGTCTCACGTAGGTACGTCACCTTGGACAACTCCTCTTCTACTTGTACTTACCGGTGAATCAATTCATGTAGATTACTCAAATTATTTCCATGACTAAATATTCGTTCTTTAATTTGTTCTTTTAAAAATGGTTTCGTTACTGTTAAGGCTGCGTCTACATACCAAGGTTGCCCAATAAAATGTATCCCTTTAAATCTTGCAGGAAAGCAATCCTATATAAACCATAAAATTTATTAAGTGAATATACAAGGTGTTCAAGATAAGAATGGGATAGCATTGGAATCTTGCATGGCAACGGTAGGAATTACAATGTTGGTTAAATTAGGAAAAAGTTGCCACATTTAAATACCTTTTACATGGTGTTTACAAAAGTAAATATATTTTTTAAAAAAGAATTTTTTGCTATATTATTTTTAACATTATTTCAACAGATATAAAAAAATTAAAAATACTTCTTAATTGTCACTTTTTAAGCTGAACAAGAAAGCCTTTACAGATTTTCAGTACGACGTTTCGTTTTTGAAAAAACATCATCAGCTTTTTTTTTTTAAATACGGTCCAATTTTTTTTTTGAACGCCGTTTTAAACTCTAAAATAGTTGATGTAGGTATCACTTGCAATGATTTAAACATGTTTTTAGCTATCATAGATTGTCAATAGTAATATGTTAAGTGCATGTAAAATTGCTGAAAATCATGCATGAAGGTTTGTTGCCCTAGAAACAGCTTGAATGCATTTTTATTGTTATTTACCAAAAAGTGCCCGACCGAAGGGAGGGCACTTTTTAAGGTAAATAACAATAAAAATGCATGAAAGCTGTCTCTTTAGGGCAACAAATCTGAGTGCATGATTATCAAGCCATTTTACATGCACGAAATATATTTTTTAGACTATTTCCTGAATCATTTTGATAAATTGACGCGAAATTGTCAAAGCAGAAATTTCAACTTGTTGTGACAGTGACGGTTATTCTCGTAGGTAACCAACAATGAAAAACCAGAAGAGTGCAATTTTCAGCTCAATCGCGACCGAGGGCTGATTTTCACCGAAAATCAAGTGAAAAGCGCATTGTAGTTACAGTATATGAGGGAAATAGTCATTAAAATCTAACAAATAAAGTCATACTATCATAAAACCATACAATAAACATAGTGGGCCTTGAAAGAAACATTCGTCTTTATTGACAGTTTACTGTCACAATACAAAATCTAATAAGGTACGCGGACTTTCAGTTCATTTAAAAATGGTTGTACATTTCTCTTTTGAGGAAAAGTTTGATATGTTGCAGTGTTACATTTTATTCCACAGAAATACTGGACAAGCTGAGGAAATGTATTTAAATAACTACCCGGAAATCACAGCCGAATAAAAAGATGTTTGGAAGAATGGTTGCCAATTTACTGCGGTATGCAATTACTAGAAACAAACCATGTACAAATTTCGAATCTGCAAAGAGCTAAGACCGGGAGACGACGTACGACAAAGGACATCTTGTGAATGGTACAGACAATGTCAAAATGATAAAAATTTTGTCAATAAAATTTTATTTTCTGATGAAAGTATGATAAGCAACGGAACGGAATCTGTAACAGAAGAAATACGCATTATTGCTCCATAGAAAACCCACGATTGTACAAAATGTCTAGGCACCAACATCGTTTTGATGTCAATATATGGGTAGTATAATTTTGGGAACAAAGATAATTGGCCAACATTTTACCACGGAACACTAAATTCAGAGCGGTATCAAAGTTTACTGCAGCATTGTTTGGAAGAATGGTTCGATAATAACTTACCACAAGCAGAAATAAATAACTTTTGGTTTCAACAAGATTGAGTCCCCGCTCATAGTTAGAGAATTGTTCCAGAGTCAGCTTTTTCTTGGCCTGCACGTTCGCCTGATCTTACTCCTTTGGACTTTTATCTCTGGGGGTTCATCAAAAACTATGTGCACCAAAGCAGTTTTCAAGGAGAAAAAATTAAGCCCACCTGGTTTTAGAAGCATTTCAAACGATTGTACCACATGTACCTACTTAACAATGTTTTTTCCCTAATTTAACCAAGATTGTAATTCCTACCGCTTCCAAGGTTCCAATGCCATCCCATTCTTATCGTGGACACCCTGTATATTATAATATTAAACCCAAAAATCGAGAAACTTATTTACTTACCTGTAGCCCCTCAATCATCAACCTTAACACTGAAGGTTTTAAATATGACGTTTGCTTGTACGAGAACTCCGTCCAATCAACTATAACTACAAAACCATTTGCCTGATTGTGAATTTCATTAGTTAAATGTTCCAAGCAAACGAGCATCGCCCTATATATGGTTAAGAGGCTGTATGTGCAGTCCCAGTTGCTTCCTGTAAGAAGTAAGACACATCGTCCTTTACGGTCCTTGTCCTTAAGGACTCCTGGTAGTCCTAAAAATAACAATTTTTAGAAAAAGTCAGACAGCAGAGGCATGTTAACAAACCATTTTCTAAAGCGCGTTTAATATCGCCAGCGTTTAGGTGCAACTCTCTAAAAATCTCAGGATTTCTTTTCCTGTACCAGTAAAAGTTCTTTAACAGTTCGAAACTGTCTTCTAAAACAAACTTCCTGGCAAACAAAAATTTTTGTAGGCTCTTCTCGTCTTGCGTTATATTGTTTTTAAACTCGAAATCGTCACAGCTTTTTATAAAGTCCCTGAATGCCTTGATTGCCACGTCTCTATCACTGGAGGTAAAATTTTTGTAAGGCGTTTTATTTACATTTCCGTTAATAATGTCGCTACTTCGAAAACCATAGTCGACGTACTCCGCCATTTTCATAGACTAAAAAATTACAACGTGGATTAATGGAGGCTGCTTTGTTTATTTTCGGATTAATTTATGTCTATTAGTCTATATGATGCTGGTGGAAGTGATTATAAAGATAAGGGATTAGATTTATTACTTATAAAGTATATTATAATTGGCTTAATTAAGTTAATCTGGAATTTTTTGTTAAAGCAATGATATCGGTATGCAAAATTTTCCTAATAAAATAATAGTTATTTTTAAGAAAAACGCTTGATTTAAATTGTTGTTCATCTTTCTGTAATATTTTTAACCCCCCTCCCTCCAACCCCTTGACCTATAGCTACCCCAACTGTTTTTTTAAATGGGAACCTAAGTCACATGGGGGCTTAATAAAAAGATCTGCAAAAACTCAATACCATGGTACAGGGTGTTTCCTTAAATTTTGACAGCTTCTAGCGACTTTATTATTCCAGATGATTCCAAAATTGTTCAGATAAAAATTGTAGGGTATCATCCAAACAGTCCGAATTGACACTTAAAAAAACAATTCAGCATCACTGGTGAACTTTTTGACTTATTGTATACTTTTTTTTTAATAGAACACCCTATACATATATTGCGTGTTTATTGGATAGCGCTTAAAATTCTCTTTTCAAAAATATATAAGTTGCCTATAATTTTATTATATTTTCGAGGTAAATAACTAATTAGGACTTTAAATTTTGTAAAATTAATTTAAATGTGTGTTTGTAGAAAATCCTACTTTCTCAACTGAAGATGCCAGTAAATATTTCAATAGGTCTAAAAAGAAAATTAGTACTACCCTTCGTAAATATGGATATCATCGATACAAAATTTTACCTGTTCAGAAGTTGACGGAGGAACAAAAAGTTAGGAGGCAAAATTTCTTCAGAGACATGCTTCAAAGAAAAGTAAGGGATAACGATTTTTTTAAAAAGATATTATGGAGCGATGAAGCTACTTTTACCACGGCTGGGATGTTTAACAGGCGAAATAGTCATTTATGGGCATTAGAAAACCCCCGCGGAATGTATGAAATTAAATTCCAAGGCCGAAGAGCAGTTCATGTCTGGTACGGCATTCTCAACAATCAAGTTATAGGTCCTATTTCTTACTAATTTAATTTAAAAGATGAAAGATATTTAGAGTTCCTTGAGAACGAGATAGAAAATTATTTGGAAAATTTGCCTATTCGTCAGTATAATGACATAATCTGGCCCGCAATTCTCTCGACAATCGATATCCCTTAAGGATCGGTAGAAATGGCAGCATTGGGTGACCACCCAATAGCCCTGATTTAACAATTTTAGATTCTTTCTTTTGGTGTTACGTGAAAAACACAGTATATAAAGAACGAAGCGCATCGCTGGAGGAGTTACGCATTAAAATTATAAATTGCATAAATAATTTAGTCGAGGAACAGCCCCATTTTATTATGAATGCTATTGATAAAATAAAAGATTATTACACAAAGTGCCTAAATAATAATGGGGGCATATAGAAAATTTGTAAAAACTTTATCTAGTTAATGTTAAATCAAATTTTTTATTGTTTTTGGTATTAAAATTGTTGATTATTTTAATGGTTACTGTGATTTATTTCGTATAGTAAATTAGTAATATTTTGATTTTTTAATATCGGATATTTCAACAATGGATGAAATAATTATAGGCAACTTATATATTTTTGAAAAGAGACTTTTAAGCGCTATCCAATAAACCAATAAACACATAATAATGTCATAAATAAAAAAAATATCAAATTTATGTTTTCATAGGCACTCCATTATTTTAATATTTACTATTGTAACTGTGTTACATCTCAACGAAAAATAATGAAATAATACAAATCTAAATAAAATCCAAAAATTCTGATTCCAATAAAGAAAATCTGATTTAAAAAAAAATCAGATTCTTTTGATTTTTTTTTAAATCATGATCTTTGCCAACCCTGCTACATCATTTATATTTGATCATTACATTTAAGAAAGGATAGCTTATTTGTGCCTTTAGTAAATGGAATAAAATATTCTTTTTTGCACAATTTTGTTCCTTATCACCTTTTATCAGGCGCGGATCCAGGGTTTTCTTCAGGGGGAGGGTTTAAAAGTTCAATAGCACCGAAGACTAAAAAAATTAGCGCCTGAATTTTTTTTGAACCACGCTTAAATTTCGTCAGATCAATAAAAGTTTAAAGAACGAAACTAAAAAAAAATTAAAGTTCGCATTTATCAATTTCGTAGAAAATAAATGTTCACTAAATAAGCTTCATGGGGGCAGGGGGCTTGAGCCCCTATAGCCCCCCCCCCCTTCGGTCCACCGCTGCCTTTTATTGTAAGCAAATGTTAGTGTTTGGGTAGAGTTCAGTTCCCTATAGTTCTGTGTTTTTGAGTTATCAGAAAAGTAGCGTATTGAAATTTTAATATTTTTTTATGCTAAATCACATCACTACAGGATTAATCCTTTATGGCGCTCTGCGAGCGGTGCCTGTGCGCAGGAAACGATTCACGTTGGTCTTGAATCTTCGGAGATTATACTCGTTAGGGAACACGGCCTCAGAGAGTTCGTCCCAGAGTGATGACGTTCTCCAAATGAGAGAATTTTTAAACAGTGTCGTTCGAGGGACACTAAGGTGAACCACGTACGGGTGGGCTGCAGTGGCTCGTCGTTTCTACAATGGAAATATATGAATTTTATTCAGCACTTTTAAACAACACAATATAATGAGTTCCTGTAAATATAAAACTATGGATGATGAGCAATATCGCACCAGAAATGATTTTTCTAGATAATGTGTTAAAAAAGTGCGCTGTTTCAGTATTTTAAACATAAAAAAATATGAGAAAGAAATTTCTACACGAAAAACATACAGAAAAGTGGCTTACATTGTGAGTAGCATTGATGTAAGTATCCAAAACCATTTTAGCTGGTATATGCAATGCACACTTGAACTATATACTATATAATATATTTGGAAACTATAGGCACCGATTTAATTCTGTGTCCTAGAACGTTTGTATTTTCGAGAGATGAACCGACAATGAACTAAATTAAAAAGATAATAAAAAAGCCACATAAAACAAGTCAAACGTTTTATGGTAAGCTTATCTATTCATAAATCATAAAACACTGGGTATGTCTGCAACTATATAAGGAACGTAAATATTGCTCATTGTAAATTCTCCTTAAAAAAATGAAACACATTTTAGAAAAGGTGATTTTTAGCTCTTAGCTTCAGCTAAGAATATTTACTTTGTATGTAAAGTTCAGACTAAAAAAAATTGAACCCTTTGTTAATCATAAATTCTGCATATAGCACAAGCTAAAAGGCAGGATTTATAAAGTTTAATAAACTAATAAAAAATTAGTCAGATATTTAAAAAGAAATTGTGTTCTGTAAACAATAACAGGTAATAAAGAAAAGACTGCATGTAAATAATTAAAAAAATATGTAGGTACGTCACGGATTTTCTGTCCGTTCACCCAAGATGCGGCTTGTTATTGACTGGATAACTTATTTCTTTAAAACATGTAAAGCTAATTATATTTTACTAGGATAATTATTACTGAATTAACCATTTCCGTTCCACTATCTTTAGTGACATACCCACCAAAACACGAATTAACAGAATTGAAATCCTGTCAGTATCTAGACTTTTTTTGGCTTCTATCCATCGTTACTTCTTTTCAGCAGAGCAATTAACTTGAGAAATTTACTCTTATCGGTATTATTTTTTAAGTTGAGCATGGTCTTTAGCATGGAATAATGTGCACAAAGCGTTGAAGGTGAGAAAGTCCTGGTTTCGCTATGAAAAACAGGAGTAGGGACTATTATAGATTTCCTTTATTAGACTATCCAGAACAGATCAAGAATACTCTGAAAAACTTATACAGCAACGTTTCTTAATCTTTTTGATAAGTAGAGCTCTTTTTAGTACCCACTTTTAACGTGAAACCCCTGGTCTGTTTAACTAGAAAATATGGTTGTAATGCAGCAGAGTATTTTCTGTAAATAAATTATTTGCGACCATTTAAATCATATTTATTTACTTCAAAAAAACACCGAAAATTTCTTAAGATAAATCTTCAAAAATACCGGTTACAAAAATTTGAAATTTTAGGGGTCGATTGTGAAAAATTCAACAATGAAAAGTTAACCGGCTTTATGTCAATCGGACTTTCGGTTCAGCAGGAATATTTTTTTGAATATTACCTTGGGAAAACAATTAAATTGCGAATAACTCAAAAAATATGTGAGATACGAAAACCCTGGCTTGTTTTCTTTTGTAGAAAATGTAATATTACATTCTCTATAAACGATCTAAAAGAAAGGTCTTTTGACATCTTGTTGTAATTCACATAGCTTTCAAGATACATATAGTCAAACTAACCACATATTGAGAAATTTAATTTTTCTAAACCGAATAATACCTTGAAGTATGTAGGAAGATAGGAAGGCATGATCAACCGAGTTTTTTTGAAATACCTTAGGAGTGAACTGCAAAAAGACCTCTTGTCATTTGTTA
The DNA here is from genome assembly GCA_963920685.1 of Polydrusus tereticollis. Classification (NCBI taxonomy): domain Eukaryota; kingdom Metazoa; phylum Arthropoda; class Insecta; order Coleoptera; family Curculionidae; genus Polydrusus; species Polydrusus tereticollis. The sequence continues at coordinate 8,073,876 of OY987333.1, read as the reverse complement.
GTATCAAGCATAGTGTTCGCGTTACAAGAATATTAAATAAAAAAAAATTGAAAATTAGAAGGTACGACCAATACCTTTTATGAAAAATAATAAATTTCCAAAAGTCTTCCGGTACTTATTTTTTCGTATCTTGCGTAATTTTTGGATTCTAACCAAAAGAAGTCTGCTTATACATGAAAAGTATAGAGCAGGGTACCTATACTACCTGTTCATTCTAAAGAAGGCGTTAATAGTTATTGTTTTACTTTTTTGAATATCATATCACAACTTTCGACATGCGATGAAGTGGCTTTTATTTTTTTCTCGAAAACGAAGCAAGATACGGAAAAATATCAAAAGACAGAGAAGTTGTATTTTTAGCTGTTTAGCCCTAAAGTAACATAAAATTTTCAAAACCAGACTTTTTAGGACATGTTTATATGAACTTGAATTTGGTTCAGAAATGAGCCCTCCGAATTACGGCCTATCATTAAGTAACACCCTGTATACAGAATTAATCTTACATGTCATACCTGCTTATTTCTTTCTGACAGGATTAAAAACATCACAAAATTTCATTGCGTTCCACAAAAACTAAGTGAAACTTTTATTTCCGAACCGCACTTTTCAAAAATTCAAAATGCACTGTAATTAAAATTGTCTTTATGATCTAATTTATATGGAAAAATTGCAACATTATTTGGTTTCTACTGACTATGAAGTCAGTTACATCGATTAGATATTTATGACTGTAATTTAATTTTAATATTTTTGATATTGCTTATCATTATATTATCATTTTTTGCCACAACTTTTTGGTCACCTTGAAATTAAAGGGAGATTAGATATGTTACCTGTATATTGTATATCGATCAGTTATGAAATTGTTGATGGCTGATGGGTGAATGTTGCAATAGTTAATAAAATAGAAAACCCCCTCTGTATAGATACATTTGTGCATGCAAGTATAAACTCAATTTTAAACAAATTTTAACAATAATTGTGTAACACAGGCTCGACATAGTCGAGAATGACCGGATATTCAAGGTGAAATAAATAAATGAAACAAATCATGCATCAAAATTAAAGTTTTCTACTTACAGCTAAAAGTAGGTGCCCCCCCTAAAATATCAGACACAAAACCTACCTATTTAGACATTACTTGACTTGCTCACAAATAAATAAATAAAACCAGCAGGAATATAATTACTGGCCTTTAGTTTCATTTGGAACTGGTTAGTTGCAGTGACTCACAATATTAACTTTCGTTTAGCCGACCGTGGGCTAATGCGGTACGACCACGAACCATGAAGACACAGTTGGAGAGAGAAGTAATGGATCAATTTCCATCCTAATAGGCATTCGTGTTAAAAAACACGCAGCTCTAGCAGAGGGTCCTAAAGGATTCGCTTGTCTGCGATCACAAAACAAATTTAGGTACTTCCTACCTACGCGGGCGCCACCTTATCAAGCATCATTACTTTTCTTCTTGATTGTGCCTAGACATATACAGGATCCATTGTAGAAGGGATAACCACGATGGTACCAGAAGCAGAGCAGCACGACTAACCATGAGTTAAACCGGTACTACGTAGTTCTTTTCTTGATCCCTCAGGTTTTTAATTACTTACTTACGTTTTTTTTCAACGTAAATCGATGATTATTTGGTACCCGTAGCGGTACGCACGACATAGTCTAGCCTGCATGGGCGCCTTCCTGCAATATCAAAAATAGTAAATAGCCTATTAATATTTCTGCATTATATCGGGTGATAAAAAGTTTATGATTCGCATGTCTTTATGCGATGACAATTACTTTAATTAAAAATCAACGGCAATTTGCCATTAGTCCAATTAACATGTAATTTTCTTTATTCGTCCTCTACTTTTAAGAAATATTAGAAGTCACTTTATTATGAAATACATAAAATACCTTTTAAAACTTGGTATGCAGTATACTCCGGTAAACCAAAATAATTGGCAGTGACTCATTTTTACCGGTGTGTGCAAGACGTAAGGGGAACGCCAATTCCAGAGGCGTGTCATTTTAAACAATAATAATTCAAAACATATATGAATTTTTTGTTTATTATTATAATATATTTACATTTACTATAATAAATATAATATTATAAATTAAACTGAAAAATAAATTAAGCTTTTACATCTGGTGATCTAATGAAGTAATTAGAGAAACTAAATTACGCAGGTATAAAATCCAAAAAAAAAATAATAAAACAACGGTATATGTTATTTTCCTAATGTTTTTATTATACTACATAATAATAGAAACATATAATAGTGGATTAAGGGCAAAACCTAAACCTAAATTATAAATGTTTATAAATTTTCTAACTATTGTTACCTAATGAACACTAATTGATAATAATTTGACAAATTATATTCCACGCCGACATTAAAAAGTGTTATAATGACAGTACGTTACAATTTTAAATCCATTATTACCATATTACAGCGATTATTCACTATCTGACGATGAAAGCATTTCATTACTGTCGCTACTGCTGTCATCTGCAGGATTTATAATAATAGGTTCTACCATGACTTCAACGCGTACATCTAAGTCCCACATTATTTTTTCTACGCCCTCGACATGTAATACGCACTTATGCCAATCTGCTGCTTGTACATTCGCTATTGCCGTTTTTAACAGATCTTAAACATCTTTTAATTTATATATAATACGCGGTAAGATGGATTTAAACCAATCTTCAAACACTCCCCAGTTCATATCTTCATGATAATCACTGGTTTTACGAGATTCAAACACGTTTAACCCACCTTCAGGAAAACCAGAATCACTTCCGATGTGAGTTATAATTAACCGACGACCTTTTCCTGAAGGAGCTTTTAATCCAGTGGACAGTCCATTGATAAAGGCGTTACGTGCATCTTTAATGTTGAGATCTGGCCAAATGTTATTCACAGCACCTTAATTCAACCATGTCTCGCCCGTAAAGTAAATTCTTTTCCCTGCACAGCGATATTGTTGTATTTCTTCTAGATACTTTCTACGCCACAATACGATTTCTTCCTTTTCCACCAAAAGACTTTTGCGATTTCGTTTTAAGAATCGAAAATTCAATTCTCGTAGTATACGCATTAGAACTCTTCGTGAAATTTTTTGCATATTTTCATCCCTTTCAATTTCGGCAGAAACTTTTTTTAAATTCGAAAGTTCATTTTGACAAAAAAATGCATGCACTTTCCGACGAATGGCTACCTTTGTTTGCTGATCAGTAAAAATCTATTCTGCTGCATCAGTGAATGATATTCCACTGTGTGTGCTTAGAATTCCCTCATACACATTTTTTACCATTGTATGCTCCCCAGGTTTTAAATGACGTCGCTTTGTAACTTGTTGGTTACTATCACTTGAAGAACTCGCCTGCATTATAATATTTGCTGTTTTGAATAACCACCAAAATAATAAAACTGAATTGCTAATATCCTCATGATTGAAACTTGTCTACGACACTGAACATTGGTTAGAGGCGATAAAAAAGCGCGCGAGCGCCTTTAGATCAGCGATTCCTAAAGTGGGTTCCGCGGAACCTACGGGTTCCGTAGAAAAGTCAGCAGGGTTCCGCGGAATTATTTATTTTTGGCTATTAATTAATACTACAGTTAAGTACAAATATTATTTTAAAATACCGCAAAATATATGATGAGAAAAACTCATTACTTTTATGTTAGTAGGTTAACGAAAATTAGAAAAAATTTTCAGCTTACACTTACACAAAAAACAAATTCAGGTCGAGATTGGATGCTACCCCAGATATGCGTATACACAACTGTCGGACATAGTACCGAACTATAAAGCAATTATTAATAAAACAGTGAAACAATTTCATTCTTCACATTAAATATTACCATATTTTATTGTTTGCGCCGTTTTTTTAATTCAGGTGTATAAAATACTGTAAAATATTATATTATACGTAAACACCTTAAAAAAATTAATGTTTAAAAAAAATATATTGGCGTTTATATTTTACATTTTCTTAATTTCTACATTTTTTTGGTTGAGCTATCGAAACGTACAATTTCAAAGTTATGATAGTCCAAAAAAGGGCGTGTCATCCAAAAATTTTTCGCCTGCGCCGCATTTTCTAACCGAGAAAGAAAGGTAGAAAGAAATAGAGAAAGATATGGGGTTCCACAAACTAAAAACTACTTGCTGGGTGTGCCGTTATCTTTAAAGTTTGGGAACCCCTGCTTTAGACATGGGTTTTTCCTACCTGCGTTGCCAAATTAAGTAAAACAGGTACCGTAGGGTGAAAAGGAAAAGGCCCTTAATGACATGCCGATTTTGGTACATTTTATGAGAATTTAAATGAAATATTTTAAAACCTGGCAACATGTAACGACTTATTAATGCACAATCTTCCCAAGCGGTTTTGAATGCTTTTATTTCAGTTAAAAGTGTGTGAATCAATGTTAATTATTTTCTCCGCATTCCGTCAATGGTGATAAGAACAGTTTTGTCAATTATTTTGGGATTGTAGTATAATTGATTATAAAAATGCATAAGATAAGACAATTAATATTTTCGATAAGAACACCAGTAGCTATTATATCCATAATACATTTTGTGAGCAATGCCAATACGTATTTTTGCTTGGGCTGTTGTGTATCTGAAAGTACCATTATTTACTTCCGGTGTATTACCTACTAGGTATATATCGTATGGTTACATTTTTACACCAATGACAACAATGGAAATATATTAATAGTATAAAATCATACCTTAATTTGCGACATGTTTAAATTGTTGATGAGCACAGGAAATACATAGTCAAACCATATTGGTATAATAATATGTTTAAAACATAAAAAGTTTACCAGCAATATTCAGCATTGCCGTCAAGTAAGCTAGGTGGTTCTTCATAACTCTAATTTTTTTTTAAGTTTTGCCATTCCCTCAACTAAAACCCGTGGCAGCTCCCGTATAACGGCTGCAAAGCTGCAGAACCACCAAATAACCAAAAGCATCAATTTTATTAAATAAGTACGGCACGTAATTTCAGGAGGTGATTCCTTATGACAGGCCCTATTTTACCAAAAGGCACATAAGGCCCGGGCCTTAGGCCTGGTGGAAGGTGGGGCCCGAAAAAGGCTTAAAAAAACATTAATTAATAACCATTAAGTTTTTATCAAAAAATGGGTTATCATTTTATGGTTCCACGACTAAACTTTTTACAAAAGGGAATGGTAACTATTTAGGCTCGTTGGAATTCCTTAGTGAGTTTGACCCGTTTTTATCTGGACACCTCCAGAACAGTAACATAATAGTAACATTGGAAGTGGGCATGTTAACTATCTTTCTTTAACCATTTGCAATGAATTTATCCACCTTCTTGCAAATGGTTAAAAAATGTTATCACAGAATTGCAAGTGGCAAAGTACTTTTCCATTATCGTCGATTCAACGCCCGATATTTCTCATATCGATCAACTAATTGTCATTATAAAATATGTATTACCTAATGGTATACCAGTAGAAAGGTTTTAAGGTTTTGTGGCAATATTTTTTCATACTGCAGAAAGTCTATCAAATGTTTTACAAACCAAATTAGTGAAATAAAAATAGCGTTAGTAGAGCTAAATGATGATGCAAACCAAAAAAAGTCCATCAGAACAGAAGCTTTAACATTTCCTCTAATGACCCCCAGGAAATGTTAAAATCTTTAATTGATAACAATATTTTGTTAACCTTCTCTAACGTTGAGGTATTGTTGCGAATATATTTAACTATTCCTATCAGTAACGCATCCGGCGAGAGATCATTTTCTACATTAAAATGGGTAAAATCCTATTTAGGAAACTCATTGAATGAAGAAAATGTTTTATCTTTGGCCATTCTAAACGTAGAAAGCGATATGCTCGATAAATTAGAAATAGATGCTATCATTGATAAATTTTCTGAAATGAATGTACGTAAAAAAATGAATTAGGTAGATGTTTCTTTTTATTATTAACCCTTTATTTAATTCGTTGTTCCTCAGAAGCAGAAGTTTTTTTTTATTCATTTTTTGTTGTGTTGTTAATTTCCAATTGGAAATTTTGTTCAAGTGTCGTTTAAATATAATTAGTTTTTTATATTATCTAATTTATGTTGTTATCAAATAAGAGTTTCTATTTAAATTTTTATAATTATTAAAACCATTTTTTAATTAATTAATTGAAAATTTAGTTTTAACTAGACATCTTTTATCATAAAACTTAACAACAAACTGAAGGTGCCAAAGGTAAGCAGAGAAATTCTTATTGGAAAGTCATAAGATATTGGGGGCCCGGAGGTTTATTTGGGCCTTGGGGCCCAACTACATTAAAAATAGACCCTGCCTTATGATATTCTAAGAGAAAAAGTTCATATAAACATGTTTCCGGAGTTGCCCCATTTTTGATATACAGGGTGTTAAACGTTTTTCAAAAAAATCGTTTTTTTATCATTTTCTTAAATATCCTTTTCCCAATTTTATTGAAATTTGGTACCGTTATTCATAATGATAAGGGGCTTAATTATCCCTGACTAGATTAAATTTATTAAGTCCAGTGGCGTCCCGTTGAGCACCTTAACGAGTATTATTGACATTTCGGATTTACAACTAATAATACAACTTTTTTGTTTTCTGAATTGTTTTCGTATATTGCATGTACAAAAAAAATACCTATGTATTTCAAAAGTTAATTAAAATATGAGGTAAAGGTAAGTTTTGATGTCTAATTTACCTGTTTTGTCATTGACATATAAAAAATAAATAACTTAACTAACGCAACATTTGTTAATAGAAGCACCTAGATGAGAGGGTCAACTGTATGTGCTTGTGTGTTGAATTAAATTATTTCTTGTCATTTATTTATTTATTTATTTATTTATTAAATATTCGTCTTTCCTTACGATATAATATAGTTACACAAGTAATGTGGATAAGATTAAAATCATTAAAATAATAAAAACACAAGAAATAATTACAAATTACAAAATAATACAATAAGAAAGTAAAATATGAATAAGCTTTAAAATCATTAAAATAATAACTACAACAGTACACTACATCAGTATCAACCTCATACTGTACGTTCTGTAACACATAATGACAATAATTTACAATTTACTAACAAATAGGCAACACATTAAAATTATAGTTAAAGATTACATTTTAAGAATTCTTCAATAGAAAAAAGGGGGTCATCAGCAATTTTTTTAGTCATTTCCAAATCGAAGTTTACCCCACCGAAGAACTTTTAATAGGGTTAGTTAAGCCTAATATTTTGCTAATCCATTTTAGGAATTTTTTTGCTACTTCGTAGTGGAGAAGGACCTCCAAGAGCAAAAAACCCTCAGTTAGAGGAGGAAATTATGGATGAGATTGCTGAAAATCCCTCTAATACTGTGAGAAAACTGTCGGTCCAAGTTCATGCGACAAAGAGGATTGTTCTTGAGACCCTTTGAGTACAACTGCTATATCCTTATCACGCCGAAGAGGTACATGCCATATCTCTCGCTGATTATCCTCAACTACGCAAATTCGTTTATGCAAAATCATAATTTTACTATTATTGTTTTGTTCACGCACGACAAAGCCGGTTTTACCCGAGACGGAGTAATAAATTGCCAAAATTTGCACATCTGGCATGAAGAAAATCCTCATGCAACAATACAGACAAAGCACCAACAACGATTCATGTTTAACATGCTGGGGGAGATTATTGGAAATCATCTCATTGGACCGTTCTTTATTGAAGGCAGATTAAATGGTCTCATGTATTTGCCATTCTTGCAACAAGACTTACACGATTAATTAGAAAATGTGCCCTAAGAAATTAGAAAGCAGATGTGGTATATGCACGACGGTGCGCCGCCCCATATTAGCAATTTAGTTTGTCAGCACCTATCAAATACTTTTGGTATTCGATGGACAGGTCGAGGTGGGGCCTATTTTATGGCCACCTAGGTCGCCCGCTTCCTTGGATTTCTTTTTATGGGGAAATTTGAAGAGGCTTGTATATTCGACGCCAGTTAACACCAGGGAAGGTCTGAGAGAAAGAGTAACACTCCATTTTAACGAAATTCGAGACAATCCATATACTTACTGGAGACCCTGTATATTATTTCTTTAAGTAGAAATAATATTTTAAAAAAATTCAATTTTCTTGGACTCCAAAGTAGCGGGTTAGGAGCAATTTGAGCGTGGTCTAAAAAAAATTTCGCCTGCGCCGCTATTTTTTTACAAGTCGAAACTAATTAAAACTATAAAGCTCGTCAATCTGATGATTATTAATCCTGACAACATGGCCAGGGTTTAATTTAAATCTTATTAATTTTTAGATATTCATAAATTATTGTTGCTTCATGCATTCTGCATTACAGGTTCCTTTCTTCGAAATAACAAAGTTTATTCTTTATTACCATAGATTCAGGTAATTATTGTTAGGCAACCACAGTTACAGGTAGTACTGAGTACTAACGAGAAATATATTTAATACAATAATTATTGCAAAACCCGGTTTCGGATTGGTACAGCATTCCATTATTTTCTTTGCTTATAACAATAATATAATGCTTGTTATGGTATAACCAGTATTGCAAACTCGGACTGCTCTTATGTAGCACAGTACCTTTTCAGCAGCGATTTTATGTAGAAGCATACTATAAATACTTTGAATTTTTTTTTCAATGGTTTAAAGAATAATGACTTGCTACCCTTAAAAAGCAAACGACAGAAGAAAATATTACAGAGTCTTCCCCCTTCGTTATGTCACAGTCGAGCAAGAGCGAGAGTTAGCATTAAATTCCCCCCTTTTCTTTTTTCAAATTAACTAGAGGGGAACCAAAATAATCATTATTTCTAGAATTGCAACCTCAAAAGTGTAGCAAACCTCGATTGGTTGCAAGAAATGGTTTCAAGTCTAGTTCCGGTTGCGACTAACATAAACAAAAATATCGCGCTAACTTAACATTACGATTTCTTTTAAATCTTATTATTTTTGTTTTTGGTGCTTCATATTGGTTATTGGGATAAAATTGGAATAGAATATCACGTGGTAAGTAAAAATGTTTGGAGATAATTGTTTTAAAATAAAATTCAATAAAGTGAATTTTTTTGCCTGTTTTTATCAAAATCATCCAAAAAAATGTTTTTAATTGCCGAACGAAAAGTTCTACTAGCGAAAAAGTATTACAATCTAATATAAACATTAAAACACTTTTTAAATAATCAGCTAATAATTAGTAATTGGAACTTCTTATGAAGGAAGTGCGCCTTCCTGATGACAACCTGTATTTGTATGACCTTTTCAACAACATACAACAAGTTAGTATTTACTTAATAAACCACATTTGAATAAAATTTGAAAATATAATGGCGCCTCATAGACGTAGCAAGCAAGGTACCCCCCTCCCCTCTTTAGAATCTTTCTAATAATCCACCCCAAAAAAATCTGACGTGATAATTTTACCAGATTTGTTAGGATAGATAAAACCATTGGATAAAACCATGAATTAAGTCAAGTCGGCTGAGTTATTCCCGAAATTTGGGCATGATCGTCTACACAACCCGTCCTCTTGCAAAAAATCATTGCTGCGCCTATGGTCGCCCACAAATTATAACTCCCCCCCCCCCCCCCCTCACCCCTATAGTCTGACTTTGCCGTACAGTGAAACGCAAATCTCATCCAGAATTTCCTCCTCTAATTAAGGGTTCCTTGTTCTGCTTGGAGGCCCTTCACCACCACGATGCGGCAAAAAACTTGTATAAAAACTAAAATGGATTACCAAAAGATTAGCTACTTTTAGTATTTCTTTTTATTTCACCTCACTTATTCCTGTTTCTCTTAAGCTACGATCAATCCTTTCAAAAGTTCTGCGGTGCGGTATACGTCGATTTGGAAACGTATCAGAGTAAATTCTTTTCGCCTCCACACAATTGCCGACTGCTTGTCCATACATTATATGCATGTCGGCATACCAAAAATGTAAATCGCTGCGTACCCCTTTGGGGCTCTGTACCTCCGCTAAGGGTCACTTTTTTTCCTATGACAAATTAGGATTATTCTGACCTCCCTGACATAATGACACTCTCTATATTGGAAACTAGGGTCAAGTGCGTATTTATGGGGGGCAATTACCCCCCAGGATTTGATAAATTAAAAAATCGTAATACAAGGAAAATCACTTCTTCCAAAAATGAAATTTTAAAGCCCGTCTATTGATACGACTGGCTAGTATTTACTATAAATTATGTATCAAATTTGTAAAAATTCGGGCGTGGTCCAAAACTTTTTTGCCTCAACGCATTTCGCCTACAGCGGCCTTTTTACCTTTACTTGTTAACCGATTTACCCCCTTAACAAACTGTTCTAAATACGCCCTTGACTGTGGCATACGCATTAGCTACTTTCTCAACAAGCAAAATTTTTACTTATTGATAAATTCACTTCTACAATAAAATTTGACATTTGCATTTTTATCACTTGGGCATCGATAAAAAAGGTGCATCCTTTTTTATCGCGATAAAACCCTCTCTAGCTAAAAATTAAATGGTAAAAACCCTCTACAGCTCAGCTTTTTTTTTTCTTTTTTATGATAAGGCATAGCACTGCAGAATAAATCCTTTATGGCGCTCTGGGAGCGGTGCGTGTGCGCAGGAAACGATTCACGTTGGTCTTGAATCTTTGAAGATTATAGTCGTTGGTGAACACGATCTCAGGGAGGTCGTTCCAGAGTGATAACGTTCTCCAGATGAAAGAATTTTGAAACAGTGTCGTTCGAGGGACACTAAGCTGAACCACGTACTGGTGGTCTGCCGTGGTTCGTCGTGTATTTCTACCATGCACCGCTCTGGGTGGGATTAAGCGGGCAACCTCAGTTGAACACCTGCCATGAAAATATTTGTAAAATAGACTCAAGTCGCCAACCTGCCTTGGATGTTCAAGACTTTCCAGGTTGTTTGTCAGACCATGGTCACCGATCAAGCGAATGGCTCTTCTTTGAATGGAATCTAGCAATCTCAGGGTATGTTTAGGAGCAGAGCCTCAAATATGCGAACAGTACTCCAGCGATGGTCGAATTTGGGCTTTATAGAGCATCAAAAGTTGTTGGGGTGTATAGAGGTTCTTAGTTCGGAAAAGTACTCCAAGCTTCTGCGAGGCTGCCTTAGCAATGGCCGCAACGTGGCTATGCCAAGACATATGACTATCCAAATTAACGCCCAATAAATGAATTGATGAAGCCAAGGGAATCGAGTGTCCCGCCATAACTATATCCGGTTCTTCAACATTAACTTTTTTAGAAAAAACTGCCGCCTGGGTCTTTTTAGCGTTAAATTCTACTTGGTTACTGTCACCCCAAGACAGAATTTCTTCCAGGTCTTTGTTGAGATGTGAGACCTCTTGCTGCCTATAGAGATGTGCATTAGCAGCCGATGTCCGAGCATCCAAAGTAAAAGATGAAACAAGTGTGCTGTGATCAGCGAAGCTGTATATAGGATTTTTAGTTTTTACCAAAAGATCGTTAATGTAGAGTAAGAAAAGGGTGGGCGACAATATAGAACCTTGAGGGACTCCGGCGTTGATGTTAAATGTGTCTGAAAGAAATCCGTCCATCGCCACTCGCAGAGAACGGTCTTTAAGAAAGCTCGACAGCCGTGAACAAAATTGAAGCGGCATTCCGTATGCTCTCACTTTAGTTAGGAGCCCCTCATGCCATACTCGGTCAAAAGCCTTGGAAATGTCCAGTGCTACCGCCCGCGACTCGCCATGATGTTCTATTGCGTTGTTCCAAACATGAGTAACATAAGCGAGAAAGTCTTCTGTTGATTTAGACTTACGGAATCCATACTGGCGGTCACTAATAATGTTGAAGCCTTTCAGGTATTTTAATAATTTTTCGTTGATAGCCTTCTCCATAACTTTTGATATAACCGAAAGCAATGCAACTGGACGATAGTTGTTTGGCAAGGTCTTCTTGCCTTTTTTGGGCATGGACTGGACTCGCGCAGTTTTCCAGCAAGAAGGAAATATTCCTTTTTTTGTAGGATAAGTTAAAAAGTCTACAAAATACCGGTGTCAGTTCGTCAGCGCATGTCTTAATTACAATGACTGGAATATCGTCAGGACCAGGAGCCTTTTTAGTGTCAAAACTCCTCAAGACTCGTTTAACATGGCGGTGGCGAAAAACAATCTCAGGCATTCTCGATTCTAGCTAAAAATCACTCGATATTTTTTTTAAGATCGGATAAACTTTTATTTTTTAAACTCAAACTATTAGGAATTAGGAAAATAGGAATTGAGGAGGGGCAATGCCCGCCCCCCACTGTCCCTATTATAAGGCAAAAACCTTATTCCTAATAAAAAGTGTACCTGTACCACAATATGTAGGTGAATTTACCTGATAAGATTAATCATGTAGTTAGTTGATAAGGCTCATTGCCAAATCAGCGTGGTATTGTTTTTAGTAAAACATAATAATTTTAATAACGCTGTTGTACCATATAAATTTAGTATACGTGTAGAAACGGTTAAGAATAATGTTTTTCGTTTCGAAATAAAATTATGGTAAGTAAATTTAGAAATCTACCGAAAATTTCGTATTTATTATGCGTACCTATAGTTCAGTAGCACAATACAAAATTGCATCATAGATTCGTATATTCTGTTAAGTATAAAAACTTATAGCCAAATTTCCTATGTTTATATCGAACATCGAACTTGTTGGAAGGTCATCAAAAACTACTGTGAAAGGGCAACGAATCAAAACATGATAAGTTCTAAACTTGCATAACCAAAATACCTGAGGTGAAAGAAGGTAATTAATTGTACTTGTATTGTAATTATAGCAGACCCGCTTTTAATTACTGTATCTATCGTACGTTTTGTTTAATATTTAAGGTAACGTCTGTTCAGAGATATAAGAAAGTGACTGACTGATCCCTATTAGGAAAGACCCGGGCCAGCTCTAAAATTGAAATATAGCCGAACAGGTCCGTATTTTGCTTGGAATTTAATCGTGGGTTGTAATAAAAATAAGTAAGACATTAAATAATATTTTATTTATGTTTAAATGTGAAATTACAAATTATTTTATTATTAAAAATCATATTTATGATTACAAAAATATACAAATTATTCGGTACTTATAATATTTATTCACTTAATATATCAATATCACTATCGCTATCATCATCTGCTCTAATTATTATTTGTGCTATATTGTTTATACGGATATAGGATTTTTCTGGTACAATGGTATGGTGGAACCCTTAAAACTGTATGCTCTAGATTTTTTGCATAATTATCACAGAAGTATTAAACTTTGTAAAACCTCAATTAAGTGCCTTTTGGTGTAATCTTCCTGAAAATAAATGTCATTATCATACATGTAGTTTTGGATAGTTGCTTTTGTGTCATTTGAGGAGGAAGTCTTGGTCAACTGCCTACTATGATAGCTTGCATTGTCTATTACAATTACGCTATTCGGAGGTATATTTGGAATTAGCTTGTTTTTAAACCAATCTTCAAATAAATCAGCAGGGGTGTCCTCATGGTAATCCAGAAAAGAATCTTTAATATTGTTTGCAGACAGAGAAAGTCCATTTGGAACCTATCCGTCTTTAGATCCAGCATGCAAAATCGTAATTCGTTTACCTCTTTTTGATGGCGCGCTTGTTTTACACTTGCCGCTTGACTGAACCCAACTGTTTTCCGGGGTATCATATGTGCCGAACCAGGTTTCATCCAAGTAAATAATCGGCCTTTGCTGATCTCTGTAAATCCTAATTTTTTGTAGATATTCGGATCGCCATTAACGAATTATACTGGATTCCCTTAAAACTTCTTCTGTTAATTCTTTTAAATCTAAAACCCATGTGTTGGATACACTTCCCTAACGTTGTTCTGCCACATTTAACCCCGGTTTCATCTTTTTCAAGCCTCTTAATTAAATTATCTAATGTAGGCACGCTTTGTTCCTCGTATAACTTGTAAATTTTACGCCGTATTATATCTTGGATTGTTTCTTCTGTGTCATTTAAGGAGGGAGTCTTGGTCAACTGCCTACTATGGTAGCTTGCATTGTCCATTACAATTACGCTATTCGGAGGTATATTTGGAATTAGCTTGTTTTTAAACCAATCTTCAAATAAATCAGCAGTGGTGTCCCTGTCGAATTATATCTTGATCACTTCTATCTACCTTCGAGAAAATGCCAGTATCGGTTCTTTTTTCCTCGCTAAAATGGGATTATTCACAATTTTCCATACAGTTAATGTGGGAATTTTTGTAAATGTGGCCGTTTCTTCTAACGCTGCTTACTTGCTGACCGCACACACATTGTTTATATCTTCCTTAGTTTCCACAGAAAAGTGTTTTCTGCTTTTCGACGGGGTTATCTCCACATATTTTCCATGACTCACACACGATTAAACAAACGCTGTATTACACACGAAGAACTTAAAACTAACTAGAGTGGCTATATATAGTCTTTAGAACATAATTTGTTTTATAGGATTAACCCTCTCATTTTGAATCAGGTAAAAATCGGTTTAAAATCACCAAACTATTACTTTAATAATGAAATTACTTCTTCCGGATTTGCAGTTTACTTTAAGACATTTTTAAGTTCGGACCATAATTTACCTGCATTTATTCATTCACTCATTGTTAGTTTATGACCACCCTTGGATAATCCCATTCAAAGGCAAAGTGTAACTTTCTTATATCTCTGGACAGGCTTTACATCCTCCAGAAACTGAGGTAGCGTTCAAGTACCTTATGTGAATTTTCTTCAGTCCACACATGGTTGTTGTGAAAATTCCTTATTGTATTTCTTGAGAAATTCGTTTAATCAGTAAAAATAATCAACGTCAGTGGTTTAGTTGTATAGGTTTTGTAACCTGCGTGTCTGCTATTGCGTCCGATGTGGCGTACCAATGTAAGAAGTATTTTCAGAGTGTCTTCTGTGGCGCATCTTACAAAGGTGTCCGTTTATGTTTTATTTAAAAAAAAAACGGTCACAGAATATTTAAAAAAAAACTGCAATACACAGTACACTTAGATTTAATGTATCTTATCGGATTCAGCCTTGGCGTGACAGACAGTTTTTACAAATTCGTAATTAAAAATGTTTTTTTTTAGAAATCAAATACCCACCTTCATTTTTTTGGTTCGGAGATTTTACTTAGGAGAAATCGATTTATGGTTAAATTTTTATACCGTTATCGATAATAATGCAGAACATTGCCCTCAATTGACGGTAATTTTTAATCTGCTAATCATGCAGAAAATCTATTTATTCACCGAAGAAATCAGCGATGGCTATAACAGACTGAATTCCGCTGAACAGCATTTCAATAATTGATTGAAATGGAAATAATTAATAATGCATTCTTCATTCTTAATAATGTATTCTTAATTCTAACTCTAATCTACTTTTTTCAGGGGGCTTGTCTTAGCACCCTCAAGCCATGAGCGGGAAAATGTTTCCGGCAGAAACCCCCTCCGCGAACCACCACCAGCACCATCACCAATCAAAGTCGTCAGATTCCAAGATCCCAGTGCCGTCTTCTCCCACCCCTTTTCGCAGACATAACGGCCTACGATTAAGGGACGAAGGGGGAACCATTCTTTATAAGAGAAGTTTCAGTATCGACTCCAATCTAATGGAAAATAGAAAAAAGGCGGCTAGGTAAAATAATTTGTTGGTTTTAATGGAGCGGTTAATAATGGGAATTGACCTGGTGTGTCAGATCATTATTATTACTCGGGGATACTAAAAATCGATCTGGTGCACCAGGTGACCAATGAATTTGAAGACTTGCCTAGGAATCCTAGAAATCGAGAAATATTTTGAAACTTTTATAATTTCAACCTATACAGGATGTTAATGAATGTCACATAGATATTTAAGGGAGTGCCCGTCAAATTAGAAAAAAGTACTCATAATCATGTGGTCAAAAAGGCTTCATTTTTATATAAAGGGTGTAAAAACTTTAATATTTTTTGGGTGTTTTTCGTTTTTCTTCCATATTTCCTAGAAAATTATTTCAAATTTGGTGCACTTATTAGTTTTTGGAAACTCTACAATAAAATGTCTAAATTATTGGAGGCAGTAGGGGAGAGCAGGATGTGTTGGCGGGGTTTTTGGATTTATTTTTTTGTGTGTGAAGATTTTTATTTAAATACGAATTTCAAGAACTGTAATTGATATATTAGACCCTCCACTACTTAAATTGACCTTAAGTTATTTTTTTTTAATAATTATTGATATTTCTATTAACAAAAATGTATTTACCTGTCATTACCGCCAACACGCCCTAGGTGTGGGCAATTGGCAGGGAAATAAAGGAACACCATTAATGTAAACAGACTTAAGATATTTATTGTCTAAGGTCATATGCATTAAAAGAAACAGCAATCATCGCAAAGAACAACACAGCTTTTAATCGGATTCACAATTTGGACAAACGGTAATTCCGCCTCTATAAGTCTAACATTAAATGATGCAAACTAATAAATCAATCAAAACCGTCCTGTCCATGGCCGTGCAAGATTTTTCGGCATTTAAATAGGCCTGAATTTTTAAATGTGTGCAGATGTAGTACAAGTATCGACATTAATTTCAAGTTTTGTCTTCAAATATATATTTTAATATTAAATTTTTTAAGCTTAAAATTATGTAATTATGTACCATTTTCCTGGAATTTTAGGAAGCAATGTAATCAAAACTAATTAGAGTCTAGGTACTTATTCCGTTTCTGCCCTAATCATTTTATTCCTTTTTTTGTACCTAATCCTGGTTACCTGTTTGCTAATTATGTGGTTATTATGCCTTTATGGGTACCTCTATTGGAATAATACACCTATTTATATTTATGGATATAGTATTAGTAGAATTATATTAACGTATACGTCAAAGTGACAACATCGTGATTTTTTTTTGCGCTAAGAAGTAAAAAAGAGTTTTTTCGACTAAAAGCGCTGTTGGGGATGAATCCCTCAAGAGAGAAGCCGGCCAAGCCGCCTATCCCGCCGGGGGACCCTATTGTCAATGACGATTTTTCTTCAGAAGAAGAGAGAATACAGGAGGAAGATCCTCCACTACCTTCAAGTTTAAGGGAGAAAATGGAAAGAAGAGCCGAACTTCAGGAGAAGAAATGGGCTAACGCGCTCCAGGAGCAGCACAAATCTTGGGAGAGAAAATTGGAGGAGGCAATTTTAAAAATACAAGGGGAAAAAGACGAGCAAATTTTGAGACTGTCAAAACTAAATAAGGATCTTCAATCTAAACTGGACAGGTATGAGAGCCAATCTCACACAAACACTAATACACTGCTAAACATGGACACAATTACAGAGAAAACACAAACACAAACATATAAACCAACAACAGAACAAAATACCGGGATTCAAAGTAACAATAACGAACAAAATACCGACATAGACATGCAAAGCGAGAACACTACGGAGGACGAAAATGACGGGCAAGAAGCATACAGAGTTATAAACAGGCAAAGAAAGAGGCAAGCGACAAAAATGACTAACAGTGACGCCAAGCGACAAAACTTACAGGATAAATTTCCGGCACTGAAGGAAGTAGAATCAGATAAACTGAAAGTGTTCAAGGCAACAAGCCAACCTAGTACCTCAAGTGCCGGAAATTCAGCACAAAAAACATCGATTAACAAAACTACAGGGAAAGCAGAAAGTGAACAAAAACCAAATTCCACAAACATAGATGAAGACGAATTAAAACAGAGAGTTCGCGTCCCCCCCATTATAATAAAAAACAAGAGCCTTTATACAAAGTTAACCAAATATTTTAAAACACAAAAGTTTGATTTTGGCAATGGAATCACGGTAGCAGAGGGCGTGAAAATACATCCGCCCACCCCTGTGGACTACCGTAAAATCCGTAATTTCCTGATCGACCAAAAAATTGAACATTTTTCCTATAAATTCGCTGAGGAAAAGGAATTACATGTAGTTCTCAGGGGTGTCCTTGAGACCTGGAGTGAAGAGAAAATCAAGGAAGATCTTGAGGATCTAGGTCTCACCCCTTCAAAGGTGATAAGGTGGAAAAGGGCCGATGGCACTGCCATGCCAATGGTGCTTGTTATGTTGCCGAAGGCAGAAAAAAGAATTTACACTCTTAAGTACTTAGACCATATTAAAATAAGAGTTGAAGCCCAAAGAACCAGACCACAAGTCACGCAGTGCCACAGATGTCAGTTATTTGGACACTCTCAGCATAAATGCACATTTGAAATTAAATGCCTGAGGTGCGCAAAAAATCATAGGCTAACAGAGTGCCCGAATCCTGACACCCCAACCTGCGCGAATTGTGGGGGAGAACATGCAGCTAACTCCAGGAAATGTAAAAAACATCCTGATACAAAAAAAGAAGAGCAACGAAATATTAACAACACAGAAAATAAAAATTCAAACAGAATAAGATCGAATTCAAATTTTACTTGGGGGCAGCAAAATAACGCCAATCTCAGGGAAAATAGCAATAACAATGACAACAATGTAAGAGAAAACAGTCAGGCACCAGGGGCATGGCAAGCTATTCTTCAGAAGTCAATGCAGTCGCTTCTAACCGAGTTTCAAGCTAAGTTGCAAATGGAAGTCCAAAATATGATGACGACTCTAACAAATGCGAATCGTTAATGACATTACAGGTAGAAGTTGCTTTTTTCAGCTTGGTGACAATCAATATAAACGGTATCAGGGGCAAGAAACTTGAAATTGTTGATTTTGTAGAGAGAAACGGCATTGACGTACTTCTTATACAAGAGACATGGCTGAAGGGTGAACGTTTTACGTTCCCTAATTACAATGTTTTTAGGAATGATCGAGAAATCAGACGGCTCGGGGGAACCATGATTCTTGTAAAGAAGAATGTGATTGCCCAAGTTGTGCCAGGTCCATCGAATTGTACCCATATCGAAGGTACTTTCATTAAGATAAAAACTAAAAATAAATGGCTAACTCTGGGTTCTGTTTACACTGGCCCCAATGTTAAATTCAATGAAAACTGTCTGGCAAAAATTTTTGACTGCCGTGATTCGATAATTATAGGGGGAGACCTCAACGCGAAGCACAGAGTTTGGGGCTGCCGCACGCAGAATCCGAGAGGTCTCACCCTGTATAATAAATCATTAACATATGATTATCATATATTGCCGCCGGAAGAGCACACTCATTATCAAACAGGATCGCTACCGGAAATCCTGGACATCTTTGTAATTAAAAACACTGGCAGAATATCTCAGCCAGTAGTTTTGTCAGAGCTAACATCAGATCATAGACCAGTTATGGTAGAATACGGCAATCCGGAGGAGAAGGGGCAAGGCTTCGTCTCAGTGACCAGGACAAACTGGAGTTTATTTAGGCGAAAGCTGGAAAACGACGAAGCATTGCCCCCAATTCAAACAAGGGAAGACATTGCAGTAGCAGTAGAAAATTTAACTACAAAAATAAATTCT
Organism: Polydrusus tereticollis; assembly: GCA_963920685.1. Classification (NCBI taxonomy): domain Eukaryota; kingdom Metazoa; phylum Arthropoda; class Insecta; order Coleoptera; family Curculionidae; genus Polydrusus; species Polydrusus tereticollis. The sequence continues at coordinate 8,054,388 of OY987333.1, read as the reverse complement.
GCCATGACTGGATCTTCGGAAACAAAGGTGTCCAGATTTTCAAAGCAGGGCGACTTAGGGCCTGAACTTTCTCAGAAAATTAAGAGTAAAAACAAAATTTTAAGATTAGCATATAGAACTGGCGACCCGCAGATCAAAGCTCAAGCGAATCGAGAGTCTCTCGAAGTAAAAAGGCTGCTAAGCGAAAAGGAATCGAGCCTTTGGCAAAACAAAATGGAAAATTTGAACACGGAAGATAATTCCGTGTACAAGTTTACAAGGGCACTGTTAAAAGGGGGAAGAAAACCTGTTTCCCATCTGAAAGACACCAAAAACAACAATAAAATCGCCTCTGATCCAAGCGAAAAAATTAAACTGTTCACAGAAAGCCTCCGCGAACAGTTTAATGAAAATGAGACAGGAGACCCAGAGAGAGATCTGCGAGTCGCCAGAACAATTGAAATTTACAAAGCAATGCAACATCCGCCAGCGGACCTGCAAAGGGTTACATCTGAGGAAGTTCGGACCATAATGCAGAACATCAATGCAAAAAAAGCGCCTGGCTTTGACGGCATACGGAACAAGGCAGTCAAAAACTTGCCAGAAAACACAGTAACCGAAATTGTAAACATAGCCCAGGCAATTCTTGAAAAGGGCTGCTTTCCGGATACTTGGAAAAACGCCAAGGTGGTATTAATACCTAAGACCGGCAAGGATCTTACATTGGCTGTCAATTATCGGCCGATAAGCCTCTTATCGTGCCTAGGCAAGATTATTGAAAAATTAATACTGAATCGGGTAACCGATTTTGTACTTAACAATAGTGTTTTACCACTAGAGCAGTTCGGTTTCAGAGCTGCTCATTGCACAGTGCGCCAAACAACAAGGTTGGCAACCAATGTGCTGAGAGGTTTTAATAGACGCATGTCCACGGGAGCAGTCTTTTTTGATGTCTCAAAGGCATTCGATAAAGTCTGGCACAACGGCTTGATACTAAAATTAATAAGATTAGGTATGCCAAACGTTTTAGTCAGTGTAATTATCTCTTACCTTGAAGACAGAACATTCGTGGTGTCATCAGAGAACACAATATCTGAAAAGACTCGAATCAGGGCTGGTGTCCCACAGGGTTCACCATTGGCTGCTATTTTGTACAATATATACACAAGCGACATCCCTAAACTACCACACACACAACTTTATCTCTTCGCTGATGATACTGCGATAACTACAACTTCAAGGGCGCCCTGGTTAGTAGTTTCACGCCTGCAACGTCATATCATGCTCCTTCAGAGCTGGTTGGACAGCTGGAAGCTTTGTTTGAATGCAGACAAAACCCAGGCCATCTTTTTTTCGAAAGCAAGAATCAATTTACCTGAAACCAGGGTAAGGGTTAACAATAAATTAATAGAATGGTCAAACAAGATAAAATATCTTGGATTGACTTTTGATAAAAAGATGGCATGGGGAGACAATGCAGATGAGCGAGTGGCAAAAGCCCAAAAACAGTTTCACGCTATATATCCCCTAATAAATAAAAATAGTAAATTAAATTTAAAAGTAAAAACAACGTTGTACAAAACACTAGTACGCCCGGTACTTACTTACGGTATACCGACGTGGTGTACCGTAAATAAGACCAAAATGTTAAAAGTACAAAGAGTACAAAATAAAATTCTAAAAGTAATGGTGGGGGCACCAATGTACATGATGAACAATGCATTGCATCTAGACCTAAAAATTGACACACTCAAACAATTTACAGACAAAATAATAACAAAATACTATAGCAGAACAGACAATTCACCAAATAGACTAATTGCAGAATCTCACATACACTCGCACGAAAACGATAAACATAAATACCCAAGAGATTGGCTCCCTCCTTAACAGATTTAAACACAACTCAATTTCTGAATTTATTCAATCAAAATCTTTTCAAAATTCATAAAAATACAAAAATCAAAAATCTTGAAGACAGCAATAAAATAAACACAAACAAATAAAAGAGTTCAAACAAAAAACTTCCAACCAAGTAATCGAAAAGAAATCCCTACAACTAAAAAGAAGTAAAGGAAAAGGATTCCAACTTAAGAAACTACCATTACTATATATAGTAGAATTATATCGTTGATCTTTAGACTGCAATAAAACCCTCATTATCCCTTTGACCATAAAATAAATAAGGAAATCACAAATTTTAAAACCTTTTCGAGTAGAGCCGGACCAGGTACAAATTCAATTTATACCTGTTATCATTATTTTACATTTATTATAGGTACCTAAAACTAAAAATACCTGTCTATTTATTTTAAATTATAAAAATAAATCATGTGGTGTAGGTACATTTTCAAGCCGACCCTGATCCCATTTATTCAGCTTTGAAGAGGTTGAGGCGTATACAATAGGATTTAATCAGGTAGATTATTTATGGCAGTAAGAGTCAACGGTATAATTCTGCAAATATTATACTTACCTTGGGTGTTTGTTTCTCAGTGAAACTAGTCAAGGTGTGAAGTGTCAGTGTTTTTTTTTAATTAAATATGGAGAATTTTCAACAATTGCCTTGACGCCCTAGAGTCGGTCCATGTACAGGGTTATCCAACCAAGACTAGACAAGGCGATTTTTTGACTTTTCCTGTACTTTTATAAAAAAACTGAAATAGCCATCTTAAGTCATTTTCTCCCGCGAATTCGAATATCTTCAGCAAAAAACAATTGAACATCAAACAAAAGTACTAGGGGTCACTTTGATATTTTTTTAAATGGGATGCCGTATTTTTAATGAGCTTATCCGATTTCTCATATAAATTTTGATCTAAAATGTTGGATTTAATTAATTTTTAATTTTTTTTTTTTTTAATTTTTTTAATTTTTCCGAATTTAAAACTGAAGAAAAAAGGCGTTTTTGAATTAAAAATCCAACATTTTAGATCAAAATTTATATGAGAAATCGGATAAGCTCACGGCATCCCATTTAAAAAAATATCAAAGTGACCCCTAGTACTTTTGTTTGATGTTCAATTGTTTTTTGCTGAAGATATTCGAATTCGCGGGAGAAAATGACTTAAGATGGCTATTTCAGTTTTTTTATAAAAGTACAGGAAAAGTCAAAAAATCGCCTTGTCCAGTCTTGGTTGGATAACCCTGTACAGTAAATGAAAACAAGTTAAATGAAAAATAAAAATAATTCTTAACTGTTACGATTCTATTAAAAGTAAGAATGCAGATTTAAGTGTTGACAATGCAGTGCAATTGACAGCAGATATACTTAACGTTGGGGAAATAACAATATATAAACTAAAATAGATTGATTTAGCCGATACTTGATGGAAATCCATTATACATTTTGAACAGAAACAAAGTTTTAAATTTCCACAATTTCATTCCACATACCTATTGGAAGTTCTGAAAATTGTGGAAATTTAAAACTTTGTTTCTGTTCAAAAAATATATAAACTTTGAAAAGAAGAAAAAAATGTTGACGTCAAACCTCCAAAAACTTCTCCAGGGCAACCAAAACTTGAGCTGGATGACGTTTAAATGCAGAGAATAAAGCGATAAGTTCATAGTTTGTTCTCAATCCGAGAAGACCAGGACTACCCATTTATGTGTAGAAATTCGCCTTGGAAATTATTAAAAAAAAATGGGTTTTCGGTGAAAAAAACATAATGGGCAATCGATTTTAATAGACGCGATATCGTCTGTTGGAGAAGAAATTACTTAAGAAGCATCCGAAACCAAAGAAGAAAACAAGAAAATATTTCACCTAGACGAAACATGGCTAAATTTTGGCAGCATGAAAATACTAAAAGTTCAAGGCAAGCTTTTTTGGAAGAGCTGTTCACAGGATTAAGACCGCCATCTGGAAAAGGACATCGACTTATCATAACCCATATTGGAAGTTCTGAAGGCCCCCTTAAAGGTGGTCTACTGATGTTCAAATCTAAAAATACAGGAGATTATCACGAAGATATGAATGCCGATGTCTTTGAAGAATGGTTCGAGCAAATGTTGAATCTTATACCAAAAGATGCAATAATTCTATTGGACATTGTTTCGGACAAATAGAATTTCCATTAGACTCTTTAATAAAAGAACTATTGGTACTAGCCAATTTACATAAAAATGCATTTAAAAAATATGTAGTAGATGAAATGGCAAATATGTGGGCTCAGACTCCCTCCTTACCACTGCGAATTAAACCCGATCGAACTTATATGGGCTCAAATAAAGACAGATGTCGCCAGAAAAAACACAACTTATAAAATGACGGACTTACAAAGACCCTTTAAAGAGGCTATGGGTAAAACCATTGCGGAAAAGTGGAAAAAGTATACCGATCACATTGCAATTATATTATGTAAAATAGTACCACCCATTGTTATTTATTAGTTAATATACGATTTTTTAAATGTTTTCATAATAATATGTTATAAATACCTAGGAATATAATATAATACAATTTTAGGAGAATAGGCATGTTTAAGAATTTTAATTTAAAATTTAATTTCCCCAAAACACGCTCCTGGCTAAGGGATTTTCCCAATAACAATGGTTAATCCTCAAATATAATAATAGCTTGCGATAAATTTAGGGTGGACCTACCTAAAAAATGCTCATTATTTGTATCATTTAATGTAAACACAATAGATTTTAAGGGATGATGTTTAAATTGTTTTTGATGCCCCGGTATTATAATATTTTGCATTTTATTTGAAATAATATTACCATAAATTAAAAAGTACATGGTTCGTAAGAATTGGTTAAAGCGTAAGATAAAAAGTACTTGCCTACAAATATTCGAATACAAATAGTTTTTAAAAAAACGAACTTTTATTCAGGGCTAAACATTCACTCGCACAGGTCAGAAACCAACAACACTCCACAAAAGATAAATGAAAACTGATTTCGTTTTTCGGCTGTTTGTCGTTTACAGATGCACCACGTGATGATAGTCACACGTTGGCAAATCATCAGCTTAGGCCTAAAAATTCAACTCTGCCAACTCTCTCACCAACACACCCCGCTCTCCCCTATACAGAGTGTTACATTTGTTGCGCTACCAACATTTTCACTCTCCTGAACTTTTTTTTGGGATACCCTGTATAAATTCTGATATCATATTTTGACTCCCCGGTCTCTTCTCATTTCTTTTTGATCCCTTACATTTTTATCGTATCATCCAGTAACACTCCGTAAACAGGTTTTTTTGACTTTGCATTTTTTAATTAATTAATTTAATTGCTATTTTGTATCGTATCTTATATTTTATATTCGAATTATTTTCCCCGCCTTATGAGTCTACCCCACGGAGCTGATTTCCAAATATTACATTTTAAAACTTTAAAAAAATCGACAATTTCTTAGCGTCCTGCATCAATAAGGAACTGATCGATCCATCTAAAAAATTCTAGCAGAGAAATCCACCAGACCATCCCTGCGACTCGAGCAGGAAGCGGCGTCGCGGCGACCCGCCGACAGTGTGTCGACAACCCTCCGCTGAAACGGGGCAACTCGTTCATGGAGAGGGGTGAAAAACGGATCGGCCACGATGGCGGAAAAGTATCGGCACATCGACCGAACACTATTAAAATCAGCGGCAAAACGTCGACTGCAGGACTGCAAGGGTTGCAGGTCCCGAGTGCAGCTAATTCGCCCCTATCGCCGTCAAGTCGGGTTAGAAGTTTGGTAAGTCGATATGTGATTGTTTTTTGATTTGAATGAGTAAAAAACCTAATTTATTTTTTCTCCGATATATTCAAGGCATTTACACAGGTAATGGATGTGTGTGTTAATGTCATGTCACACGCAAAAAAAATACACAATACCACTATGGTTTAATTAGCAGAATAGCAGGAAACTGTTATAACTCACGAAAACTATTCAAGGTAACCCAACTTTTGTTTGCAACCTCTTAACATTTAATGTCTAAAAATTAAAAGAAAAAAATAGAATTTAAACCATACTTGCTGCTTCATTGCTGGCATTTCAACGTTAAGGTTATTGTATGAAAGAGTATCCGAGCTCTCCCAACTTTTAACTGTAACAAAGTTTATTTACTTAATTCATTTATTGATATTTTAAATAAAATAACAATGGCAATTATATTATGAAACAACGTGCACACAAACTTACTTTCACCTCATATTATGTGTCTTTGTCTAAGTGACGAATGTTGCAAAAAAAAGACTTAAAAAGCATATTTGCAAATATGTATTACTAATTAAGAAGTGAATTATGGTAATTAATTTAGTTTACTCGCGGATTATATCGCGATTAGCTCATTCTTAGTTTCATAATTTCTCGATAACTTTAACATATCAAATCTAACTCTAAATTTATCAATGGAAAGTCTTGCAAATGGCTTTCCTTTGGATAAAATCCGGCAGTCTCTATCTACAAGTACCAATGCTTGAGTAGTTTGGGAGCAGATTCCCAGTGGTGGTCGAATTAGGAGTTTGTAGATAGTGATGTAAAATTCCCGAAAAATTCGAATGTTGCGAATAATTCGGAAACATTCAGAAACTTTCGGAAATCTTGGAAAATCTCGTTTTTTTAGTACTTAAATAAAGCTTAAAAATGCAAGTAAAGTCCATCCGAACATATTTCGTTTGACCTAATAACTGCAATAATAGTTTTATTAACACCCAAAGAAACCCCGTTACTTGTTCGACCAACCAGCGAAATCTACCTGGCCCCAGCCTGCATCACTGTTTATATTACTGAAATGAAGTGAAATAAGGGGTACTGCTTTGCACAGGAACGGATTTTGTAGTTAAATCAAAAGCCATAGTAATACCTTAAAGTAACAATGTTTATTATGTTTATTTTTACCATTACTTATATTATATGTATATTATTTTATTATAAGTACAAAACAAGGGCGAAAAGTTTGCGTGCGGAAAGGGGCAACTTTTCTCACGCATTTAGGTAAAAGTAATAATAACAATTAATATATTATATACTGGTATTTTTTATGGCAATTACTTTAGGGTAGCCGCTCTTTAATAACGATTCACATACATTTTTCACGATCACTTTGGCGTCAGAAGATAAATGCTTCCTGGAATGTTTAGGGTAGCTAGATATCGCATTAGCTGAAGATTCCCAAGGTCTCCACATACTTTTAATATTAGCTTGTTGCACACTATTTCAAAGTAAAATAGATAGGTACTAATCTATTTCGAATATTATGTTCACTATTTATATAAGCTATATTAACAGGTACCTGTAACTATAAGTTTTGAGAAATAACAATTAAGTTGTTTCTACAAAACCTTAGTTAGACATTTTATTAATTTTGTTAACAAATCAAGTAATGTACCTATGTATTGGTATTATAAACTATAATAAACTGGCATTAAAAATAAATGTGGGTCAATACGTCTCTGCGAAAGCGAAAGCCGAGTTTATGAGGGGTTTTATTGCAATCATTAAGCCAAACGAAATATGTTGGGAAGTACTTTAGCATCTTTTTATTAAAACCATATATACAGGGTGTTACTTAATGATAGGCCGTAATTCCAAGAGCGCATACCTAAACCAAATTCAAGTAGAAAAGCTCATATAAGCATGTGTCCTAAAAGTCTGGTTTTCAAGATACAGGGTGTCAAAGCTTAAAAAAATCGTTTTTCTATTAATATCTCAAAAATCCTTTTGGCGATCTTGGTGAAATCTGGCAGTGTTCGTTGTGATACGACGCTAAGTTAGCCTAACTAAATGATTATGAGTTCCAGTTAACTTGATTTAATTTTATCAATATTTCGACATGCAATGAAGTGGCTTCCATTTTTTTTCTCGAAAATGAGGTAAGATACGAAAAAATATCAAGAGACAAAAAAGTTGTATGTTTAACTGCTTAACCTGAAAACAATATAAAATTTTTAAGCAAGTCAGTGGCGTACATTCTTCTTGTCAATATTCTTCGTGAGACTGCCCGGGACGCCACTGGAACTCATAATTATCATTTAAGGAACTCACCTTCTTCATGCTCTCTAGGGAACAGGGATTTGGCCCCAAATAAAGTTAAAATCCGCTATAGAAAAAAAAATAAATTTAATGTGATGGGACGCTCTCAAAACCGGTTTTATTAAGTTTATTCCCATCGCCCTTTCTTACTAAAAGTAAAATAAGACGGATCTTGTTTTTTAAGAATTATTTTTTAAGTAGTAAAGGGGCGCCAGGCCAAAGAGGGCGGGGGGGAGGTGTATGGGAAAACATCAAGTTGTGAGGCTTCTTAAAGAAATGATATTTGAAATTAAATCTATTTAAGATCGTGAATGGTCGATATTACTTTAATAAAACTAATGGAAGTCATTTTCACGCAACATTTACCAAAGCGGTAATTAGACCAGACAAAGTGCTTTTCGTTTCCGATGAACTTTTCTTTCTCGCCGGTGGCAAAAACAATATTTTATGCTAAATGGAAAATTTGAACAGATTTCTTTTTCATGTCGGATTAATCCAGTTAGGTAAAATGTAAAATCAATGCTCAAAGCAGTATGTATACAGAGTTCACCATTTAAAACGAAACAGGCTAAATATCTGATTCCATGGTCATTTTAAAAAAATTCGCTCGTACACGTAATTAGATTTGGCAAGGGGAAAGTTTTTTGTTACCATCTTTAACACTGTAACTTCAACCCTCTAGGGAGGGTGGGACCAACCCTTACCTTTTCAAATGGAACAAGGGATCGAGTGATACCTCTTTTAAAAGGGCATTTAATTCTCTTTCAAATGACATCTCATTCGTGAAATTCGGTCAGATAGTTTCAGAGATAATAATTAAAATGATTTAAAATGTTCTTTTTAAATTCTTCTCCGGCGGGAGTCCCTTAACAAAAAAAGAGGTCTAGCGCCGCCATTGCATCGTGAGGAAAACAAATTTTTTGTGCATGTGCATTTTTTGTATTGTGTGTTTTAATAAGAGAACCAAAAGTATTTGTTATTTTTGCACATTTTCAGTCTTGACTTAGTGTAAGTTGTGTTTGAGAGTGTGAGACACTGTGATTAAAAATGGTTTACTCTTTAGAAGAAAGAAAAGAACTGCTAAAACTGTATTATCGCAACAATGATTGCGCTAGAACTTTCAACGCGCAGTTTCCTGACAAGAATGTTCAGGCCAAATACGTGATGGAACTTGTCAACAAATTTGATAAAACTGGATCGGTGCAGAATAAAAAACACAATCGTGTCCGGACGATAACCAATGAAGGTATGCAAATAGGGGTTCTTGGACTTTTAGAAGCCGACAGTACTCAATTTAAAAGCATAACATCTGTCTGAAACTTCAGTTCACAGAATATTAAAAATCTATATGAAATCAGTCTTGTTCATGAGCTCAAGGAGGATGACTATGATCGCCGGACAGAATTTTGCGAACTTATGTCAAATCGCATATTAGAAAATCGCATTATGATCTACAATATCTGTTTTTCAGATGAATCTACATTTACTCTTGCCGGGGCAGTTAATAAACATAATTGCGGGTATTGTTCCGATGAAAACCCTCATCTTTACAGGAAACATCATACTCGAAGACCTGACAAATTAAATGTATGGGCGGGTATTCTTGGCAACCATATTATTTGTCCCATTTTCATCAATGGAAATTTGACTGGAGAAGTTTACCATGATTTATTACAAAATACAATAAATCCTATCATTATAAGAGTAGCACAGGAAGATTAAAATCTTTTAGGGCAGGAAGTTATTTTCCAACAGGATGGGGCTTCTCAGCATTATTAGGTACGGGTAAGAGAGTACTTGGCCAGCTAGGTCTCCAGATCTAACGCCACTCGACTTTTTCTTATGGGGACATATTAAGACAAAAGTTTTTGCAACAAAGCCCAACGATTTAGAAGATCTAAGGGAACGAATTGTACAAGAATGCCGACTGATGTGTGAAATGTTACAGGCAGCTCGTGAAAAATTTGAATCACACCTTTATTATTGCATGGAAGTCGGTGGTGGTCATTTTCAACATCTGTGTAAATAATTACGTTCGTTTTGTATTATATTTAATCATTAGTATTACTGTTATTTAAAGAATAGATTAGAAGAAAATCATTACACAATTAGATAATTATCTCTGAAACTATCTGACCGAATTTCACGAATGAGATGTCATTTGAAAGAGAATTAAATGCCCTTTTAGAATAGGTATCACTCGATCCCTTGTTCTATTTGAAATAGTAAGGATTGGTCTCACCCTCCCTAGAGGGTTTAAGTTGCAGTGTTAAAAATGGTAACAAAAAACTTCCCCTTGACAAATCTATATACGTGTACGAGCGATTTTTTTAAAAATTAACGTGGAATCAGATATTTAGCCTGTTTCATTTTAAATGGTGAACCCTGTATAGGCAACGATCTAGATTACATATTATTATCTTATAAGAAGATAAGATACTTCCTGTACGAGTTAGCTGCTCATACCATAACACTGATTTCTGCTACCTACTGAAAACTCATTAATTTCTTATTTACGATGTATTATTGATCTTTTTGTTGTGTCCTGTATCTACACTATATTAGTAGCCTCGTGGTAGAGTAGGCCAGCAACCTAAGAAATTAATAAATTAAAAGGAACTATCAGTTAGTAGGTTGCATGACCTAATTATTACTTGGATAATAATTACTGAATAGCATTGGGAATTTCGGGAGAAAGGATTATTTATTTCCATATAAGCCATATGTCACCAAGCATGCTATTATACGAGAAACAATATTATGCATTAACAATGATGTATTTAGAGAACGAATTGCAAGATTGCAATTGACAAATACTTTCCCACTTGAAATTACTGCAGTAGTTTCTCGGCTATACAAAATAAAAGACATGCTATGAGAACCTCATTTTATCTGTTTATGGTTTATTTTACAAGTCAAGAGTTCTTATAATATTTTCCCTGTTAGTTTGTGTCTGGCAATAAAGTGCTCATGTTGATAGAATTTTGTCTGAAGAGCAACGGGATTGATGCAAAAATTCAAGGCAAGTTTTTTTTGTTTTGACCACTAAATATGTACTCTATACAGAATGTTTCATTAATATTGCTTAAAAATATGAAGGAAACTTTGTAAAAATGCCAGGAAATGCTTCGTTTCAGAGATAATAATAATCTTTATTTAGCACTTGGCTAGTTATTGCTAAAAAATTACAAGAAACAGTGTTTTACATGTTAGTTTCAAAACTTATAAACCCTAATCTACGTAAGTATCCCTTAAATAGTGAAATACTTTTCTGCCAAAGTCACCCACATTATTTGCACCCTTAATCCTCTCCGGAAGGTCATTAAAAAGGCGAACTCCCTCAAAAAATAACGACTTTTGTAAGGATGTGGTCTTAACTGTTTCAATGTTATAGTGTTGGCCAGAGCAAATGTTATAATCATGAAAATTTGATATTTTTTTAAGAAAAGCATTAAAATATCTTGGTAACTGCTCATGTTCTATTTTATATATTAGAATTAAGTTCGCCCTCTTGATGCTTTGTTCCACGGAGAGCCAATTCAAACTCTGTAACATGTCTCTTACTGGGGTATATCTATTGCATTGGAGAATAATTCGCATAATCTTGTTTTGCTAAATCTGCAGCCTATATATATTTTCCTGAGTACACGATATTAATAAGGAACAACAGTAATCAACAGTAATTAAAGTATTATATATACAGGGTGTTACAATTTTTAAGCGGAGCAAAACATCTGTATGCCACTGCATTTTTCTCTGTTGATAACATTGTTATGTAGGCAGTTTAATGGCTAATGCGGAGTACTTTTTGATAATTTTTTGATTTCGCTTTGTTTAAGAGATAAATGCGGCGTAGCGATATGCAATTAAATGCCATTTATTTTTGTATTATTCTTTTTCTCGAGAACGGTTGCTCGTACTGACTTCTACCAAGTATGCATTTTTCCCATAAAAACGAAAAAGAAATTTATTTTGTTGCTTAAAGATGTAATACAAACACGTATAAAAAAGTTATGACTCCTTACAAGAGAAAAAGGATATGTAGGTGGCGCCCTCTAGAAGTGGGAGCTATACTAACATCAAATTCAAATTTCGCATTTCAAAAAACCCCTTGATACCAATTTTAGTTCAAATATCGACATTATTTAAAAAATTATTTAGAAAAAACAAAAATAAAAAACTTTGTCTATGTATATTAATAAAATATTTGAACTGCATTTCAAGCAGTGGCGTGCAATGTCATTTAAAATAGGGTAGGCAACAGAATCGAAAATGTCAAAGAAGGAGAAAGTCCGAAATTTTTATTCAGGTGTCACACCCAAAATGTTTTTTTTACGCCACCACGAAATGTAGGCGTTAGGCAAAAAAATAAAACTAATATTACTTACCAATATGGTAGGTACTTTTACGAATGTCTTACGAAAAAGTAAACTAGGGCATAAATAGCTGCAAACAACTGCTCTGTTTTGCGATAAATGTCATACTTGTAAAGGGTTTACTGTTAATAAGTTTCACCAGACAGTTTACGCTGCCATCGCACTGGCACTCCATAATAAAAAATACTAAAACTATTCAAAAAATCTTTCTAACCAACAAAACTAACTCACAAACAAAACAACAATCCCTCTTGTATAGGTAAATTACTAAAAAAAGTTACCAATAAGCTTTCAAAACAATTATTAAAAGTGCGGCACGTGAAATCGCGATCTCGCACAAGAAATTTATAGGAAAACTGAAATTATTGGTAATTAATTGCCGGCCGGTGCGGTGCCGGCATTGTCTTATCAGGTTTTAGTTTCTTACAAAATTGCATCGCATTATTAAATTATTAATGCCCAAATATTAATAAATTTAGGGATGGCCGATGTAATGTAACTTAATTTAGAGATAAACGCTTTCTAACCAATTACTAAAGGGTAAAAACAATGTCTATCAGAACATTAATTAATGAAAGCACATTTTGGCGTCGGTGGGAGTCGTAAGTCGTCGCATGGCTTCTGGCTCGTTTCTTTTCTTTTTATGTATCGTTTCATTTAGCTGTCGTTTTTTAAGCACTGCTTTTCGCTTGCATATAAATCCAGTATTGACGGTCTAAATGCATGCCTTTGATTTGTTAGGGGATGCTTTTAAATGTAAGCGGTTTGCGGTCGCAGAAGGCCAGGGCGGTGAATATTATTCAGTTTAATATACGTAGCGTTATATGAGTGTTATACTGTGATGTTTTCTATGATATAATTTATATTTTAATTGGCGCTTAAAACAAACTTTTTAAATTTTCATTATGCTTTTTAGTCGAATTATAATTTATATTATCGAAATTAAAATTAAATGGGAAAATAAAAAAACGTCAGGGTACGCAATGCATTTGTGCTTTTATTGTATGCACGCCACTGATTTCAAGATACAACCTTGCCTGGAACTAACCATCATGCTGGAAGACTGTGACTAGTTTTAAATACTATTATGGATTTTTCGAAGCAAATTTAAACTTTCAGCAAAACATTTCGTGGTTTTGCAAAAAGCCTTAAAATTGTTTTTGTTTTAGTCATTGTCGCTGTCGAACAATCGAATAAATAGCCCAAAATCGCCCTCTATAGCAACGTCATCGCCCAGCAACCCGATATCACCGGGAAATATAAAAAAATACTCGTCCAGTCATTTGGATTCCTGGGATACAGAGAGCATAGCGAGTATAGGTAATTTTTAAAATAATTAATATAATACCTACTGTTTTAAAATCTATTTTATCCTATGTTATATTTTTTTTGGGAGGGGGGGGGGACATCAGTCTGTAATATCACATTTTAGATTTATAGAATAGGTTTTTCTCATAGGCATCGTAACTATAGATCCGACACGCCATTCATAAATGCTATAAAATTGTGATGCCAAAATCGTTTGATGGCGAGACGCCGCGCCGTGAGGAGCTAGGTGGGGTCGGGAATGGGGATTACTCTGAATTTACATATGCATGCGACAAAACCACAGAACAATAAAGGTTAGGTTGACAAAACTCCAGGAAAACCCACAGAAAAACGCTGTCACAAATCCGAGTATTGCCGAGTCGATGCGGATGGCCACGAAAATGATGGGATCTGGGCGGATTCTTTTTTGCTGCGTTGCCATACTACAGATTTTTTACATAGGTTTTAGGCGATGTTATATATTTCCCACATCATGTTATTCTAGTAAATCATAGAAGTTAATACTTTTAACAGAGTAAGCCCAGTGTGGCGTAAGTCTGGCAAACCAAGTGGAGGGGAGCAGCTTGAATGTTGATGTACTTTACACTGGAATACAATGATGACAACACGTTTATTTGTTATTGTTTGGTCTAATAGTTACGAGGTCTATGGTTTTTCTAATTTAAATATGCCGCGCAAGCAAAAATTATTTTCTTCCAATAGAACTTGTACTGAAAAACGTAGGGTACACATAGATAGAGCAAAATAAAAATTACAGAATATGGCCACCAAGCAGAAATTCACACGTCTCTTCATATTTTCGAAAGCGTTAACCAGCATATCTGAAGAAATGCTACCACATTCTTGGATTATCCTTAATTGCAACTGTTTTAAAAAATATTGCGCTTCAAATGAGGAAAATTGAAGTAATCCATAACCGTCAAACAAAATGATCTGGGTGGGAATATATTGTCTGTTCAAAAACTACCTAATCAATCCGTCGTCGAAAAAAATGCGCATGTAGTTAATAGTTTCGGTAGATATATGGGCGGTTGCGTCGTCCTGTTAAAAATAACCAAAACGTAGTCCATCTTCAAGTTATGGCTCCACAAATGGATTTAAGATATTGTCCCTATACCGCTGTGCTATAACTGTGTCATGAAAGAAAATAGGACCAACAATTCTTCTTCGGGAAACAGCAAACCAAACACCAAGTTTTTGAGGGTGCAATGTGGAGTCTACAAGAAAATGGGGATTTTCCCTACTCCACATGCGTGTATTCTGAGAATTCACATGACCGGTGAGGTGGAACCAAGCTTCATCAGAAAAAAATGGCAGGTCTAATAATCATTTCGTCCATGCACAAACGCTGATTGCATTGCCACTCACCATTTACTCTAACCCCGTTTCGAAGCTAGGCTTCAACCATGAATTCTTTGTGCTGTTCTGTAAAACAAACCCATTGCTTGAATTATTCAATAAATTAGCGATAAATCAAATTACTTGTAATAAGGAATGTTAAAGATGACGGAATAAGTGATTGATTGATAATGCTGACACCCAACAGGTATTAAGCTCTACCGCTAAGCAGTACGGCCTTAGATGCAAAGCACACTTTGATGATAATAATTTTTACTCGCACGGTTAAGATAGGACAACAGATCTTAGTTTCACCATCATACGAAATAATTTGGGTAGTTTTTTAATTACACATTAATTCACAAAATTGGGCATGAATCTGAAGTTTGTTTTAACAGGCAGAGGCAATTCCTTAAATAATGCAACCAATCACATTCAAAAAGTTTTGTTCCAGAAAGCCCTTTTGTAGCGAAACAGAGTTTATGAGTAGTAAAACAATATACAAAAAGAAGATGAAAAGTGTTGTTCAGAAAAAACACATTTTAGTCTTCTTACGGGAAAATCTTAATGTCCGATTGGAAAGTGAAAACGAATATTCTCATAATGATATTCATAAAAACTAGTTTAGCATAAAAAAAAACACATGTAATTTCTATACTCCGTCATATTTATTGGAAAAGTTGAACCTGCCAACATAACAAAATTGTATAAAGGAACTAATACGTATATAACATTGATTATGTATCAGTTTATTAATTAATCAATACATTTTAAGAAGTTCATTTACCTTAACTAAATAAATTATTAATAATTATTGCTGATCATATCGTATACAGGGTGTCCCAGATAAGAATGCACTCTACAGGGATCTCGTAAACCATAGGAGATACAGAGATGGTTAAATTAGAGAAAAGTTGCGCATAATTGAATCCTGGAACGTCATGTCTTCAAATTTAAAAAATTCCGAATGCTTCCGAAGATATTTGGATAAAACCGAATTTTCGCGATTTCGTTTTAATTGATTTATGATTCTATTTGAAAAGACATGTCAAAATAAACTTTACATTCTCATTGCCACTTTTTCTCCCCTACAAGATGGTTTAATTACATTTTTGATCCGACGTTTCGTTTAGTCACAACCATCATCAACTTTGTTATTTTAAATAGTCGGAAAATTTTATTTTATGCTTAATCTATTCTACGTTTTATTCTAAATCCAACGGTGTATCACACTTATTAGTTATTAGACGTTTCGATATAGAAAAACACATCATCAATGAAAATAGGCACATTATCGAAAATATGTATGTTTTTATTGTTGTATTTAAACACTAGTAGGATTTTAAAACATTTTTTTATTTGAAATTATTTACAATATTATTAAATTTGTGTTCAAATGCGTAAATCTTAAGATTATGGGACAAAATTAAAAGAAACCTAATATTATCTAATAAAACTTATCTGAACAATACAACAAGTAATAATTGATTTTAATTATTAAATACAATTATTTTTATAATAAATTATTTTTTATTTTCAAAAATTCCACCCTCATTCTCCAAGCATAAATAACATCGGTAAACAATTTCTGGAGTTATTTTATTTATTGCAGCTCGAACTTCAGCCTTCAACTCATCATTATTTTGAAAAGTCTTCCAGTAAAATTCATTATCAAGGAATCCCCCAAAAAAAAAGTCCATTGGCGTAAGGTCTGGGAATCGCGGAAGCCAGTTTATGGGACCACGAGTGGCTATTAAATTATTTTGAAAACGGTCTCTGATATTCCATATTATTTCTGGAATTATGAGGAGGAGCCCTATCTTGTTGAAACCACATATTATTGGTTACTGCTAGAGAAAGGTCGTCAAGAATATTTTCAATGTCGTTTCTTAAAATTTCTTCGTATCTTTCTGAATTTAGTGTTCCTTCATAAATTATAGGTCCAATCATCCGGGTTCCCAAAATACCGCACCAAACGTTAAATCCAAAACGATGTTGATATCTAGATGTATGAACTCGATTTTCATTTTGTGTTGACCAATAGTGACGATTTTTTCTATTAAAGATGCCATTGTTAGAAAAATTACTTTCGTCAGTCCAGAGAACATTATATGGAAAATGATGATTTTCATCCCATTGTCTAGTAAACCACTCGCAAAAAGTCATGCTGCGCTCGTATTCCCCAGGAAGCAAATAATGACCGATGCGGAATTTATAAGGACGGTACTCTTCCCTATGGAGCATTCTTTGCGATACTGATTTAGGAACAGAATGTTCCTTTTCAATAGCACGAAGTCCTACAGTATCATTTTCTGCTACAGCAAGTAAAACGGTCATTACCTGTTCAGGGTCATAATTTTTTTTGCGATGTAACACAGGTTTTTCAAACGCGCCATTATCTTTTAAATTTGTAACTAGCCTCTTAAAAATTGATCGATTTGGTTGACGCCGTTCGGGATATTTTTGAAAATATTGCATCTCTGCTTGCGCACAATTCTCGATGTAACAGCAAATCATGTCAAATTTTTCTTCGTTAGAATAATGTTCCATTATTTTAAATTTTACTTCACAATGCAACAGTTTAAAATTTAAAAAAACATTATAATACTTACCAAATTTAAAGCTAACAAGTCTCTGTAACTAAGTGACAGATCTAAAGAAACTACATATTTAAACAATTGCGAACATCAATCAATTTCATAGCCACCCATATGATGCCGAATTTAAATGGTACGTTATGTTTGAATATTATGATGTATTTTTTTTAAATAAAAAATAATTGTATTTAATAATTAAAATTAATTATTACCTACTTGTTGCACTTTTCAGATAAGTTTTATTAGATATTATGTTTTGTTATAAGTTTCTTTTAAAAAAATGTTTTAAAATCCTACTAGTGTTTAAATACAACAATAAAAACATACATAATTTCGATAATGTGCCTATTTTCATTGATAATGTGTTTTTCTATATCGAAACGTCTAATAACTAATAAGTGTGATACACCGTTGGATTTAGAATAAAACGTAGAATCTATTAAGCATAAAATAAAATTTTCCGACTATTTAAAATAACAAAGTTGATGATGGTTGTGACTAAACCAAACGTCGGATCAAAAATGTAATTAAACCATCTTGTAGGGGAGAAAAAGTGGCAATAAGAATGTAAAATTTATTTTGACATGTCTTTTCAAATATAATCATAAATCAATTAAAACGAAATCGCGAAAATTCGGTTTTATCCAAATACCTTCGGAAGAGTGCATTCTTATCTGGGACACCCTGTATAGCTGCAATCCAAAATGGAGTATTTATTAGTTTCCAATAAATATTATGTGCCTATAATAAGGTCTACTAATAGGAAAATACCCTTATCCATCACATACAAGAGTACTACATGAATATCGATATGTACATGTCTGTCTGTGAAATATCTAACCAAAACTATGCCTAATCTGTTGCTCGATTTTTAAAATTCTCAATCTTTTAATTTACATAAAAGCACTAACAGAAATAATTACTCGGTACTTTCTCCTTAATTACGATTTTTATCAAACATTAAATTTCAGAAAATGCATTTATTTCTATTACTAATATAAATTTTATTTAAGAATGTAAGGTTTCCTTTTTTTGTTAAAACACATCATGGTACGATCTTCTTATATGTACCCAGCACGTAAAGCGGTGTTCATGACTTTTATATATATGGTTCTTATTTATACACTTGTTGGCAGGAAGCAGTGTGGCATCCTGCGATCATGCAAGCGTTGCTAGGAACGGTACCACTTTCTCTGGAAGAAGTATGAAGTAAGTTTTTAAAATATTTTTATCTGTAAATTAGTAATATAGTAACAAATTTAATTTTTTCAGTGAACTCTACCGGGCGTAAACGAAATCTTTATACAAAGCACCAGAAATTTAGATTACTGCTATACTAATATGGATCTTAATTGTAACGTTAACACCAAATTAACTAAAACTTAATTAAACAGATTTCATCTCTACTTTTCCAATGTCACTTGCATACGCCGCGCCGGGGGCCTTCCACAGCTTTATTTTTAGATACAAAGTGTTACCATTTTTAATCGAAAACCGTTGGTCACACGAAGAAGAAGCGGTCTCAAGAATATTAAAGAAAACATTTTTTTTTTCATTTTTAGCACCCTGTATCTCACAATTAAAGCGGCTGTGGGCCCATATTGATATAAACTTTTTGTCCTAAGGTCCTAAGTCCTTAAAAATCAACATCCAACAATAAAATACCCTCAATTCAGTGTTTCGGTCGTATGTTTTAGATATGTTTTTCATTGCAACCAACATGCGGGGGCTTCAGGAGAGGATTACCTAACTCCCACCCAAAGAGCTCACAGGTAACAAAACCTTCTACAAGTCTCATTAAACAATCTTAAAGGTCAGTGACACAAAGTCTTCTAATTTAATTGCGTTTTTAGGCAAGTTAAAAAACTGAAATACCTCCTCCAGCAAGCACAAAAAGACCTGGAGCAAAAGGATAGTGATATTTTGAAATTAACCAAAGAAGTAGTTGAATTAAGACTGTATAAGGCCGCTCTAGGCTCTCCTGAAGATAAATCAAATAGTAGTGATGCAGTAACAGTTAGGGTATGTGTTTTTAAAATGTTTGTGCATATTTTAATCAAACAATTGCGTTGTTTCAGGAAAATGCAAGTGAAGAAACTACACCAGAGGCTGATGTCACTGACTCGCCCGCTCACCATCACATACCTAGTGAACTCAATAGTTCTTTTGCAGATTCCGGCCATTTTGAAGATGGTACCAATTCTTCCATCCATTCCAATGATGATTATATTAGGTGGGTACATAATATGGTCATTTTTGATTGTCGTTTTGATCTTTAAATAACCTCCTTTTAGGCACAGCGTGCTTAAAAGTTTTTTAAGCACGCTGTGCATAAAAGTAATTATTTAGAATTAAAAACTAAATACAGACTCTAATTTTAACTATTTATTATAAATATTAAAAGTACAGTTACTTATATTATTAAAATTAATTCTTGGGTAACCTAAAACAGTACGTTGAGATATCTCTCTTTGTAAAATAGATGAGGAATTTGAACTAGAAATACAAAATGAATCTGCAACAGCAATATCAATTAAACCCATGCCACTAGTAGAGCTGGTAGAATATTCTGATTCATTAGATTTAACACGTTTCTTGTTAGCGTCCAAAGATTTTTCACCAAGAGTTCTTTCGGAAATATTTTTTTTGTTTTCTAAAGAATCGTCTATATACCCCCCAGCCACGGCATCTGACCGCTAACCTCCATGTCGCTTTAGCATCAATATGCAGATCTTCGAAAGCAATGGCCTGTATATTCATTTTCTTTTGAAAGCCCCAAGAACTCAGCAATTTTCTTTGGTGTTGCTCCAATGGTGTTAATGCCCACTGGAGGTCTGGAATATTTGGAGTTTCTGTAGGTGATAAAAAATCTTTCATGGGTTGTGTGTGTTGGACGTAATTGGGCGTATGCTCCAGAGATTCCCACAATAAGAATGACTTTGTCCAATAAATAGTTCTTATCGTCTGCTTCTTTGACAAATCTTTCTGTTTGTTCCGTGAAAAAAACTTGACTTTTTGGGCTTATACCCCGTAGATTTCCTTTTCAAAAATGCGATTAGGTTTGTAAATGTCCTTATATCAACATTTTTATTTAAATAGACCATCGTTCGAAGCATTGAGTAAGTACTCCACAAAGGTGATGGCTTATAGGCATCGGATAATCGTGAAAAATATGCCAAAACGACTTCTTCTGATTATTTACCTCATCCATTATAAAAGCGGGTTGATTTTCACCTGATTATTCAGCGATAATCTCCCGCTCTCCGGTGAAAATCACCCTTGTCAAAAGTGAAAATCTCACCCGTCAGAAATCCAGCGACTATTTCCCTCATATACTGTAACTACAATGCGCTTTTCACTTGATTTTCGGTGAAAATCAGCCCTCGGTCGCGATTGAGCTGAAAATTGCACTCTTCTGGTTTTTCATTGTTGGTTACCTACGAGAATAACCGTCACTGTCACAACAAGTTGAAATTTCTGCTTTGACAATTTCGCGTCAATTTATCAAAATTGTAATACTTTGTATTGCTCGAAATAAAAATGTTGTCTTATATTTCTGCACCTACTAGTTTTTCATTCAGGAAATAGTCTAAAAAATATATTTCGTGCATGTAAAATGGCTTGATAATCATGCACTCAGATTTGTTGCCCTAAACAAACAGCTTTCATGCATTTTTATTGTTATTTACCTTAAAAAGTGCCCTCCCTTCGGTCAGAAAATCATTCTCAGATTTTTTGCCATTAGGAAATCGCTCGAGGGTAAGCCCTCGAGTGATTTCCACGGCAAAAAATCTTCGGAATGATTTTCGATAATTTCCCTATCCCTTAATATATTACTACAGATAAGTTTTTTACCTTTTTTTCTTGACACCAGTTTTTGAATTTTTTGTATGTGCCGTCATACAAACTCTTTGATTCTTGGGGAGCAAGGTTCACCATTGCCTCATTTGCGGCATTTTCAATGTCTGAGTTTTCTAAATCACTCATTTTTTACTTAATATTTGCCGCAGTTTTTGAGAAAAAAAATGTTTCTAATTTTTTTTTTTTGACAAGTGTCAATTTTTTTTGACATGAAAGGTGAAATGAAACACAGGGAAAAAAATGTTTCGTAAAATAAATTAAGTTTTTTATTATAAAACGCCCGTAGAAAAAATAATATTGTATACCATTCGTTACAAAACAATGTCTTTTAGTCACTCTGAAGTGTCGGCTTCGCCTCGTAGGACAATTTTCACGTCGCGTGCCTAAAAGACCCTTATTTCGTAACTTGTTGTAAAAACAGCTATTTAAACATACAAGTGATAGAGATGTGCAAGCAGAAGATGCTTTTAGGTCACCATATAAACTGAAACACGTAGAAACGTTTGACAAAAGTTGCACAGCGCACCTGGGTGTACTCGACCGAAGTTCAGAGCAGAGTAAGTTGATAATGGAGTACGAAAAAAGAATTCAAGAATTAGTGAGGACTCATGAGGAGGAAACATACCATTTGAAGCAGAAACACAATGACAAAGTGGAGGAGCTTTTGCAGAGAATAACTGAAATTAATTCAAGGTAGGGTTGCCAGCACACACACAATATGGGTTTATGGATTATATTGTGCGAGCGAATATTATTTTCATCCAAGAGAGTTTAGACCGAAAAACGTAGGGATTACAATTATAAAGGGGCGATATATCTAACCAAATGTAGGTTAAAATTGTGTCAAAATATTATGAATATTAAAATAATAGTCCAATAAATTTTGGGTAAACAACTGACAGTAATTTCTGCGTCTTTCAGAATCTGAAGCTCGTATTTCTTGGAATACTTTGCATTTTATAAAGAAACAAATTTAACTGTTTTTTAAGAGTAGTCTTGCATGTTCTATAAGATCTTCCCAGTTCTTGGGACAGGCGTCTTAGTCTGAATCCACATGCATCAGTGATTACGGACATCCTTATGCGTATAACGGATAGGTGAATTTGACATCATCCGAATGGAGACGCGTGATACGGACGTAACTGAGTTAATACAAACTTGAAAACTATGTCAAATAAAAAATGCCAGATAGTCCCATAGTACGGCCTTGGATGCAGAGCACACTTTAATGATAATAATTTTTCCTCGCACAATACAACAATAATGATCTGGACTAATATGGTTTTACTGTTCCAGATATTGGGAGTTAGTCCCAGAATTAGACGCAGCAAGAGAAAAGATTAAAGAGTTAGAGTTGCAATTGGAAGAGGCCAGCAAAAAGCTAGAAGAGCATGAGGCAAAAGCCACAAAGAATTATTTACAAATGTATTCCAAAGGGCAGGAAGCAGCTAGAATCGAACAAGAAAATGCCGTTAGTATATATCATTGGCTGCTATCAACTGCAGCTCTACTTGTAATGTCCTTGAATATTTTTTTTATAGGTTATGGAAATCGCAAGGCAACATCCCACCAGAGTATCAGTTCCAGAACTGTTAAATGAACTTCAAGTTACAAAGAATGAGTTGGAGAATATTAAGGTAGGAATACATGCACTTTTTCAGTAAGTTTATTATCACTTTGTGATTGTCCTTCATTTTAATAACACTGTTCTACAAAAACCAAAAATCAATTTCCAATGCCGGATATCGTTCCTATGGTTAAAGTGTTTATAAACTTAGGTTTAGTGTGCAATTAGGGTATTTATCATGTACAGGGTAATCACGTAGATAGCGCGTTTATGGCAAACCAGTCAACGGGACGACTATGCGATGTTTCCGCTTCTACTAAAAAGTAATGTGACATTTTATATGAAAATATATTATGTAAAATATATAAACTTATTTTTGTGAAAGCGTTTCGAAATAGACATATTTCGATATTGATTAGAATTTCGAAATGACACTCTTTTAGGCACCAGTGTCTAAATGTGACAGTTTTAGGCACTAGTGCCTAAAAGTAAAAATGAAACATTAAAATAATGAAAATATCTATTTATTATATATGTTAAATGTACAATTATGTAAACTGTTGAACTGAATTCTAGAGGCATCTAGCTTCTCTTCTTTGAGAGCAATGTAATCATTAGTAGTCGGAATGGATAAACTGCTAGTACTGACAATGCTAACTTCTGCTTTTGAGTGAACTTCTTTTATTTTTGTATTTGGCGTATCTTCCTGCCCTATGATTCTATTTGCTATTTCGTTTTTCTGTTCAATGGAATTTTCTATATAACTCTCGGCAACTGAGCTTGATCGCCAACCTCCATGACGCTTTAAAAGTGTCATGTCCGCTCCAGAATCTGCCAATATTGTTGCAGAGCTGCGCCGGAAGCAATGGCCAGTGTATTCATTGGTGTTGGGGAGTCCAAGGAATTCTGCTATTTTTTTTGGCATACCTCCAATTGTATTAATTCCAACTGGCAGGGTACAGCATTTACCACTTCGATATGTCAAGAAAAATCGCTGATATGTCGTATTCAGTGGACGAAGTTTTGCGTACTTACGAAATAGATCTAAAAAAATTGATGCCATCTATTGATCCCTCAGTAATCGTAAACATTCTTGGAACATGAGTTTTTGTGTTCGGAATTTTGACACTGATAAACGACTGACAATCTTTGATGGCATCTAATTTTAAAAATGTGATTTCTTCCCTCCTACATGCTCCAAATACTCCAACGATTAAAACAACTTTGGCTAACAGGAATTCTTTATCATCAGCTTGTTTTATAAAGCGTTCTATTTCCAGTTTTGTAAATATTTTTGATTTCTTTGGCTAATATCCGGTAGCTTTCCTTTTTAAAAATGCAATAAGGTTTGTAAATTTGCAAATATCTACGTCTTTGTTCAGATAAATCATGGTGCGGAGCATCGAATATTTGCTCCACAAAGTTGACGGCCTTAAGGTGGTGGATAGCTTAAGGAACTAGGCTAGTAATACCTTTTCTGTAGAGTTCTCAATATGTTTTTCTTTGGCCAAGGTTTCAAAGTTGTCGTAGGTTTGTTCGTATAAATGTTTCGATTTTTCGGGTACTAACGTGGATAGCGCAGCTTCAGCAGCTTGTTCAATATCCAAAGACTCGTCAATATCACTCATTTGAAGTAATCTTTTCGAAAAACTTTGCGGGAAAAAAGGCAAAACGCGACGTTCGAACTTGACATTAAATAATGCATAAACAATGCCTTAGAAACAGATTGCCTGCCTACTTTTCAAAATGTTTTAAAATACTAATAAAAGCTTAAATTATGAAATTCTCCGCTTTCACAAAAAATCTTGTATATAATTCGTTACGAAACGATGTCTTTTAGCCACTAGACGTGTTGTCCAACGAGGCAAAGCCGAGAAAATTTTCACGTCGCGTGCCTAAAAGACACTCATTTCGCAACTTATTGTATAAATAGCTATTTTACAATCTCTAGTAGTTTCTTAACAACTTTTTTTTATTAATTCTCTATACCTATCTCTTGCCGTTTTTGAGATATTAATTAACTTTTTCTTTCGAAAAACATGGTCTGCAATATAGATCCTGATCTCCTTAAAGTCTGAGATACTGCGGCACTGAAATTCGGTTTGGAGTTAGGCAATACTCGGAAGTTTTACACGCTATGGCCAAAGTTTAGTTGCAATATACAGGGTACTCTAAAAATACAGGTCCATTTTTTCAAATAAAGCACCAGACCTTGTATATTTTTACGGATTTGAAACGCTGCCAAAGTTTCTTATTTAAGTATGAATACTATACCTAACTATAATCTATTTCTTAATGGTTGATAGCGCAGCGAAGGAAGGAAAGTGGTAAAATCTTATCTGGTCTTAAATTACACAGGTACCTTATTTTATAGTAGGATATTTTCAACTTACTTAGTTAAAGAGGCTTAAAGAAGTTCGTCCCTTGTCTTTCCGTCAGATCTAATCCCTGGACGCGTTTCGCCGCATTTCGGCTCATCGGCAAGGCTATAGAGTCTGACGAAAAGCAAAAGGGACCTTATAGTGCATTTCAACACATAATGTAAAGATGTGCAAGTTTTAAATAATGTGTAATCAACGAAATGGCTAAAAAGCGTGCATGGTATTGTTTTACTTTGACTGCCGCCCTACCATTGTGAATTGAATCAAATTGAGTTAATATGGGTACAAATGAAAGGATATGTAGCAAAAAATAACACTACTTTTAAAATAAAAGACGTACGTGATCGTTAAAAAGTATAAAAGAAAATTATTCCAACGCAGTTCTAATTAATTTTTTTTGTGTAGCTGTCAGCAGGACATGTAGGGAGTTAAATGAATTAATGTATCCCAATCTACCGTCAATGACCAACAATAAAAGTATATGAATTCAAAACAATTTCGTTGCGTTTAGGAATTGCCTATAACTGTCAGCCAAGTTCCAGTGCCTCAGTACCACATATATACAGGGCTGCCCAGAAGTCCGGAATAAAATTAACATAGCCTTAACCTTTGGGAAAAATGCTCGGACACGTCAATTTAGTTTTATATATGCTCACATTTTGACGTTATTCGTTTGTTTTTCTATAGACATTTGTCAAAGATATGACGACATTGATATTTTTTTTAAATGGAAACATTCAGCTTGTGATACATCATTTGAAAGCTAATATCTCGTGCAGTATGCTCATAAATTTTGGCGCGATTCTGTCAAGCTATTTCAAAATGGCGACTGTTAAAAGTTTTAAAAAAATCCCTATTTAAATAAGCGGAAATGATAAATCATTGATTTTTTTATCTTTCAAGGTAAGAAATCTTTATTGTTTCACGTTCTGAAATTTTGTGACATTGTGACTTAACAATAGTTATGGTTTATTTGTTATTTATTTTGTCAAAAAAAATAAAAATATAACGAAGCAAAACAAAACACAACAAAAAGGTGGTTTAACGTGGCAAATGCTGGAAATGTCCTCCACCCTCTACTTGGCATGCATGCTCCCAGACGATGGTAAAATCCGTCGATGGAATTTCGAATGGCTTCAGCCGGTATATTATGTGTCTCCAATCTAATTTTGTTTTTCAAATCTTCAATATTATTTGGCCTATTTGGGTAAACTTTTTCTTTTAAATATCCCCAAAGAAAATAGGCGTTAAGTCTGGGGACCTCGGTGGCCATTCAATTGTACCACGTCGTCCAATTCAGCGACCTGGAAATGTCTGATCTAAATATCTTCTCACATTGACACCAAAATGCGGGGGAGCACCATCTTGCTGAAACCAAATTGTTTCATTAGGTATATCTGGATCTACTTCGTTGGGAAAATTACAGCTAGAGCAGGCCTCAACTCGAAGGTTAAGAAATCCAGGTACCGTTCAGCTGTGAGGTTTCCTTCCTAATACCTAAATTAATTTTACAAGTTCACAATGTCACAAAATGTCAAAACGTGAAACAATGAAGATTTCTTACCTTGAAAGGTAAAAAAAACATCAATAATTCATCATTTCCGCTTATTTAAATAGGGATTTTTTTTTAAACTTTTAACAGTCGCCATTTTGAAATAGCTTGATAGAATCGCACCAAAATTTATGAGCATACTGTACGAGATATTAGCTTTCAAATGATGTATCACAAGCTGTATGTTTCCATTTAAAAAAAAAAGATCGATGTCGTAATATCTTTGACAAATGTCTATAAAAAAACAAACGAACAACGTTAAATTGTGAGCATATATAAAACTAAATTGACGTGTCCGAGCATTTTCCCCAAAAGTTACAGGTTAAGGCTATATTAATTTTATTCCGGGCTTCTGGGCAGCCCTGTATAACCAATATATTGCTAATACCGTGTTACAGAAATGTTCCCAGCATGCGGCGTTTTCCGGAAGCGTTGTGTATGCGCAGTTCCCGTGTACGTCAGGTCCGGCTTTAAACTTATTTAAATTAATTTGTTCGAATAGGTATTGATTTATAAAGTAAAAGCAATAGTAAATCTTTATAAGAATATGTAGATAAGACATTCATTTCCTTGAAGAAGCAATACACCTTAAAAAATTATACATATTTCAGGACTTGCGTATTTTGGGGTGTAGATATGGACATTGAAATTTCGAGTTACAATTTAATAATGGTTGTTCTTAACACCGTAACATGCCGGGGACATTTTTAGATTGTTGGGCGATTAGCTTCGTTTTTCTACTGGTGGGAGTTCAGTGCTCAGTAAGTACTTCAGAGTGCAAAAATATCAGCATTTATTGTAGGCCAACGGACAGGTTGACTAGTTCGTCGTAAACGCCCTATATCTGAATCATCTGGTATGTAGGTATTATGAATTACATGAACTAACCTAAACTAACCAGGAATACTTATAAACACTTACCTGCCAATATTTAACACTAAAAGCTATTTCTGGGAAATTTGTAATTTCTGAACAATCTGTATATTGAACTTTCTATGTTCTAGATTTGTTTCCGCCTTTTCACTTACAACAATGTTTTTGGTTTTTGATTCTTTGTGTGTTGTGATTTTTAGGATGTAGAATACGCGTCGACTTCTAACCAACCATTACTCAGTGCGAAAGAGGCACTGTCGCTTTGGGTACTCGGTGCACGAAAGGTAAAATATCACAGAAACCTTTTTTTGTGCACCCCGTAGAACTGACTTAAACCAATTCAGAAAACTTATCCAGAATTGCACAAACCGACTTTAGTAGAGCACTAAACTATTTTCTTTGAAGGCGCTCGGCGCTCATTTGGCTATGTACTGGGTTGTTCAAAAATGATGCATAAAATTTATATGTTTTCTACAAGTTATTTTTAGGAAAAACACTGAAACACGGAAGTTGATTTATTGTTAACAAAAAAACGACTATTTTCTTGGTACTATATGGGATTCAGTTTTTAAAGACCTTTTCATAGACCCCAATATATGACCTAGGTTGCCATTTAAAAAAAAAAAAAGTTGGGGTAGCTACAGGTTAAGGGGTTGAAGGGAGCGGGCTGAAAACAGAAATATGAACAATAATTTAAAAATTTTGATCGTACTAGCCTTTACTTGATTAAAATCCATTTTAATTATACCCTATTTCAAAAAGGTGTAGAGTAATAAAATGGGAAATTCCGTCCAGTTCGGCTCAATTTCGGTGTCGGCCATAGGCGCAGGTAAACTTTGTGCATTAAATTATTTATGATAACTAACCAAAATTTTAGAGAATTGAGAAGGTTTGCTAACCTTTCAGTCGTTCAATACGGGAGATTACCACGAGGACATGAATTCGAATGTTTTTGAGGACTATTTTGGTGAAATGATAAAATATCTTCCAGCTGATTCACTAGTAGTTATGGATAACGCAAGCTATCATTCACGACGCACAGAGAAGACTCCAACTTCATTTTGGAGAAAACAAGAAATTATCGACTGGTTAACCACCAAAAGAATTAAATTTGAAGATAATTTGTTAAAGAAGGAACTATTAGCTATAGCAAATTTACTCAAACATCGTTTTATGAAATATGCCGTGGAAGATATAGCAGAACACATAGTGTAACTGTGCTCGCACACCGCCATATCATTGCGAACTAAATCCTATAGAACTTATATGGGCGCAAGTGAAAGGATTTGTAGCAAGACACAACACGACATTCAAAATGAAAGACGTTAAGCTACTGTTTGATCAAGCCATTAAGGAAGTGACACCAGAGAACTGGCTAAAAGCAGTCCATCATGTCATTAAAGAAGAGGAGAAAATGTGGGATCTGGACCACCTGATCGATCGGACCGTCGACCCGTTAATTATAACGTCAAGAGGAGATGACAGTTCCTCAGATGACGAAGAATATTATGATTTTTTATAATTTAATTTCTGTATAACGTATTTTTTGTATTTTGTATTTTTTTTATAATGTTTAATAAAAAATAAGTGTAGCTAATACTATGTACATAATGCCTAATTTTTATTATGTTAAAATAAAATTCTTTCCTTTTTACGAATATCCTACCGGCACGCCTTTGTCACGCCATTTTCAGTGTTTGTGAATAAATAGATAACAATAGGCAAAACCCATAAATTGACCCAAACCCGGGTGGTACTACCTACACTTGATGAAAAGAAATAATTTTGCAATGAAATCGATGCCAAATTATGAAAGTGGCTTAAATATTCGTTGGGTCACTCTGTAGTCCCTCTGCATATCTAATGAGCTTTTATTACTCTACACCTTTTTGAAATATGGTATAATTATTTAATAATTTGTTATACCTTCCTCACATCTGAAGAAGCCACTGTGATGGCGAAACATAATATGTCATGTTGACAATATATAGTGGAAATTACAACACATACGTGTTTCATTTCAAAAGTTTTTTACCAATAATTTAAATCAATTTCAGCGTTTTTTTCTGAAAAATCACTTATAGAAAAAATATGAATTTATTCCAGGACTTTTGAACAAGTCTGTATAGGTAGTAGCTCATATTACTTCGACAACCTTCTTATTTATTTTATTTCGACTATTTGCATTTTATAATTCATTATTCTTTGGGCTTCTGCATGTTTTTTGGTTGCTTTCACTGGTGTTGATATCATCTATGTGTTTAGTATTTATACACAGTAGATTCGTTTCTATAAATGTATGTCTTGTATAGAAAATCCACACCTCAACATTAAGTAAGTAGTAAAATATTTTATTAGTTGTAGCGTTTTTAAGCTTTAGAAACAAAGATTCATAGCAACGTGCATACTGATTCTTTACCTTGCAGGCAATGTATCGCCAACTCATGGAGGCCAAAAGCAAAAATAAGATAGATCCAGAAATTACCCTTCAATTTCTTAAATCAGCATTTTACTACTTTTTGACTGACAAAGAGAACAACCAAGGACATTTAAGGGCCATCCAGAGCATCTTGGGCTTCACTACAACCGAAATCGAAAACATTGATAAAGCGAGAATGACGTAGGTAAATGATTTTTAACGCAATACAAATTGCATGAATTCAATTTTCAAAATCTTGATGTTTTCGATAATTAAGATTGTTGCTCTCTGATGTTAAAGAAAATGGAAATGCGATTTTTTTGAAACCATACTAAAACCTTATTTAGTGTATGTCATACACTGCTCAACAATTGAAAAGATTAATTATAATTTTTGCATTTAAAAATGTTGGTCAAGGATCGATCCGACCGACCACCCAAGTATCATTTATTGATTTAAGAAAGTGCCAAAAGTAGCTCTAGAACACCAAACATTAATTCTTATGATAATGTTTGTTAGCTGGAAGAACTGATATTAAACCATTTATAAAATCCAGAGGATACACCCTTAAAATGTCTGTTACAGCCTTTTTTAAAACTTGTTTTTAAACTTAAATGGTGTCTGAAAAGAAATTGATTTTAAAATACAATTTAGACATTTTATTGTAGAAATTCCATTGTGTACCATATTCAAATAGGATCATGTTCATTTCTTGAATTCGACCCTTATTCCAATTTTTAAACAGAGTTGATTCTGGGCGGATCTTGAACAGAGGGGTTGATTTCAAATTTCTAAACTCACATTTTATTGAGATAGAGGAGGGGGGGGGGCAGTGAGGAAGAGGTTACTTTCAAATTGTTATTTTGGCCATTGCTGGATCGAAACTATAGTGGCAGAGGAAAAGTCCGTCCATTTGTAGTAGTCAATAATTACTTTGTCTATATGTCCAGTGATTGTCGGTATTTGTAGGTCATTATGTAAAGTATCAATCATCATAAAGCGTGGAGCATTTGCCATAATTCGGAGCACTTTATTTAATAAGTGAGTAGACGGCACCACGTTGACCATTAGCCTTTTTAAGCATTGGTCAACGTTATCTGTCCAGGTTAGTTGTAGGTAATTTGGTTCTGGCTCTCGAAAAGTAGGTGGCTTGGGTTGTGGCGTCATTGAGGCCATTTATCTAGCCACGCCTCGATAAGTTTTATGTGGCGTTGTAGCTTTGAGACAACCAACCCTTGACTGTTTGGCGGTGGCGGTGATGGCGGTATCGTCAGCAAACAGATATAGTTCCGGTAATTTAGGAATATCGCTGGTATCGGTATTGTACAGAGCCGGCGCAAGGGGGGATCCCTGCGGTATTCCAGCTCTGGCGTGTCGCACTGACGAAACCGCGAAAATCCTGACCTCAATAACTTTAAAATGAGTCCGTCGGGTCAGACCTTATCAAGCGCCTTGTTGACGTCGAAAAGGAGCGCGTAATTATATGGAAAATATGAGAGAAAGACAAAAAAAAAACTAACGCTTGTACACCCTGTATGTATTTGTAGCTTGTAGGCTAGGTCATTGTTAGAGCTAAGGCTACGTCAATAATAAGGGTATCTAAAAGAAATTAAGTAAATCGGGAAACCTCACAAATTTTTTGAAAGTTACAGTAAAACGTGGTAATTCTTTTATATTTAAAAAACGTGTGTTTATTCCAATTTTTCAAAAATTTTAAATGTCTTCTCCGATTTGCTTAATTTCTTTTAGAGACCCTTATTATTATTGACGTAGCCTTAGCCCTGATGATAGGGTTAAAAGCGCTAGCCTGAAAGTACAAGTATACCTTGAATACCATCTATCTCGTTTTATTTTTCATATACGGCGTACAAGTGGCAATACAGAGAAAATTGTAGGACTGTTATTGGCCCTTCTTATGTTGTTTTTTCTTACTTTACACTTCCTTTTTATTTATTAATTTTTCTTTATTGTGTAATCTAATATTTTATTTAATATAGCTCAAGTTTTCTTTATCTCAAATATCTCTGAAATCTTAAACATACTTATTCTATCCACTTCAATTTTTGAGCAGTGTATATAAATGTTTATATTATCAGTCCCTCTTTGTAATAATTCATATGCCTAATTATTTTCTCCGAAATAACGGGGGAGTTGGCTTAAAGGCCAAGTTTGTAAAAATTTATACAGGGTGTCCTGAAGTTACCATACTTACCCCGCCCAAATGGGGTTCCCTGAAGATCTTTTTCTTTAATTATCGAAGAAGCTGGTCATGGTTAAAACCTGAAATTTTAGTATACAGGGGCGTAACGTTCGGGTGACATAGAGAGAATAAACTAGCCGTAACTTTTTTAGGTATACAGGGTTATAATAAAGAAACGGATCAGCCTTTTACATATGGAAAACCGCCCACTTAATCAAAAACCGCTCGGACCCGTCAAGTTTATTTTTTTGAAATGCATTTTTTTTTGAAAAAAGATGTTGAACAGGGTATATCATAAAAGTGCTACATGTGTCAACTTTTATTTTTTTTTTTATTTTTTTATTTATGGAATAAAACACAAAGTCTGCTCCACTAATTTAATAAAATAAAATTATATGCCCATACATGTTTCGAAGGCATAAACCTTCATCCTCAGTGGGTTAATATTAAGATGTAAGAATATTATGAAGAGACCAATGACATTGTTAAATTAATCCATAAAATTTAATTTTTTTAATTAAACATATTGTATATTTTTACATTTTTATATTCTACAATCAATTCTAAACATTTTTCATTAATCATGCCCTATACTTATCTTCAGCCGTTTACGAAGTATTAACACTTTAATGCTGGTATGCACCATTGGTATGTTTCTCGACATAGCAACGTTCTGAACTTAAGTCACAATCCTTTGACTATGACAATTTCTTATTTAAGTTTGAGACATCAAAAAATGACGGTGAATGTTAATCAAATTTGAATTTTGCTCTGCTGATTTTTCATCAAAATGCGCGTCGCCGAAGATGAGCGCATTGAAATTTTGATTATGTTGGGTTGTGTAGATAAAAGTAAGAAAGTCATATTTTGGCCAATCAAAAGTGCCTAGGGTAGCAAGTAAGTGGAGAACTTCCCGTACTATTAAAGATAGTCTTAAAAGTGGTCGTCCTGGTATATCCGAGGAGAAAAAAATAAACATATTATTATCACTACAGGAAGATTCTCATAGCTCAAGCACACAACTTGGACGGGACTACGACATTTACCAAACCCACCGTATCTAAATTTTTACAAAAAGAGAAGTTTCATCCATACAAATCAGTATTTGTACAAGAGTTACTGGACGATGATCCTGATGGGCGAGACCAATTTTGTGAAATAATGATTGAGCTAACAAATAATAACGCAAGATTTGTCCAAAGAAGTTGTTTTTTAGATGAAGCTACGTTTTGTTTAAATGGTCAGGTTAATAGACAAAACTACAGATACTGGGCACAGGAAAATCCTCACTGGTTCATCGAAAATCGCACCCAGTATAATGAAGAGGTTAATGCTTGGGAGGGCATTGTTGAAAATAGGATAATCGGACCATTTTTCTTTGATGAGAGTCTCACTGGAGAAAGATATCTAAATTTCCTTCAAAATGATCTGGTTCCAGCTCTTACCACTCTGTTTCCAGATGATAATGATCCTGATTTACCAAGTTTAATCTTATGGTTTCAACAGGATTGTGCTCCCCCGCATTATGCTGTTCATGTAAGGGAGAACTTAAATACAATTTTTCCGGGGCGGTGGATAGGTTGACGGGGGTCAATACACCCAGATCGCCTGATCTTAATCCACTGGACTTTTTTTTTATGGGGCTACGTCAAAAATTTAGTTTATAAATCTAAACCCATCTCGGTAGATATACTGAATGAGTTTATTCGACGAGTAATAAGAGGAATATCTCCACAAGTAGTACTAAATGTAGAACAGGAATTTCTAGATCGATTGATCTACTGCAGAACAGTTGGACAGTGGAACAGTGGAGGACTATTTCAACATCTTATAAAATAGTTTCTTTTCATTCTTTGTTGTTTAAAATTGTTAATACTTCGTAAACGGCTGAAGATAAGTACAGGGCATGATTATTGAAAAATGTCTAGAATTGATTGTAGAATATAAAAATGTAAAAATATACAATATGTTTCATTAAAAAAATTAAAGTTGACACATGTAGCACTTTTATGATCTACCCTGTATAATATCTTTTTTCAAAAAAAAATGCATTTCAAAAAAATAAATTTGATGGGTCCGAGAGATTTTTGATTAAGGGCGGTTTTCTATATAAAAGGCCGTTTCTTTATTATAACTCTGTACATAAATTAGAAAGGTTTTCAAACTTAATTGAAAAAAACTAAACCTATACACCAAAAAATTATGACTATGGTTTGTTCTGTCTATGCCCCGAACGTGTGCATTTCTCATTATACGTTAATTTCGGGACACATACCTGTATAAATTAGTAGCAAAAAATACTCTTAAACTAAAAAAAAAATGATTTGGTGCTGATTTTAATAGAGTTAATTAAATGTTATATTAATGATGGTGCCTAAGAAAAATCTAGTTTTAAAAAAACGAATTGTTAAGCATGCATAGCAATGCTTTGTAGAAAAACATTCTGTTTAATTTGAGGCCTTTTGATGTCGTACTTCTGTGTCTAGAGAATAGGTTGTTTATTAAATTAATCTACGCACATAAAAATTAAATACACAAATACAATTATGTAATAAATAATTTTTTTTATCATACCACCCTACAATAGTTAAATTAGTTTATTTTCCTCTTTTTGGTTTACTTTTTTTGGGTTTTTTAGTATTGTTAGTTAGTGCGAGCAAAAATTATTTTCATTCAAAAAGGCTTGGACTAAGAAACGTAGGGTGTGGTTTAGAGCACAAAAGGGGACGAATTGATGAGTATTAAACATCCTAGGATAATCCTTTCTTGTAATTAGTCTAAATTTTTAACTGGTATTTTAAAATTATTGTTGTTCAAATGAGAAAAAGTGAAGTAATCCACAACCATCAAACAAGGTGATTTGCGCGGGAATTCAATGTCTGTCCGAGAACTGATCAATCTGCCGCCAAAAAAATTGCGTAAGTAGTTAATAGTTTCGGCGATGTATAGGCGGTTGCACCATCCTATTGAAAATAACCAAAACGTAGTTCATCGCCAAGTAGTTGCTCCACCAATGGATTGAAAATATTGTCCCTATACCGCTGTGCTGTAACTGTGTCATGGAACAAGATAGGACAAACAAGTTTTCTTCGGGAAACAGTAACCAATTTTTTGAGGGTGAAATGTGGATTTTCACTATTCCACATGCGCGTACTCTGGTGAAGTGGAGCCAGGCTTTATCAGAAAAAATAAATCATTTCTATATACAGGCTGTTTCCTAACCTCTCTGAAAAAATGAAGGAGGTAAATCCTCACCTTATTTTAAGACGAAAATGTGGTATAAAAGTTTTTCGCATGTCGTTTCTTTTTCGAAATGCAGGGTGTTAAAAAAAATTAGTAAAGCAATAATATTCTTTTTTTAATCTTTATTTTATTATTATACAAATTAACAATACATTCTTAATTACAGCTCTCAAATCAGTGCTTGTAGCTCTGGCCTCGAGAGTACCTAAATACTATATACAGCAGAATATACATACCATTGCTTTAACTTAAATCTAGATGATTTCTTAACCTTTTAACAAACAATCTAAAATTATTTATATTTTTAATAGGTTCAGGTAACTTATTATAAGTTTTTGATGCACCCATAATTGGATTATCCAAGCCTATATTTGTTCTTGTGTATATCTGATAAATATTTTGATGAGCTCTAGTTTCATACTTATGTACCTCGTTAGAAAATATTATTGTAGAATTACATTTTTGTTGTTTGTTTATTATTTTATACATCAACTTGCATTGTTCTAATTCCAATACCTTACCGAGCTTCCAGACACCCAGCTCTCCGTATAGGGCATCCGTGTGCGTCCGTCTATCATAACCATAAATAATTTTTAAAATTTTATTTTGTAATACTTGCATTTTATTATAGATCGTACTACCACACATACCCCACACAGGAAGCAGATATCGAAAGTGACTCAGAAAAAATGCATGATACACACTACTCTTACTTCTATTTGACAAATAATCTCTACACCTAAATATAATTGGGATCATTGGTCTTATTTTATGATAGATATAATTTACATGTTCAGACCAATTTAAATTTTCATCCACGTGCAAACCCAAATACTTTATAACCGACACCCTTTGTAAAGTGAAGTCTTTAATTTCAATAGCCATATCTTCTACTATTTTATTTTTTTGTTTAAATACCATATATTTTGTTTTTTCAATATTTATTTTAATCTTATTAGAAAGCAACCATTGCATGTAGACCCTCAAGTCAGCACTTACTACTTGATTGAGTATTTGCCCCTCAGATCCTGTATAAATCAATACAGTGTCATCTGCAAAAGTAAAGTATTGACCCCGTAGATGTGCTACCTTTAAATTTAGTACGTAGAGGGAATAGAGCAGGGGACCAAGGACGGATCCCTGCGGTACTCCATATGTATTTGTTAATATACCACTACACACTCCCTTATATTTGACGTACTGCTTTCTCTCACAAAGGTACGTTTGGATTAGTTTATAAATGTTACCTCTAAAACCCATTTTCTCTAGCTTATCAAGCAATATGTCAAAACTCACAACATCAAACGCTTTTTTGAGGTCAACAAATACGGCCACAACTATTTGTTTGTTATCTAAAGCTCTGGATATATGGTTCACAAGATCTACTGTGGCACTTAGTGTACTACTATTTTTTACAAAACCATATTGGAACTCATCTACTTGTATATATTTTTCTATAAAATCTAACATTCGTTTTTTTATTATTTTTTCAACTATTTTTGATAATACACTTACCACCGATATTGGTCTATAATTATTCATACAATCTTTTTTTCCACTCTTGTATATTGGGTTAATTCTGGTGATTTTCAGTTCTTGTGGGAAAATTCCACTCATTAAAACATTATTAATTAATCTTATCAAAGTAGGCATTATATCTGGTTTTATATTGTTAATATCCAATATTGAAATTTGATCATGCCCAGGTGCAGAATTAGCCCTGAGGCCCTGTATAATTTCATTTATTTCTATTTCATTAGTAACATTCAGAAACATACTGTTTTCACAGTAAATTTCTTCATTCTTTAGAAAGTCTGGCAGTAAGTTGATTTCTGTTTCTATTTCTGTAACAATATTTTTCCCTACTCCTGCGAAATGTTTATTTAAACTGTTTGCTATCTCAACTGTGTCCTTCACTAACACATTATTAACATTTAGCGAACCAATATTTGTTTCGGTTGATCTATTTTTTACAAACTGATTAATGAAATTCCATTGTTTTTTTGGATTAGTACCTGCTTGGTCCCATTTATTTTGAAAATAGCGGTTTTTTAAAACTCTGATTTTATTGTTAATTTTATTTTTTATTTTTTTAAACTCTAATTCAATTTGTAAATTACTTGGATTATTTATTTTTAAATCATAGAGCTCATCACGGTGTCTCATCAATTCGAGTACTTCCTTGTTCATCCAAGTATTATTTTCACGGATTCTAATTATTTTTACATATTCCGATTCCGTTTTACATATTTTAATTAAATCTATCAGCTCTCGAAATGATGCAACATCCCGATTATTAATTTTGTTTTTAAACAATAATTTAAATTTTTTATAATCTACTAATTTACTTTCATGACTCACCTTTGGTTTATGAACTAAAATATTACTACTAACAGCAATTGACAGCAACTTATGATCAGACAGACAGTTATTCTTGACCTTGACTGAGCAATCTAAATTCGAATTTTGATCTATTAATACATGGTCTATAATACTTTTACTATGATCGGTGACTCTGGTAGCATTCGTTACATCCACAGTATTAACTATCTTAAAATTATTTAATTCCAACAAAGATACATAATTTTTAGTTTCATTGTTATTACCTAACAAGTTTATATTAAAATCTCCAACTATCAAATGTTTTTTTGGAAATTTCGTTAGAATCGACTCCAGTCTAGTTAGAAACTCTTCCGTATTATGCGATGGTGGTTTGTATATAGCGCTTACCTTCAGTTTTTGTTCACCTATACCCACACATATCCAATTTATTACTTCATTTGTTTCCGATTTTTCTATTTCTGAAAACTTAATACCTTTTTTTATAAAAATTGTAACCCCACCTCCTCTCGTTTGTCTACAAGAATGCACAGCCTCATAATTATTTAAATCAAATAGGGAAACTTCTCTCTCATCCAACCATGTCTCTGCCAATACTAAAACATCACAGGTATTGTTCATCACAAATGCTTGTACATCATCAATTTTATTTCGAATGCTCTGTATATTCATGTAAGCGATCTGTATCTCTCCACGAGGCCTCTCTAGTTTTTTAATTGTTCCTTGTCCTCAACTTGAACAATTTTTGTGTTTTCATCTTTTCTAAGCAGGATTTTACCATCACTTATCCACAAATATTTATATGCATTTTTTGTTTTATAAGTTTTTGCTTCCTTGAATAATTCCAAATTTGTTTTTGTTAGATCGTGATTCAAGTAAACTTTATTGATTGATTTAAAAACTTTTAATAATGAACTCACATAAACAAAAGTCAAATAAATTGCCGAAAATGTCCTCCATGAGCTAGTAAACACCCAT
Organism: Polydrusus tereticollis; assembly: GCA_963920685.1. Taxonomy (NCBI): domain Eukaryota; kingdom Metazoa; phylum Arthropoda; class Insecta; order Coleoptera; family Curculionidae; genus Polydrusus; species Polydrusus tereticollis. The sequence goes on along the minus strand of OY987333.1, from coordinate 8,015,384 downwards.
GTACACGACGTGCTAAATTGTCTCTTACGTGTTGGAAAATTTCGGGGCTGGCGCGAATCGTATTAAAACCATCAATAATACGCAGTCGAAGGTCTTCTTCAGTTTCAATAGGAGAAGTATAAACGAGTTGTTTAAGGTGACCCCAGAAATAAAAATCCAATGGATTCAGATCCGGCGAACGGGGTGGCCATGGGTGAGGTCCTCCTCTACCTATCCAACGAGCAGGATATTGTAATAGTTTCTAACACGTACTGCAAAGTAAAGGGGAGCGCCGTCATGCATGAACCACATTAAAGTGGCACTGCTTCCATCAATTCTGGCAATTCATCTCTAAGGAACTTCTAATAGACATCACCAGTAAGTCGATTTGGAAAAAAATACGGTCCAACTAAGCTATCTCCAATAATCCCTGCCCAAATATTAAAAAAAAAATGTATAGGTACTGGTAATGTCCTTCGATGATAGCATGAGGATTATCTTCCGCCCAAATATGGTTGTTGTGAAAATTTATGATGCCTTGTCTGGAAAAATTCGCTTCATCTGTAAATAGTATTTTTGTCGAAAAATGTGGGATCCTTAAAAAATTTTTTTGAAACCAGTTACAAAAAATAACTCGAGCTGGAAAGTCTCTAGGCAACAAAGCTTGCACTCTTTGTACGTGATAAGGATAAAGTAAATAGTCCATACTGTTTTGTAACTTACATTCAACTCGTTCCCGATATTCCTCGTACTAGTGCCTGGAGATTCTTTCACCGTGTTTAAGACCTCTTCCTCAAGTTGTATACAGTTCTAACTGTAAGTGGTCGGCCGCCTATTTTGCTTTTTGCAAAGCTACCTGTTTCCTTTAACCTGATGTGCAATCTTGTAGATGTTTCCGAACACGGTACTCGTCTATTAGGAAAACGTTCTGCATATAAACGTCTCGCCTCTAGCGCATTTCCATTTGCCAAACCGTACATAAAATGAATTTGAGCCATTTCTTGACTGGTAAACTCAGCCATTATGGAAAGAAAGTATGTAATGTAGTACAAATAAATTCAAAAACAATTCAAAAGGATATTATTTGAAAGATGTTAAACAGGAGACAAATGTTACAGAGAAAACAAATGTGGTTGCCATGGAACGAAACAAAGCCTACTCGTATCACTTGACGCAACATAATGGTAAAAATACGAAAAATAACTGAAAAATTAAGGTACTCTTTTACCCAGATCCCCGCCAATGAACTAATTGTAAAATTTAAAATTGACCCAAAGTAAAGTGCTCTAATCCCTTATGTTTAACAAATATCATTAGAATATCGTTTGGCATTAATTAATAAAATGAAAAGAAAAATACCAAAATTTTTTTTTAACACCCTGTATTTCGAAAACGAAGCGACATACGAAAAACTTTTATACCACATTTCTGTCTTAAAATAAGGTGAGGATTCACCTCATTCATTGTTTCAGAGAGGTTAGGAAACACTCTGTATATGTTTGCAAGAAGTTTTGTTGGGATTTGAGTCAGAAAAACGAAGGAAAAGACTTTTCCCATATGCCGACATTCCGTTTTTATTTTAAAGTATCTTCATAGGCTCTACAAAAAGTTATTCTGTATACATACAAATTTAACATAAGAGCAAGGATTGATTTTTAAGTACAGTTGAAATATTATTACATTCTCAAAATTACAATAAGTTTCATGAGCAGAAAATAGATACTAGTCATAAAGATTTAATTTTTTCCCCTTATTTTAAAAACGTTGGTATCTCAAAAACATCACTTCTAACATCAAAACATTATAATAAAACAAAAACAACAAAAACAGAAAAAAGAAGAAAAACATTACGGGACTTACCGAGAAGTAGCTTTCCAGATTCAAAACTTAAAGTTTAAAAAAAAAATTAAAAAGCAGTACGGCCTTAGATGATAATAAAGTTTGCTCGCCGCGTATATTTAAATCTATTGGTCTCTTTTTTTATTATGGAATTTATTACTTTACAAAGTTTTTAGTTATTTTTCACTTAAACTTAATGAGTTCTGATTTACTCGCCAAGACCGGATCTGTTTAAATTTCTAAAGACTTTTTGGCAAAAGATGCGCTTGTTGACGGTATCGTTTACAAGCTTAAAATAAATCTCCCTATTTGTTTGAAATTAAAACTTATTTGTCAAGCGAATATTTGTCATTTCCAGGTAGAATATTTTACCAAGTATTCAAAATACTCGTATTTTTGTTAAGCCTCTTAAATGCCCACTTCTGGTCTTTTACGTTTATTTCCATAAGCCTGAAATTAGTTGTGTAGTACCAAATTGAACTGTGATTATTTTTGAAATTTTGTTTTTAGATAATTTATGTTTTATTACATTTTTTTGCTATATAAACAGGGTGTTTCATAAAGGTATGTACCGGGTGATCTGTTATATTTTGACCACCCACCTATCTAATTTATTTGAAGAAATATTAAAAACTTTAAGAACTAAAGTTCTAGGACCTTTCATGAATTTTTAGGAAATAATATAAGAAGAAACAAATGAACATCAAAAATGGCAAATATTTTACAATTTCATGTTTTCTTAAATAGAACACCCTATATATTATACGCTCTTCTGATGGGAAATTTTATTCTGATTTCAAATATATATATGGCTTATATGGTCTATCTTAAAGGGTTGTGTTAATAATAACAATTTTAATAAATAACATTAGTAGGCGTGGACAAAATAATAATAATGGCGTATTGAATGTGCGGCAGTTGTTATTACGTCTTTGTTTATCTACTAGATATAAGTTGTCTACAGGCAAACTATTCTTGTTAAAAATAGTATGTAGATACTACAAAAATATTGAAAAAAATTAATGAAATTTAATATGAATATGAACAGAAGACAAGAACCCACAAACTTTACCTATGTCCCCATTAGAAAAACAAAGTTTTGCAGATACTATATACCAGTAGATGATAAACCCATATTTAAATTTTTTTTGTGTAAAACAATGTATTACCTAATAAAAGCAACAAAATAACAATCCATTTATAATTAATGCTCGAAATGACACCCGTTTACATCAATATATTTTTGATACGCCGTTTTTAATTTATTAATTGCTGCAGTTATCCAATCGGGATGGTTAGTATTAATATTATTTATTTCGTTGGTCACTCGTGTTTTTAAAATGTATTTTATTTTTCAAAGTTCCCCCAAAGAAACATGTCAAGTGGTGTTTAATCGGGACTGTTAGGCGGCCAGGATATAACACCATATCTCCCAATCCAAACTTCGAAATTGGCATTTAACCGTTCAGTAACCTGGGCAACGTTATGCGGAAGTGCGTTATCCTGTTGCCAAATTATGGAGTTAGCCACGTTTAAAGGTAACCCATCTATACGATTTTCTACAGCATTTATAAGTTCCATATATCTTGCTCCTGTCAGATTGTTCTCAAGAAATATTGGACCAACAATCTTGTCACTTAATATACCGCACCATACATGTAAGGAACGCCTTCCAGATCTTTTTGTTTCCAGGATTTTGTGTGGATTAACATCAGCCCAAAAATGGAATTCATCGGTCCATAAAATGTTTCAAAATAACTCCGCATCTTGTTCTAGTCTGGCTAAAATATCCCTACAGAAATTAAGCCTTGTTTCTTTGTCGCTTTAATAAATAAAATAAAATAAAAAAATAAATAAAATATAAAAAATAAAATAGTATAAAATATTTACCATTTTTTATATTAATTTGTTTCGTCTTGTATCATTTCCCAAAAATTCATGACAGATCCTACAACTTTAGTGCTTAAAGTTTTTTGATATCTCTTCAAATGAGTGAGTTAGGTGGGTGGTCAAAATATAACAGATCACCCGGTACTTATGTCATGGTGTTATTCCTAGACCAATTTTAAGTCCAAACTACTTTATTTTTACGATACAGGGTGTAACAACTTTTAAGCGGAATAGAAAATATGTGCAGGGTTATATTTTTTTTGCGCACAGGGGTCAATATAAGTGACAGAAACAAACTTTTAATGCAAAAGTTAAATAACTTTTCCCGTGTTATTTTTTGGACTTGCCAAAAAAAAACCATAGGCGCATCGCAAAGTTGAAAAATAGTTGCAAGTTTTCTTTTTTTAAATAGGACACCCTGTATATTTTTTACCAGGACAAAAAACTTCTTTCCCCTGATTTCAAGAATATATAATATATCAACATTTAGTTTAGCCGTTTTTGAAATATTTGAGTTTACAACTTTGATAAACTGAATTGTTGATAATCGAGTTGTCGAGGTGTTCTGCATACTTTAACATAACATATTTATCGCTTTACGTTAAATTGACACATTTAGTAAGGAATGGCCGGCTAATAGCTCTGACATAAGTCAGTTTCATTTATTTACCAATAAGTAATACATCGTTGAAATTTAGGCCACACTGTATATTATGTTTATAAGAACTTTTTTTCTTAAAATTGGTCTAGGTATTACCCATTAAAATACATACTATACATATTATTAGGTAACACCCTACACCCTGTATATTCAGAACTTTACGTTAGTTTTATAATATTCATATTGTGGTTGAAGTGCCTACAAGTTGGACTGCGTATACTTTTAGTACTGTTATCGTATATGTACCTTTTTAGTTAAATATATTAGTTCAAGTATATTCTATTGGTCGGACAGTGCAATATTTTTCTCTAAAACTATAGATAGTTAAGTTAAAATTATTAGATATTTTGTGAACTATAAAATTTCCTGTTAAATAAAAATATATCTATAAAACTTATACTTTTTTATTTATTATCCCATGCAACTAGCAAAATAAATTCTATTCGGGTGGTATAAACCGCTATACAATAAACTTTATAGAAGCTCTAAAGTTAAATACCCTTTATATGATATTTATAAGATCAAAACGGGCCCATTTTTATAAAACATTAAAGTACCATAACAGTTCTATGGAAGTGTGTACACACTTTTAAAGCAATTTTATACAACTATAAAATTGTTTTGTAATGTGTGTTGTGATATTTAAACAACAATATTTTATCGACACTTAAAACTTCCTTACAGACCTATAAACATGGATATGCGCACTATACAATATTTTTATTATAATACATATGATAAATTTAAACCTAATCTAAACTAACATAATTTATAAAACGATTTTATAGATAAACGCATATATTATCAACGCTAATATTTTATTATTTCCCTTATATAACCTTAATAAAGCACGTATTTATCTGCTTCTTTTAAAGTTCTACGTTGAGCAGTAGCTACCTAATGTCACTTGTTGCGCCGAAATCACCTTAGGCGAGACGATTTTATTTATAGGACCACTCCCGATGGTTCATGATGGCACTTTATATAATAACATAACAAATAACAGTAATATATAATGTTATGCATATTGTTATATTTTAATTTAAGTAATAAGGCCTCGATTTAGTCAGGTGCCTGACGTTTCGTAAACGTCGATAAAGTTACGTTATTTATTGGTGACTGGACCTCAAAAAAATTACCTTGTTTCGATCTAAAAAACGACAGTTTATTGCTATGGAGATAATAGTTCAGGTGAGGGCTATTTAAAGTTCAGGGGTGTGGGACATTATCTAGAAGGGTTAAATCCGGAGATCTGGACGGCCATTCAATTGAACCTCGTCTGTATTGAGGTACTCACGCACGGAACGGGTGCAATAGGCCGAAGCCCTCATCTTGTCAATACCACAAAAAATTGTTCGGTGCGTCAGGATCAAATTTTAATCTATAAAAAGAGGTGCCATAATTCGGTTGCAAGCCCAAACATTAACTTTTTGAGGAAATTAGGCGTGCCTTTTCATTATTCAGGGTGAATTACTTTTCTGTAGCCCGATACAGACAGACAGTTGGTTACCATAGAGACTAACTTACTTTTTTTAAATGGAACTCCCTACATATGATTGCATATTTGGATTCTACTGGGAAAACTCTGAATTTTTTTGTATTTCAAATTTTTACCTATCTATAAGCGTTTCCAAGATAATGGCAGCTCAAAAATGAAAAACTTCCTAATTATAATAATTATTTCTACCTAATACCAAAGAAACGTAGCTATAAGTTTCTTTGCTAATACCCACTAGTTGAGTTAAGGCATTTTCATGACAGCGACCTAAGAGGTGTCAATTTTAGTTCCTGTTTAATTTTCTGTCGTCTGATTTCTAATTTGTTTACTGTATGGTTCATCTGAATGAGAAACGAGTTGAAATTTTAATAATGAGCGGTTACGGAAATATGAAGAGATCGCAAGATCAGGTTTGTCAACTTTTCAACGAATTATATCCAAATAGGCCTCCAATAAACCAACGGTGTGTCGAGTGGTAAAGAAATTTCGAAAAACAGGCAGTGTTAGGGAAGCCGCTAGATCAGGTCGACCTAAAACAGCAACCGGGGGAGACAAAGAGCTTTGGATATCATGCTCTCAATACATGAAAATCCAACACAATCATCCAGGCCAATGGCAATGAATTTTAATGTGTCTCATCAGTGAAAAATTTGTTTAAGCAGGAGAAGTTGCATCCCTACAAGATAAAGTTGGTGCACGAGTTAAACGAGGACGATTTTGATAGAAGAGCTGAATTTCGTAAGCTGATGATGGAAAGATGCAATAACGATAAAAACTTCGCAACAAATATAATTTTCTCGGATGAAGCTACTTTCCATTTAAATGGCATTTTTAATAGACACAATTATCGTTATTGGTCTGCTGAGAATACTCACTGGTTCCAGGAAGGCCATACTCAGAGGCCCGAAAAAGTTAATGTTTGGGCGGGCATAGTTGGTAGACATTGTGGGACCTTTTTTCATAGATGGTAATTTGAATGGCAAAAAATATCTGGACCTCCTCAGGAATCACATAATTCCTTCTTGCAGAATTGTTTTACCGGGTGTAAATAATGGCATAAACGAACAGTTATGGTTCCAGCAAGATGAAGCACCTGCGCTTTAAGCGGCAAATGTTAGACAATACATAAGCGAACAATTTCCAGGACGTTGGATAGGCAGAAAAGGTGCTATTGCCTGGCTAGCGCGATCCCCGGACTTAACCCCGCTCGACTTCTTTTTGTGGGAACACTTAAAGAAAGTCTACGTTAACCGTCCAAATGAATGCAGGTAGAAATATGGGGAATAATTTACTGAAGAACTTTCATAAAGGTCACTTTTTCGTATATGAGGTAATTCAAAAGTTACAGGCATTATGCGCGACTTTTTTGCCACTCTGTATAAAAAGTCTGTATAGGAATGTTTTATGGTTTGTAATAATTTATGTAATATTGTTAAAATTTATACTTAATCAATTGAATTTACCTTATAAAAATGAGAGTACATAAAAAATATACAAAATTATTAATAAGCGTATATAAATAAAAATGCCGACAATCTCCAGTTATATTCTGATGTCTGATATGCAATGTGAATTATTATATCGAACCAAAACCAAACTAATTGCCATTTTGTCAAAAAACTGTTCTCTACAAGAACAAATGTAAGACAATGGAAACTAAGCGTTATATATATTGTCTGTTATGTCCACGGAGCCCTGGGCTGCAGCCCTAAAAGCCCATACATAGATGCCCTCCCGAGAAGAATGCTGATTTCTGTAGCGATAAAGGTCAGCTTCAACTATACACCTACAAAATTTTATTTTATGTAAAATAATGGCATAGCCAGACACCAATCAATTATATAACATCCTGTATAAAAGAGGATTCCAATAAAGTACAAAACTTGTAGGTCGCAGATTATTTAAAAACTATATTGTTTAATTGTCTGTAGGTTGATTTATTATTATTTAGCATATCTACCTAGATTAAAGCAGCCGCGCTCAATAAAACATATTACAACTATTATAATGTAATAATGGGGATAATATTATACAGAGAAGACGCTACATATTTCTTAGTGAATCTGTTATTTTTGTGAGCCCAGGGCCTGTCCGAAAAAAAAAATTTTAGTAGGTACCTACCCTGAACTTGTCCCACTGTATGAATTCATGCGAGATAATAATAATTGTTTTCGCTGTAAACATTATAAAATTGATCAACCACCATCTATTTCCAAACACCGACGACGACACCCAGACAAATGTTTTTAATTTCTTTAATTTTCTTGTCGGGACAAAACTAGAAATAAACAAAATAATAATTATGCTATACCATTTTCAGGTCTTGGTCTCGCCAAGCATTATAAATTTGCCTCGCTGTGTCGGCTTGAGCCTTTGATCTCGATGAAACATTCCTCCTGAACCTTGAATGACTTCTAGCTGGTTGGCGTCGATGAAATTATCAGTTTGGTAGGTATTATATTATGCAATAGGCAGGTACTACTAGGTACTGACTACGTTGGCGCACAGTCTCTTGACTTGGTAGCCTCCCAATGGCATGTACCTCATTGCCTTATTGGGTAACCCGCCACTGCCAGCATGATATACTTATACTTTTTTTTATACTTATAAAGTCAGTAACAAAAAATTCTATCTATATCCGGTTTTAATAGCGTCCTACGCCTTCCGGTTCCCAGCTTCCATATTTTTCTATCTTCCCAGTCTTCGGGTCTTAGGTTTCCTTCCGACATGACCCTCTGAATGCTGCAATCCAGGTTGCTATTGGCCACCCTCTCCTTCGTTCTTCTGTTTTTCTGCTAGGGTCCATCCAACAACTCCTACAATACAAGGACAAGTGCTCAAGTGAATTTTGATAGTGACGTCACGGTCCGGCGGCCGATAATAATAGCGGCCTTAGAGCATTGTTGTTGTAGCGGAATGTCAGATTATCCCTAAGTTCCTAGTTAGGTAGGATGAGCTTTGAAATATTTTCTCTTTACGTAATTTGTTTCTAACGAAGTTAATTTAGTTATTCACTGGTCAGGTCTAACATAATTTCACAACATTATTTAATTTTGATTATTTTGGAGTTAAATAAAAAAATATCAATAACAATTTTTAGAAAACGTGAAGTACCGCGGCGAAACGCTAAAGGCAAACTGGCAACGTTGCACCAGCTGATGCCAATATTTTGGTAATTTGCCGGCATTCTTTTGTACCAATTTGTTTCTGTTTTCGTGCAAAAATACAGTACATTATCGGTTCAAATAGTGGAAATAGTGTGATACATTATTTTCGACAGATTTGTTGGTTTTAGTGTAAAATACCGAAAAATGCAGTGCATTTATGGGTTTAAATAGCGTGATAAACTATTTCCGACATACTTGATTGTGTTTTAGTGTAAAAGTACAGTGAATTATCGGTTTAAATAGTGTGATAAATCATTTTAAAATGCCTTAACTACCTGTATAACCCAACAGTGGAACACTTCTGGAGTTTGGTCGGTTGCTCCCGACTCAGCCTGTATAGTTCTTTTATTGCGACAATAATTATATTGACGGGCGCTACTTTTAAAATTTGTTATTGTTATCGTATGCTTTAGTTGGATCTGCAGAAAGAAGGTGCAATTCTCTGTTAGATGACATAGTTTTCTCATTGAATTGGATAAGGGTAAATATGTTTTCTAAGCATGATTTACCAGCGCTAAAGCCCGACTGTTGCTCAATTTCGTAAGGGTTGTATTCGTCCTCAATTATGTTTCTTAGGATTTTGTCATAGACTCTACTTAGAGTGCTGGTTAGGGGCATGCCCAACTAGCAAAATAGAACTTTAAAAGACGCAAATTATTTTACAATTATCGAACATAGTTGCCTCAAGAATGGTTTTGTTTTGTAGCGCATACAGTTGTGATAATTTTGTCTGTAAAGGCATCAATTTGTCTTATAACAGCTTTTACAACTTTTATTATAGAACAAATGATTCTTGTTTGTTTAAGTATTTTATAAAAGTAATGTAATACGATATACAATCTTTAAAAATATATATCTGTAAGTATTGCAACCATATTGTGAAAGAGTCGTATACTTGCATAAGTAGCTTTTAATTAGCGCCTTATGAAATACTTGCATATTCATGCTTTATTAGGGTCATATAAGGGACATTATTGTTTAGTGTTGATATGCGCTTATTTATAAAATTGTTTTATAGTTTGTTTAACCTAGAAAAAGGCTAGGTATTTTTTTTTCATGCAATAAAGTGGTTTTTATTTTTTCTGCTGAAAACTAAGCAAGATACGAAAACAATTGAAGGAACAAAAATGTTGTATTATCAGTTGGTAAATCCGAGAAAAGAAATGAAAATTAGAAGAAAGTCAGTGGCGAATATTTCCTTGTCAATAATATTCGTTAAGGTGCTCCCGGGACGCCACTGGACTTAATAAATTTAATCTAGTTAATACACAACTTCAATAGAACTCTTATAGTATCAAAATGTTTTATGAAAGTGGGCCCTGCTTGATCCTATAAATACCGTATAAGGGTATTTAACCAAGTAATAGGAATTTTAAGCATCTATAAAATTTATTGTATATCAGTTCATACTACCTTTATAAAATTTATTTTGCTAGTTGGGTGCGTACAGAAATACAAGGGTAGTTTTGACATTTATTTATATTTTAAATATATTTATTGGCTAATAAAATAAGAAAAAAAAATATATATATTTTAACAAAATATTTGGTATACACTGTTGCCATATTTTCCAAAAATACCAAAATATCAGAAATCTTGATTCCGGGACAACATCTGATCCCAGTCAGTTTTTATTTTTGCCAGGACACAGGACAGGAAGTGGCAACCCTATTTGGTAACTTTTGATTCGAGTTAAAGATTATCGGCCATATAAATTTTGACGCGGCCGCCATTAAATCAGCTGAACGAACTAACCAAAATTGTTTGACACGTTGTTCGGTACTACTTTATCGTCTCGAACCATCCACGAAATTATCACGGCACACTAAAAAGTTTATCTTTTGTAAGCGGTTGTTTTGTATCGGGCCGAGCGACCGGCATTCATTTCTCTTCCCTCCGTTAGTCCATTTATTGCCTGCCTCGTATCAAGAGCGCTTGAAAGTCGTTCGTTATTCATTTATTTTTCACTTCGTTCGCCGTTTCAATCGAGAAAAACTGGAAATTTCGCGTGTTTTGTAGATGAAAAATGGACGAAAACGAAATCAATGAAAAAAAGTTTTATTTTTCTTTAACATTAGTTGCGTTTCTTTAGTACGAACGGTGAAATTAAAGTTATACAATATAGGTAACTGAAAACTGGATGACAAGTTTCCAAAATGAAGACTTGCAGCAACGTTTTCTTCCTTTGGTTCCTAGTCGCAGCATGCTACGTTCTGGATTCGAAAGCGGAGAGATGTGAAACCATATCAAATAATTTGTGCAAGAATTTGGGATATAATTCGACTTTGATGCCGCATTTTATGGGCCGCGACAGTCAGAACAACGCCGATCTAGGGGTAATTACAAATTTATTATCTTCCACATTATGTTATCTTTATGGTACTTCGTTATCGTGATCCTTTTTTATATGATCCTCTTGTACGGATGGCATCATAAAAACACGGAAAATAATAATATTTGAACCGTAAAATGTATATAATTTTTATTTATTGCCGTTAATAACGATTGGCCTTAGTTTATATGGTTCCTAGATTCGACATCGAATCAATTAAAAACCATTGAAGGTGCATTAAACACTAGTTATCTTTGAACATTTTATGAATTTATAATAATTTTATTTGTGTCTTAGACCATAGGCATATTTCGATCTATATGTCATAGAATGAAAGAATCTAGAAAAATGTAATACCAAGTGCAAAATACTTTTTGAAATACGTAAAAAATAAAGTGCAACCTGAACATCTTAAACCATCAAGCGAAGCGATTTATAAATAAATAAATGTTATTTCCATATTTTCGTCCTCACTCATGTAGGTTAGTTCGGGTTAGTTAGGTACTCTTTATCTAAAGTCAATTCATCTGAACTAACTCGAGGTTCACCCAAACCCAACTTACCCGCTCATGGATACCTTGGTTCCGACTAACCTAACCATGTGCATGCCAGAAGGCATTCGTCAAATTCTACTTTGCAAAATATCATTTAATACGTAATAATAGGTATCCCCGCTCTAGTTTTTCACGATGGTCGAAGTCGAAGCAGACTTTCTTGGTGCTTTGCATTATCGCTTGCAGTTTGTCAATTGTATTATTGTTTCTTTTGGTTCCATCACAGCTTCTCTAAATAGTTAGCCTTGTCTCTTCGATTTTTCTTTATTGGGCCTCTTTCAACTTTCAAGAAACAGTCCTCATTTTGCACGCTCGTTTACATAATCTACTCTGTCTCAAACAGATCTGTTTTTTAAACTGGAGTAATTTTTTGTACAATAGGTTGAGGTGCCAGAGATGTCCAATATAGTCAGCATATTTTCAGACATGTAGGTACTTGTATTAATTGCTGAACTCTCTCCAATACTCTGCTGTCGGGGCCCCCTTCCCCCGGGGGGGGGGGGGGACTTTAAAATATATGCATTTTAGGTATATTAAACGAAATTGAAAAAGTCTATACCTATACTAATAGAAAAAAATTAAATTATTGCATGGCGGCAAAAATATTTGGAAAAAATACGGTAGGTTCGAGAAAAAGGGAAAAAATTGTATTGCAATTGCACCGACAAAACATGGCTTTATGAAGAGCACACAGTTGGGAAGGTATGGCAAGATCTAAATATTAAGAGTTCAAAAACAGGCAAATCCTGGTGTAAAAGGTCGTCTTATAGGATCAGGTTTTAAGGGTTAATGAAATCATTCATTCCCCCGACGTCGCACGACCCGGAGCTCTCTATACGCTAGTGATGAGTCACTAACAGAAATTTTGCACTTTGAGTATAGGTAAGGGTGACCAGATTTCCAGGATTTATTCCGGGGACAAATTTCACCATTTTGTCAAAACTGGGTGTTTTTTTAGCCTTTTAGTCAAAATTCCTGGTTAAGTTAGGGATAATAAATAAAATCAAATAAAACGACTTCAGTCTACCTCCACATTGTTTTATTATTAAGATCGTTATCCAACATGTTTCGGACATTTAAATGTCCATCTTCAGGTATACAGCAATTGATCTTGGTGCTTCAGTTGCTGTATCCCTGAAGATGGACATTTAAATGTCCGAAACATGTTGGATAACGATCTTAATAATAAAACTATGTGGAGGTAGACTGAAGTCGTTTTATTTGATTATATCAACTCCACTGAAAGAATGGACTACTTTTTCAAGTAATAAATAAAAGTTTGAAATTAACATAGTAAACTTTTATTAATAATATGATATACTAGAACTAAAACTGTGTCACAAGAATGTATTCGTTTTAAAATATTTTCATTTTTTGTCAAATGATCCTTAAAATCCTTACAGGACATGCTTAAATTCGCTCAGCTTTCACGGTTTCGACTTTCATCCTTGATTTTTCATCTGTCCAGATAAGATTCATGTTTGAAAAAATTCTTTTCACATAAGCGTTTGTTCCAGGAAGACACATTATAAATTCAGCTATATTTTTCAAATTGCTATATGGGATGGAGTTGTTTTTAAAATGTTTAAAGACGTTCCACCATATCACCATCAGAAAAACTTTCGTTTTCTTCTGGCTTATTTGAAAGATAATCTCGCAAATAGGTAGCCTCGTCGAACAGGCTAGCCTCTTCTATATGAAAATTGCTACATTTATTTTTTATAAAGTCAATTGACCTCTCAATCTCGTCTCTTTGTGGAATCTGTTTTAAAAGCCAGCATTTTAGCATTCGAAGATCATCAGAGTACTCATACCACGAATTTAAATAGTCGACTGCTCTGGAATATACAGCATCGCTTATATTAAAAAATGATGACCGAGTTAAAAGCCCTTGTTCTTCCAAGTTTTGTCAGCAATGGTTTTACCATGACTGGAATAAATTGTTCGTCTTTTCGCGCTTGCAGGTTCTGACGAAGATCAAACATAATTTGGGCAGATTCGATAAAATTCCATCCACCTCCAACATTTTTGTTGTGTCGTGAAACAAACATAGGGTTCCATGAATGAGCATGCAGTAACCATAATTCCGTTGCTGGATCATCAAACAGTGTGTTTAGTATTACAGGGCAGTGTTCTTCAGATAAGAAAAACGATTTCAATGGGTCACACATTTGCAGAATTCTATTTAGTGCGGGCATTAAAGACAGCCATCTTACAGACAGATGTCCCAAAATTCTAGAATATTCTTGACCAACAAATTCACAGAACTCTTTCAGTTATGTTACACGGACGGTGTAAATATGGAAATATCCAAATATTTTTGTTATCACTCCCTCGACGTCTATCGAAACACAATTTATGGCTGTATGCGCACTATTGTGGACAATGATGTGCCACACAGCGTAAGCCTAAAATTGACTTTCCCAAATTTAATTTTGTAAAGACATTTTCACCCGCTTTTCTTTTAAGTCCACCAAAATTGCTATTGTTGTTGTCTGCTGATAACGCAACAACTTTATTTTCTAGTTTAAATTCTTCAATCACTTTTAAGATTTCTGTTGAAATAGTAAGCGACGTTGCTCTCGATACATCAATAAAATCTAGAAGTTTTGTTTTCACTTCTTTTTCAGCAGGATTAAAGAATCTTACAATTACTTGTAATAATTTGATGTCACCGTGATTGGACGTATCGCTCGACAAAGATACAAAATTAACAAGGGTTAAGGCATTAACCAACTCTGAATGGGCCCAAGGGCCAAAAACATTATTTGTTACAATTGCTTTACACTTCGTTCTCATGTGACATGTGAATTTTTTGTTGTAAAACTTGTACAATCATTGGATCGAAAGCTTTGACTATGGAAAACCGTATGATAGTAGTACCTTCTTGGATTGCCAAATTAAAGTCTACACCTTTTTAAAATAGTTAAATAGTTAGTGAGGGATTATGAAATTCCGGGGACGTTTAGCAATCAAGGACCAAACTTTTGATCAGGGGACGGTCTCCGGAAATCGGGGACGTCTGGTCACCCTAGTATAGGTAGTAGATATCAATATATCTCTATACTCCCTATTATTTTTTTTTTAATTTTTAGAGGAAGACCGCAGCCCTCCCCTGCCCTTCCTTGGATACTTAAAAACAATTTTCTTAGACAAATTACCCTATAGTCTGTTGCTTAATGCGAGACAGTAATAATTCGTTATTGAACTATAAAACACAGTGGTCTTCGCCTTATACCATAGGTGTAATCCAATTATATTATTTAATTGTGTTTATTGTCAGGAGTCCCGAGATCGGGTAGGTAGAGGCACAGGTAGTTTACTTACCTGTGACTCACTGTTTCAAATGCAACCTTTAAGTTGCCCAGCCTGCTTAATGCGTTTGCAAATTTACATTTTATTACTCTCTCGCATTAAGCAACAGAATATAGCTTATCCGCAAGTCCACAAGCCTCATCTGTTAGACGCATAGTCACGAGGTCTAGATAAACAAACCACGAGGATTTAAAATATCTTTCGTGTTTATTATTGGTTCGCAGATTTATTGGCAGAAGACTTTAACGGCTCTGTTTTGACGAATTGACGAACATTCTTGCGTAACACTCAAAGCGGAGGTTAAAAACTGGGCCTCGCAACTTACATAAATAATTATTTCTTTTTCTTAAAAGCCAAGAAAACCAGTCGCCGACACAAGTTCCAAACAAACGGTTTCAAATTGTTTTCGATTAATAAACATTCTCCGACTTCAAAGGCATCTCTACTTGCTTTAATGTATATCAAAGTTAGCTTTGATTTTTCATTTGTTTACGTATCTGCCATCTGCGATAAAAATCATCTAAAAGTTTTATGCTTTTTGTAGGACTAAGTAAATAACTAATAAATTCCAAATTACTTAATTGCTGTTCTCGGCAAATAGACCTTGATACGAGCGAGCGGCTGCTCTAAGTTCAAGTCACATGTACTCACAATAATTAGAAAATATTTTAAACGCCTTTGGAGGCAGCGGATTTTTCTTGTTTGGCCATCCGAACCACCAGATTTATCCCTCATGCATATAGTTTTCAAATATATTTGTGGTACCTATCATATAAGTCAAAGTACGTTTTATTTCAGGTAAATTAGCATCTACTTCCTGTTTAAGAGGTAATTCAAACTACATCAAAAGTGGTTGTGGATGAGTTATTAATCCCGAGTACAAAAGTATAAAGGTATACTATAAAGGCATTCATGTTTATGACCGCCGCGCCGTGGCATAGAACCTCTACCAAACGAATTAGCGATGTTGTCAGATTCTATAATAATTGGAGTGGTACGAACTCCTAGCAAGAGCAAGATCTAGAGCAAACTTCTTGGAAATAATTATAATAATAAGTCAAAGTCTTGTGTGGAGGTTAAGACGATTGCCCAGCCATTGCTATTACAGCTACGCACATCTTCAGTAGCGAGCTGAGTCATAGTGAAGTATCTTTCGCCTATATAGGTAAAGTTTTTTTCACGAAAAATGGTTTTGATTTAATGACTGCAATAAAAGGGTCGATCCCAATCCTCCGGCAATAGATAAGCAAACTATAAAGGTGCAGTAAAGGGTTGAACTAAAGAATACAAGTAATGATACCCGTATACTCGATACTCTATAATAATATAGGGTAGACCGGGGTAAGTGCAAAGCGTTTTTTGCGAGTTCATATTTATATCCCTCTGTAATTAAGGTTTATTTTTTTTACGATATTTTGGAATACCTATATAGTAGAGTGATTAATATTCTACCAAATCAATGATATTTAAAGTCGATCGAATGAAAGGTTATATTTTTTTTTCAGTTTTATATTTTTTTGTGCTTTAATTTTTACACTTACCCCAGACCGGGTGAAGTGTAAAAACAGGACGTACTTCCTATTAGAGTACAACAGTATTAAATCTGGGGTAACTGTAAAGAGTCTCTATATAATATAGTAAAAATATATTTTACTTTTCTTTTTACTAATTAAAGCTAAAAAGATATCAACTTTTTTAAAACGTTTCTTAAGGAGCCATCAAATGTAAGTATGGGGAAAATTAACAAAATAGTTTTTAAAAATCATTTTTATTTTATAAATGAAACACAGTACGGCCAGTATAACATTTTTAACAAAAAAAGTTTCATTTGACACCAATAGCGAAAAAAAATCCTAGAAGTTATACAAAAAAAACTCTGAAAGGATAAATGTATTTATGTGTAAAACGGAACCAAACTCCGATAAGAAAGAAACAAAAAAAATCTGAGTAGGTCAATAAAGCTAAAAAACTTCAAACAAAAATAGGAATGAGATACCTAGCTCCACACTTACATACCCTAGCTAGAAAGTCCATATTGTTAATTTAAAACCTAAATATTATAACCTGCAAAGTTAACTGTGAAATGGAATGATCCTCTACGCGTTACTATAGGTGTGGGTAAAGAAGTGATGATATTTTCTAAAGTTACTACATCAGTGTCATCAATTTGTGGCCAGATGAAATTATCTTTAAATTTCCTAACAAACCTAACTTTAAATTCTTGGTACACTAATGTCTCTGTTATTTGACCTATAAAGTATTTCAGACATTTTTTGGAAGCATATTTAACTAATACCCAAGTGCCCAGTTCAATATTAGTTTTGTCCAGACAAATAGAACCTTCATCATCAGATGTCTCTAGAGTAAAACTACATTCAGATTCCTCGTACAAAACACTCTCATTATCAGATGAATCACTGGATGACTGAACTGCGGCTGTATCGCAGAAGACATTTTTTCTGTTTCTTCTTTTATTTAGTTTTTTGATCGTTAAACTTCTGTTTAATTTTGACGTTGAAGGTGTTGGTTCAATCGACGTAGTACTTGAAAGAGCTGTAACAACCTCGTCGCCACGAGCTAATTTCTTTCTTTTAGTGGCTTCCTTCTTTGCTGACTGTTTAAGTGAATCAAGAAGAAGATGTTGAAAACTAGTTTGAATCAGAGGCTGGTCTTCTTCATTTAGGGGGTCGTTTTGTTCAGTTACGGGTTCCATGTTTGGATTTAGGGCAACAGTTTCACCTAAGGGCTCTTGTTCAGTTAAGGGTTCGATGTCTCGATTTTGGGCAACAGTTCCATTTAAGGATTCAATATTCTGATTTATGACTGGTTCAGATTCCTTGATGGATTTTGCTTCGTTAAGTAAGGGTGGTTTAATTCTAATTATTTCATTAACAGGCTTGCATTTTCGAGAATCGGCTGTTATAAGTTCAGCATTTGAATTGAATTGTCTTTTAGATTTGGTACCAGGCATTACAGTAGCTTTTACAGTTGCAAGTAAATCATTTTCGAAATTGTCTGCATTTTCGTTTTCTACTTGCACATTTTCCTCTTGTTGTTCTATGGCTTCATTTGTGGGATCTTCCCCATTTTGCTCTGCAGTTCCAGCTTCGTTTCTTTGTCTCCATCGTTTAAGCGCATCAGTATCATATTTCTCTTCTGCAACCACTGTTCTATCAAAAGGAAAAATTCCTCCTTTTTTAAATCCATTTTTTATGATTTCAGGGTTTACTTCTGACCATGTTTCCCCCAGCAACATGGTAAATTCTTTTTTTGGTATTCTAGTTCCTTGATGACTTCTTTGCCACGATATTAGTTTTTTGTCCCATATTGCCTTAAATGATCTAAATACTGCCAAATCTAAGGGCTGGAGTAAATGACTAGTATGCGCAGGTAGTTTTATAATATGAATATCTTGGTTTTGAGCATTCTCAATGAGGGTACTATCTAAATGAGATGCATGCCCATCGTATATAAGAAGAATCGGCCGCCTATCAGCAACATGGGGTAAGAAACACCTTACGAAATAATTTCGAAATATGTCGGAAGTCATCCACCCGTTTGGGCTTGCTGCAAACCTCATACCATTAAATGTCTCCTCATTTTTCTGTGGTATCCATGAGCTCCACACATTATTCCCTTTAAATATTACTAGGGGCGGAAGCTTTTCACCAGAAGCACTGGCTCCAACTAAAATTGAGACGTTCTCTTTACCTGACCCCGCTATTATTCTGGACGAAGGTTTCCCTTTTGCTCCTAGTACTTTTACACGTGAAGGATCTGTGCATAAAGATGTTTCATCCATATTAAAGACCAGTGCAGGCGCATTAGATAAACCTAGGTTTTCTAATGTATTTTTTAATAAATCAAAATACCTATTAACAAGAAATGGATCTGTCGATTTTTTTCTGCAATATTCTAGTGATTGGGGTTTCTTTACAGATAGAGAATGGCGCTTTTTAAAACTAGCAATCCAGTCATCGCCTGGTAAGTTGTTCTTGAAGGGGTTAGGGATATTGTTTAGTGTAACAAAATCTCTAACCTTTTCTTTAAATTCAGTGGTTGATAGGCCATAGCCCCATTTTTCCATTGTTTTTAAACTAACGGCTATTTTGTTCTCGATGTCAGCAGAAAGGACAGGCGGGCGTCCTTGGGTCTGGCTTTTTCTCCCCGAAGACGTTTTGCCCTTTTATACAAGGTTATATAAGGTATTCTGTACTCTTCACTAGCTCTTGATATGGTTAGACGGCCGCCTTGTATATCATTTAGAGCCCTCCCAAGGGCATCTTGCCCATATGCAGCTCTATTTGTGGTTCGTCGGTAGTGTCTAACCATCGTGTGCACTTGTTCTGCGAAAAATAAAAAGAGGGTAAGTGTAAATAATTTAATTTACACTTGCCTCAAATGACATTTTTCTCGGGGCAAGTGTAAAAGAGGTTATAAAATTTTTCATTCTATAAAAAAATGTGTTACACATATTTCTACGCATATAATTATATTAATATTAAACTAAATTCACCACAAATAAATTAAAAAACGTTAACACTTACCTTTATAAATTCTTAAGCCGGACCATGTGCAACTCGCCTTTCGACCGTAAATGACATTAATTTTTCGTGACAGCCGATAAAACAGAAATCGTTGCGATATGGATTTGTTATCGATTACAGGGTCGCATGGACATTTAACTGGTTGCCTAATGATGATGATTCGATTATATCCTGATAAATTTCTTTGACTGGTTGCGGTTTTACACTTATCCCATTTATACACTTACCCGGGTCTACCTTATTGATTTAATCAAATGAAATAAATCCAAACAATATAGATTTTTAAATATTACCTACTTAAATTTATTTATATGTATAATAATGTTATTCTATATCTAGTTCTGTTGGGCTCTCGCTATCCTCATCTAAATTAATTATTACATTACTGTAAATTTAAGGGTATTTACGACCACACTTAGCACCCATTTTATTGCAGTCATTATATGAAGCATTTCTCGTGAAAAAAACTTTACTTCACATTTAGAAAAGTATTGGCCTATGCTCTGTTGCTTAATACCAGAGAGTAAAAGAATGTAAATTGGCAATGACAGGACCCATTTAGCAGAATAAACAACTTAAAGGTTGCATTTCAGGTAAATTGCAATGATTCCATATTTCAGACCTACACACCCCGAGACGGTCCTAAATTAGGGTCACCCTAATAATCATACAATAGAAAGACGAGTTTGATGAATGAAAGTACTATAACAGCGGTGTTACTATAAGTAGTATAAAGATTAATATTTATAAAAAACAACAAAGGCAACAAATTTCGTACAAAGAGGTTTATTCAACTTTAGAATCTCCAGTTTTTTTCCAAGAAGACGTTGATATTTTTTCGGATTTTCTTGAGTGGTAGCTGGCATTATCCATGACTATAACAGACCAAGGAGGAATAAAGCTGAAAGTGATCTTCAAAGACATCAGCGTTCATGTCTTCATGATAGTCTCCAGTCCGTTTTGATTTAAGCCGCCATCGACAAATCCATTTTTGCTACCGATGTGAGTAATTATAAATCTTTTAGGTTTTCCCGAGGATGTTTTAATTCCAGTGGACCATCCTTCCCCATAAAAGCTTACCTCGCGCTTTTTATATGTTAATCCTGCCATATTTTACTAACGGTAACTAAAATTGAACCAAGTTTCGTTCATATAATAAATATTCCTGTTTTCCCTTAGAGACTGTCTAACTGCCCTCATCGTCGTCGCCAACAGATGATTTCGTCTTTCTCTATTAAAATGGCTTATTTAACACTGTACCACAGAACTAGTACACAGTTAAAAATTTTGCCGGTGTGAAACGATGTTCCTAAACGGTGTACGAAATTTAAACCAAATGGTGTTAAATTTAACACCGCATCAGTTGGTTAAAAGTAAAAACGTAATTTACCACCATGCGGTGTAAATATTTTAAGTTCACACTGAAAAGAAATTTGATTTCACCCCCTTATACGAGTTAAATAGAATAATTATATGGAGAGAAAATGAAGTTGTCACATTGCTGGTTTTTTCCTTGATACTTTTTAATACAAGGAAATTGGTGGATTATTAATTATTTATTTCGCGCTACTGTACCATTAAAATGTTTGATTTTATAGTTATGTTGCATAACAATAATAAAAGAAAATGTTTCCAGTAAATTTAGTGTTTTAAAAACTAATCACAAAGAATTGTCAACTACTCTTTGGTGTTGTTTCAATTAAAATATATTATTGGCAACGTCGCAATCTTCTCTCCTGTCTCTGAGTGGATTGAGTAGAGCAGCACGAGCGGGAAGAATGTGCGGTGCGCCTTGCCCATCTACGTCGTTCTGTTTTAACGTGTTTAATTCCATTCCATGCGGACTTGTTTAAGTGTTCTGTGTTCTGTCCATTGTTTGAGAAAAAATGAGTGTTTTTATTAAAGTTGAATATAACAACATACAAAAATATATTTCATTAAACAGGGAGGAAGCAACCTATCATGAATTTATTACTCAAGGTGAGTTGATATGATTTTATTTATACAGGTACCTACTACCTAGGTACAGTTAATAATTTTTTGGTTTATGTTTTATTATTACTAGGTATAGATATATAGGTACCTAAAGCACCTATATTTTTTTTCTTTTTTAAAATAACTACCGCCTAAACCACAGGGCATATTTTTCTTGCGGAATATATGGGGAATTTTAAACTATTTTTCTGGTGTTAATTATACTCCATTTGAAGTGTAAAAAAAAAGTAGCCTTTTCTGTTATCATTTTTGTGGCGTTGTTCAGTTAGTTTTAGAAGGTTTTTACCTACACACATTAGACATTAGGTACTAAATGTGTACAATGTTTTAAAGAACTTAAGTAATATAATTAGGTACTTATTTGATTATATTGGCCAACTTTTCAGTTTTTTTTTCATTTGTAGCACTAAAAAAATTCTTGCAAGAACCACCAGATAGTATTGAGTTTTTTAAAGTTTCTGACAATGCAGGCTGCCTGATTGAACCTGAAGATTTCAAAACTTTTATACAAGAGGTTGAAAAGGGATTTTTATTCAGATTGCTGGATTTGCGATCAGACTATAATAGAGAACCTGCAATAACTGGATGTTTAAAAGGTAATTACATATATTTTTGTATTATCATCTTTCGAACAACTATGGTTTTAGCTCGGGTTAGAATGAAGCCAGACTTAGAAGATCTTAAAAGTCACCAATGTTGTCTTTTTGCATCAAGCCCACAACATGGTATATTATATTGACTATATTGGATACCAAAACACAGTTACGATTTTTTAAACAAGTTTTTGTGCTATTTTGTACCTATTTTTGTTATAAAATATTTTTGTAATAAAATAAAGTAAGTCTTGTTTAACAGTTTTTTTTTTACAAATCTCAGATTAGTACCACTGGGGTGGGATACTTATTAGAAATAAAGTTTGAGATTCAGAAAAAAATGGAATTTTCAAGCATTTTACACTTTCTTCTTAATAATTTAATGGAAAAACTAGTAGGTACCTAGGTACTTAGTTATAAAGTACCGATCAAGATTTTTTATTTCATTTTCGTAAAATATTTTTCAAAAATAAAATAGATACCATTTTCATGATAAGATTTAAATCGCTTTTGGTGTAGAATGACTTTTTTATGGAGTAAAGTTGAGTCTCTGGTAAATTTAATTTAACACTATATGGTGTGAAACATGGTTTTTTATGGTGTAAATTTGACCCCTTATCAAATTTATAATAACACCATATAGTGTTAAACATCATATAATTTGGCGTGGAATGAATTTTTTATGGAGTTAAATTGAGTCCCTGGTAAATTAGATTTAACACTATATGGTGTGAAACATGGTTTTTTATGGTGTAAATTTGACCCCTTATTAAACATTTATAATAACACTATATAGTGTTAAACATAACAAAATTTGGTGTAGAATTGTTTTTTTATGGAGTAAAGTTGATTCCCTGTTAACACCAAATAGTTGTTAAAACGAATGCATCATGGTGTAAAAGTTACTACATTTTGATTAAATTAGTAGTCTATTTTAATCCCATCTAGGTGTAAGTTTTACTTTTCTGTAGGTGTACGAGTTTAACACCATTTAACACCGTTTTGGTTTGTATCGATATAGACCACTTTTGGTGTTCATTTGGTGTTAAAATAGTCACGAAATTTTAAACAGTGTAGCTTTGGCTCCGTCTTTTATCTACGTAAGTGAACTGATCTAATTTCGCCCCTTTAATCAAAATACTGTTATATTTTCGAGATCTTTAGTTTTACCCTCGCTTTTACCTATGGCGGCGATGGTTTACAAAAAGTTATATAATTATACCCATTTTTATAACCAGCAATTCAAAATTGTTAACAATTTATTGGTCATATAATGTTCTTTTTCGAGCTAGATTATAGGTCTCTCCGCGCTTTATTATACCCACCAAGGCCCATGTGGCAACATTGAAAAGTCATTCGGCCAGAACTAAAATCGTAATGACCGTCTTTCTGAAGGCATGACGAACCATCGTCGCCGCTCTTCGTATACCATCATCCTCTGACAGTGATATTTTCTAAGAACGAGCTCTACCGGGTCGAATCTGGGTAGAGAGAGGGTGCTCAGGACCGGACTGCCGGAAATTTTCCTATGCTTTATCTTCATCTACGGCATTGAGAAAAGAAGAAAACGATGCAACAGTTGCCCAGGGTCCATAGGGTTTATACACCCGGGATTTCAATTTAAAGACAGTATCCTAAAGGATATTAGGATGCCCTTGCGGGAGCACTTTGACTTTCATATGTGGCAAAGAAATGTGATCTCAATTTAAGACATTAAACAGTGTATGAATCATCATCCCTCAACCTTCACTATTGGATATAGGTCCCCTCCACTGCTCAGTCTTTAGCCTTATTTATCCAAATTTCCTGCATGTCGTCACTCGCATCTTGTTGGTGGTCTGCCTCAATCTCTATTATATAAGCTTCTTGGTCCACGTATTGTCGTTCAAACGGGCTATGTGAATTCATCTGCAGGACGTAAATTGTCTGGTTTTTGCTTTGCCCTTTCTGCTGGAATGAATTTTTCTGGGGTGCGTTTTTGAACGAAGGTTATCATCATGTTTGGTTGGTGATTAACGGTTGGACTAGGTCTTTCAGAAGTCCCCTTCTAGTCACAAGGCGATCTTCAGGCCAATAGACAATTACTCTTAAGTAAAATGGAAAAATATGGGATAACCCAACCAGCATAAATACATACATAAGACCTTTTAAGTACGTACTAGTCGGACATAAAGTACGTCTTAGGTATGTACGTTATTGGACGTAGTACGTACATTTTACAAACTTAGTACGTAAATTTTCCACACAATTGTACCTAATTAAGACGTACGACAAGTACATCTTATGTACGTACGATAAACGTATATTTAATGTACGTACATTTACTGTACGTGTTAAAGATGTACGCACACTTCGTGCTATGTACGTACTACATACGTAAGAAGTACGTTGTTTGTACCTACAATGGATAAATAATAACTAGTGATAAAGTATCTACAATAATATATTACAATAAATTTGTTGGTTAATATTTAGTAACATTCTATATATATTGTGTATATATGAATGTATTATTATCTATCTGATACCCCGGGATTATTATTTGTTTCCCCATCGTTATCAATATTTTTCGCTTTTTGTTTATATTTTAGTCAATCGGGGGTCCTCCTTAGCAATTTGGCTATTTCCTGCTCTGCCTCTTTTATATTTCAGCTTTTTTCTGTTCTCAGAAGGGCATCTTAAATGAAAAGATTTTAATTACAACCCAGAAAAAATAATCTTTTATAGTATATACAAATACAAGTCAACTAAATAAAATAAGCCATATTTTAAAGAAACTTTAAGATGATTAAAACAAAAAATTAGGGGAGATAAAATAAAAATAATATCAAGATACAAAATACACTCATAGCCTAATCTACTTGACTACTATACACTACACCTCTAGTTGAAAACGTCCAATTTTCGTTTCATCATTTAAATTAGTACTTACTTATTATAACTTTTGCAATTAAAAACTGCGAAAATCTTTTTTCCTGGTATCTTTTCAGCCTGGTGATTACAAATAAATGCTCCCATGCTTCGTTTAATAAAGCTTGCAAATTATTTCCTGCCAATATGCACATTTTAGACTCCTAAAATGGTAAATGTACTTGAACATTATCAAAAATAAACATTCTTACTATATTAATACCTAACGTAAAGGGCTGTTAAGGTCTTATTCAATTGTTAATTGAATTTTACCTTAAAATACATATAGGTATCTGTATATCAAGTTTTACTATACTACTTTTTAAATAGAATGGGTGGTCAAATCTTACCAACTTTCTGAAATGTTCTGGTAGATTTAAGAAATCTTCAAGTGCCAGTAGATCTGCTTCACTATTACAAGCTCGATTACAAGTAACTTTTACTTGACTAAGCGCCCCAGGACTAATAGTTTCAGTATTTGATACCTTAAAGTTTTTTACTTGGAATGTCAAGCCTCTCAGAAAAAAATGCTGTCTTAAAATTTCAGCATTGAATTCAGCTAAAAATAAAACGAATCGTAATCGACATAGCTAAGTACATTTAAGGTTTTTTAAGCTTCGAAACTGTTTAAGAGGCATTTCTACCACTCAAGTTACTATTTACCTGTAAATTGTATATCAAATAATAAATTAACGAACAAAGAAATAAAACTTAACGCATTTAGAGGAAAACGTCCTGGTAAAATTCGCCATTTCGTTGAGAAACATCGGCAATACAACAAAAAGACGCCACACTTACAAACTCAAAAGTTTGGTTAAGTTAATTTAACTGCACAGAAAGACGCCGAATAGTGTCGGATTTTTACGACGTAAGCAAGCGCGAAATTTAAATCGGTAGCGGATAATAATAATTAACCTTACAATCACAGAACAAAAAATGTCCAAGTTTGAAAAAGGTCTAATTTAATTATTTTTTATTAGTAAGTTAGTTTTACATAAGGTAAAACATTGTTACATTATGTAATAAAACATACCTACATAACAACGTATCATCCCAACCGTTTTTTAGACGTTGGTACATTTAAGGATGATACATTGTACGTACAATCAAGAATGATCGTTGTACATACACAATATGTCAGAGAAAATACGTACTTAAAATGTACATTTTACTTACTGTACGTACGGGACATAAAACGAACACAAAAAGTACGTCTTTAGTACGTAGGGTGTTTGTTGGGAAGGGGTAATGCCAAGGAATGGTTTAGTTCATATATCAAATAACAGAAGACAAATGGTTTCAGTGGTAACGAGTCTCTCAAAAATAGCAAATAATGATGCAGGAATTGCACAAGGTAGTATACAGGGCCCAGTTCTGAATATTTTAACCATCTGTGTTTGATAATGAATTCCTCTAATCAACACATTATAAAATATGCAGATGACATAAATCTTCTTATCGGAAGTAAGACTTATTTAGAGACACTAAAAGCTAAAGCTGAGGAATTTTTTCACAAGGTTGGTTTAGAAACAATCCAAAATACCCAGACCATTAGAAATGTAATTAAGAGATAGTCAACTAAATATTAATGAAACTGCAAAATTTCTAGGAATCCATATAATTGAACACCTGGATAGGTCATATCATATAGAACACCTTATCAGAAAACTTAATTCCACTTGCTATTATTAATCCCCACTGGATGAGAGATGGTCATACACAACACCCTGAAAAATTGAATGCGTTTATACCACAAAACCGTAAAATTTGGCTGATTTGCAGCATCGAAATTCGGTCGAATTTTAATTAATAACACCACAAATGATTTACAACACAATTCAAGAATTTTATTTTCAATTAGCTCACTGTCAAGCTGTACAGGAAAAACAGTTTGAAAATTTAATATAATTTTTTAAAACTATACCCGCTATTTCGAAAACTACTGATATTAGGAACAAAGTATGTTATATCAAAAGTGTTACAAATGTAACGCAGAATCTATGAAATAGAAAAATTATACAGGGTGTTACAATAAAAACTTAAAATTCGTGATTTCCAGGCAATTTTCCGTTTATATGTATGTCTTATGCAAGTTTTCTATGAAAGTTTAATTTCAAATTGTTTTTAGTTCGACCCTGGAACGGCCCATTATTAGACGGGCCTTGGGCCCCTAAAGCCCGAGCGGCACCTGTGCGGGGCTAATTACAAGGCGGCGAGGCACACAAAGGCGCCTCGGCATGCTTGATTATGTCCAGTTTTACCTACCTACTCGATGGGACCAGTAGCGGTACCACTTCGAAAGTATGGGTTTCGACGCGATGCCAACCAAGGTTTAGTTTTTAGACGTTTTGCAATACAAATGCAAATTCGTTTTATTTGTTGCGGTTAATGTTTCCCGCAAGAATAAGCTTCGTTGTGTAGTTCTAGTTCTGACTGAATTTTGATGGTTTCTCGCCTTTTGTACCCAATGTATTGTGGTTCTTGAATTTTTTTATAATTTATGACAAAATAATCATTTTAAAATTCTGTTTTCACGCGTCTAATAGAGCTCGTACTCTATTGAAAAAAAGCCAGGGAATTCATAGAGTTCCAAAAACTTTCTAGTGAAAATCAAGAACTTATGTGTTTAAGGGTTTGTTTCCATGGTAATCAGCCATATTTTTGCCTGTATCATCATTCAATACTAAGTTAAACAAAAGCAAACTTTTATGGGGAGTCACATCTTCTCTCTTCAAGAATTAACAGTACTCACCCATCATGGCTGGATACCATCGTCCTTGGTACCGAATTTTTATTGTCCTGATAGGAGTCTAAAAGTTCATTAACTTGTTGTTCGTAGTTTGCATCCATATTGTTGCCTAAAAATCCCCTCACTACACTTACAAATGAGTTCCAGGCTCTGAGTTATTGTGTGGTGAGTTTAAATAACAAAAAGTTTAAAATTAACATCGTCCAAAAATTTTCTAAATTGTGGCCCAATAAAAATGCCCTCTTTTAATTTGGCGTCACTTAACTGGGAAAAGACTTGTCTTTCATTCACCCTCTTTATTCATAGCTTTAACAAAGTTCTTCATTACTTCAAGTTTAATATAAAGAGGAGGCGAAAGGACATTTTTTGAGTCTACAAGGGACACATACTTAACATTTTGAAGTGCCGGTTGAAATTCACTCCTTTTCAAACGAATTTACTGGTATTTGCATCTTGCGCTTTTCTTTTTTGGAGTCACCTTCAGTCTTTGTCATGCAAAAATAGCAATCGTCCAAATGACTGGTGGGTTCTTGCCATACCATAGCAACTGCAAAAGGCATACTGTTTTTCTTCCCTTTCATCCAGTGTACCAATGACACGCTACAGCTGAACTATCTTGATCTCCGATTAAAACACCAAAATACATTAAATAGGCTTTCTTCCCATTTGGTCTGGAAGTGGTCTAGCTTGTGACTTCACCAGAAATTCTCCACAAATGTAACAAAACCTGCCAGGAGATATTTTGGAGCGTTTCACTTGACATTTTCGTCGTTAAAAAAGTACACAGAACCACTCGATTCGAAACTCAAAAGAACTGAATAGGAGAATAAGTTTAATGTTATAAACAATCCATTTTAGGTAATATTCCTGTTTTAAAATGCACCCCTTCATAAAATTTGTTACTCGCCAATATAAAAGAGTCTAATGAGCCCTTGAAAAGTGGTAGGTATTAAGCCTTTATGAATATTTTGCCTATTGATATAATGAATGATGTTTTGGAAAATCTGGAATATAAGATTAAAACTTAAAAGTCGGGAAAAACCTGGAAAGAACGGGAAATTCTATTGGGTTTTTACTTACGAATCCCGTCTAAGCAGCAAGACAACTGCGTGGATTTATCGGTATTTTTAATTGTTAATTTTCATGCAAAAAGTGGATCAGAAATGAAAATAGTTTTTAGAAGATTCTAGAATGGGACTGCTCATTGCAGTGTTAATAAACACAAACGAATTTCCGACTTCACATGCATTAGCAGACTTATTGATGACTGGACGTCCATAAATTGTTGAACTTTTAGAACTGACGCAAAACGCTTTATACTAAAGAACATCAACTCGTAACTTTATTTTTAGACGATCGTATGAATTAAAAATAAATATTAAATTTCGCACCTCAGGCTAAAGTAAATAAAAATCGGCGCTTGCCAAGCTGAAAGTGACGGAAATGTGTTAAAATTTTGCGTTAGTTTACTTTGGTACTTTTTATGTGATTGCATAAAAGCAGGTATAGAGGTGGTGTTGATTTAGTAACTATGTAGCGTATACTTTATACAACATTTGAAAAAGGAAAACAGGGTGGAACGCACGAGATTATAGAAGTATAATCTACACGTGCATATAAATAATATTTCCCCAAAAACTGTTATCAGATTTTAATTTGTTTCCAGATACCTCGCTGTATGGGCAAGGCTTTGAAAATCGCGTTATTTATATTTAAAAACAGGTGGATTAGTGCTAAAACAAACGAAATTTCATGAAAATATTTAAAACCGTTCTCGAGATATTGCCTTGTAACCTACAGTTTCGTGTGTTCCTCTAAACCCACCTCATAATTTCTATTATACCTAATATTAAAGGGCTATGTAGGTACTGTGATATCTGTAATTGAATGACAATCTCAAAAAATCGTCTTATACCCGGCACTGGTGCCTCACACAAAAACTCGTACTGGGATTCTTGATTTGATGCCTTGACGAAGTAAGCGAACCCGAGACGGGGCCGGAGATGAAAACACGCAACTAAAAACTATAATTCGAAATTTGTCCCGGTCCCAGTACGACGAATTGTGAAGAATGCCCGGGCAAAAACTGCACGGAACATTACACACAGAAACTTCCAGGTCGACAAATAGTTTTTGGCTCAAGCGTTTGTCTATAGCAATCCGAATTTTTAAAAAATCTGAAAAGATAGTTCAGTACAGTAATAATAATAATCCTTTATTTAGCACTTGGCCTATACATTGTATAAAATACCTTTATCTACAAGCGTGCGGTAAATAACTACTTACCGCACTGATTTGAGTGCGGTAAGTATCACTTTACCGCACTAGTGCTGTAAGTAATTAGATACTATAAAAACAAGTTTTTATATTATTCAAGTGTATTTTTTATTTTTAAAAGAAACTCTATTAAACATTATATGTATAACAAATACTTACATATTTAAATTTCTAAACTAATCCAAACTTATAAATTAAGAAATATTAATATTAACTGTAGAATTTGTAACATTTCCAAACGATATCGATGAAGGAAGTGTTTTACTATCCGATGAGACACAAGAATTGAAATTTACAGATTTACTAAAACATGAGGTTCCCTCTGCATATTCTTTTACACCATTTATTTGCTTTGCAATTCCTATTTTATTTTGCAGCGAATTTTCAATATAGCCCTCCGCAACACTGGAGGACTTCCATCCACCATGTCTTTTTAAACTCATGGTATCCCCGCCAGCATCTACTAATACTGTAGCTGACGTCCTTCGATAACAATGTCCCGTATATTCTTTAGGACTGGACAACTTTAAATATGATGCAATTTGAGAAGGTATTTTCCCAAAAGTATTTATACCCAGTGGTTGGATAGTGCTTCTCCCTTTTTTATTATGCAATAAATAACCGTGTATGGGCAGTATGATCGGGTCTAAGGGCTCTATACTTCTTGAAAATTGAAATATTATTAATTTCGGATGAAAATCCTTCCACGTAAACCACGAACTGTCGATCTACATGTGTCTTTGTATCCGGGACAGTTACAACAAGGTGGGTTTCAAATTCCTTAATATCTTCAATTTTCATTTTACATAACTCCATTCGGCGATATGCCCCACCGATGCCCACAATGAGTACCACCTGAAACAAGCAAATAAGTTGTTATTTAAAAGTAGATTTTAAAAAAAAATCGCAATTAAGTACCTTCATTAATAAAAACTCCTCATCTGGTGCCGTAACAAGGAATTTTACAACCTCATTCTTGGTGAATGCCTTTGATTTCTTAGCTTTGTATCCCACATACTTCCTTTTTAAATATGCCATCAGTTTTGCATACCTTCTTATGTCGACATTATTTTTGATACTTAAGCTGGATTTATAAACTCGAAAAGTTGCCGAGGTTGAGGTACAGTTGGTGTTGGAAATAGGATTTTAATTTAAACTAAAGGGAACACTCAGTTCCATTTATACACTCGTTCATGTTGTTTATGTAAAGCTCATGTAAGGTTCGAAAACTTCCCGGGTAGTTCGAGATAACCAATTTTTATGCTCGGAATTCGGAATATCTAACCTCACAAACTTAATCATAACTTCAACCTCACCAACTTTTCGAGTTTATAAATCCAGCTTTATAGTAGATCTGAGCATTGAGTAATAACTCCATAAAGAGGATGATTTACTGTCCTTAAATTTATCCACAAATAAAGGCAAGCATCACATCTTCACTAATTGCTTTAACTTTCTTTGATGAACACCAGTCCATGAAGAGCCCATATTCCTTCTCATATCTATGCCGTGATTTATCCGGCAATAAATTAAGGGTAGCTGCTTTAGCAATGTCCAGAACATCCTTCGGAATTTCATCATTACTGCTGCTACTGACTTACATTTAAAGGACGTAAAACACACTTTCACGAAATTGTTACAAAAATGATTATCGTTTATTCCGTTGCCAAGGTTTACATCTGTCATATAAAAGCCAACTATTAAATTTCTATAATTTATTTCCCTAGCAACCTGATGTTAATGCATTGTTGATAACGACTTACTAGGCACCTACGGGGTAAATTAAAACAGTGCTCTTTTAGAGTTTTTAATATTGGTGCCCTAAAACATGTTTGTAGATAAAATATCGTACAATACACTTACGGTAGGTGCCTTTACCGCATTTGCGTGATTTACCAAACTCGCCTTCGGCTCGTTTTGTTAAACATCACGCACATGCGGTAAAGACGTACCTACCGTACTTGTATTGTAATATACTATTACAGAACTAACTGTTACAAGTACATACAAATTTACACGGAGATAATCCTTTTCCCTCTTTCCTTCCTCCATTTTTTTTTAAGTTTTAAGTGTGTTTTAAAGTTATGGTGCAAAAACACAGTTTTGTTTCCCTTTGCATACCCAGTGGCGTACCCAGACCTAAACCTGGGGGGGATATAAAAATATTTTTAGTTTTTATTGTGTCGTAAACATGGACAATTATAAATTAGGTATATAAGATTTTAGGAAGGGGAGGGGGGGAGAGAGGGTGCAAAGAACACTTTGATGATTTATGATGATAATAATTTTTGCTTGCACATAATTTTGATTAAACCTCGGAAAAATACAGACACATAAAATTTTAAGTTTTTTTTTGGAATTTTAATTGTTTTTAATTATCTCTCATTAATAGTAGATTCGACGTAAATAAACATTTCGTTAATTATATCTCCGGAACCTCGAAATTTTTTTATGTCGAACCCGTCAAATATAAATGAACAAACTTGAATATTTTTAAGTAGAAATAAATCAGCTGGATATTTCTTTCGAATGTATAGAATTTATGTAAATATTTTATAAAAGCTATTTTAAGCGGGTTTTGAGATGTGCTGACTGAAGCCAATGTTAATAAATTTTGTTAAATACGGAATTGCACCACAGTGATTTTTTTAAAATCATTTTTACTTTTAAATTAATGCTAATCGGTTGTTTAAATTACGTTTTAACAGCAGGACATATTCTAATAATTATTATTCTACCTTAGGGACTTCAGACTTGGAGAATACTTTTTTAAATTTATTTCGAACCCTATATGAGCCCCTGTAAAAATAGGGACTTTAGGATATTACCCCCCACTATGATTTGTCATTCTTTAGTTCCGTCTTATTTCCTGTTTAAAGATAAATTTGTTTAAGTATTAAGTATATTTAAACAAACAATGTAAGCTTTAGACAATGTTTTTCAACAAACTTCCTCACTCAAATATTAAAATTTAGATAGCATACCACCACACTAATTTATGACTTACCTATATAATTAATTATAAAGAAGTTGATGTCTCAAAAGAAAAATAAATAAAACCAAGGAAGTTGTTTTTAATTTCACAGATTTACTTTAGCTATTGTTTGTTTTTAGTTTTTATACTTCGTTAAAGACTGTGTGTATTTGAATGTACATATTAAAAGAAGAAAACTAATAAAATAACTAGCATGGGTCAAGAGTAAAAACAAACTTGTTTAAGACCTATTTCTCCTACTGTTTACAGTTATTAGCCTACGTCAAATAAATATAAAACCTCCACACTCAATACTCAACAAGTGTATCAACTAACCCCTTATTCTTAACCTATTTGTGTAGCCAAAGGGACGTTCCTAGTCAAGTCCATGGGCAGGCCACACATTCATTGAACCATCCACTACTGTGTTTTACCTTGTTTACATTATAATTATATAGAGTTGCTGATGATGATCTTTTCTAAAGTCGAAACTAGTCCTACTCAATTTTCAAACTTGAATGTATATTGAACATCTAACTCATATGGTGAATCCCTCCCATATATATGCCCTCGATACCCAAATCTAGGGTGTAGTGTAGTTAATATTAAAAAATTTTGGTGGTAAAGACAGACTTTCATTTCCCTTTAATAAAATAACAATAAAATGTTTTTAATAATTGAATTAGTGAGTATTAATCAGTATTACCGATCGATTGGTGAAGAAAGGAACTTACTCCCATTAAGTAGCACCTTTAAAATTGTGTTTTATACGGTTAAACGATGAAAGAACTAAGTTCCCAAGTTAGTTCCTTTCCCGATGAAAGCGAATATTTTAATTTTATGGAGTTATTTATCAGTCCCTGCTATATTATTTATGGTTTCCATTTGTTAT
This sequence comes from Polydrusus tereticollis, assembly GCA_963920685.1. Taxonomy (NCBI): domain Eukaryota; kingdom Metazoa; phylum Arthropoda; class Insecta; order Coleoptera; family Curculionidae; genus Polydrusus; species Polydrusus tereticollis. The sequence goes on along the minus strand of OY987333.1, from coordinate 7,981,212 downwards.
GGAACTGCAAGTCGAATTGTGCCTGTGTATCGAATTGGCAGTAAAAATTATTAACGCCTCATCGCACATATCTATATACAGTGTGTGTATAAAGTCTGGAGACGGCTTAATAACATCACAATTTATTGGCCGATTTAAACCAAATTTGGTACAGTTGTGTAAGAGGATCTGACGCACCGAATGACGATATTGGCGTTGTTGCCAGCTTTTTAGTTTGTCTGGAATTCGAACGAATTTTATATTTTTAAATATAACATCCTGTATATTTTTTCATTTATAGTTTTTACTTTAAATTTGTTACACTTTTGGTATAACATACTTTGTTCCTAATATCAGTAGTTTTCGAAATAACGAGTACAATTTAGAAATAATATATTTTTTTTATTAAATGTTCAAACTGTTTTCCCTGTACAGCTTGACAGTGTGCTAATTGAAAATAAAAATTTTCAATTGTGTTGTAAATCAGTCCTGGCGTTATTATTTCAAATTCGTCCAAAATTCGACGCTGCAAATCGGTCAAATCTTGAGGTTTTGTGGTATAAACCCTGTTCTTCAAGTGTCCCCATAAAAAATAGTCGTTAGGCGACAAATCAGGGGACAATTACAATTACAGTATGCTGATTGCATTTAGGTAATTTTTTAATATCTTGTCAAGATATTTTTTAAAAAAAGCTCCATCAGCGTCACTTTCTACCAACAGTTTTCTCTCTACTGCCAATAATAACTGCAGCACTACTTTTGTCTCCTGAAGATGAAAGTTACTACCTTCGAAACATGTAGAGACGTTTTAATTTTAAAATTGAGCCTTTGATAGCTAGCTCACTGTTAAATTAGTGAAGAAAGACTTTTTGACTTTCTTTCCCCTTTCCCCTTTACCATTAATGTTGCTTATACCATAATAATATATACCATTAATTTGAAAAACGGGTTATTTTGATCAAACCTTGACATCATAATATCACAAAATTCAATCCTTCGCTCATAATCATCTTCTGATAACTCTTGAACTACATGTATTTTGAAAGGGTGATCTTTATGTTTTATTAAAACATTATGGACGGATTTGAAGCATCTACTGCTGCTGGTCGTCCTGATCGTCGCCTATCTCTACAATTTCCAGTTTCTTCGAACCGTCGGACAGTTTTTAGAACAGTTGCTTTTGAAATTGGATTTCGGTTTGGAAATGCGTCATTAAATAGATTTTTAACCTCTTCGTAAGACCTGCCCCTATCGCCATATTCTCTCATCATAAGACTTGTAATTCTTTCACTTTCAGTTAAAGACATTTTTGCATGCAAAAATTACAGATTTTATGACTTTACATCAAAACTGAACTGGTGTTTTATTTATTAATAAATAAAACATAATTTTTTGATATTTTCAAAACACGTCGTTTTTCGAAAAGTACTGATATTAGGTACAAAGTATGTTATACCAAAAGTGTACAAAATTTAAAGTAAAAACTATAAATGAAGAAATATACAGGGTGTTACATTTAAAAATATGAAATTCGTTCGAATTCCAGACAAACTAAAAAGCTGGCAACAACGCCAATATCGTCATTCGGTGCGTCAGATCCTCTTACACAACTGTACCAAATTTGGTTTAAATTGGCCAATAAATTGTGATGTTATTAAGCCGTTTCCAGACTTTTAACACACACTGTATCTTAAATTTCGCTGGTATACTATGAAATACATTATGGTGTTTTTCAAAAAATCATCCCAATGTATGCAAAGCAATGGTTATTTGTAAAACTTTATAGTTTATAATAACTATACTATCCCTTGTACCATTTTACCCTTTACTTGCGCCAAATAAACGTGTAAAATTCCCGTTATCGCAGTTTTTACATGTCAATTATTATTATTATACAATCGAGATAACGAAAATAATATGATTCCAGCTTTATCTGGGCGATATTTTTTTCCTCGAAGCTTTTAAGTTAATGGACAATTATCTTAAGATCATAAGTATCAATACTTAACTACAAGTATTTGATGTATGCCAAGATTGCCACAATACTATTATGGTACACTGATTAAAACTTGTAATTTCGTTTCGTTTATTTGCACAGAGTGTCTCTAAAAGGTCTGTACAAAATTCTTCTTCTTCTTTGTATGCCTATCCGGGTGGGATGCTGGCGACCATCTGAATGATCATAATTTTGTTGACTGCTTCCCTGAACAGTCCCGTGGTTGACTTTCCGAACCAGACTCTTAGGTTTTTCAACCATGAGATTCTCCTTCTTCCTGGTCCTCTGCTCCCGTAAACTTTACCTTGTAGGATGCATTGGAGGAGATGGTATCGATTTTCATTGCGCATTATGTGCCCAAGATATTCTAATTTCCTGCATTTAACGGTGTAAAGGACCTCACGTTCTTTCCCCAGGCGTCGTAGGATTTCTTCATTGGTCACCCTCTGCGTCCACGTCACTCTCAGCATCCTTCGATACAGCCACATTTCGAAGGCTTCCAGCTTCCTCTCAGTAGCAGCAGTCAGTGTCCAAGCCTCTACTCCGTAGTACAAAACAGAAAAGACGTAGCATCTTAACAACCTGATCTTGAGGTTTATGTTCAAGTCATGGCTCTTGAAGCACTTTGTCATTTGATTGAACACTGCTCTGGCCTTCTCTATCCTGCATCTGATTTCCTGTGAATGGTCCCACTCTTCATTAACACAGGTACAAAATGCTACAACAAATTCCTAAGGCTTATGACAATCCAGCTGTCTAAAAGTTCGAGTCCGAACGGTGCTTCGAGTTCATATAACCAAAAATTAGGGAGCGTGGACTAGGCATATTTAGAAGAAGTATGAATGAGGATAACTTCGAGTTTCTGTACGCAATGAAACATTTAAAGTCAAGGTGCGTTAATATAGGAGCTTATTATAAGAAGTTTTATACTCCGAGGCACAAAAATATAAACTTTTAGATGTACCTACCTATGCGAAGTGCTGCTGCTGGTGGCGCTCTCTACAAGGAACATCAAAGCAGTTTCTGATCTGGATTTCGCATCCCAAAAACGCGTACTACCAAATTTCGTGGAGATTCTGCTATTGTAAAGCTAAATATTTGGTTAAGTTTGAAAAAATTAATAACTTGGACGGCGTGTAGTTGGGAAACTCTCAACTTTCGGACTGTAAAGCTGGATTTATAAACTCGAAAAGTTCGCGAGGTTGAGGTTCAGTTGGTGTTGGAAATACGAGTTCAATTTAAACTAAAGGGAACACTCAGTTCCATTTATACACTCGTTCATCTTGTTCATGTAAGGTTCGAAAACTTCCCGGGTAGTTCGAGATAACCAATATTTATGCTCGGATTTCGGAATATCTAACCTCACAAACTTGATCATAACTTCAACCTCACCAACTTTTTGAGTTTATAAATCCAGCTTAAGTTGAGCTGGATTATTATACAGCGTGTCCAGAAAAGTTCTAGACATATGGGAATTTTCTTTATTGTTGATTTTACGAAAAAAAGTTATTCTTTATAAAAAGTTCTGCTTGATGCGCAAATAATATTGACATATCAAAACTTAAGATATCATGTACAGGGCGGCAAAAAATATAGAAACACAGATTACGTTAAGAGGAAAGTACCCTCAATTTTTATTTTAGAGCAAATTGTTATACGACAACTTTACTAAGGACTACAAAACGTGGTCAGATACAATTTTTCGTTGAAATTTTTTAATTTGCAGGGTACCATCAAAAACACGTTGAGCATTCATTACCTCTTGTTGGAAACCAATTACATAAAAAAATAATGCGAGATTATTTCATGTTCTAAAATCAACCTACCTACCTATCAGGAATATTAAAAACATTTAATTTCCTTAGAGCAAAAATAAATTGTGAATGTGAATAATAATCAATATTTTAGCAATTACATGATAAAAGTGATGTAAAAACAGATAGTTTAAAGTAAAAAATTATGTCTCCACATGCCCCCCTTCTTTTCCCATGCAAACTATAGTACGCCTTGTAATTTCTCTTACTGTCGCCCGTATCATATTGGGAGTGATTTTTGGGACACAGTTTGTTATTACTGCTTCAAGATGGTCAATATCCTGAAAAGGTCTCTGCCCATACACCATTTCTTTTAATCGGCCCCATAAAAAGAAGTCCAGGGGTGTGATGTCAGGCGACCTGGCTGGCCAAGGAATGTTTGAACGTCTGCCTATCCAACGGTGCGGAAATACTTCATTCAAATACCCAGTTACTGTGTTAATACTATGGCATGGGGCTCCATCATGTTGATACCAAATTGTACGTCTTATATTTAGTGGCAGCTCGTTAAGCAAATAGCAGCATTTATATTTTGTCGGAAAAGTATGGTCCAACGATCATTAAAAATGCCACACCAAACATTGATTTTAAATGAATATTGACAATAGGGAGAGGAAAGAAAGTCAAAAAGCCTTTCTTTCCTCTCCCTATATTTCAACTCCTCTTTGAGAATGGACTATTTCTTCAATTAATATTGACTACGGCATTCGATTATAAAATTTGGATTGTTGTCACTCCACCACCGACAATTTTGGGAGCACACCACGCCGTTGGAAGTAAACATGGCTTCATCTGTAAATAATATTTTTCTTGCAAAAAAGGGATCAACTACTAAAGAAATTTTCGGGTCTTCGATAACTGCTTGCATTACATTCAGTTGCTTTTCGTCTGTTGTGGACTATTTGTTGTGTTGTTTCTAAAATACATTTTCGACGGAACCAGTAGCTTTAAATGTATTCATTACGTTTGCTATAGTGGCGCTACATACCATTTTGTCAGGGTGTCTAGTATTAAATATGAGTGCGGCATAGTGCATGATAGGTTTATAGTGATCTCCGACGATAAGTACAATTTCTATTTTCTCCTGCAGCGTTAACTTTACAACCATGACGAAACTAACGAAAAACTCTGGTTAATAAGTCGAAAAATAGTAAATGATTTTTGACTAACATGTCAATATTCGTTACTATAGTATTGAACATAGTTGTTGCAAAATTGTTGCAGGTAACTGTTAAAGAAATAAAATAAAAAAAATATTTTCCAAAGGATTTTTAATGGCACCCTGTAAATTAAAATATTTCAACGAAAAATTGTATCTGACCACGTTTTGTAGTCCTTAGTAAAGTTTTCTTATAACAATTTGATCTAAAATAAAAATTGAGGGTACTTCCCTCGTAGCGTAATTCTGTGTTTCTATATTTTTTTGCCGCCCTGTACATGATATCTTAAGTTTTGATATGTCAATATTATTTGCGCATCAAGCAGAACTTTTTCTAAAGAATAACTTTTTTTCGTAAAATCAACAATAAAGAAAATTCCCATATGTCTAACTTTTCTGGACACGCTGTATATTAGGAATTTGACAATTAAATATTATAATAACAATACATGTGTGTGACAATCTTTTATATTGTATTACATATCGGTCATCAAAATTAAAGTTCCAGCTTAAGGATAACACAACGGTCGCATTATCGTCTATGCGAGCAAATAAATATGTAACGCCAGTGGGTTCCTAGTACTATTCGACTAGTAATTATTGATATCCGCCCTGTAAAATGTCTAAATAGAAGTGCTAAAAAAATCGAAAGTCTCCATTTGCCGACAAAGCACATTTACGACAAATTTACTGATAAAAGTCGATAAGGCATGGACGCGATATTCAATAATAACCTTTCAAATTGCCGCACAGAAAAAGTTTTATAAACAGAGCAATAAAAGTGTATGCTATAGTGTTTGCTTATCGTAAAATTATGAGTTTAGTGGAGCTGATATTGGCGCCTACCCGTTACACAGGAAAATAACTTAGAACCAAACATAAATCCTATGACAAGCAGCATTTGATTCTACCTGGTTTTCAGGCTTTATTGTGCATTATTTTAGGTGGCAGAAGTGTTAGACCCTAAGCTACATCTGCTCCACTATTTTTACTGCAGCTTACAGCGTTTATAGCAGCGTGTTCAGCGTTTCTGCGAAAAAGGCATCATCCGATTATTTCGAAAAAATATTTATTTTATTTATAAGTTTCTGATGCGTACATTTGAAACTAGAATAAAATGTGGGAAATCTCTCGGATTCAGATAGAGCATGAAAAAATAAGACAAGTTCCTATACATTTTTTTCTTTGGCACTTGCGAGATTGTCAGAGATATATTCTTTTTCAATATTGAATGTTTTTAAAACATTTAAAAGGTCCTTTTTTGTATAAGTTTCCTCGAAATATATATTATTTTCCATCATATAGTTTTGAATTTCCACTTTTGTATTATTTGAATTCGGCACTTTACTTAGTTGGCGACTGTGGTAACTAGCGTTGCCCATCACTATACTATAACACTATTTTTGGGCACATTCGGAAGCAGACGATTCTGAAACCAATCTTCAAACAATGTAGCATCCGTGTCTTGATGGTAATCCAAAGATGAATTGGCAATTTTCTTCGCAGATAATAGTAGAGCGTTCGGAATAAATCCATTTTCAACCTGCAATTTGCCATTAACCTACCTAATATACCAATATAATAACATAATTAATAGTAACGTAAGGCCCTTAATAATTAGTTTAGGCATGGATGATATTATAATATTGTAGATTAGTATTTTTTTATAAATATTAATAGCTATTTAATTACATGATTAAAATAAAGATACTTACCTATTATTTTATATTTGTTGTTTTGTTGAAAATAGCTAACCTAAACTATTGAAATTAGTAGGTAATCAGAACCTGTACCCTTTCAAAAGGCACTTATTTATGGCTGGGTTTAAATTTTATTGCGGTCGGGAAATCAACGAATTATTGTGGAATGGAGCATACCGACCGGAATGGAATACACCAAGTTTTTCAGGTGTCCCCACAGGTAAAAATCGAACGGCGTTAGGTCGAAAGATCGAGGGGGCCAGGGTGTGTAAGTCCTCCTCTACCTATCCAACGGTTTGGATTGACGTTCTTCAATCCAAAAATAAGTAAACTAATATCGAAGTAGGATCAATGAGTCAGCGATGTAAAAGATGACAAGTTCTAAAATGCAGGATATTTTATTAATTTCGTACCATAGTAACGTTTGCAACAACAATACGTTTTTTTTGGCGCCGATAAATAAATAAAACGCACATTTTTTGCGAACATAGGTCTTCTACAACTATTCGTTTATTATTTTTCTGGCAAACGGTTCATTTTATCGACAATAAACAAGAGTACCTTTTTTTTAGTCTAAGGTACAATCTACCCAGATTTATTTTTTTATGTCTTTATCATACAGGGTGTTAAAAATGTAAGCATTAAGTTGTAAAGCTAAATATGTTTGTCTGTCTAGTTCAAAATGACACACAGTGTGACGCGAAAAAGTTATGGGTATTTAAATCCAGGTACAACACTGTCAATTGTTAGTATAGTAAATAATTGAGTTTCTCATCATCAATACTCCCAGTATCCCGAATTTCATTAAATTGCCATGATCCATTACCATCACTGAACAATAATATAATCAAAAAACCAAATAAAGAATTTTTTTTAGACACCCTGCGTCTGAAGAACCAAGCTGTTGCTGACCCATGTTCATATGAACTTTTTATCTTAAAATTAGTCAAAGATTCACCCTTTAAAGTTTGTACAAGTACTTAATAAACACTTTGTATAATGTCAATAAGGCATTAAACTGAAATCATAGAACTTCTTCATTTTATATCATTGTGTTTCGGGGGGACACAAAACCCTTAAAGCATGAGGCTATCAGCGTAACCATAATTTACACTGGAAGTTGGAACTAGTTTTTCGAGGCATTGACCTATAATATCATGTTTCAGGCAGATTAATATTATGTATTGGAAATAATACATGAAACATTCCTATTTTGATTGATAAGGTTTCGCCATATTATGCCAGACATCAAATTGCAACAATACCTCTTTCTGTAATAGCTTGTATGAGAACGATACACACAAACAAACCTAAGTAATAACATTACCATGTAAAGTCCATCCGAACATATTTCGTTTGACCTAATAACTGCAATAATAGTTTCATTATATTGTAAAGTAAACACTTAAAGAAACCCCGTTACCTGTTCGATTGCCAAACCTACGTTTTTAAAGAATTTCTTGGTAAAATTACCCATATAAAACTGTCGATGAGAGTGCCAACCAGCGAAATCTACCTGGCCCCAGCTGGCATCACTGTTTATATTACTGAAATGAAGTGACATAAGGGGTACTGCTTTGCACAGTAACGGATTTTGTAGGTAAAATGAAAAGCCATAGTAATACCTAGGGATCGACCGATACCGATATATATATCGGTTATCGGCAATATCGGCATATTTGCCGATATATCGTATCGGCAAAAAAGTGCCGATATAAATGCCGATATGGTTTTTTAATTAAAAAAAAAAAAACTAAACTATTTTATTTTTGTTATTAAGGCTTCAAAACATTATCAAAAGTACAAAAATGTCCTGCATAATGAGGCAAAAGTAAAAAACAGAACTTTCAAATCATACAATGTGTATGTCCATATGTACAATAAAAATAATAAAAAAGGTATTCTTTGTCTAAAAGTTTAAGAAACAATAATTTTGACCATAAATGTCTAGTAATTGAAATTGACTTTTCTAAGATTGTGATGCAGAAATATAAGTGTTTCAGTCCCTTGTGGCCCAAGTCGATTTCTACTTGGTTGACATATGTTCCCTGCCTCTGAAAATATCTGTTCACTGAAGACACTAGCTGATGGCGCTGACAAGTAATTTACAGCTTGACCATGCAACAAAGGAAATTTCTAAACTATCACATATGAACGTTAACGTCGATTATTTCCCGTTTATTCAAACGGTGATTCCCCGGCGCGGCGGTTACAACGTTCGTCGAGACCTTCAACTGGAAATTAGGGAGTTTAGCAGAAAATAATCCTTTGAACCCTTTCAGAAGATGTGCGATTTTTAACGTAAAATATGTTTTAAGTGCCGATATTTTCTGATTTTGGTAATACTGAAAACACAATTTATAGAAATACGTTGAAGAGAACATAAAAATTTTGCCGATATATATCGGTATCGGCATTTTATATCGGCCGATACCGATATATCGGTATCGGCAAAAAATCACTGTATCGGTCGAACCCTAGTAATACCTTATAGTAGCAATGTTTATTATGTTTATTTTTACCATTACTTGTTTTATATGTACATTAATTTATTATAAGTACAAAACAAGTATCGTTGTATCGTCAGTTGTTAGCCGTGTTTTTAAAGAATCTAACGTGGGCACGACATTTTCTCGGTATATTTGGTATATTTTCCTAAGAATAACATCTTTGTCACAATTATCTACGCACTTCATTTTTCCGGTATCTTTGCAAACTTTTTTTTTTTAAATGTCGTCCCGTCGATAATGGAACTTTCGTCATTTCACTGGTGTTTTTAATGGCAATTACTTTAGGTTGGCAGCTCTTTAATAACGATTCATATACATTTTTCACGATCACTTTGGCGTCAGAAGATAAATGCTTCCTGAAATGTTTAGGGTAGCTAGATATCGCATTAGCCGAAGATTCACAAGGTCTCCACATACTTTTAATATTAACTTGTTGCACACTGTTTCAGAGTAAAATAGATAGGTACTAATATATCTCGAATATTATGTTATTATATAATTAAGTTGTTTCTAGAAAACCTTAATTAGACAGTTTATTAACTTTGATAACAAATCAAGTAATGTACCTATCTATTGTTATTATAAACTGGCATTATAAATAAATGTGGGTTAACACGTCTCTGCGAAAGCCGAGTTTATGAGCGGTTTTATTGCAGTCATTAAACCAAACGAAATATGTTGGGAAGTACTTTACTTTTGTAATTAAGACTATATAAACGATATTTATATAATTAATTTTCGTTGCAGCTGAGGACATACGAACCCCTTCTACACCACAAGTGCTCCAAATACATCCGTCTCTTTATTTGTTCAGTTTTTGTCCCGATGTGTTCCGAACACGTTCCCGGACCTATTCTCGCATGCAAGGGACTATGCGAAAAAGTCAAAGACGATTGCATGGAATCCTTAGCAAAAATTGGACTACCTTGGCCTCCCGAATTAAATTGCACCAGGTAAATATCTCGATAACTATCGGCACTTCAAAAAGAAGAAACTGACTTACTAAAGCACATGTTTATACGTCATTTTTTTTTGCAGCTTTCCAGAGCCTCCAGCACTGTGTATGCAACAGCCAGAAGAAGTGGAGCAACCTCAAACGTCCTACTTCAACCCTGAAGAAATTTCGTTTACGATAAATTGCCCTCCGAACACAACTCCCAATGGAGGAAAATGCGTATCCCTTTGTAAGAGCGGGGAGCATTTGGACCTTGAGGAGGCTGCAACTTTTGAGGTATGTTCATCAGCATACTTTAGTGATTTCGTTAGCATTGTTCTGCAGCTATTTTTAACATACATTTAATTGTTCTATTTAGATCTGGGTAGCAGTATGGTCTATAATCTGCCTAGTATTTACACTGTTTGGACTGATAACCTTTATTATTCAGCCAAAGAGGTTTAGATGGCCAGCTAGGCCCATTTTGTACCTAACTTCATGTGGATTTGTGACGTGCTCCATTTATCTGATTCGGTGGATTGAGGGACCTTACACTTGTGCTGGTAAGACACATTCTCTACTATATGTAATATTAGAACAAGATTTCACGGGTCATTACCCAATTTTACTTAATTTAAAACTAAAAAACAATCTCAAAAAGCAATAAAACTCAAAAAAAAATTAACCATAAATTACTTTCACAACAAATATCACAATCAAGATGAGATAATGTTCTAAATGATAATAATGCTGAAATATGCAGAAATGTGTACCTTTGAGTGTAGAATTAGTGCCAAAAAACAGAGATTAAAGCTGATGGTTTTATAGGGTCAATTGGTAAGAGAAACCAAATGAAAAAACAATGTATTCTACGTTCCGAAAATGTTGAACTCTTGGGTAACTGTAAAACCTCATTAACAAAAATAAGAAAACAAAATAAAATATCAGGTTTTTAAAACTAAATTGCAAGAGAAGAGTCTTGACAATGGTAAAAAGGTTGTTGGCATTTTCCTGGACTTAAAAAAAGCCTCTGACACTGTGGCACATCCCATACTGCTTGAGAGACTACACAAAGTAGGCGTTAGGGGCATAATACATAAACTTCTCGAATTATACTGAAATATCAGAACGCAATGTGTTAAAATCGGAAACACTAAGTGAGCCTCTTACATAAATAACATATTGTCAATTATTGATGAGGGGGCGGCAGTCTACTTCGCTGATGACACAGCTATAATAGTACAGGATGAATCAAGGGACCTTGCCATTAGAAGGGCTGAAATTGCTGCCTCAAGAAAAAAAAAACTGGCTAGACCATAGTTTGCTATAACTAAATATAGAAAAAACAAAGTTTGTGACCTTTGCTCTAAACCAAAAATCATTGCCTGTAATTCAGCACCTAAATTTAGAACATTTGACTGTAATAATATCATAGAGAGAGTAAGAAGTATAAAGTACCTGGGAATTTTTGATATTGAATATCTAAACTGGAAAAATCATATTGACTATGACACAAAAAAAATTAGAAAATTATTATACAGATTCCTTGAACTCAGAAACATGTTACCTCTCAAAATGCTAAAAACTGTTTATTATTCATTGGTTGAATCTATCTAAATTATTCAATAATTGTCTGGAGCAATGCATCAAAAACAGTGTTAACCAGTCCATGCACAAACCAAAAATATGAAATGATGATGTTCAAAAATAAAATGAAATAATTAATTCACAATGACAGAGACTTACTACTTACTATGATTATTATTATTATTATTATTATTATATTACAACGGGAGTGTCAGATGTTTTATTCTTCACCTTTTCTACATAGGAGGTTGGTAGTAAATAAAAAGATTTGTGCTTGTATTCTATAATATATTTAGATAGCACTAAAGCAGATTCCCTACAACGGCTTGGGATCACATTGGTTTGAGCACTTAACACTCAGCCTAAATCGTACAATGCACTTTGACACAACAGTTGCCAGGTTGACAAAACACTTGAAACTTATTCTGGAGCTAGGGCTACTGCAGAGTCTCTTTTTGTTCACTCGCTGGAACAAAATACGGGGTCTTGCCGAGTGCAAGTACTAACTTACTGTCTTTTACCGACCACTTTAAATTTATATCGAGTACTTTGGTACCGCCTCTACCCTTTTTGAAAATAGGGCAACCAACACGCACCCAATTTACACTATTGGCCAAAAATGCGTTAGCCATTCCTGCTTTGGACAACAAGGAGGATGAATAGATTATCTTAGGAAGGGTACGTGGGAATATCCTAAACCGTATTAAGGAAGAAGCCAATAAAATTATGTATTGTTGATATAAAGATCAAAGGCATGTACCGACATACCTAATTACTTTTTGATAATATGAATTTTAGTAATGTCACCTACAGGTATGTCGGCAAAGAGGTCTTATTCAGCTAATCCCGTGGAAAACTTATAAAAACACAAATTATTTAAATTATCTTTGGCCGACCGATGGATTAATGCAAAAAAGGGAAACCTATTGTGACTAAAGCCGGTATTTGGTTTTTTGTGAGTCATCTATTATTGTCGGGATAATATAATATACATTTAATTTAAAAAGAAATATTAAATGTGGGAAAAACACGTCGTGGTAAAACGTTGATGTTTTAACACCATTAGCGTACCATTTTTTTATCTTATTTTATTTTTTATATATATTTTATACAATGACACTTCCTTTCTTTCAGGTAATTTGGCATATGAAAAACCCGCTGAAAGTCTGTCTTGCGTGGGGATATCTCTCATCCTCCTCTTTTGCGATATCGCTTACACTCTTTGGTGGACCGTCTTCTGTTTCGTTTGGTTCCTAAGTGCCATGAAAGAATGGTCAACAGAAGCCATAGAGAAAATCGCCACTAGACTCCATGCCGTTGTTTGGATATTTTCAGCCATACCCATGTTTTATGTACTGATGTCCAACCACATTAGCATTAACCATCTGTCAGGATTTTGCGAGGTGACCAATAAGGTTCTGGTATTTTTCCAACTATTCTTCATGGTAATCAGCAGCATTCTTGCTGTTCTCACTTCTGTGGCTTTGAAAAACGTCCGCAAGACTCTGATGATTGCGGGAAGGTCGCCGCATAAACTTGAAAGACTGTTTTACCGCCTGTTAGTGATCAGTATAGGTATCAGTGTGCCTTACTTTATGTATTTAATGTGCCAGTTTTACAATAGTTTTACTGTAGCTTTAGTTAGATTAGTTTTAAGGAAAACAAGTATTATTTTCGCCACCTTGTGGGTGTACAGTCCAAAGACCTTCGATATGTGGAGGGATCTAATTTGTTTTTGCAAGGGATCAAATGAAGAAACTAATCAAAGCAAAGGTATAATGTCTTCCTTGCTCCCAAAGGTATTTAAAAGTAGGGAAAATAACAATAAGACTGGCAATACAGTGTTAATAAATAACACTAAGAGTATCATTATTGATGAAAAGAAAACTATTTTTGATATATTTTTTGCTAGTACCTCACATAACGTGCCTGTAAGTAGAGTATAGAGTTTAAATTTATCTATGAACCTACTTAATGAATGATGGGCATTAAAGCAAATCCTCTGAGCTTGCTACAGAGTGTAAAGAGGTTCATTTTTAATAATTGGGGGAATTAAATATACTTACCATTTTAAACCCAGTGCTTGTAGTAATAGAGCTACTTTAAAAACTGTGAATAAACCATTAACAAATGTAAATGTTTTAATTGTTAATATATTGTAAGATATTTTTATTTATTTTAAAGATGAAAATGTGATATTAGATTTTAACTATTTTTATACACTTTTTGTAATTAACCAGTTATGTTTTAATAACTATTTACATTTTAAGAGTTGTACATGACAAAAATAAATATATCTTTTAAAGTTATAAAAGTTTTTTATTCTCAATCCATAAAAAAATAAAAAGAAAGAAGTTTAGATATGAACATCATCTATTTCCTGCGATTCCTTTAAAAAAAAATATAATAATAACAAGTATAGCCTTACTTAAATTATTTTAAACAATATTCGACAATTTAAACTAAAACAAAACATCTGAAATTTATGCAACAGCCTTTTTGTATCTTTCACTAACATCTTTCCAATTAACAATGTCAAATAAGGCATTTACATAATCAGCTCTTACATTTTTATATTGTAAATAGTAAGCGTGTTCCCACACATCAATACCGAACAAGGGAATCAAACCAGTAGTTGCTTGAAGAGGGTCCTGGTTTGAACAAGTAGCAATGCGTAAAAGACCTGTGAAACACATCGCATATAGGGTACAACTTAAGAAGAATAATTCGCATGCAGTGCCTTAAAAACCTATGAACTTACCCGTTTCTTTCTCCAATCCCAACCAACCCCAACCTGACCCCTGAATAGCAACAGTCACAGCAGCTAGCTGCTTCTTTAAATTGTCTATACTGCCAAAGGAGTTGTTTATGGCATTGCATAATTCGGTGCTAGACTGAGTGCTAGTAGGGCTTAAATTCTGCCAAAAGATTGAGTGATTTAGGTGACCTCCTCCATTAAATTTGATAGCAGGGGCCAATGCAATTTGAGCACTAAAAATTATTTGAATTGACTAAAACATAAATTAGCCCTAAAAACAACTTTATTGTTGTAGTAGAAATACAAAAGGAAATCACCTGACATCTCCTTTTTCTACAGCAGCTTTTAACTTTTCCTCGGAAACATTAAGATTATTTATATAAGTTTGATGATGTTTAGTGTGATGTAAACTCATTATTTCCCGCGATATAACTGGCTCTAAAGCCGCATATTCGTATGGCAATTCCGGTAAAGTATGTTTGGATCTTGCTCCCCTAAAAAACATAAAATATTGTGATAACGTTTTTAAGGGAGTTAAAACAGAGCATACCTGGCAACACCAGTGGCAATGCATCTTAGTGTGAACATTTTATATTTTTCTGCTAAACAACACTATAAATTCACGCAAAAATGTTACGAAAGAGGGTACAATTCAAGTTCAAACTTCACAAAAGACAAATTATGTCAAAAAATAAAATTGAAAAAATTAGTGGCTGACTGAAATCACAGAGTAGGCTTAAACTAGCTATATTTTTCCAACCATCATTATGTTTCTCCACCACTTCTGTGGTGTTCTTAAGTCTCCTTGACGATGACATTTAACATAACCTCAAAAATAGGTCAAACGCGTTTGTTTTGAGATGTGGAGCTGACGTTTTCTTGCGGTATCAATAATTTGGAAAACATAAAATGGCACGAAATATATTAAAAAGCAGTGTCGAAAATGCATCATTTAGCATAGTATTTCAGGTAATAATTATAATATTTTACTAACAAAGTGTGTCATTCAGTATTTTCTTAATTTTTTTAGATTCTGTTCAGATGTATTACCTTTATTTTAAATGCCTTTATAATTAGAACTGTAGGGCAAGATGTTTTAGGCATTATGAACGTAAGGTTGCTTTTACTGGAATCCACGATACTTTTTCTATCCAAGGAACCCCTTTTAAAAGCTTGCCTTACAAATGCCAAGTCCCACAATTGGGCCCAAGTTATAAACCTAATTTGGCTATCGTAAGTTAATAGTTTGTAAGAGATTTGAGATCACTATAAAGTTTATAATTTTTTAATATTTCAGTGTTCCAATATCAGCTTTTCTGGGTTTCATACTAGTCTACATTTGGACCAATGTTTTAAGTCCTACAGATGCCATTTATTCATCCCAATATAAACTCGGATGTTATGCTATTGCTTTATCATGTATTGTAGAACAAGCTACACAAAGTGTTGTCTTAGTAGCTCAAAGTTTTTGCTTCGTACGATTAAAGGTAAGAAGTTTTAGTTGCTTTTTATGGTTATTTAATTTTGCTTTATTTCTTTTTAGATTGTTCTTGAAACACTGTACATCCTAAGCAGAACGTTCATTTTTGTTTATCTTGTGGTAAACTATCCTGAGGGTGCAATAAATGCATTTTCCATAGCACAAATACTTTCTGCAGTTATATTATGTGCCCTTTACTATGGATTTTTTGCTTGGTACATTCCACGATTAAATGAAATCAAAGAGCAGGATAATGACGATGATGATGACAAAAGCAGAAAGCATCACTCCATTTTTTCAGATATGAATGACTTTCCTTTCAGAAGCATTTTGAATTTTTTTCCAGGATTTATGTTTAATGAGGTATGAAAAATCAACCCTAAAAATGATATTTTAATTTTTGTAATAGTTACATTTTAGGATGAGAGAATAAACAAAAAACTTCTTGTCTTAACAAAGAGTTTTTTAAAACAATCTGTTATAAAGCAAGTATTAACTGAAGGAGAAAGATATGTAATGACAGTATCACCAGTTTTAACTTTTAGTCAGCAATCAATGTATGATATTGTTAACAATTTGGGCAGTCTTGCTGCAAGGTAATTTGTTTACAAGTATTTACTTAAGAACATAGTTAACCCTTGAAATTTTAGATTTATATTTCGTCCAATAGAGGAATCTGCATATTTCTACTTCACTCAGATGATTCACAGAGATGAGCCTTTAAAAAAACAAAAAGAGGTAAAGTAAATATAGATTCTCCCTGGGTATATCAATATTTTTTGTTTACTTTTTCAGGCAAATGTGTCTGAGGCAGCCAATGTTTTAAGCCAACTATGTAAAGTAGTTACCAGTATAGGTTTATTGGTAGTAACTTTTGGTCAGTCTTATAGTTACACTCTACTATACTTGTATGGAGGCAACAAGTTGACAGAAAGCACGTTGCCTACTACTTTGCTACAATTTCACTGTTTTGCCATAGTATTATTAGCCATAAATGGTGTAACAGAAGCTTATGTTTTTGCTACAATGAATAATAAACAGCTAGACAAGTAAGCTTCAATAATAAATCGGTTTTGTAGACTATTAACCCTCTTATTTAACATTTTAGGTACAATTACTTAATGGTTATATTTTCCATAACATTCTTGTTGATCTCCTATATTTTGACAAACATATTGGGACCAGTGGGCTTCATTTTGGCAAACTGTATTAATATGAGTGCAAGAATAATCCATAGCTTATATTTTATTGATCAAAAATATTTAGAGTCAAAGCACAGTCCTCTAAAAGGATTGAGACCAAGTTTTAAATTTGTACTTATGTTAATCTTGTCTGGTATAACTACAAAATTTTCTGAGGTGAGTTTTTTAAGATTACAATTTACTTAAGTACTTTATTAAGGTCTTCTTTGCAGAAATATCTGCTAGGTAATTCAATTATATTGCATATTGGAATCGGAGCAGTATTATTCCTAATGACACTGGCTGTATGGGCATCAGAAAACTTAAATTTGCTAAAGTCCAGCTATGAAAAGTACAAAAGGAGGATGTCTTTAAAGTTAGACTGATATTGTTATGTTTATGTTACATAAGTATCTTTTTACTAAATAAATAAAAGTTGTTATATATAGTTAAGTTTGTAATTTATTAAATAATTTATCTGTTAGACTGTTATAAAGAATTTTGTTTGTACTTTACTAATAAATTCACTGAAGGGCAAATTTAACAATGAGACAAAGATAGTTTTGAAGAAATTACCTAAATTATTATTAGGAATTCTTTATAGTGTGAGTTTGAACATATTCACATAAAAAATTTTAGGATAAGTAAAATATATTAGATTACAATTTGCCTAACTTAGTGAAATTAGTAGGCCAATAAAAAAGTTTACTGATAATTGAATTTCAGCAAAATGATTTTTGTCGGGTTGCCATTCAGTAGGGTCTATTTTAAGATTTATGTATATTATAATATCATACAATACTTGATATGCACTTCTATTGGTTAATTATCTATCTATTATATGCCTTAAATTTACTTTATAAAAAAAGACTTGGAACTGTACAACAAAAAATACAATAATAACAATATCACTTTGTGTAAAGGTCTTTCAATAAGTACTCTACCTGTTGTTACTATATTTTCTTGTAAATAGCCCCTGTGATAGGCCCAGCCTTTTGAATCATACATACTTGGCTATCATTTTCCAATGTAATGATGGGCATCTTATTGTTTGGCTCGATTCTGGCTGCTTGGTTAGCTATGGCTGCTATATAACCTGCACTTTCATTAGAGGCGTTTCCTTTAGCTGTAAAAAGACAGAGCGGTCAATTATTTAAAGGTTTACTCCATCCTATTCCTTATTACCTCCTATGCAAAGGCCTTGTTGGTCTGCAAAAACACATCCCAAAACGTTAGGACTGCTGTTACATCTGAAAAGTATTGGGTAAATATAAGTGAATCAACATGTACTAATAATTACATTTCTTCCATGACACGTTCCAAATTCTTTTCCATGTCTTGTTTTTTACTTTAATAAGATAAAAACACAAAAGTAAACGTCCACACAAGGAAAAATAAATATCAGCTGATTTTCCTTGGTAGTTCGGTTACTACTTGCCCTACTGACGGACCGATAACGATTGGTTGGTTCAGCTATGTTCGGTTTTGACTCTCGCAGGAAATTTAGTATTTTGATTTTAATACAAATGGTTCAATGAAAAGAAGGACATAACAATGCCAAACACAAGTTTGCAGATAATCCAGCAATCATCAGAATTTAATAGGTTCCAGATTGTGAGCTTTGTATTTATTGAGTCGACCGTAATGCCGAACGCTTCTTGTACGTTAAGGTTATGTTAGTTATAACCTAACTTTTGAAACAAAAATTTTTAAACATTTTTTGGGTCATGGTTTGAAAACCTTTGAATCAGTGACATAACCAATCATCAATTTAGTTTATAATACTAACTCAATACTTTTACAACAGCAATGGTAATACAATAGTTTCAATTCAGCAACAGGGGCTATCACTTTTTAAGAAATATGGCTGTCCAAGCGGAGTCTACCAAGAATAACTTGATGTGGTCCGCATTTTTAGTAAGTACAAACAAATACAATACTAAAAAATAGAAATTAGAAGCATTTCTAGGGAGGTGGTGCTGCAGGGCTGTTTGTCGATGTAGTACTGTTCCCCTTGGACACATTGAAAACAAGGTTACAGGCAGAGCAAGGTTTTAAAAATGCTGGGGGGTTCAAAGGCATATATAAGGGATTAGGCCCTCAAGTTGTCGGAAGTGCTCCTCAAGGTATGTCTTACAGAAAACATTAGGTATACCCAATGATTTTCAAACTATCTTTTATGGTATGTTGCAATTATTATTTACACCATGAGAAGATAAAGTAAATTAAATATCAAAACAAGTTTGTCCTTTCCTTAAAATGTTTATGTTACACTTTGAACATTATTTCTAAGTGTACAATATTTTATTGAGAGCAATTGTTACTAATTATTATAAATATAAATTGATAAATTTCATTTAGGGAACTGGATTAAAGTCTATGGTATATATAGGTACCTGGAGTTTTCTAAGTGACAAAAATTTTCTTGAACTAATTTAAAATAAAAATTGAGTTCTTTAGTATGTAATGTTTTGCAAAACGTCTTTGTGTTCTTTTAAAAATATTTACTGTTACAATAGGTAAGTATGTGTTTTTTTTTATTCTTAGTAATATGCTATATTTTTAGCTGCTCTATTTTTTCTAACTTATGAGTCTATAAAGTATTATTCTGAACCATTAGTTCCCCAGGAAGCAATGCCACTTGTTTACATGTTTGGAGCATCTATAGCTGAAGTTGTAAGTAGAACTTATTATGGAGACATTTAGCTTTTTAAAATATTTTGAAATATTTTTTTAGATGGCATGTCTAGTCAGAGTTCCTATGGAAGTTGCAAAACAGAGAAAGCAAACTTCCATAGGGCATAAATCTGCAATCAGAATACTAATGGGGGCTTATAAATATGAAGGTTTCTTTAAGGTAAAAGAATAACGCGAATGCTAATAAAATCTTTGTGGTGAATTTATAATTTTTTGTATAGGGTGTCTACAGAGGATTTGGATCAACGATAATTAGAGAAATCCCATTTTCGGTAATACAATTCCCCACCCTTGAGTTTTGTAAATCATATTACAGAAGAAAATTTAAAAATAATATTCCTCTTGACTCGTGGGAAGTTGCTGTTTGTGGATCCATTGCAGGTAGAAAAAAATAATTTTTGGTTCATTGAGAAAGTGCAGATATTTGTCTTATTGAATATTTAAGGAGGTGTATCTGCAGCTGTAACTACCCCCTTAGATGTTGTCAAAACGAGAATCATGTTAGCTGATAGGAAAGTTGCCAAAAGTGGTTCACTAACTTTTACAAATACATTTAAAACTGTTCTTAAGAAAGAAGGTGTAAAAGGGTAAGTTAAATGGAAATTTTGTTAGAAATTACACACAAATTTATTCAGCCTGTCAATACCCCACCTGAGTCATTAATATAATTATTACCTATTATTAAATTCTTTATTTAGCACAACTAATCAACAATTTTACATTTATAAATTACATTATTTACTACCTAATTCCCAAATATTAAGAACACATAATTAAAACATTTGAATATTGCTTAAAATGTGGTTACTTCCCCCTAAATGGAAACAAAGACTAATTATATAATTATTCCAAATCTGAACAGTGACCAATTAAAACCCATAACCCTACTGCCAGTATTGGGAAAGGTCTTGGAGAGGATTATAAAACATCAGCTGGAAATATTAGACAACCAATATATTATATCATCCTTCTAATTTGGCTTTAAGAAAAATGCTCCACACTACATCTGACTCTACAATCCTTGCATCCAATGTTCAAACCTCACGACAACTTAGGGCCTACTTTACAGCTGTACCAGCCAAACCGTTTGTGAAAGATTTGATGATAATTATAACATTATAACACCGTTCATTATATCTGTTAGTAATAGTCAAGGAATTTTGAGAAAATCGTAGGCTTTAAATTAAAATCAAAAACAATATATCCAAACTAATTCTAACAGAGCCAGGAGTCCCCCAAAGATGTTCACTATCTCCTATTTTCTACAATATATACTGCCATGACATATACAATAATAATGATATCAAACCCACCAGATACGTCTTACAATTAAAATCTCATGAATGGCATACTACAATCATAGACCAACCTACTTGGTCTATGCTACAATGGTTTTACAAGTGGAGATTACATCAAAATCCTTTGAAATCTCAGTTCATTATTTTCCACCACCAGTTAAACATAAACTCACCTGTAATTAACGTCAACAACGAGCAAATTACACTAAAAAAAACTCCTAAGTATTTGGAAATAACTGTAGACAACAAACTTAACTTCAACCAACACACAAATAATGCCAATTTTTTACAAGCAGTAATTAAGCCATTATATTAATAATAATAGCATCTTATTTTTTTTTTATTTATTTATTTACAATTAACAATCTTGGTTTAAATTACAATATACATTTATAAATTATTGCATAATTATATTCTCAAACTCCGCATTACATATTTACATACTACACTCAGAACTAATTTAATGTAATATATATGACCAATAATTAGTAGGTACCTAAGTAATAAAATTACTTGTATGTACTCTAATGTCCTGTTTTGTAATTGACGTATCTTCCGTACATTATCATTTTTCCTTTTTTTTTCCTTTTTTATTTCTGTTTCTATACCTAAATACTATATTTATATAAAGTTGACGCGGCACGAATACTGAAATCGTGCTTAAAGTTTAAAAATACTATCAAATTTTTTAAATTCCAGAGATATGTAAATTCTACATTGGTTACTAAATTTACGTAAGTTTTTTATATATTTTAATATAGGTGGAATCATATTATAAATCTTAGGATCCAAATGTGTTGAGCTCTTTAAATTATTGTTGTTATAATTTATTTGTCTTATGAATATATTGACACAGTTACCATATACAATGCTCGAATACTGCAAATATTGTTTGAGAATAGCAATTTCGTTGGATACATTCTGTTTCTTTTGTACATATACAACCTGTACAGAGCACTTGCATACAGTCCTTCCCAGACCAAAATTCCATATCGAATCAATGACTCAAATAGGCTTTTGTATATTATGTTAAGCAATTTTGTATTTAAAATTTCTCCAAGAATGTAGAATTTATGGATTAAAAAACGATTTTTTTTTGAAAGGCACTCCATATGCGGAGCCCACTTTAAGAAGCTATACTATTACACCAAGATATTTTGTTTGGGGGACTTTGTTTATTTGCTGATTTTCGACTATTATATTTGTGAAATTAGGTCTACTGGCATTTGTTATAGAAAATGCAGTATAATTTGTTTTTGTTAAGTTGAGGGACAGTTTAAAGCTTTCTAACCATAATTTAGTAACATTTAGCCCATTTACCATTTTATCTTTTACCTCTTCCCAGTCATTGCCAGTAAAAATAAGCGCAGTATCATCAGCATACGATATTATTGATCCATTTATACCAAGCGACAACAAGCTATTTATATAAGTTATAAATAAGATAGTTCCAAGAACTGTGCGCTGTGAAACACCGCTTCTAACCATTTCTCTATCACCTAAAACGTTATTAATTCGTACAACTTGGTATCTTTCATGTAGATAGCCCCGAGAGAGCTGCCCCGCGGTACCCCTGACTCCATAATGCCACAAAGTGTCAAGAAGCTTGTCATGGGGCACCGTGTCGAAAGCCTTTGCCAGGTCCATGAAAACTGAGGCGCACTTCTTGCCAGTATTTAAGTTGCGAGTTACTTCAGATGTTACTCTATATAGCGCATCTTCTTTACTGCAACCTGGCAAACAACCGAATTGATTTTCAGACAAAATGTTATTATGTTTTAAAAATCCATATAATCCTTCTTTAAGGCACCTTTCAAAGACCTTCGCAAAATTGCTCACCAAACTTATGGGTCTATAATTGCATATCAATGTCTTTGGACCGCTCTTGTGAATCGGAATGATAACAGACTCTTTTAAATGAGAAGGAACGATACCTGTGACAAATATTTGTCAATAATTTGCATAGTAAATAAGAACTACGGCAGCCACTCCAAACCTTACTTCCTCTCTCCATACCCTCACCTCTCTTCCATACCGACCTTTACTTTCTTCGTTCCTTTATAGCCAAACTTTTACTAATCTTCCAAGCAATTCTGATATTTTAATGGCAGGGTAGGCATGCCGACCTCAGGCCGGGTTAGTTGAAAAGTAAAACAAGTTATTTTATGGCGGCTCGGCTGTAGTTTGCGAGTATGAGATCTGAAGTTACAAGGGCGATTTAAAAAGTGGAGCGGTTATTCGCTGGCAGTTTAACATTGTGTCGACACTACCGATCTTGCCGTCCTTTAAAAGCCGCCACTGATTTTGAGGTGCCCAATAGTGTAAATTGTGCCGATTGATCGCAAATTAATAAACGTAAATACCACTTTTCTATTCTGGTTCTTCATTTTTTCCTCTCTAATAACTTTTAACAGCATTGCTTCTATATCTTTTATACCGCTCATGTTTTGCCTCACTTTTATCTACTTTATACCCTTTATAGCTATAAGCATGCATATTTACTGCATACTTGGTTTTTTTCGTTCCATCATGGCTTAAATGTCTGGGTAAAATTTTCATTTCTCATTTAGGACTTCATTTAGAACTATCATTATTTTACTATACAAATTTGAAAACTTTACACTCACATTCAATTCATAGAAATTCCAGTCAACACTCAACAACCTCATTAAAACCAATTTATAATCGAGATTTTGTCCCCGTGTTCTCAAGACTAGAGGTATAGTTTGCCGAGTCCGAAAACATGTCATTTCCAGAGATATCATATAATGATCACTTTTATTTTTAGATTATTTTCGGGGATACTCCCAAGAACCTTATGGATCTTTTTAGGTGGCTACATATTTTTCGGTAGTTATGATTTCGCCAAAAACACAGTTAATGATTTTCTTGAAGAAAGAACGCCTGTTAGATGACAGTGCTACTGACTTTGTAGAGTGTCTGACCATAGTTACCTTAATAAATTTTATTTTGTTACAGAAACCTCTTGTTTTTAGTAAAAATTAATATATTAAAATATTCCAGATATTTATAAACAAACATACATACGTTTTTAATATAAAAAACTAAAGTTGGGTAACTCACAAAACTTGGTAAATAGTAAATACTTTATAAACAGTTTATTGCAATACTATAAAATTATTTTTCACTGAAGGAAGATAGTGGTTGGTGAAAATCACAATAATGATCGATATTTTCTACACTATAAGCTTGCTTCACTTCTCCAGCTTCCTTCTTTGAAAAATGGTTGCTATAATATAAATAGTAAACATATTAAGACATATTTTGGTTGTAAACTACTATAAATATCTTTTATCACTTTCTGCGGTATAAAACTAGAATTATTTCTTACATATAAAGTACAAAACTATAACTATATTTTACTTAGTATAACATTATTTGACATCCACTCTTGTTATGCTCAATAACTTCCAACTTTAGTAACCCAACAGTTTCTTTAAGCTGATTTACCATTGACCCTAATTCTACATTTTCACTCTTTAATAGCTTGACCTTATCTTCCAGTTTTGAAATCCTTTCTAGCTTTCGAGATCGGCATTTGGAAGCTGCCAATCTAAAAAACAAATTTCTGTTAAACTCTATACCTTTATAAGGTTTGAAAATATTTACTTACCGATTCCTTTGTCGTTTTCTCTCAAGCTTCATCCTTTCCTGATACTCCATATTGACAGGCGACATGGGGGGGCTATTATTGATGTTGGGGACGATTTGAGGCTCCTCCTTAATTTGTGATAAAAAGGGGCCATCATAACTGGTGCTGGCATTGCTGTCGGAGCCTTGTTGCGAGTTGCAGTTATGGAGGTTACTTAAAGCTTCAACAAAGCCGCCAGCAAACCTCTCCTGTTCTGCAGTCACATTTTTCGGAAATGGAAATGAAGGTGTTGGAGTATTTGGTAGTGGATTATCTGAAAAATTCGGCAATTACTTCTTTTACCCTAACACTTTTTGTTACATAAGTGGTTCCTTAGGATTTAGAAAAACAGAACTGATTTTGTGAAAGAGCCTACATCGGGCACATTTTGGGCTTAGCATTAGAAATCAAGATACATTTATTTTGGTTGTAAAACACCCCAGATAAGAGTGAAATTTTTTCTGACCTGTGTAAGTAGAAAAGGTTTGTTTTTAATGTGAGATTAGTGGTACAAATATTTCTTACCTAAGATCATATTTTCCAACTCAGGAGTATCAACCTTCAACTTCATCAAGTCGGGGGAAGACAGTACGTCACCTAAAACTCCTTCCCCTGTTGATAATGGAAAAGCCAAGTTTTTCTTTGCTTGATTGAAGTCTAATGTAAGGTTCCTTTTCATACTGGACATATTCGGTCTGTTGTTTTCATTAAACTGGCTCATTTCTAAGTATTATTTAGTTATTTTTGTATAGTTCAAATCCAAGCCAAGACCAAAGGGTGAAGAAAAGGTATACTGGAAGCGTAACTAGTATCAGGAGGAAATAGTAGACTGTGTCAGATATTTCCATATAATCTGCAAAATGATAGGGTTTAGATTAGAATTGTAAATAGTGGAAAAGTAATAATCTAAAGTTTTTTAGCATTCCGAATTAGTAGGGCAATTAAAACCATAAAAGTAAATTGTTTTTCAAATGTTTGTGTAATAATTACAATCAGATATAGGAAGTCCTACAGGTCTGAAATTGTAAAGGTTTAGGGCAGCTAGGTATAAAAGCAAAACCCAGTAGCAATATTAGATAAAAAATTTTAACATAAAGGAATCCAAAACAAAGAAAGAATTGTTATTTCATTGAAGGACATAATTTGACCTCCGAAAACATTATTTAATTAACGTAATGAACTTACTTCATTTAACACATGAATATAAACACTTGTACTTCTACAACTCGTGTGACTCAGTCTGAAGCAAAAATTAAATAAAAGTTTCTTGTAAAATTGTATTTTATTCAATTCAAATAAGAAAAACCAGCCTTTTCTTGGAACTCAAAAGATTACTAAAACTGACGATGACGTTTCTCTGACAGGAGAATGCTGATGAGTCATAGGAAAATTTCGTTGGTTCGATATAGTGTGCCCGTTTAACATTTTACAATGCGTATTTCGGTTTTGGGTACATTTCGCTTATCTTCCAGTAGATTTTATTATTAAACAATCTTGTAGACAGGATGTTCAAAATTGATTTTAAATAATCATTTCATCCATATGAACTTAACGGGATAACCTATCGTAATTTTATGATTTTTTATCGTCAAGAATGTACGGGGAACGTAATAACGAACGAGCAGTACCCTCTAAACGTCTGACGTCAGCCCTAACAGGGTTGTCGTCCCATCCCACCGCAACGTTGCCAATTTTCTAACATTTCGGGAAAATGATGCAAAGGCACGTTCGCGATCCCAAGAGTTTGGAGTACTTTGGAGTTGATTTGAGAGTGTGAACTTGGATTTCTATAAGTTTTTATTACGTGACGTTAGAACTGTACGAGTTTATTCGTCAAACCCAAAAGCTCTTCTTTGAGCTATGGAGTTGTGTTATATTTTAGTAATTACTAGTAATTAGTATCAAGAAGGACGATTTTACTGGTCGAAGAATATTTGCAGACAGCAGACAGCGTAACTTGCAGAGGATCTTGAACGCCACTTAAATAAAGTTGGCAATGGATGAAAAAAGAAGAATTTGACACAAATCAGATGATAGTTGTTATTCGTGATGACATGAGTTTAAAAAAGTGGTGAAATTTTCTGTTTTGTCATTATCATTTATCACCATTCATTCCATCAATTTCGCTAGAATAATCAAGAACATTTCAAAGAAATAAATACTACAAAATGTTCAGCTTGCGCGCAGTTTACTAGTTTTTACGATTGTGTTAACACAGTGCTTTTTTACAAGAAAAACTGAAGATAATATGGAATTGCCTCATCTCGGAAATCATTGCTCAAAATCAGACTGCAACAAGTTAGATTTCCTACCCATAAAATGTGACGCCTGCAATTTACTGTTTTGTGATGAACATTTCATGTATACTAGCCACAACTGCCAGAATGCATACCAAAAAGACAACCAGGTACCTGTGTGTCCTTTGTGTAGCATTCCCATTCCCGTACAAAAAGGTCTTCATCCAGACTATGTTGTTGGCGCCCACATAGACTCTGACTGTCAAAGTGATCCAGCTAAATCCAGAAGAAAAGTGTTCACAAACAAGTGCTCTTACAAAAGATGTAAAACCAAAGAAGTTATTCCTGTAATTTGTAATGAATGCTCTTTAAATTTTTGCTTGAAACATAGGCATGTAGCTGACCATAATTGTGAAGGACGAGGGGCTAAAAGAAGGTGGATCTTTGAAGCACAACAAAATATTTCACAAACTGTTCAAGGGTCATTGAGTGAAGATGAAGCTTTGGCTAGAGCATTATCATTATCTATGCAAGATAGTTCATCAAACAATAAGAAAACACAAGAGGAATTGGACTTGGCTCTGGCCAGACAGCTTCAGGCATCTGAGGCACAAGCGACTACTGCTGCAAGGAACACACGAGGTGATAGGTGTAATGTCTCCTAGTGAAATTACACTGAATCTTATAATCATTTATAGTTCGGGCCATTGTATGAATTAGAGCATTAAAATATAAAATCTCATTTATTTAAATCTATATTTTTTCATAAATTTTTAACTAAAATTGTTCTAAATGAAGTGTTATATGTACAAGAAAGTTAAAAAGTTTCATTTAAAGTAGAATTTTTAGTTTAGTATTTATTTATAAGCATAGCCTAACGTTTTTCTGTATTGACCCAATCAAGTAGGGTTTAATTTAGAAATAAGGGTAAACGGGTGAATAGTTTTTCTAAATGCCTTTTGGGTTTAAATTATCACTATCCTGCATGTTAACTCTAATTACAAGGTAACGTCTGTTAGAACAATTTTAAAGTTGTCATGGAATATATTATATGGCTGTGATCACTGAAGGGCATTGATAATTTGGGTCTCAAGAACTCACCAAAATTATTGTATTATCTTTTATAAGAAGCTGTGTGCACTGCTTTATTTCACATACCTAAATATTGTTGAATAATACATTACAGTTGCTTATTATGTGTTTTATTTATTTAATTAGATATTAGTTTGACTTAAGTAAAAAAGTATTACTCTATACTGCTTAAACAAAAATGTTATCAGGTGTTTGGAATTGAAATGGCAACAGTTGCTGCAAACTTGACACTAATATGTCATCCTCCCCTGGTTTGGCAATGTAAATGTCAACGTTATTGTCAAATTCACTCATAAATTGTCTGCATGCCCCACATGGAGTTGTGAAGAATTTCTCTTGATATGCTACTACAGCAACAGCCTTAAATTTTAATTTCCCTTGACTGACGGCTTTGCTATAAGCACACCTAAAATGTACAAATAACATACGTAATGTTCATTACAATCAAAAGTGGCTTTCATACCTTTCTGCACACGTCCCCACAGTAAATCCTCTATTTTCTATGTTACATCCGGTAAAAACAGTCCCATCTGAGCATAAAACAGCTGCCCCTACTTTAAACTTACTATAAGGAGAATATGAATATTCTCTTGCCTCTGTAGCTTCTCTGATAATATTTTGGATAGTTTCATCTAAAATCATTTCATTTTTTATTTTGCGTCTTTTGAGGTTATTATGGTTAAAAATAACTACCCAAAACTAATTTAAAAGAATTATGCCCGTTTATTCATTCAGTACAACCAGCTTTATCCTTTATTAAATAAAGAAAAAATTGTTTGCTTTTATCAACAATTTTGAACCGATCAACATAAGGAAATTAATGTAATTACGCAACCTTCTGATAATAAAAAAAAACAATTAATTAAATGATAAAATTATAAGGGCATCAAAACTTTTGTTACTAGTAATTTATTGTGCATCAAAACTTGCCTAGAGTCTTTAATTTTTGGATATTACTTGAACAATTCGAACAGTTTTTCTTTGACATTATTTGGCTTTTCACTTGAATTTTACTATTGTCTCGGCGAAAAATCAATAATACAGCTTCAATTAAAATAAATCTTTATTAAGGTAGATACATGATAAAATATTGATAACATTCTTGCGTTTTATAATCAATCAATATATTTGATTTCAAATTTAATCCTTACAATATAATGAACGACCTATATTTTTTAATAATCTTTCATTGCACTCTTAGCAGTGTTGCCAGATGACAGTTTTCTTCAGCAGTATAATCTGAGTCAGGTAATTCTATTCTAACATTCCATGATTCCAGTGATTTTTATAATTCTGATGATAATATTTCGTACCGCTGATTGAACGTTCTCTCCTAAGATGTACGTACCTTGCCCCCCCCCCCCCCCAGGAGATTTAAAACAGCACATTGGAGAACAGGTAAAAACAGTAGATCTATTGTTACAGCAGTGGGTCTGGCACCACTGACTGCCAAATATATTTGAATAATCTGATGAAATAGTTTTGATAAATCAGGAATTATTAAAAGCTTGGCCTATTAAAAATATATAAGGGCGTCTTAGCAGAAGAACTGGGTAACTCCACAATAACCGGTTTCTTATTCATCAATAATAAAAATTACAAGGTTGAATAGCAAGGACGTATTTTTCGTAGGCAACCAAATATCCAGCTACAGACGGATTTCTGGAGTCGAGAGTGACCTTAAACCACAGTGTCACTTTGACGTTTATGTGATGTATAAATATTTTGCTTACTGATAAAAAATTGATAAAACCATCCCTATCACGAGCACCCACATTGTTTGTATTTGTGTCGAAGTATAATGCAATGCTAATTCCCTGTTAATAGTGTTGATTAGTTAATTTTATTGACCGTCGTAAGTATATTATTTATTGCAAATATTGCAAATTTAATAAGAGGTTAATTTGTGAACTGAGATTAAACTTACTTAATTATTACAGAATATGCATCAGAAACGTTTGTTAGCTCTAAGCCTCTGCATGTTGAGCTGCGTTTGTGAAGTGTATGTATTTCCATCAGCTTCATTTAAAACGGAATGCCCCAGGCTTTACCCAAAAGTTTTCAAGGGGTATGTCCCGAGGGGGAATATTTCTGCTGGTAAGTTTTTCAATTCGAATTTACAGGTATTTTAACACAAGAAATCAAGTTTTGTGATGATTATATAATTTACTTAACAACGTCATTTCTCCTTTAGGGGTTTATGAGGAAATAACGGATATAAACACTTTAAAACCATGTGTTCTGAAGTGTTGTACTAAGGATAGTTGTAATGTTGCTTTTATGACTGATGATAAGTGTTACCATGTCAGTTGTAAAAGTAATGAATTATGCATACCCACTTTGCATATAAACCCTATAACTGTTGACCATGTGGCAATGGTACTTGTTAAACCAACCGATGATGATAATTGGGAAGACGTATTAGCCCCTCAAGGTTAGTTCAGAGTAATAGTCATTAAAAATGCCATAATAATATACTTACCTGTTTTTTCTCAACATTTAATTATTTTTTTTAGAGTTTTCAGATTCCCAACTAGACAGAGAAATGTACAATATACTAAGTGACCGAACTCGTTTTGAAAATGCATATAAGAACTTGGAAAAAGATGCTTTATTTGATGATAGTTTTTATGAAATGAGTTGTGAAGTTGGAGTTGACAATTCTTGTACTTTGCCCAATGAAATTTGTGTGCAGAAACGTGAAAGATCAAGAAATGGTAAGAGGAGCATGTGCTTTGATGACGTTTTAATCAGCTGGTGCAATTTTACTTGCCTTGCACCAAATTAGGGTAATTATGAGGGATTATCATAATAAAAATAGGATGAGGCAGTTATTTTCTTATTTCAGTTGATATTGGATGGACTTGTAAGGTTGAGATATGAGTTTTGAGAAACCATTTGTTGGTTTTGGGATGTTTTTTGTTCTATAACAAAATAAAAATATTATTTGGTATTATTTTGGAAGGTGTAACAAAGCAAAAGGGCGCTCCTTGAATAAATAACACCAAAAACTTTTTGATACCTAATTTATCTTGAATATTAATTGTTAGGCTAGTTGTATTTCACAACATGAATTTGATTTACTAGGAATCTGCGAGTGCAAACCCGGGTATATGCGACAAGAAGATGGTCTCTGTCTTTTAGTTGATTTGAAAGCTATTGTACTGCCTGACATCATAACAGAGAGAATACTGGATTTGGCAGTCAACAAATCAGCTCCTGTTACCAGAAAACATTTGACTGTTATAGCTGATTCCAAATCAGTGAGTATTGTTCACTGCAAGAACCCATATTTTTACAAAATAATACAGGACAGCTATCAAATACTACATATTCCTTTATATAGGTCAAATTACCCACAAATGAGGTTACTCTAGTGGCAAATACTGTACCTGAAAAGAATGGACAAGATGAATACCAGTATGAATGGACTTCTTTGCACCAGCCTGACAGCAGTACTGCTGTAAAACACCAAAATGAGAATCAGCTACATCTGGAAAAGCTTTCTGAGGGAATATATGAGTTTAAGGTAGGAATATTTTATATATTTATACAATTTTTTTGCATGAGTGGTACTTTTCCCACTGTGAGTGCAGTCAAACCATATTGTTTTTGTTGTTGCATACATTCATAATTTTTTATGGTACCTTTACTGTATCTTCTCCATATTTCTCTACAGTAAAAAGATGTTTAGGTATTTACCCTGGCTCTTAAGATAAATAACATTAAAAGATTAGAGAATAGGTAAAGATATAATTTCAAAATTATGATTATCAAGAATTGCTTTAATTACACCTAATATAATTTTACAATGTTATACTTATAGTACTTTTTGAGGTTTGATGTAGTTTTAATAGCTTCGTTCGTACAAGCAAATTGCTAACAGATTGCCAACTTTTCTATGCGCATGCGCAGTTTGTGATCGATTGTGAACTGGTTGGAAATTTTGCGCTCTGCGAACGTACCAAGAGCAACTGACAGATTACAGATTAACTGGCTGATGACAGAAAATTAACCTATAAATATTTTAAATAAAAACAATAAGAAGAGTGCATTAGGAACAACAAAATTTGCAAAATGCAAGTGTGTTCATGTTCATATCTCTCAGCTATGTCATTGGCCACCCTCTTGCTTACCCTAAACTGTTCCAGAAATTTAGTGTCATTATATTGTTGAACAGTTTCCTCCAAAAATTGTCTTTTTTTGGTCTTCGATGAACGTGTGCATAATATAACTCATCATCACTAGACTAACTAAATTCATTGCCTTGAAACATCTTTTGAGGTTAATTTTGATTTTTGATTTACCAAATACGCCAAACTGCGCAAGTCCTCAACTAAAAATCCGCTCGCAGTCAGCGAATTATTCTGACGGTTGAAAACCCATCCATAACCAACAATCGGGCCTGTGCGAACATGGGATTTTCTATCAGCGGTTTGCGATCTGCCATGTGCGAACGCTTTTAAACAAACGCGCATGCGCTAACAGTTTGCCGACGGTTTCTGACCTCTGTACGAACGAAGCTAATATATGCTTCAACTTGTCCTTTGTTTACTTATTTTTTCAAATTCTATTAAACCTTAATGATTTATAAAAGGTGTTTAAAAGTAAAGTAGAATTTTTTTCTAAGTATAAAAAAGATCCTTCAAAAACTGAAGAAAATAATTCCGTCCATACACAAACACTGATTGTATTGCCACTCACCATTTGGTCTAACTTCGTTTCGAAAATATGCTTCAACCATGAATTATTCAAGAAATTGGTTAAATTAGTGGTGAATCAAATTACTTGTAACAACTGTTAAAGATAATAAAATCTAATTTTATTATACTTAGGCTCCGTTGTAAGAGATTTCCGTACTTATTAAAAAACTGATTTTAATAATAGTGGCATATTTGTAATTTGTTTTCTAGAGGGCCCTCCATATAAAAGTTTTAGTTTCTCCCAATTTTGTAAAAAAAAAGTTATGGTGTACTTTTGTATACAGTGCGTCCCGCTTTTCATGAATACACCCTAATATCTTAGTTATTAATAATGAGATTTTCTTGAAATTTTGGTGGTGATTGTATGTTGGAAAAATGAAGTATTTGGCATAGTGAACATTTTTATTTACCATTGGCGTGCGGTGTTGGTGCCGTTGGTTGGGTAAGAAAGGCTTTTTTTTTGGAAAAGGATATTAGGGCTTATTTTAGATAACTGTTTCTATCAGATTTAGAATTAGCATCCCCAAAAATCCCTTAATTCATATTTTCAAAATCTCAATTACCCTAATTACAATTTAGGTTTTTTCAAAATTTTGCTAAGATGCGCGCGCTCTGTTACCGTTGGCATGCTGATCTGTTTTGTTTTTAAACAAATTAAGCAAAGAGTGCTTTGAAACAAAAAGTTTTTGTTTGACATTAAGTAATTCGTACGAATTGTCAATAAGTGAAGCAGTGTTACTTAACTGGTAATAAGATGGCACAAAACCGAAGAGTAGTTCTTACAATTGGAGAAAAAGTAGAAATTATCCGCTTATTTGGTAATAATGAAAGATCTACGCGTCAGGTTGCTGGAATATTCAATGAAAGGCATCAGGATCGAGCACCAATTACTCACGATACCTTTGCCAAAATCAACAGATTGTTCGCAAGGACTGGAGCGGTTTTCAAGACAAGACCAAGGAGGTACAATTTAAATCAAAGACATTATCCAGACGACGAACGTATCTTAGCAGAATTTTCAAACAAACCAAATGGTAGTATAAGGGTAGTTGCGAGGATACTGAATTTAACGAAAAACAAAGTATGGAGGTGTTTGAAACGCAATAGGATTAGGGCATTTAAACCAAAATTTCTACATACTCTGTTAAATGGTGACTTTGAACGGCGGCTTGAATTTTGCTTATGGTTGCAAGGTAACTATCTTAACGACAAGCAGTGTGGTATCTAGTCAAAATTGTAGGTTTTGGGCAGCCGAAAATCCGAATTGGGTAATTAATTGTGAAAACCAGTACAGTGAAAAAGTGAACGTGTGGTGTGGCATATTTAACGAATTGTTGCCCCTTTTTTCCTGGATAACTTGACCGGACAAAATTTTCTACATTTTTTACTAAATGATTGAAATTGCCTTTAGCACAGAGACAAACCTTAATCTTTCAGTTAGATGGTGCCCCCGCACTTTATTCTATGATAGTTAGGAACTTTTTAAATGCACCTTTCCCTATGAAGTGGATAGGTAGAAATTCTCCTTTAGAACCATGGCCCCCAGATCGCCGGATATTACCCCTTGTGACTTTTTTTCTGTGGGGGCACTTGAAAAATAAAGTGTATGCTACTAATAGAGAGGAACTTTGCATTGGAATTAGGCAAGCGTGTCAGGAAATTACTCACCAAACTTTAAGAAAAGTGAATGTACGTTTAAGAAGAATTGTTGAAAAGTGTATTGTTTTAGAAGGTAGTTATGTTGAAAACATAATAATCTAAAATAACGTAATTTTGTTAGCACAGTTACAAATAAAGAATTTATTAAAACAAGGCTTTTTTTCTGCTAAAATCAGCTCTTGAGATTTTGTAAATATGATTTAAGGGGTTTTTGGGGATGCTGATTCTAAATCTAATAGAAACAGTTATCTAAAATAAGCCCTAATATCCCTTAAAAAAAAAGCCTTTTTTACCCCACCAACACCGCCACGCCAATGGCATAGCTACGTTAATGGCGAAAACAGCATTTTAATATATCTTATTCGTTTTTGATATATTTCCAAATATCCTCATTGGTCCACAAAAAAATTAATGTTGGCCATTTAACAAAAAAGTTTGTTGCTTTGTCAACCTATAGTCCGCCTTACGGTTCTGTGGCTATAGAAGGAATCCATATAAAAAAAACTGATATAGCGGGTCTGCTAAGATTACCAATAAATTTTAAATAAAAGTAACCTAACTTGGGTATGAATTTTTTCCCGCCCACGCATTTCTCGGCGGACGCTTCTAGTGGGTGAAATAATTGTTGATGACACAATGAATAAAATAATGCCTAAAAAATGTGTGTTCCACTGCGTTTTTTTTACCTATTGCCACTGAGAGTGGACAGTGGTGTGGTTTAATTATTAAAATAAGAGGAAGTAAAATTAGTTTATTAATTTATAAAATATTTATATTAAAGGAGGCACCGCACGCTTATGCCGCTACAGTTAAACCTGACTTTTTTATGCCTTTTACCCCCCTGTCTCCTCAGTCGTCGTAGCCACAGACTCGTAAGGCGGACTATACAACTAGATCTACTATTTTTATGAGAGAAAAACTTGTAGTGCATTTTGCACAGAATAAGGTCAACAAAGCCAACATTTCGTTTTTCTATAGGTTAGCGTCTCGAACCCAACTACTTATGGTGAAACCTTTGTAAATGTGTCAGTTCTACCTGAAACCCGTATAAATACACCTCCAAATATTGTTATAACTCCCGCCAATCAAACAATCAAACAACCTAACGCTGCCGCAGTGTTAGACGCCTCTTCATCTACTGACGATGATGGAATTGTTGCTTGGCATTGGGAACTGCAGCAAGGACCTTTAGGTAGTTTTAATGCTTATTTTCACAGCATTAAAGGTGTTTGACTTAAAACTATTTTTTGGCAGGGTATCAGCCGCAGCTAAAAGATAGCTCGACGCTCGAGTTGAATGATTTGAGTAAGCCAGGGAATTACTCTTTCAAATTGACGGTGACCGATAGTGATAAGGCTACTAGTAGCAGTATTGCGAATATAACTGTTCTTGCTGGTACCGACTATCCTCCGGAAGCTAACGCTGGTACGTTATTTGAAATTTCATGTTTTTAAATTGCGTTCTTAAAAAATCGTTTTGTATACAGGCGAAGATAAAATTATTTACCTTCCTCACAACAACATAACTCTAAATGGAAGCATCAGCACTGATGATCACGCAATTACAACTTGGGAATGGACAAAATCAGCTGATGATGCCCAGAAGACCGTAGACATGCAGAATACCAGGACGCCATATCTACAGTTGTCGAATCTACAAGAAGGTAAAAATTAATAGTTTTTGAAATGGAAGTCGTTTGTCGTTGTTTTCCATGTACTATAGTCTATCTTTAAACGATGCGAAGCAATAAATCAATCAAAACCGTCCTCTCCATGGGCGTGCAAATTTTTCGGTATGTTAGATTTAAATAGGCATGAATTTTTAAATTTGTGCAGAATTAGTATCTGTTTTTTTCGATTAAATCGCGATTTTTATCAATTTATACTGATTTTTTCCTTAAATATGGCAATAATGAACTTTAAAATCACCTATTTTCATTATTTTGTCTCTATTCGCCCAAAAATATTTGTTGTCTAAATTTACAGTTAGAAAATCTCCTCGGCGACATACAAAATACCTTAATAACTAATAAACGGATATATTCTTAAATTCTTAATTTATAGTCGGCCCATACGTTCATAAGTAAATTGCGTGTTCCTATCCTGATAAGTTATTTGCTTCGGCGACTTCTTTTTACAGCAATTTATAATTTGATTTAAATCGTCGCAACCCTGCGATCATGTCATAGAAGCCAAAATGTCGCAGGTATATAATGATCGAAGAAATATTTAAACCGCTTATTATATAAACGATGTTTATAAAAGTTTTTGTAATTATATTATGTAAAATAGTACCACCCATTGTTATTTATTAGTTAATACAATTTTTTAAATGTTTTCATATGTTATATATAATATATATTACAATACATATACAATTTTAGGAGAATAGACATGTTAAAGATTTCTAATTTAAAAACTTCCCCAATACACGCTCCTGGCTAAGGGATTTTCCCAATAACAATGGTAAATCCTCAAATATAACAAAAGCTTGCGACAAATTCAGAGTGGATCTACCTAAAGAATGCTCATTGTTTGGATCCTTTAATGTAAACACAATAGATTTAAGGGATATTGTTTAAATTGTTCTTGATATCTTGGTATACGTTTTGCATATTTAATGAGCATTTATTACTTCACGCCATTTAAAGATAGACTATAGCAGTTTTCAAGAGGTGCCAATCAAAAAATTTTTAAAAACAAAAAAATGTTGATTACAGCACTGTTTTAAAATGACATCTTCTTTTTCCTAGGAATGTATACTTTCACGCTTAAAGTCACTGATAGTGCTAACCAGTCTAGTACGGCCCAAGTACACGTTTTTGTAAAACCTCCCACTAATAAACCTCCAGTAGCCGAGGCAGGCGATAATATAACCATAAGGTAATTTGCACTCAATTTCTAATTATTATAAATACACACAACAATTTTTTTCTACTGACGTTTTATAATAACCCCTTTTTGATTGTCGTTTTGATTTTTAAATACCCTTTTAGGCACGCTGCGCCTAAAAGTAATTACTTACAATTAGAAACTAAACACAGACTATAATTTTACCTATTTATTATAAATATTAAAAGTACAGTTACTCATATTATTAAACTAAAACAGTACCTTGAGATATTTCTTTTTGTAAAATAGATGAGGAATTTGAACTAGAAATAGAAAATGAATCTGCAACAGCAATATCAATTAAACCCATGCCACTAGTAGAGCTGGTAGAACATTCTGATTCATTAGATTTAACACGTTTGTTGTTAGCGTCCAAAGATTTTTCACCAAGAATTTTTTCGGAAATTTTTCTTTTGTTTTCTAAAGAATCGTCTATATACCCCTCAGCCACGGCATTTGACCGCCAACCTCCATGTCGCTTTGGCATCAATATATCCGCTCCAGAGTCCGCTAAAAAAGTTGCTGAAGATCTTCGAAAGCAGTGACCTTTACTTTTTGCCTTTGGAAGCCTCAAGAACTCAGCAATTTTCTCTGGTGTTGCTCCAATGGTATTAATGCCCACTGGAAGTCTGGAAAATTTGGAGTTTCTGTACGTGATAAAAAATCTTTCATGGGTTATGTGTGCTGGACGTAATTGGGCGTACTTTCGGGCAATATTCAAGAAGGTGATGCCGTCAATAGAGCCTTCGCTAATTACAAAGCTTCTTGCAACATTTGTGTTAGTGTTTGGAATGGTTATTTTAATTAAAGACTCCGAAATTTCGATATTATTCATCTTTAAATATGTGAGTTCTTCTCTGCGACATGCTCCAGAGATTCCCATAATAAGAATGACTTTGTCCAATAAATAGTTCTTATCGTCTGCTTCTTTGACAAATCTTTCTATTTGTTCCTTGGAAAAAACTTTCGACTTTTTGGGCTTATACCCCGCAAATTTCCTCTTCAAAAATGCGATTAGGTTTGGAAATGTCTTTGTATCAACATTTTTTTTTTAAATAAACCATCGTTCGAAGCACTGAGTAAGTACTCCACAAAGTTGATGGCTTATAGGCATCGGATAATCGTGAAAAAAACCTTTTCTTCTTCACACCAGTTTTTGAATTTTTCTTATGTGTGCCCTCATACAAACTCCTTGATTTTTGGGGAACAAGGTTCACCATTGCCTCATTTGCGGCATTTTCAATGTCTGAGTCTTCTAAATCACTCACTTTTTACTTAATATTTGCCGCAGTTATTGACAGAAAAATTCTTTCGAATTTTTTTTGACAAGTGTCAATTTTTTTGACATGAAAGGTGTAAATGAAACACAGGTAATAAAATGTTTGGTAAAATAAATTAGGTTTTTTATTATGAAACGCCCGTAGAAAAATATTGTATACCATTCGTTACGAAACAATGTCTTTTAGTCACTCTGACGTGTTGTCCAACTCGGCTTCGCCTCGTAGGACATTTTTCACGTCGCGTGCCTAAAAGACCCTTATTTCGTAACTTGTTGTATTCTGAATATATTGTTTTTAAGTTTGCCGCAAACATGGGCGTCTGTCGATGCTTCAAACAGTTCGGATGATAACAAAATAACGTCATTCAAGTGGGAGCAGGTTGAAGGGCCTTCGACTGTTAGTTTTAAAAATTCCAATATGAGCAAAACTAACGTGAGCGATTTGACTAAGGGGGTTTACACGCTAAAAGTCAGCGTGACAGATGATAATAACAATGTTGCCAGTGATATAGTGTACGTTATTGTCAACCAAAGTAAGTAAATTTAGTTTAATTGTGAAACCATAATGATAATATTACTGAAGGAGGTCCTATATGCAAAGAACTTTTGCTATTAGAAGAAGCCATTCCTAACCTTGATATACGTGCCCAAAAAGACACAGTAATTTCAATCAAGTTTTATTTCGACTTTTCTTTCTTACAACTGACAAATATTACCGTCGTCATAATAAACTAAAACAGCAGTTACCATAACTCCAACCCATAAAAGAACTTGCTTCTTTAATCACGTACTTCCAGCGTTTACAATTATGTAATTGGTCTGCAATAAGCATTTTTCGCTGTTTTTACTTCAGCTACTCGAGGAGCATTATCTTCAACTATCAAAACTACATTTGTTGTTGGCCCATTTTTTTCTTTTTTACAAAGTGGGCAAACATGCTTTTGTCGATCGTCTCCAAAAATTATTAATTAGCATTTTTGTGACTTAGTGCCTGTGTCCGGGTCCCATAAGATACCTAAAATTCTCTGTATGGGATACTGTTCTTATTTCTAGCGAATTCGACATCCAGTTGACAATGGATTTTATGTCACTTTTTTGATTTATCTTTTTTTGTTAGTTAGATGAGATTTAAATAATGCTGTGTGGGTAACCTTTGGGTGTAATTATACTATTTCTTGAGTGTGGTTATAGTTTGCCCAAAATTTTAGAACATTGACTGAACTATTTTAATTATTTGTATATTATTTATAGTGCATTAGATTTTTAGCAATCTTAGATAGCCATTTAATTTAATTTGTAGTGTTTTAGTGTTTATTAGTTCATTATATTTTGTTATTTTAAGACCTTATTTTAAGATTCGTTAGGGTTGTGCGCACCAAACGCATATTGAAAGCCTGATAATTTTTTTTTGTTTTTGCAGCTTTGTAAACGAGAATGTTTTTGTACAATAAAGCTTTTTTTGACTTTGACTTTGACTTTATAACACCATTTGAACCTCGTATATTTACTGGAAAGTATCGTAAAAGTACCAAATTACAGACTTTGTAGGATAATGATATAAGTCTGTCAATAATGATTTCTTTGATGCTGGACACTGCACTGGAAATTATGATGTCTATAATAAACTTTGGTCTTCTAAAACGCATTTGTAAAGTGTCCATAATCAGGTTTACATTTTCTGACTTTAATGATCTTTTCTTTTTCACTATGTCGACACATATTTGAAATTTTCTGAAACTGTTGAGAGAAACTTGGCCAGTCTTCAGGGTTTCCGTCAAACATTGGAAAATCTTTCTCAAAGCTATGTCTTGCTATGAATTTATCTTCAGTATTTGAATTCACAGCCTTTTGTGTATTTGAAGTTGCTTGACACAGAAGTTGAAACATCTCCTGTTTTGACTTAAAGAGGTTGACATGCGACGTCATTGTCATTTAGGATTGATTTGTCACCTTAATTGTCATTAAAAGGTGGTCATCATTTCCATTCCCATTTCGTCCAACAATGTTTTAGTTACACCAGCATTTTTCCTAGTGGATCTGCGTATTTTATCAAATCAAATCAAATTTTATTGATTATTTACCTCATCCATTATAAAAGCGGGTTGATTTTCACCTGATTATTCAGCGATAATCTCCCGCTCTCCGGTGATAATTCACCTCACTTTTATTGAACCAATCAAAACGCTCATTTTCATAGCAGCCACCTTGGTAACGGTTGTCTTACCCGATAAGACTACCGCTAGCTCGAAAAGACGCTTTCGAAAAGACGCTTGTAGCTTTTTTACTTAAATAAAAAATTAGTAACACCTCTAACTTGTATATTTACCTTTATCAGATGGCCTTCATTTTTATGTTCAGTAAATTATCCAATAAAATACACCTCTAGAGGCGGTTTCTTATCTTCATACCTTCGTTTCACTCGAAACTCGATTTTCCAAGAAAATTTTCACTCAATGTAATTTTTACTTATAATCAAAGATAAGACCCTCGAGCTAAAGCTCTCGGGATCATATCAGATTATAAGTAAAAATTACATTTCGTAAAAATTTGTCAGAAAATCGATTTCTTGTTAAAAACATCGGTATTACCGATAAGACGCCTCCTCTATCGGTATATTACCGTTGAAAATCACCCTTGTCAAAAGTGAAAATCTCACCCGTCAGAAATCCAGCGATAATCTCCCGCTCTCCGGTGAAAATCACCCTTGTCAAAAGTGAAAATCTCACCCGTCAGAAATCGTTAGTTTTTTATTTGGTAAATAATCTTCAAAATACATTTCGGGATTGGGAAATAATCAGAAAATCATTCTCAGATTTTTTGCCATTAGGAAATCGCTCTCGGGCAAGCCCTCGAGCGATTTCCACGGCAAAAAATCTTCGGAATGATTTTCGATAATTTCCCTATCCCTTAATATATTACTACAGATAAACATCATAATACTGTACAATATTGACTTAAACCTACAACAATAATAATATACAATTTATATACAAAAACTAGGCTAAAACTAAACTTAAACTGCAGCAATATACTAATTATTACACCAAGAGAACTAGATTATTTAAAAATTCGTTTAATGAATAGTTTGTAGAATTTACAAGGTGCGTTCTTAGTACATTTTGAAATTTATTGATAGGTAAATTCTTTATATGTGTGGGTATTCTGTTATATAGGTTCTTTCCTTGGT
The DNA here is from genome assembly GCA_963920685.1 of Polydrusus tereticollis. NCBI lineage: Eukaryota > Metazoa > Arthropoda > Insecta > Coleoptera > Curculionidae > Polydrusus > Polydrusus tereticollis. The sequence continues at coordinate 7,939,419 of OY987333.1, read as the reverse complement.
GGAAGAGAGAATGTGATGTTAGTGAGCTGCTAGACTGTGGCACTGTAATATGTTGACTAAATCTAGTGGTATGGTTATGTATATCACTCCTTTTTTTAAAATATCCTTTTAAATTGTAATTATGCAAGATACTTAAGAGTATCGAAAATTAAAACATCAAAAAAAAATTAGTATGTTAAGTTTTTTAAACAGCGGCCTACATGATGTCATACTCGAAGCATTTTCTATTAGTCTAATTGCTCTTTTTTGTAAGAGAAAAATTAAGTTGGTTTTTGATGCTGCAGCAAAAACCAAAATGGTAGACAGTATCGAAAATGGGACTCGAATAAGGCATAATAAATCTGTATAGCAGTTTCTCGATTTAAAGTCTTTCTTGTCGTTTTTATTGCAAACAGTCCATTTCTTGCTTCTATTTATTTAAGCTGTCAAAGGGTTAGTTTAGGTCCGTTCAAGTCACACGAACATTTTTGTTGGTGTAGGTATTTTGTGACTAAGTTTATAAAAAGCTTCTGAAGGCAAAAACAAAAATATATACGTCTTAAATTTACCTTTTAGATCAAAATCAAAAACCCACCGCAAATGCAGGACCTGATTTGACAGTAGAACTACCTATAAACGGGGTGGTAATCAACGGTTCTGAATCCAAAGATGACTGGGAAATAGTGAAATGGCAGTGGACCAGAGATGAGAAATCACTGGCCGTGGGCAATATTGTAGAGAAATCTGACCAATCGCCGGTTTTAATAGTGACTGACGTGTTTGTAGGCACATTCATTTTTAACCTGACTGTTTTCGACAAGCAGGGACTGAGCGATACCGACAGTGTCACTGTGGTCGTCAAAAACGACCCTAAATTGTTCCACTTGGTCGAGCTTACTATTGATGTTGATGCGAAATTTTTGACAGAGTCGCAGTTTGACAATTTGAAAGCCAAGCTGGCGTTGTTGGTTAATGAAGAATCAAAACTTCAAGTAAGAAAGATTTTCTCTGTAGCAATGACTTTTAATTATTGGTATTAGTAATGACAATTTCTTATAGGTTAGAAATGTAAAACCTGAAGCTGGCACAAGCAAAGTGAAACTCACTTTTTATCTGGAAGGGTCTGATGGTCTGCCAGTTTCAGCCAATCAGGTTGTCAGGCACCTTAGACAGAAGCTCGACGTTGACGCGAGCCTCCTGGGCTTTTCTGTGGCAAAGTTGCAAACTGCCATCTGTCAAAATAACTGCTCGGGTCACGGAGTTTGCAATGAGCTTACTAGGATTTGTGAATGTGAAGTTTTTTGGATGCATGTAATTAATATATTAAGTTGCACGGTTTGCTTCTGCATTAAAAACGATCATCTTTCTGTTCTAGGACATGTTAAATGTATATTTGAAAATCTCCGAAGACTCTGACTGCAGTTGGAGTGTTCTGTATGTTGTCCTGGGACTGATCTGTGGAGTTCTGACATTCTTTGGTTGCTCATGGGCCTTGGTATATATGTGTTATAAAGGGTGCCACAGCAGACACGATACTAACAAACCAACGAATTATAAGCTGCTGGAAAATACAGACGATCTACCACCATGTAAGTGTAAATTATATCAGAGCAAAATGTTGGCGTCCTCTTAAAAAAAAATTATCTTTTACCGACCTTTTTTTAGTTTCTTCAAGGAATAAAGGTCACCTGTCAGATAGCGACACGGATTCGGATGTCGTGTTCGAAACGCGTTCAAAACCACCCCGTTTTTCGGACGCCAGAAACGGACATAAACCTAGTCGTAATGGCTTTAGCAAGCCAGGGAGTCGACGAGTCAAAACCTAATTTTAAAGTTTATTGCACAAAAAATTGTGATATGAAATTTCTAAAGGATAGATGTATGTACTTATTTTATATCTAAGGTATGTTTGGGGGGAATGTATGGATGACAAAGGTAAAGTATTAATTTTGTCTCTGTTACACATGTTCTCTATAGGTATAGCTATATTTTAATGAGCAGCTCTTTACAAAATTTTTCAATTATATCTAATGCGCACGGTTTTGTACTCAAAGATATGCTTTACAATTTTGCATCTATACTTTTACACTTTATTTGTAGCACAGCTGTTCGTTCTATTTTAAATTGCAGAACAATAGGTTTTACATCTTGAGCACGCCTCGTATATCTGGTTCATTTGAACTACTGCCTTTACGGGGTACGCTCACAAAATATATTTATAGAGGACCTTGTTAATTTCATGGAATTTTATATATTATCTGCTATATTAATTATTTAAAACTTACAGGCTAACCGAAAAAGTTTATAAACTATGAATAAATACTAAGAGGATAAGGAGTTGATTTGTCACGTCTTGAAAAGTAATTTTATTGTTCAGTATGAAATTTTTCTATGTGTGTTTGTATGCTTTAGAATGTAGAAATGCTTAGTATGTATACAGGATGCTTGATTTTCTTTTACCAGTTGATCTAGTCGCGATTTATTGAAATTTATAAATTTCTATGATGCTTTTGTGATTTTTATGATTTGCTAAACCGAATTTACATTATAGTATTATATTTATTGTTTAATTTCGCTATTATAATCCTGTATATTGATAATTTTTTGGATATATTGCCCAGTGCTTAAAACTAATAGTAAATATACTATACTTATATTCTTATAAGTAACTTCTGTCCAATAAATATAAGACAAGAATTTATAACTGTTTTTTTTTAAAACACCTACCAGGTTTCCCAAATATCAAGTCTATGTTTTTAACTTAAATCTAAAATTCGGGGTACTGGGAGGTCCTGAGCTTTTGACGAATCCTTGAGGAAGTAGCTTCAATTTTTTGTGCAACTTAATAAATTAAATTCAGCAAGATTTTATTAGGAAGAGAAAATAATATCGAACTCAAATTAAGTGTAAAAAAGTTGAAACCAATGAATGATCCGCTAATAAATCTAGTGCCATGTTGCGCGAGTCGGAGTCTAACAACACCATCTGATAGATATCGTCGATTTTTTTTTATCAAGTGGTTTTCGACAGCAATAAATAAATAAATATATATTTCATTTCAAAAGTATTTATTTCAACATTTTTCCTTAATCTAAAACACGTCTAAATCACACATAATATAATTCACGCACAAAATCAAGTTGAATAACATAAATTATTAGTAATATCATTCTATCCTTAATTAAGAAAGTTAATAATACTAAAATCAATGGTATCTATACTTGTGGCACATATTTTTGGTTCGGATTTTGATTTGCTTCACTCACACTTAAAACAGTCTTTTCACACACCTCCCCAAGAAAAGTTTGAGGGATATCGCTTCCAAAGTAAACCTTTGTGTTCTTACCCAACGACTCGTACTTTTTCAGTTCAATGTATTCTTTGGTAAAGAGCCGTTTGTTTACTTCGGCCTGTTGGTGTATTTTATAAAATTCTGCATCTGCTTGAGCTTTTTCTCTAGCTAAATGCATTTCATCTTCGATTTGCGACATGCGTTGTAAAGACTCTTTCTCCATTATTTTTTGATCATTTTGAATTTTCGCCACTAAAGACTCTTTCTCTGCTTCGATTATGGCACGTTTTCGATCGGTTTCAGCATCTTTTTCTACTACCTAAGGAAAAATAGTTTTACCTATGGAAAAAAAATTAGATTTTCGAAATACCTTTTGATGTTCGGTGGAAATAAGTAATTTTGTTTTTTCACCCTCCATGACTTCATAATTTTTTCTGATAGGCTCGGGAATTTTCGGTTTGGTCACTCTAACAGCTTGAATTGTCAAGCCAGGTGCCATTTCTAATAGATCCCTCTGCAATGCCTTAAAAATAGAAAAATACAATTATTTGGGCACTGTTTATGTATAAATAGAAAGCTATTTTATTTACCTGTTTTAAATTTTCATCAATTTGGTCGAATAAGTCAATGTACACTTCATGGAGATTATGAATGCTGCAGAATTGGTTCAATTCGTGATGGATTTTGTTGAATATAAGGGTTTTGTCATAATCAGCAGTATAGTTTCTGACTATGTCCATAACTAAAAATTGTTTGCTTCAGCATAAATTATGTTTCAGAAGAGAACATTTATAACTTACCACTATTAACATTTAGGTAATTCACAACCTCAATACGGTCAAAGTATATCATGACACCACCACTGGTCCCACAGGGAACATTAGTAATTTCATCGGTCTGCAAAGTTACCTATATAAAAAATGTAGTGTAAGTACATATTATTATTTTCTCAATTAGGTACTTTAAATGAAAACATAATTTACTTACTAGAATTAAACTCTGATTCAGCCTTCTTATTAGTATAAATTACATTTGTGTTTGACTTAATATATTATAATAAGTAGTAAGTATGTAGAATTTGGACTGATATTGTCTGCAAGTAATTTTAACCAATATAATTTACCTAACTCAATTAATTACTACAGGCTAAACCTGAATAAGATGGTCAAGTAAAGACTGAAACGCATTGGCAAAGTTTTATAAATAAAGAAGGGTGAAGGACACCTCCGAGTTGAATTTTTTGTCATGCCCCTTCGGAAGAGTAGTTCAATTTTGTCATAATTTACTTACTTGAACACTTTTGTATGATGTTATAAGGGGTATCATCATATGGTAGCCAGGGTAGCTCATTGAAGGTAATAGAGCACCACCCTACAAATAAAGTACAGGTCTATAATATAATTGGTATTGCATGTCTGCATATGTATTCGTTGGTTGTTGTAATACCTACCCGAAAATAAATTCCAACGTGTCCCTCCTCTATTCTATGCAGGGAATAGTTTGATATCAGGAATAGAAATGTTAAAACACCGCCAATTAGGGCATGTTCTAACACTGAACTGTAAGTTATCAGAGGCATCTTGTAAAACTTCTTCACTGCATTCTTTTTTAAAATATATTAACCCGTTAAAAAAAGAATGCACTTACGTGTACATTAAAAAATCATTAAAATATTGTTAATATTTTATGAGGTCACCATGGTAACTCTTTAAAGTGTGACTAAATACATTAAATTCTTCGCGTTCAAATCCCGGCTGCTTTTTTGTTTGGTTATGTCACTGTCACTGGGTCACTCATGTTTATATTCACACGTCAAAGTCATCTTGCCAGCCAGATGATTCTCAAAATCCTAAACCTAAAAAATCAAGTCGATAAAAGTAGGGCGATTTGATTACTATACCCACAACCAAAGTTTCTACCTTGACTCACAAGTCACAACACAATATTGGGTTTGTTCCAACCAGGTCCGGAACTAGTTTTTAATCAGAAATAGAGTCTACCAGATTAATATTGCATGTAGACCCCAGGATGTTAAAGCCCTACAACTGGTTGATTGTATTTGACAGTTTGAAACTGTCAGGGACTGACGGTTGGAACAGAGCTATTATTGTCAATGACGTAACAGTCCAAACCCAGTGAACCAACTGACTAAATACTATGCCGTCATTGGTGGTTTCGACTGCCACGTCACCGACAATAGTATTGGGTTATGGACATTTGACATGGCATAACTTTTGTGTATTAATTCCGGTAGAATAACGAAACAACCGAATAATTTAAATCATAATAAATAAATAAATAAGCCACTATTAACTTTTAACAATTTATTGTTAGCACAATCTCTTGTTTTCTGATAACTGTGATTACCACAATAAATAATAACAATAAATAAATGACCAAGTAAAAAGTTCTTTATAAAAGTGTTCCCAATAAATACAAACCATTCAAACATAACAAATGTAAAAATGCAATTGCTTATACTAAAAGTTATCGTTAAAAACATACAGGCAGACATTTGTACAGAAGTTACCAAGTATAGATATATTATAGGCCAAAATATAAGAAACAACACCAAAAGGAATAAATTTTTAAAGCTGAATTTCAAGTATTCCTATACAATTATACATATTATGTCTATAAACAGGGATTATATAGACGTTTAACAAAGTTTAACGATTGAATTGATCATGATCAGTCAATTTCCATTAATGTTTAGCGAATTCGTGAACATATCTGATCGATAAGAGCGTCGATTCGTTCGCTGGTGCCCTTAAAGGTTTTCGGGTCGGGCCCTATCATTTGAATGAGCTGCGGTACTTCAGAACGGGAGATCTCCGAGAATCGCGACAACGCTTTCATGCATCTGAAAAGTTGCTCTTCAGAAGGCTTCTGGTTGAAATACTGAAGAAGTGCCATCGTCAGCTCTACGGCGACATCGTCGAATACCTGGAAAATTAAAGACGTTTCTTAAGATGTCTTAATGAATATAATTTTACAATTTTTAAGCTGCAAAGATAATGGCTATTCAATGTAATGAAATAGATTGTGGTTCTTCGGACTAAGTTATGTCAAAGTTGAACATTTTGCATATGGGCTACACGTACACAATACATACTCTGATGGAAGTCATTTAGTGTTCTTACTTTGTTATTCATAAAATTTAACTTTGACACAATTTAATTCAAAAATCCAGATCTTCTATGCTGATAAAATGTGGTCATCCAGCTATAATAGCACTAATATTTCTTTAAATATTATCTACCACTAAGTTTTACTTGTATTATTATAAAATAAGCGGAAATTTTAACACCAACAGCGTCCGTCTAAAGTTTTAAAGCTTTTCATAATTCACTGGTGAGTAAACTCATGGATATTTAATTTCTTGTTTTAAAAATGTAACAATTAATATCGTTTCCACCAGGGAATCTTGAAAGTTGTTTAAGCAATGATAGAATTACGTCACACCAATGACAATGCTACCTTTGATAAGCTTCCTTGAGGCAAAAACGGACGGATGCGGAAATTTTTGAACATTTTCTGAAAATACAAATGAATGCAAAGTATCTGCTCTTTGTGGATATAACGCTTTTATTAGTCACCAACAACGAGAATTTTAAAGCAAGAAATAGATGTTGCAAGGCTAAAATGAAGGATATAGTATAGGCCATGCAGGGTTGGTCAATAAAAATGAGACTGGGTATCGTCATGCAGTTTTTAAAAAGTCTCTTAGATAAGTCAATTTTATTTCCAGTTTTCACCTTGCTAAGATTTTTTAACCTCCAACTTCAACCCCCTAGCGAGGGTGGACTCCACCCCTAACAGCTTATTTTTGGTGTCTAAATGATGACAAATATAGATGTTTAAAATATGTGAAATTTTAAACCCTTTCTAACACCTATATACAGGGTGTAACTAAATAAGTGTAAAACATTTAAGGGGGTGATTCCTCATCGAAAAAAAGATAGGATCTTTCATATAAACAAACTTTATTGGAGCATCCCTTATTAAGATACAGCCCCTTAAAGGGGGTACATAAAATTTGTTTAACGATTTTTTTCACAAGCACTAAAAAAGTTACAATATTGAAATTAACCTGACATTTTCTACTACCAAAAAGACACTTAGCCAGTAATTTATTTGGTTTACCCCATGGTTGTAAGGGGTGGAAAACGCAACCCCTAAAATTTATTTCCAATGCAACTTTTTGCCGTATTATTTGTTTACCATTTAAAAATTAATTTCCGATAGCCTGTTTCATTCTAAACAAAAAATGTCTCTTGAATTTTTTGCCCAAAATAAACCAGTTCGCAGCAAAAAATTATTTTACGACCAAGATACATATCGCCATAAAACGAAAATACGAAACTAATTTATCTAGTAGGCCGCTATTAGCGATAGTGACAATTAAATAAGAAAATGTCAGGTTAATTTCAATATTGTAACTTTTTTAGTGCTTGTGAAAAAAATTGTTAAACAAATTTTATGTACCCCCTTTAAGGGGCTGTATCTTAATAAGGGATGCTCCAATAAAGTTTGTTTATATGAAAGATCCTATCTTTTTTTCGATGAGGAATCACCCCCTTAAATGTTTTACACTTATTTAGTTACACCCTGTATATAGTTTTAAGTTTAGTTTCTAAGCATTATTAGTATAAGTATCTTTGTGGGCCATTCTATACAATTTGTAATTGTTAGACATGAAGATTAGAAATAAATAAATGAAATGATTTAAAGCGCATCTTAATGAAGATTCAAGATCCACGGAATAGGGTGGACGCCGTTACGGGATGCCTACGTAGATTCAATTGAGCTGCAGCTGATGATAATGATTTAAATATTCCAAATTTACTATTTACATGACTATCACCCCAAACTAATTTCTTAATATTAATTCCTTCGCAGGTTGGGTCTGGCAAATGCGACTGACATGTACATTTATTTAAATAAAGCAGGTTAAAGCAAAAAGAAGAAATATATGGGGTTTAGGTCTAAATGTACTCTGCAGAAAAGAAGCTGACTGGATGTTGTAAAGCAAAAGGCTTCAAACACTTTTTTTAAGCTCTGATTTAAATGGGAGCCGCCTGTTTGATTCACAGCTTTGAACCATTATTTCATTCATTTGTAACCCAGTCCAGAAGAACGGGGATTGGGGTAACCATGAGGTTATTAAAACGGGCTTAAATGGTCCTTCAAACCCATAGGTCTATTAGGAGCCTTTATTTGATATATCAAGGCACGGCTGAGCCATAAGGTCAATTGGTCAATGACCCACCTAATTTATTTCTTAAAATCAAAAAATAATTAGTCACCCAATATGAAGCACCAATAATTATTAATCCTGTGCTTGTTCCGGGGTCGGCAATATTTTAAACTGGCCTCATCGGTTTATTATAACAAATTAAAATCTCTCTGAGCGCACGCGTGTTCGTCGACGTCGTCGGTTCTCATGTTGTCCTGTCTTGGGTGCTGGTCCTATTTGCACAATTTTTGGATTAGACAAAGAAAAACTAATTACCTAATGATATGCATTGTATTTGCATAAGATTATGTTTACATTTGAACATGACACCGGCACTTCACTTATATTAGATTAAATTTAAGATGTTTCGGCATTTTAAATTTTCTTTTTATTTCGGATTTAATTTGTGTTGTGTACTTTATGTAGTAGTCTAGTACTACCCATAGTACCTACTCAGGTACTTGTATTAACAATGGCTTTAAGTGGCTACGGTGAAAAATAAGCGGTGCACGTTAGTTCAGAACTGTATTTTTGTTAATGACGACCTTAAAGTTCATTTTTGATGTGAATATTGACAGGCAGAAAAAAATACTAATCATATTAATAACCGTAAGCTTTCTGCAAAAAAAAAACAGTATAAAAGAGATACAGACCACAGTTTTTACCTCCTTGGCGGCCAAATTATGAATGATGGCGGCGCCTCGCTCTTGCAACGCAGGGCTGTCAGACAGGAGGCAATGGACGGCAACTTTGGTCGTTACTCTGATATTGCTTATGGTCTGGTTGTTGTACTGCCACTCGGAGATGTAGAGCAGCCATTCTGAAGAACTGAGGTTTTCAAACATGTTGGTCACCTAAAAACAACAAACATAACATATTTAGCTTTAAAGGTCGATCAGTTGTGAATGCCACAAAAACTTACAAATAATGCAAGCGCCTCTTGCTCATCTCTGCTCAATCTATCGATTTCAAAGGCGTAGTTCATAAGAATGTGATCTTTTCTGTCCTGATGTAGGACTAGAATAACGTCGTCCTTGAGGGCGGCCACCGCCAGTATGTTGAGTATCCTGGTTCTTACGTCTTGCGGAAGCTGTTTGTCATTTAAAAGTCGATCTATAAAGTAAGTCTTGAAATTACTCATAATTAGGACAACTATAATTTGGGATACTTACTGATATAATCTAAAAATCCGTCGCTCAATGCCCAACTGCCCTCATCCCCAATCATATACTGTTGAAGTTCTTCAGTGGACCGTTGTTCATCTTCAGTTAATTTGCCATCGATTAGGCCCACTAATGCATCAAATTCTTCTTTAACCTTTTGAAGGAAAACTAATTAGATCCGCCAGTAGAAAGCTTATCGATTATATCTAACACCCTGCAGAGTTATAGCAAATTAGCTTTCTTACATTAATTAGATCATTGTATACAATTGGTGGATCTCTTGCTTTCTTCTTCGCTTCTTCTTCCCTTTTTTCCTCTTCTTCCATTGCTAGTGCTTGTTCTGAGGGAAGAGAGGTTTCTGACTCACCGTTCATTGCTGCTTCAGCATCTGCCATTGCTAATTCCTGATAACAAAAGGAGCATATTTAAGATCAACCAAACGGATCTTAGAAGCTTGTGAAAACTTACTTCTAATTCCGCAGGTACTACGCCACCAGATTGCAATATCCTCTTTCGTTTCTTTTCTTTCTTTCTTTCTTTTTTAGCGAGTTTCTCTTTCAGAGTTTTCCTGCGCTGATCCAATAGAAAATTGTTGTATCTATAAAAAAAGAAAAAAAAAATCTAACAACTTTGACGGCTACAGATGATAGGATTTAACATTGTGTACTTACACAAAAGAGCGTCGTGTGCCAATGGGATGGAAACAAAAAATGATTTTTTTGATAAAATATGAAATGGTTACTTACCGAACCAAAATACTATTGTTTTGCTAAAGAAATTCGGTTAATAAAATATCCTGAAAGCCAACTTTCCTTTAACACAGACTTCTCCTACAAGCCTAATTATTAGGTGAAACGTATTGCAATTAAAAATTGAAAAAAATCTTCTCAGAAATAATATGAATAATTAAAAACAAATTTTATTTGCCTAAAATCCTTTATTTTATACTTTCCATAAAACATAAATTTGACTAATGTTTTATAGGATACCGGCAAATTATCTGATACTTAGTACCTACAACTTGTTTTATCAAATTAAAGATATACAAAGGAGCGCCGGGACAAAAACAGGGGTCTCTCACTGGAAAAATTTAGGACATGATACAAGTATTTTGGAAGGTTAGTACTTATTAAGCACCCTGTATATTTTTTTCCTAAGCAAAGATTAATCCCAGTAACAAGTGGAAATAATATTTTCGCTGACGATTGGGTAAGAGGCGCGGAGTAGCGCGAGCTGCTGCGGTATCTGCCATTTTAAATAAAGCGATCTGACTCACATTGTCGACGACAAAGACGGATCTCTGTAGTAGTATCCTCACTAACTAACCTGACCTAACTGTGAAAGATAGAACGAGGCACACTGAGAATTCGACTAAAACAGTATATTCGAATGGACGAACGGAGGACTGAACGTTTCGGTGTCGACGTTGTTCTTGACCCGGCGACGTCATAATTATGACAACTTGTTACTGGGGAATAGGTTATAGTCCGACGCAGAGCTACAGAAAGAATTCAAAGAATGCGGTTTCTCATAGTTATTATAATAGGCAGATTATCGTGTGGAACGCTTTTAATGAAAGTAACCATTAAAAATGTAAATCTCAAACATTTTTAGGCATGCCTATGGAGGACTTGAGGTTAGGTAGGGGGTAGGGCGATCGGCAATGGCAGTATTTTAAATTTCTGTCCCCGTTTTTTGATTAGTTCGTTAGGTGGTCGATAGAGGCGCTCCCTTTGTTAGTAGAAAAAAGTTCGTAGAAAATGTGGCGTTTTTCTCGTTTTATTTATCAAAATCACTTTGTTATTAAACTTTTTCTTAATATTATTGATAATGAGTAATGGTAAATCATGTAAGAGTAGAGTTTGCTTTGTGCCGGGGTATAAAACAGGATATTCTCCCGATAAGAAGCTCAAGAACAAACTCGGTGAAAACAACCAAAGCCTTTTTCTAGCTCCAAAGGTAAGTTAAAAGTAGCTTATAAACCATAATAATTAAGTAAGGGATATCAACCTCATGAAAATATTATGATGTCTGTTAGCTGTTGTAAATTTTGCACAAAGCATAACCTAAAAAATATATTAAATTAAAAATAGTACATGTAGGTATGTAATTATTAATTAAATATCTCTTTATATAAATTTCAGCACATTTGTCATGCTTGGGGACTGGTCCAATAAGGAGTCCTGGTGCTCTCAATTTGTTCACCATGCAAATTTTATCATGGAATCAATAAAAGCGAAACTATTAAATACTTTATATTAAGAAGTCATGAAAAATGAAAGGAGTAGTATGTTGTGTTACCCGTAAGAATTTAAGATTTAAAAATAAGGAAATTTTACATTTTATGCCCATTAATTGTACTTTTTTTGTCACTAAGCTTATAAAGGATGTAGAGAACAGAAAGAAAAAGTGTGCTGCCGTAGCATCTGAATCTCTGGAAGAAATTATATCAGGCTTCAAACGCTCAAAAAGAAGCAGTAAGGTCTTGTTTCGTTGCAGCTAAAGTATCCAATTTTAAAAACGTCGTGAAAGTTTTGTATAAATGTATTGAATTGGACCCTATCCAATAAATCTGTACAATGGGGCACGTGTACATTTAGTAGACTTAGTCAAGACTAAATCCACAAGCCCCAACTGGGTAGAAAATTTGAAAAATATAATTAAATATATTTTTTATAATTATCTTGTATTTTATTTGGTGTATTAATATACTACATACAGGCCGAGTTTTCCAATAACTAGGATATAAAAGTCGTTATATATTCCCCCAAAGAACTTATTTAAACACAAATAGTTAAAGCGACCATGTATTTGTAGCTTCACTTCGAACACTTGCGCCCCTCGCGGCGAATTCGTAAAGCTGAATTTCTAATGCTAAATTGAGACGGCAACCAATGCATTGCGACCGGCCTCCTAACCTCAAGTTCTCTATAGGCATGCCGCTATACCAAAACTGGGCTGATATTTGGTGAAAATATTATTTAAACTAACCGTGCGGCGGACTATAGTAGTTATTTAGGATTTGACTCAAAAAATGCTGCTTATAATTTTTTTTTTTTCTGAAGATAGGGACGGTGCTGCGCAAAATCGGTAACTATCAGTGAGAGTAAGAGACCCTGGATAATAAAATCAGGTATAACATAAACCATGCAGATTGTTTTAGGATTAGGCCCATAAGAATTAACGAACTTCTGGAAACAAGGCTGACTACTTTATTAAAAATCTGGAAGATCTAGGTGTACAAAATTGTACTTATTAAAAATAGAAAAGCCCTTTGAAGTCGCTAATTCCTATATCTCTGTAGCAGTAAACTAAAAAATACTTAAAAAAACTGTTCAGTAAATTTGAATTACCTAATAATATTGAAGCGGTAAATTAGCTTAAAAAAAAAAACAACAGGTAGGATAAGGGTTTCAAAAACTGTCTCTGTAGGGTCAAAATCCTGTTAGCAGCATTAAAATTTAATATTTTGCCACTTGTAGATTTTATGTTGGGCACTTTACTTTATGCTGATGTTATTGAATCATTTACTACCCAAGCAAAATTGATCGTAGAGTGAAAATTATTGTATAGAACATATTCCAGTTAAAAGTTACCAATAGGGAAAAGTAACCATGCAGACCAACCATCTAACCGAAACAAAAATTATAGCCGAAACAACCCAACAAAAAGCATTTTTTGAACACCCTTACCCCTACAGTTACAGTTAATTACAAATCAATTTAAGTTCAAGACAATGTGCAATTGATATTACACACTGTCCAGCGACATCAGTTCCGCGGCTCACTCTTATCCACACCGTTTACTTTTCGTTCTGACCTTGCTTCTTCAATTTCCTTTGATAAATCCGGAGACGTGTCTCTGGTGAACAACGTTTGTTGTTCTTCCTCAATGGGCCTGGCGCTCTTTTCGAGCTGGGAGACTAACGCCGGAATAGCAGGGCCTAGGTTAGAGTTGAGGACCTCGTTTGGTAGATCGAGGATGTATTTTGGAATACTGGTTCCGCAAAGGAACTGGGCGATTTCCTCGGTGAAGTTGTTGCAGTTGTGACTGAGAAGTTGGTAGGAGTTGCCACTGAAATAAGTATAATCTGGCTTGTCAGTTGAAGATGGCGGCCGAGAAGAGCCAACAAACGAGAAGCGACAATATGACATTTGGCGAAATCAATGTAGTGGGAGGTAACCCGGACAACTATCATAAGTTTAAGCCGGCCTCTTAGTCCGGTAGTCGATGAGTTATCGTTATCGAGTTTAGTTGTCTTTTTTGTTGAAAGAAGTGTATTGTTTAACTGTTTATTTTTGTGAGTGCTGTGCTATTATAAAACTATGACTGGTAATACTTGTGCGTTTCGAGGGTGTCACTCAAAAGAAGGTCAAGGAATAAGTATGTTTTCATTTCCAGAGGATCCCGAACAGTAAGTACATTTGCACCGCTATGATACATTTGTTTATATTTGTTTTGTGGTATTTATCTGCTGTATTTTATTACGTGAAAGGTATATGGAAAAGACCTACCATTATTTATCATGTTATTCAAGTGAAGTTGGTATTAAATAAAAAACAGGTACCTTTTTAAGGAAAGACGACGGGAAGGAAAAAATATCAAACTAATCTAAAAGAACCTGTTTTTATTTTCCTAACAGATCTTGTGTTTTTTTGAAAAATATTCTTGAAAGCACAAGTACTTATTTTCATTTTTAGTAGTTTTTTTTTTATTTACTATTTTTTACGGTTCGTCGGCGTATCAGAGGCCATCTTGAACCGGTCATCGACCGTACGGTTTTTAATCGTGCGGTCTACCGACTGGGGAGTGTGAAACGGCACCTTCATCCTACGAGATATCCGATCTCATCCGGACTGTCCGGCGTGAATAGGATGGTTTTGATGTCGATTCATTTTACACTCTTCCCTAAGACAAGAGCACGCGGTGTTTTCCAAGCGGTCACCCATCCAAGTACTAACCGCGCTCGACACTGCTTAAAGCTGGATTTATAAACTCGAAAAGTTGGAGAGGTTGAGGTTCAGTTGGTGTTGGAAATAGGAGTTCAATTTAAACTAAAGGGAACACTCAGTTCCATTAATACACTCGTTCATGTTGTTCATGTGTAAAGCTCATGTAAGGTTCGAAAACTTCCCAGGTAGTTCGGGATAACCAGTTATTATGCTCGGAGTTCGGAATATCTAACCTCACAAACTTGATCATAACTTCAACCTCACCAACTTTTCGAGTTTAAAAATCCAGCTTAACTTCGGTGATCTGACGGGAACTGGTGCTTCAAGTGTCGCTAGGCCCTTGTCTATTTAGTAGTTTTTATCGAATAATATCATATTTCTACGCGTAGATCAGGTAAAATAAGTAAAGAGTAAGTAGTAATAGATACATTATACAAAAATCATAGGGTTTTCCGAAATTTACAACTTATTTCGTTTAAACAAAATAAAATATCATATTATCTACCTACCGTTTAAATTCTAAGTACATACCTATAATTATTATCCATGTACCTATCGAACAATTGAAAAATAGGAAATTTACCTGTAAAAAATATCCAACATACTCTTTACAAAAAGAAAATGGTTTGTAGCATCAGAGGAGTGGGCTAAGAAACAATTTCTACCTGCATACATATCAAATTAAAGCCGCATAATGGATCAGAATGCTAAAAAATAATTTAAAAGGCAAATTAAAATAGCACTTTGTTATATATCATGTCTAATATAACAAAAAACTCAAAATTTGCCAAACATTTACTTAAATTTTACGCAGTGCCTAATAGTAATCCAGAAATTTATAATTATAATAAAAATATCACAATAAACCTTTTAAATTATGACCCTTATTTGTTACATAAATTTAAGGACCAATAGACCTAGATATAACATTGTTTATTTTAGTTTTAGGATTGTTAATTAAAAATGTAAGAAACGGTAGGCAACAAAACTACTGTTCAATATTTAAAAAGAAATAAAGGGATACATAAGAAAATACTGTTTTTCTACTTCTGTATTAGCACAGGATTATAGTTTACAATTTTGTGGTATTAGTAAGAACCTACTTACGCACTATCTACTTTATCCGTAAAACTTTAATTACACACACTATATTGTAAGAAGCCAAGCTGTGCGTAAGATCAGTTACGTAATAATATTATAATGTCTGCATTAACAAGGGCAATTTTCGCTAACGCTCGTGCCGAAATTTTCGATATCGTGTGTAATATACTATTTCATTTCCTTTCTAAAATGTACTATCAGTAAGTAACGCACAATTAATAAAACATTTCAAAAATATTTTTATTTTATTTAATTTTTCTTTGATTTTACGAAATTTGCTGGAAAGCCAATTACATGAAACACAGAAGATAATCATGAAAAAATTACTTTTTACCAGGTACCCACATTTTTTATTTCAGTGTAAAGCATATTCTTCATCGTTTTCGTGCTTCTTTGAGTGTAATAACCCGGACAACTGTCAAAATTTTAAGGTGAAGGACATATAATTTGGTCCCCAATTAATCAATGCTAAACTCGGGATTTTGTCGCTTCTCGTTTGCTGTTGTTGGCTTTTCTCGGATGGCGGTTTATTGATAAACGACATCGCTCTTCTACTCGTGGTATATTCTATGGCCTTTCACTACTTGCAACATATTTTTTAAAAAACAATTTTGTGTGATTTGTATTCAAGCCAAATAATTTTTGGCATAACAAATACTACAATAAATTGTGAATATATGCATGCAAGTGTTAAAAATCTAAACAAAATGCTCACCCACATCCCAGAATCCCACACACAACATTTATTTTGATTTGAAAGTCGGTCTAACATGGCAATAAATAGATTCTTATTCTTTAGGAAAATATTGAATAATCATAACCAGAAGAAATGACGAGGAATGACTTTTTTTTTAATTTAAAGTTTCTACGAGAGTTTCATAGTAAAGTCCATATCTGAACATACATTGTAATATTGGATAGGTAGTCGTTGGAAAGTGCATTTACACCACAGTCAAATCATTTTTTAAGAATCATTCAGTAATAATTAGGTTATACATGCAATTCGTTTTCATAAAAGGCTTAAGCACTTCGGACGCGGTAATTTTTTTCTAGCTATGTATACAGGGTGTGCAGATAAGGATATCGCTACCATTAAAAATATTGCCAACAAAAATTCATTAAAAATAATTTCAAGTTTCGAAAATTGCCGCAAATGGGCGTAACGGCCCAAGTAACATTTTAAGCTTTATCACAATCTACAAGAGGTTATTAAGTATTATAATAAAACTGATCGTAAAACTGTTTATACTAGATAACCTCTTCAAAGCTCCAATAAACACGGCATAAAACCAAAAAGGACCTTTTGTAAAGGTTATAAATATCTTCCTTAAAACTGTCAATAAAACCAACAGTACTTTTGAACCCAAATCTGGAAGATGTTTTTAAGTCTACCACAAAACATTTTATAAAGCCTTCTTAAAACCGTTAGTAAACTTGCAATCAAATTTTGTGCGTGATTTGAAACCGTCATAAATAATTTTATTATTATTGTATCTTTAATAATTCTTTGTCAAAGACTTGTTGCGCTTAAATTGTCAATATCAAAAATGTCACCAAGTATAGTTAAATATGTCTGCCTCGATTGAAATATCTGCATGCGCTAACATTTTATAATTTGATATTAATAAACAACCTAGTAATAAAAAATTGTCAACCCCGGCCACTTTATTGATAAAAATTGTAACCCTAGTTTTAGCCTTAATCAGTATGATTTTGGGCTATTTAGGGGTTTATATAACATATATACAGTGCGTCCATAAAGTCTTGCACAAATTCATTTAAAATTCAGGTATTTACTTTTTAAAAACGCTCGGACACGTCAATTAGTACTTTTGTTTGTGCATTTTTTAACGTAAAATGTTTTTATACAGGGTGTCGCACGTATGAGGTATGAGGTCATCAATAAATGTGTTTAAAATAAATTTTCAAACGTCAATATTTCGGAAACCGTGATTTCCAGAGGTGTTAAGTGTTCATCATAGAATTCAAAATTGATATAATATACAGGGTGTTCCATTAAAAAAAAATCCTTGATGACCTCATACCTCATACGTGCGACACCCTGTATAAAAACATTTTACGTTAAAAAATGCGCAAACAAAAGTACTAATTGACGTGTCCGAGCGTTTTTAAAAAAAGTAAGCCCCTGAATTTTAAATGAATTTGTGCAAGACTTTATGGACGCAGTGTATAAACATATTTTTGATAATTGCAGGCTAAATGTAAACAGTTAGAATAAATAAAAATATAACCAAACACTGTTGCCCTAACTTTGTTTAAACATGTCTGCCGTAGTTAACGGAAAAAAACATGGCTGGAAAATTAATAAAACCGTTTATTTTAATAGAATGCCCTATTAAGAGTTTGTGGGTTTGTGAAATATTTTTATAAAGCAAAAGGTTTTGTTAGATTCCAATTGCTCCACTTTATTACAAACTTGTAAGACTATACCCAACCTTACTACTCTTCTTTAAAACACTTAAGATTTGTCTCTGACAACCTCTAATACAAATGTACTTAGATAACATAACCTAAAAAAACATTTATTTCGTGATTTCGTGTGTTTAAGCACTGTAAAGTAAGCAAAAGTGAAAAAAATACAAGTAAAAGTAGATTTTAAACAGTTTTGTTATGATATTAAATGCCTATAATAAGTGTATTATTGGTTTATTTATATTACCTATAGTAATAAGTGTACTATTAGTTTATTTGCAGAATGACGCGAATGGGCATGTTCCATGACATATTTCTACACATGGGCGGCGCAGGCGTTAAGAAAGGTGTATTCATACTTTTATTTGTATGATATACAATCAATTTTTAAAAGATAAAAATACTGAAAGTCTCAGCTTTTATACTTTTAATAAAAGGTTTTAACTTATTAGCTTACTAAAGCTACCAAAAAAACTATAAGGTTTCAAGGAGCCTTTACCAACTATCGTCCAAAGTAAATAGTATTTATGATAAAAGAAATAATAAAACCCACTTCGGTTTATTTACCTTCTTAAACCTGTGATAAAACCGTATAAATACTTGTTGGCATTTAAATTGTTACTTGGGGGCCCATTTATTTTTAAAAGTTCATTTAACGGCAAAAAATTCGACTTGACCTAGGAAAACAAATAAATAATTATAATCAGTAGATCCTTCACTACAACTTTTATTATTTGAAGTTTTTCCAATCTCGCCTAATAAAGGAGTGGGGAAAGCTTTTGGGACATTTTAAATAAACTGTCATTATATGTTGTTTTCCTTCAACGGATTTTCTTGAACTTGGGCTTGTTTAAAAGAAATTTCTTAATAAATAATTCAGGACTTGGCCCAAGTTTCCTAGTACAATTTTAAGATGGCGCTGTTCTTCAATCAAACTTATTTCTCGATTTTTCTTGGTATTTTAAAATTGGATGGTATAACTTTTCTTTGGTAATATAGGAGACAATTTATATTGAAAACAACTCCTCCAAACTGCAAATCAATATCACCAAGGGTTCAAGAGTTATTTCGATTTTTCTTAAAAAAACGATTCAGTTTTCACATACCGGTTTCCGATAATATACCCGCAATAAGCGAGATAACAACTCATTTCTTGACTTACTGACAAACAAACATTAATATAACACTAAATAAAATATGAATAAAACTAGAAATAATCAGCAATTTAGCGAGAAAAAAACCACAAATGTTCAAAATGTTTTCAATCATTTTCTAAGCAAACTTGTTTCCCTGACCGGCTTCTTCACCGGATCTTACTTCTCTGGACTTTTACCTATGGGGTACATCTGGAGATCAACAACGACAACAACCACCAGGAAAATCATGATGGGACAGGATAAGAAATGTCGTTATAGAAGCTTATCCATGGCTGAAATTGAGACAGTCATGTTTTCTACTAAAAAAGAAGAAGCTAAGTGCTTAAAAAGATCGATTTGTGATTTCTTTCTCGCTAAATTGCTAATTATTTGTATTTCTAAGATGCGCGCATATTTTCATATTCATATTCAGACCTTGTAGGGTTGCAGAAAACCTTTGAAACTTACACAAAATGTTGGCCATATCTTTTTTTTAACACTCTATTTTATTTTTCAATTCATAATTTGATATGCATCTTATGGGAGATACTACTATTTCCAACAACACTAAACCTATGCTAAATTTTTATGTTACTTGAAATTATAAAATTACAAAGTTAAACGTACCTAGGTTGACGGTAAACTATAATAGGTAGGTAAAACTAATACTTACGAATAAGTGGAATGGGACAAACCAGTCAAATAGTCAATAAAAACTGAATATGGCACTTGGGTATCCCCTAAATATTTAATTTCCTTTGGATTCCCCAAAGCAGTACTACCCTAAAAGATATTTTTAGTCAGATAAAGTCAGGGTAAAGTTATTCTTATTCAGACAATAATTGTCTTCTGAGTAAAAATGTCACGCATCTGGATAATGATAGATATTAATAGATCTTAATGCCATGTGGTGTTCTAAAAGATATTCTTAAAATATTTTGGTTAAATAAATTACACACTTATTAAGTGGAGTTCTTAATCTTTAATATCACTGAACAAATTTGTAGGTAGGTACCACTAGTCAAAATTGCCTCCCAAAATTCCTGAACTAAACACAATGAAATTAAATGCTGCCAGTCGGTCTTTACAGAACACTACATCTATTTATAGACCGTTCCCAATTTTAGACTTTTCACATCCACACTTAAATCTTAGCACTAAACTGAAATGTGCCAACGAGACAGCAGAGCCATCTTACACATGTAACCCTACTCTCCGAGTCTATATCTATAAATATATCATTCCAGCAATGCGAATTAAAAAATATTTGTCGCGCGACTGTGTTTATAAATAAAAGAGAAAAAACAACTTGGTATGCGCCAATTTTTGGTTTTACTTACAAGACACGGGGTGTGCCAAATTATTTTCTGGACAAATTGTGATTACTTAATTGGTTATAGTGGGGTATTAAGCAAAATATAAACTTACAGGGTTGCAGCTTTCTACCCCACGGGATCCAAAGAAGTACTCTCTGTTGTAGACTACCACTGAGGTGTGCCATATTCCATCAATCCTTTTTCCTGCAAAAAATGTTTTAAATTGGGGTTCAATTTTGCTCTAACCTCAAAGCAAAAATTCTCTTTTTATGAATGAAACTGGGCTTACCTATTAATATGGGAGATAGATGAGCTGCCATTCCTAAAGATAAATCATAAATGTATAGTTCTACCTTGTGTGATTCCATTCTTTTTTATTCTTCCAAATAATTCCTATTTTTTAGATTTCAGTCAAAAACAGCTGATCCTGTCTGGGCAATTTGACACAACCCCGGAACACACGCGTCTATAATTTTTTTTAAATTAAACTTAAAACTTATATTCTTAGTAATTATTGTGGTCACCGTCACACCATGTACTTTACTTATTAATACACAATAATAAAAATATTGATCGTCATGCACTCTCACCTGAGTCACCTGAATACGTTGCTTTTTCTAGAAGGAATGAATTTAATATTTTGCGCGACTTGGATTCCCGCCATAATAACAAATTTTCAAAAAGATCTTAGAATGGAACATTCCTGAACGAACGCGGAAATATTTGCTCGCCTGAAATCCAGAAAGCCCTATGCTTTCTATTTTAAGCAAGCACAGTCTAAGCGACTGGAAAATATCTACCTGTTCAAGTTTATTTTTAGATTTTCAGAAAAATAAATACGAAAATAGTTTAATAGGTTTTGCGTCTTTTATGGACCCTGCGGCCTAAATTTTGAACTTTATCTAAGAGTAAATGGTGGTGAAAAAGTTGGTTTGATCTTATTGATATGATGTATTAGAAACAATCTAAATAAAAATGAAATTTCTTGGTTGGTTATTTTCTACGCGGAAAATTTTAAATCGTTTATGGGGGATTTTGATCGATTTATTACCGACATGTTAGCCAACTCAACAGAATATTTTGACACCTTGTTGACTATGTTGACAATTGTCTGACAGTGGCAGGTAAACTTAAAAATTTTAACGGAGGAGTTGAAATTTTGGAAAAGTTTTAAAATGTCCAAAGATAAACAGCTTGTAAGTAATCGTAAACAACTTCGTTTATACTAAATTATTTGCCAAAAAATCCTGATAATAAATTATGGCCCCAAAAAAATCATGTATCATGGTCATAACCTCAAAGTTTCAAAAATATCACTGACGACAAAGATTTATTTTTGTAAATTTTTCAGCTGCTGCGAATTCAAAGTCCAGAAGGGACAAGAAGAATCGAGATCAGTCCCTCCGCAACCTCTTGTCAGTTGTTTGAAACCATACATGAAGCTTTCGACTTAAATAGTTTTGCTTTTGCTTTGTATAAACAGAGAAATAAGAAGGATGAAATCGCAAGTAGTAAGACCAAAACCCTTAGGACTCTGGGCCTTCGGCATGGGGATATGGTATATTTGTCGCCCCTTAATGGTTCAGTTTTATTTAATGTAAGAATAATATTTGGCTTCTTGTATTAGGAATATATTTTTATTTATTAGAAATCAAGAATGGTAAATGACCCTGAGAAAATCTAAGATACTTCACCAATATCATGAAATTTTAGAATTATAATGCATGAGAAAGTGGCAACTTTCACACATATATTAACATTGCTTGTAGACTAATACTCCCTCTGGAGAACCGGTGGTTGAACCAGGCCCTTCTACTAGTACTAGTGCTCGAAGTGGTTCTGCAGCAAGTAGTACTGGTAGAGCATTAGTGAGTGCCAAATCCAGTGTTAAAGAGGATGAGGTGGACCAAACCTTGTCAAAAATGGAAGGCAGAATTGAAAGGCAAAGAGATGAAAAACTGTAAGGTAACCTTATTTGTTTTTCAGATACTTTGACTAATAAAGACATTTGTTTTAGATGTCGTCACAATGCCAATTCAAAATGTGTTCACTGCTCGCCACTAGAACCATTTGATGAAGTATATTTAAAAGAACATAACATTAAACATTTATCCTTCCAAACTTATCTGCGTAAAATGATGTCTGGAGTGGACCGTGGAAAATTTCTGGCCCTAGAAGATATATCCTGTAGTATTAAGACAGGATGTAAAGATCATCCTCCATGGCCCAAAGGTATTTGTTCAAAGTGCCAGCCAAATGCTATTACGTTAAATATGCAGGTAAGTTTAAAAGTTTAAAAATCTCAGGATTCTAGTGTGTGTTTTTTAAAGTTTTAAACTGGAGTGTTGGTAGTACTGATTTGTTGGCTCAGCTACCTTTTTTAGTGAGGGGAACAGAATAAAGAATAAATATAAAGAGGCATTTAATCTCTCAAAATGAACTTGTATAAAAATTCTCAATTGTCTCATTGGCAAAGTATTGAAGCAGGCTGGCAATGGCAATAGTGGTGAAGTGATAGTGGGTACAGAAAGGTTGGGGGGGGGGGGATATAAAAACATCAAAGCAGAATATTACTTTAATACAAGACATATACCTACATATTTCCTGCAATAATCAAAAATAGTAAATTATATTCAATAAAATTTTAATCATTGTGATTTTTTGACTAATGATTTTTATTAATATTTAGAGGGGGATCTCGAGGGGGATGGGAATATATCCCTTATGCTTCTTTCTTTTTTAAATGGTCTTGCAGCCTCATCCAGACTGTTTGGAAAAAAAGGGAAACGGTCTAGGCTGGTGTTTTAATTTATTATGAGTCTGGATGAGGCTGCAACAAATGGTATGGTATATTTATGTTTAAAGTGTTTTAAACTAAAGAATTGAGTGAAAACCTCACGTTGATGAGGTCCCACCCTTATTTTTTGAACCTATCAAATGAGGCCTCTTAGAGGCGAAAGCAGATATATCCCTTTGAAGCAAAACTGAGAAAATCGCCAAAAACTAATTTTTTTCTAAATCATTTTTTTGTGTCTAACTTGGGACCAAATTGAAGCCAATCAGTTCAGAATAGTAATAAAGCCAAAATTGGGGATATTTTAGGTTTGTTTTACTTGATACAAAAAAAACTAAGATGGATATAACTGATTTTGAAAGTTAAGCCAGGATTTATTCGGTTTTAAATACTAAACAAGGTTTAACTTGTCTGTGTGAACAGTGTTATTATTAGGTACTTTGATACATACATTAAGATTATATTAATATTAACAAACCAACCCTACTCCAGGAGTAGTTTCACAGAACTAAACTAAAATATTCTTATAATTGCACTGTGTAAAACACACTGGTTACTATCTCCACTATTACTCGCCTCCACACAGTTGCCAAGTGCTTGCCCATAAATTATAGGTTTTATGAGTCTTTATGGCCTACATAAAATAATAAAATTTCATTAAATTATAGGTACATGTCAGTTTAAAAGTTAGAGCCTATTAACCAATATACACTGAACAGCAATATTAACGCACCACTAAAAAATTCCAACAATTTTGATGTTATATATCTTCCAAACCTATTGTCCGATTTAAATGATTTTTTTTGCACATGATAGGTTTATCCTTTAGGAATATTACTGTACTCGCAATTTTTGTTAGGAAGTTAATTTTCATGGTATACCGGGTGTAACAAACATGTTGTGTTTTTTCCCAAAATTTGAAACACCCTGTGGAATATTCTAGGATTCGTACAATATTGCATAGTAATTCTAACGTGAGCCACGTGTTTTCTCAACGTTTTGTTTTTTAGTTCAATTAGTTGTGTTCATTATTAATGAAGATCGACACTTTTTTAAATCAGCTTGTTTTTTAATCATAAATCAAAAAAAAAAAATGGCACTAACAAAAAATAACAAATAAACAAATTAATAATTACGTTATAAAAATAAAGATTAATTAGTAGCGTGTGTTTCCGCCTCTACTTCTAATAACGGCTTCACATCGCCGTGGCATACTCATAATTAGGTTTTTAATTTGATTTTGTCCAATTTCATTCCAAATTTCAACAACTATCCTTTCTATATCTTGCAAGGTTGCTGGGGGAGGCTAACAACGTCTTAATTTTCTGCCAATAACGTCCCACATATGCTTGATTGGGTTAAGATCTGGACTACGCGATGGCCAATGGAGAATCTGAATATTTACCTATTGCAAATATTCAGTTACAATACGCGCTACGTGTGGTCTCGCATTGTCGTGCATTAACAAAAAGTTATTGCCGATATAAGAAGCAAAAGGTACAATGTGCTCAGATGAAATATCAGAAATATAACTTTCGCTGTTTAACGAACCTACACGTAGAGGAACAAGATCTGTCCGCGCTGTTAAGGAAATTCCTCTCCAAACTATCACAGAGCCTTCATTAAATAAAGTTGTTTCACGTACAGGGTGGCTGATTAGTGCGAGAAAGTCCAATATCTCCGTTGTTCTTTAAAATATCGAAATTTATTAAATGCAAAGGTTCTAGGATAAACAAGAGCGCAAATTTTAAAAATATTTTTGGATATACAGGATGCGCCAAAAAAGTGGGGTTTAGCAAAAATGTATTTTTTCAAATGGAACACCCTATATGTTATATTATTTTTGGATTCTACATAAAATTATAGTAATTTTTTAATAAGTGCATTATAGGTCTAAACTTAATAGTTTCCGAGTTATCGACTTTTCCAAAATGACATTTTTGAACTTTGACAGCTTCTAGTTTTCTAACGGTACTTCTTAGAGCAAAACGGCTTACATGTCCCTATCTTACTTTTTAATTGTCTTCAAAAAAATATCAATTTCCGGTTAAACCGGATGTAACTTGAAAGTCGGAAATATAGTACTTCCGGTTTAACCGGAAATTAATATTTTTGGGAAGACAATTAAAAAGTAAGATAGGGACATGTAAGCCGTTTTGCTCTAAGAAGTACCGTTAGAAAATTAGAAGCTGTCAAAGTTCAAAAATATCATTTTGGAAAAGTCGATAACTCTAAAACTATTAAGTTTAGAACTACAATGCACTTATTGAAAAACAACTGTAATTTTATGTAGCATCCAAAAATAATATAACATATAGGGTGTTCCTTTTGAAAAAATACATCTTTGCTAAACCCCACTTTTTTGGAGCATCCTGTATATCCAAAAATATTTTTAAAATGTGCGCTTTTGTTTATCCTAGAACCTTTGTATTTAATAAATTTCGATATTTTTAAGAACAACGGAGATATTGGACTTCCTCGCACTAATCAGCCACCCTGTATGTTGCATTGGGCATGCCGCTCGTTTGGTCGTCGAATCACTCTTAGACGTCGATCGGAGCTATACAGGTAAAACCTGGATTCGTCCGTAAACAAAACAAGCCCCCAGTCCTCAATAGTCCAGTTTACGTGCTGCGTAGCGAATTGTAATCTAGCTCTACGGTGATCTGCGTTTAATGCGGGGCCTGTGGCTGGTACTCTAATATGCAAGTTGTGCTCGGTAAGACGTCTCCTCACGGTATCAATGCTCGGTTGAATGTTATGAACGGCACTAAGTTCGATTAAAATATTTCTCGACGTGGTAAATCGTTCTCTTAAAGCACGTAATCTAATGAAACGATCTTGAGCCACTGTAGTGACTCGAGGCCTGCCTTGTCCTATTGTAGTCATTGGTTTCTCTGAAGCGTTGAACAACACGGAATATTGTAGTATGGGCAGTATGGGCACAGTATAACGGAACTTTCCGTTATACTGTGGTATGGGTAACTCTCAATCTCAAACCAACGACATGGTAGCTCATTCTTTCGCCATGTAAAGTCACTGCTTGAACACACTCGTCTCTGGTCAGATTTCTTGTTACGCGCTCCATTTTCACCCAACAGCGAAAAATCAAATTATTAACTTACTCGATTTCAAACAATACTTAAATCAAATTGAAATAATTTTCAAAATACAAACCCTGCTGACAATTACTTTGACATTTGCTCACATAGCCTACTTATGTTTGTTGATCAAGGTATCCATAAAAGTGTGATTTATGATTAAAAAACTAGCTGATTTAAAAAAGTGTCTATCTTCATTAATATTGAACACAACTAATTGAACCAACAAACAAAACGTTGAGAAAACACGTGGCTCACGTTAGAATTACTGGCAATATTGTATGAATCCTAGAGTATTCCACAGGGTGTTTAAAATTTTGGGAAAAAAACACAACATGTTTGTTACACCCGGTATACCTACCATGAAAATTAACTTCCAAAACAAAAATTGCGAGTGCAGTAATATTCCTAAAGGATAGACCTATCATGTGCAAAAAACTAATTTAAATCGGACAATAGGTTTAGAAGATATATAGGTAATATCAAAATTGTTGAAAATTTTTAGTGGTGCGTTAATATTGCTGTTCAGTGTATATAAATAATAGCACTTTCCGATTTTTATTAGCAAACAGCCAATTCCAGCCTATTCCGATTTGTCCCAATGTTTACATCGTGTTCATTTTGCAAGCAAATAGGCTTTAGATTTTTATGATTGTTTTTCTTTTTTAGTCATATCGACACGTTGATAATGTAGCATTTGAAAACACGAATTTAGTTGAGAAATTTTTAAATTACTGGCGGGTTACAGGCCATCAAAGAATTGGGTTTCTGTATGGCAACTATGAAGTTCATGCGGATGTACCATTAGGTAAGTTTTTCTGTATTTCAGAAAATTAACAACAAAATCAAAAGAGTGTTTCTCGGTGTTCCGGCGATACCTACTATTTCAAATTTTCTTGCAGGCATTAGAGCTAATGTAGTAGCGATATACGAGCCTCCTCAGGAGACTTCTCGTAATTCCATTCGTCTTCTACCAGATGAAAAAGAAGCTGTGGTCAACCAAATAGCAACCGCTCTGGGTCTTAAGCGAGTGGGTTGGATTTTCACTGATTTAATGCCTGAGGATGTCAAAAAAGGAACCGTCAAGCATACTAGAAACGTCGAGTCACATTTTCTGTCTGCACAGGTTAGGCTTGGAGTTTAAGTGACGGATTTTAGTTAATAACCTGTTTTCCTTTCAGGAGTGCATAATGGCGGGCCATTTTCAGAATTTGTATCCGAACGCCAGCAAATATGCTTCAAGCGGGACTTTCGGATCGAAGTTTGTTACAGTTTGTGTCACAGGTGAGACATTTGTTTATGTATTGTGTAATTTTTCATATGCGTTCCTATTTTATTAGAGCTGACTCAAATAGTGTTGGTTATAAATTTTTACGATTTTTTTAAAAATATTTTCAAAGAGTTGTACATTTGCCGTCAAAGGGCGTACTGCTAAGGGGAAAATTTAAATTATTATAAATTGCCATGTTAAGGTACTGATTTGATAACGGGAATGCAAAGATTTCCATCTTTATTAAAAAACGGATTTTCGCGATGGTCGCTAATTCGTAATCTATTTTCCAGAGGGTGCTCTGTGTAAAGAAATTTCTTAAAAATAAATAAAGGGTAGGGTGTACTATTTGTATAATAGTTTTGAAGAGCGTAAAAATAGCTACGCTCTGGGACAACCGCGCGTGTGTTTGTGTGTGTGTGTGTGTGTGATACGTTTATTTGGCTCTGGATTTAACCAACTGGCCAGCATATATTTTATTTATTCTTTCTATCTTTAGCTTATTTACACAAATTGCCCCTATATATTGTAATCATATTCATATATTCTTTCATTCATACTGGACTTATTCTTCAAACCTTTTTTTTTTATTTTATTATTTTTATTTTTATTTTTTCAAAAAGTAATTTTTTTTTCTTTTCCTTTTTTTTTTATATTACTATTACTATTATTTTACAGCTGGACCTTTTCGCCCTATCTGAATAATGGGTCTAGAGTTCTAAATTAATTTTATAAATATGGGAATAAAGAATCTTATAAATTTCTACCTTCTCAATGGGACAACCGCGTTTTAATATCCATATTTGTTTTTGATTTATTGATTGATTATATTGTGTTGATGATCTTTTTTAGGCGATAAAACTAATCAAGTTCACATGGAAGGTTACCAAGTGTCCAATCAGTGCATGGCTTTAGTAAGAGACAACTGCCTCGTGCCAACTAAGGATGTTCCGGAATTAGGTTATGTTCGGGAGTCCACCGACAAGCAGTACGTTCCCGACGTCTACTATAAGGTAAGTCACTAAAGTAATAAATAAAACACAAGGGATTAGTTCACAGATGCGGAAAGTAATTTATTTGAAATCATCTAACATGAGGTGGTAGGTACTCAGTTATCACAAATATTAGTTGGGTAACAAGTAACAAGGCACATACACTGGCTGCTACATTGAGTTTCGCGCTGAAGGGTGAAAAGTTAGCCACCTCTACAACCACATTTTATAGTAAATAACCTGACAGATGGCGCACATGACTGCCTATAATAGTTATTTACGTAGCAACTAGGATATGTTTTATAATATGGTATCCCATGTGTTACGTGCAAAATTTTATATACAACTATAAATATTATTATTATTATAATGATTATTTGAGTAAAAATAATTAGGTTAAAAATTGAATACAGAATACAGGTATTAAGAATTTGTATTACCTTAGCAACAGGCATAGGCACGATTGTCACTAAATTGCTTCTCTCATTCAGTTGTGTCTGAAAATTGCACACACAAGCGATGATCTGCTTTTAATGTTGTTTCGTATCTTGTGCCAGAGAAATCACGGGAGAGATACCGAGAATACCTCGAGCTTAATTTTATTTATGATGTTATTACCACAGTAGTGCGGTATGACATTTTAAAGAGTGTCAAATCATAGTCATTATTTGACAGTTGTATATAAAATAAATTATTATACGGGCTGACAGTGAAACAGTCAAAGTTGTCTGTTAGGGTTGTGTGCGGCGTAACTTGAAGTGAGTGTTCGTGATTCAA
Organism: Polydrusus tereticollis; assembly: GCA_963920685.1. Taxonomy (NCBI): domain Eukaryota; kingdom Metazoa; phylum Arthropoda; class Insecta; order Coleoptera; family Curculionidae; genus Polydrusus; species Polydrusus tereticollis. Next base: position 7,909,874 of record OY987333.1, on the reverse strand, counting down.
TCCTGTCAAGTCTCAAAATTAAATTTTTTTAAAGATCTGAGCAGTTTGAGACAAATTTATTTGTAATTCTAGTCTTGAGTTAATCAAAATGTTAGTCATTAATTACGAAACGCCCTCTATAGTACAGGGTGTTCCTTAATGGCATGCTAATATCAATTTCATATGAATGTATGCCCTATATACTCAAATGTGGTTATAGATGTTATTTCACTACATTGAAATTTATACTGAGCTATAGATAAGGTGCGGCAAGTAGCGTCGACGTCCCAGAACATTGGACATGTGTATAGTCCCAAAATATTGTACCAAATTTGCCTAGATCGTCTGAATTTTGAATTTAAAATTTTATTTGGTTAGAAAGTTATGACTTTATATTTAGACATATCTTTTAATTCTAAACAACTTTTCTTAATAACGTTTTTCTCTATTTTTCGAAATAAGGGTACTTTACTCTTGAACGGTTTTCATATTTTTTGCTCTACCTTGTATCCTATTTGACTTGAAGCCATTCTAAGTGCACCTGAAATGGTTATCGGACATGCACCAACTTTTATCACAAATACAATTTTCTGAGAAACCAATAATAAAGAAGTTTTCCGTTTGTTACACACTTAAGCTGGATTTATAAACTCAAAAAGTTCGCAAAGCTGAGGTTCAGTTGGCGTTAGAAATAAAAGTTCAATTTAAACTAAAGGGAACACTCAGTGTCATTCATAAACTCAGTTCATGCAAAGTTTCGAAGTAGACTAATGAAGACGCTATTTTAAAGTCATGTGGTTCATTGTATTTCTATTTTCTTTTTGTTGTAAGGTCAGTTTGTGTTTTGTGCCGAAAAATTGGAAAAGAAACATGGATAGTATGGAGAGTGATGACACTTATTTGTTGTTACTCGACTTTGCTTAAAATTATAAAATATTTTAATTCATTCTATTGGACATAACCTTCAACCAATCAAACAACAACTTTTCGAACTACGCTACTGACTATAAATACCATATTCTAAACAGTTTTTCCGAAATTTCTTGAAAATGTACTTATTGGCGGTTAACAGCTCATTGTAGGACCTGCAAGTAAGCAGGGTCGGAAGGTTTCGGTAATTGGCGGCCGCTTCCGGTTCAAGCAGAGACGTACATTCATCCGACGTCTTGACGTGATGCCTTACGTTTTTCTTTAGTCCAACCGATGTTAAAAAAAATAAAATAAGTCATTTTGGAAATAAAAAATAAGAATTCTAGTGTATGGGATAACTTATCTATTAAAATTTTTTCACATCCATTTTTTTTTATGTTTAGTCCAATTTTGGTTAAATTTGTTTTGTAACGTCTTCATCATTTTTTATTACTTGATTTCGAACTCCTTTTATTTCAATATTATTTATAATTTTATTTTGTTCTTCAATATTTAATTTTGTGGTAGAGGAAATTAAAGTCTTACTTGTTATATTTCACAATTTAATTCAGTTTCCTGGCACGTGTTTCAACCCTTGCGGATCATTATCAAAGGAATATAAGACAATACTAAATTATACATGTCATTAAAATAAAATTAGGGAGATAAAGTGAATTGACAGATGATGGGTTATTTTGGTCCTTAATTTACAGGTATTGCATGACCAAAGGTATAACTAAGTTACAGGTGTGATTATAGGGGTATTTACATCTAAGTAATAAAATTAAGACAATGATATTGTGTATATAATTATGGGTTTTTTCGTTTTTTTTTTTTAAAAACAAAATAAAACAGGAATAGCGGACCACTGTATAATAAATAACCACTCAATATCCAACAAAATAAAACCGATATATACTCAACACACGGGTAGAAACTCAACCTATTAGAAACATTAGCAATCAAAAAAGCCTTAAAAAAATCGATGTTATGTTGTTATTAATCAAATTGAAATACCTTCAGGTGCCAATCTAATACTTAATAGCCTAATAACTTAGGATTAATATGCAATAAACACTGTCAATAATTACGAACGAAGAAACCCATAATTATATACACAATATCATTTTCTTAATTTTCTTACTTAGATGTAAATACCTCTATAATCGCACCTGTAATTTAGTGTTAAAAAATTAATTTCTCTTTTAAATTTCATAACGTCTTGTTTTAAACAGTTCTTTTCTAATTTGATTTCTTTTTCCCTCTTTATATTTTTTAGTAATGTAAATATTTCTTAATTTTTTTTCCATTTCGTCAAATCTTCCAGATATAAAAATAACAGATTTTTTTAATTTATTTACTATTTTTTAATTATTTTCTTTGGATTTAAATGCTTTATGATTTTTTGGATCTTCTAAAAAATGTTGATTACCTTCATCTTCTATAATTCCTAGACATTTATAACAACTCCATCTTTTACCTTTTGGATTTTTTAATTTTCTTGAAAAGTGATCAAATTTATTATTATCTAATTTTGTGCATTTAAGATGGTAGGTAACGATTTTTTCATTCCATTTTACATTCAATTGCAGCTTGATTCGTTTTAGCTTTTAAGTTATATTCTCCACAGAAATATGTATTTGAAGTTCCAGCTTCTTTTTTGTCTTGTGAACATATTTCACATTTTGAAATTTTTTATAGAGTTTTTTGACTGGTTTGTGGGTATTTCAATGGTATATACTCATTTATTTTTTTGTTTTGGGTTCTGTTCCTGCTTTAAAAGCTTCAGCCAAAGCAATAAATATTTCTTTTGAAAACGAAATATTTCCACAATGTCTTAAACCAGCTATTGTTATTCCAATTCATACAAGAGGTGATTATGAATCTGCTTCTAATTTTCGACCAAATTCTTTACTTAATTTAATAACTAAAATTATTGAAAAAATTGTTAAAAATAGAATGATTTCTTTTTTAAATAAAAATAACATTTTAAATCTAAAACAATATGCATTTCAAAAAATTCAAAATACTAATGACGCCATCATTTCCTTTCTTGAACATCTTTATTTAAAGGTTAAAGAAGGAGATTTTGCCTCAGCAATATTTTGTGATATTTCTAAGGCTTTTGATTGTGTTGACAAGGACATATTATTAAAGAAGCTTGAACTTTCATTTAAATTCATCTGAAAGAGCTCAAGTAAATTTGTTAAATGGTAAAAAATCAAAAATAATAAAATTGATCATGTAGTACCTCAAGGGTCAGTTCTTGGTCCGTTGCTATCTTTAATCTATATAAATGTCTTTGCGTCAATTCTTATAAATGGTAAATTTACGATGTTCGCTTATGAGACAACAATACTTTTGCATAGTAAATATTGTATTAAATTTATTAAAACACTTAATAAGGACTTAATAAAAATTAAAAAGGGGTGTGACTCTAATCTACTTTTTATTATCACTAAAATCAACATATTAGCTTTTATATGTTCATTTTGACAATCTAATCATTAACAACCCTAAATCCATAAAATTTTTATACATTACTGAAAATTATTCTTTTAATAAACATATTAAAAAGTTATGTAAAAAACTAGTTTCAGGTTGTTATGCCCTGAGAGTATTTTCTCACGAAGTAAATGATACAGTTCTTCGAAATGTTTATTTTGCTTTAATAGAATCTCTTTTGAGATATGGAATTTGCTTATGGGGAAATTTTAATTTAATTTAATTCTATTTTCATTTTACAAAAAGAGCTATCAGATATTTGTGCATAGCAAGATCCAGAGAATCTTGTAAACCTTTGTTTATCTCACAAAAAGTTTTAACGTTAACTTCAATTTTTATAGTGGAAACAGTTTGCTTAAAAAAAATATAGAAATAAAATTAATTTACCCACTTATAATACAAGACAATACTTTAATATATGTTTGCCTAATTCCTTCTTTAAGTCTCAAGAAATCTATAATTTATGATTCTAAACAAATTTTTAATTATTTTCCAATTTATATTAAAAAATGTCAAATTATAAAATGTTTTGAAAAACTTTTTTAAAAATTTAATATTGAAAAATGCTTGAATATTTTGATAATAATCTGTCATAATTATAATTGCATTTTTTATTGTAATATTTCCAATTTTACTGTTGTTATTTTATTGTTGATTAAAATTTCTAAAAGCTTTGTGGATAAAGATATTTCTTTTAGACAATAAAGCATATTTTGACTTTCACTTTGACATGAAACAGAGTCTGATTTTTAGAGCAGGGTTTATTTCTTGTAACAGAATCTGTTCAGGTTGGGACTGTTTTTTTTGTTAACAGGGCCGTTTCTTGGAACAGTGTTAAAACAGGTTTGTTCAGATTAGTTCTAACAGAAAGGTATCACAACAATAATACGTCTGCTTGGAGTGGAAGTGGCTACTATTACCGAAACTATCTCCTGTTGTGGTACTTGTAAATCGGCATAAAAATTCTGCAAGAGCGTTGCATGACTCCTGTTGACTTGCAGAACTACTGATGTATTAATGTAGAAGTACCTGCATGACTTGGGACTTGTATACTAAATTATAGTCTTACACTATAAAATTACGTTTTTTGGTGTACCTTCGGTTTTAAAAAATTTGATGATTTTTATATGATTAATGTAATGACAACTCAGACAGCTCGACTTCGTTTAGTAGCTTGTAAAATTTTCGTGAGATAATTGGTTTTTGTCAAAAACAATGATTTTTTCGGTTTGATGTTGCATACTAAATAACTCTATAATAAACTAAGACGTTAAAGACAAAACTAAGTAATTTCGGATAAACATAACTATAGTCTATTTCAGAAGGGTGTAGAGTAATAAAAGCTCATTAGGTATGCAAAGGGACTACAGAGTGACCCAAACGAATATTTTATAATTTGGCATTGATTTCATTGCAAAATCTTTCATCAAGTGCAGGTAGTACCACCCGGGTTTGGGTCAATTTATGGGTTTTGCCTATTGTTATCCATTCACAAACACTAAAAATGGTGTGACAAAGGCGTGCCGGTAGGATATTCGTAAAAAGGAAATAATTTTATTTTAGCAGAATAACAATTAGGCATTATGTATCTACATAGTATTAGCTACACTTATTTTTTATTAAACATTTTTAAAAAAATACATTATACAGAAATTAAATTATACTCGTAAAAAGGAAATAATTTTATTTTAACAGAATAAAATTTAGGTATTATGTACATGGTATTAGGTACATTTATTTTTTATTAAACATAAAAAAAATACAAAATACAAAAAAATACATTATACAGAAATTAAATTATAAAAAATCATAATATTCTTCGTCATCTGAGGAACTGTCATCTCTTCTTGACCGTATAATTAACGGGTCGACGATCCGATCGATCAGGTGGTCAAGATCCCACATTTTCTTCTCTTCTTTAATGACATGATGGACTGCTTTTCGCCAGCTCACTGGTGTCACTTCCCTAATGGCTTGATCAAACAGTAGCTTAACGTCTTTCATTTTAAATGTCGTGTTGTGTCTTGCTACATATCCTTTCACTTGCGCCCATATAAGTTCTATAGGATTCAGTTCGCAATGATATGGCGGTGTGCGCAGCACAGTTACACTATGTTTTTCTGCTATATATATCTTCCACGGCATATTTCATAAAACGATGTTTGTGTAAATTTGCTATAGCTAATAGTTCCTTTTTTATCAAATTATCTTCAAATTCAATACTTTTGGTGGTTAACCAGTCGATAATTTTTTGTTTTCTCCAAGATGAAGTTGAAGTCTTCTCTGTGCGTCGTGAATAATAGCTTGCGTTATCCATAACTACTACTGAATCAGCTGGTCATTTCAGCAAAATAGTCCTCAAAAACATTCGAATTCATGTCCTCGTGGTAATCTCCCGTATTGAACGACTGAAAGGTTAGCAAACCTTCTTTTAAAAATCCCTCCTCGCTTCCAATATGGACGGTTATTAGTCTCTTCCCTTTACCTGAAGGCACCTTAATACCCGTTGACAGGCCTTCCATGAAAGCTTGGCGATCACTGGTTATATTATTGTCTTGCCACAATTTTGGTACTATATAACCTTCATTAATCTACGTCTCATCAAGATAAAAGATTTTCTTCTGCCCTCTTCTGTACTGCTTTATACTTCTCAAGTATTTTCGTCGCCAGCAAACAATTTCATCGCTTTTTAGTAAAAGTGATTTACGGTTATGCTTATCCCAGACAAAATCCATATTTTTTAAAGTGGTCCATAAAAGTTTTCTAGTTATAAACGGAATACTGTCATCCTGGCCAAGCTTCATTGGAATCTTATCTAGGGTGGGTATTTCTTTTTAAAATAAAGAGTAAACTTTTCTTCGAACTACACTTTTGGTGTCTTCATCAAGGACTTTTACTGGTCTGCCTGGACTTTTCCTGGGAGGTTCCACTTGACCTGCTGTCTTTCTCTCCTGCAATAATTTAAAAACGGTGGACTTTCCAACTCCAGTCATTCGGGAACATCCGTCGACAGTTTCTTGTACAGTAAAATTCGGATAATCGTATTTTATGCAATGATGTACATTTAAAATAATAACTTTTTCACTCACTGATAGTGGAGAATTATTGGAACATCTTTTTGTTGGTGTGAATGTCGCCATTTTATTGTTAATCTTATAATACTGTGAACACTATATACGGCTTAACAGCAAATACTGATGCGTTAAACTAAACAAATATACTTATTAAGGTCATACACACACACGATATATGAAGTTTATTCCAAATTACCACCTATTTATATGATCCAGCCAAAGAGGCCAGAGCCAAACTCGGTACCTGTTAAACGCAAAACGTAACTTTATAATCTACTACCTAACTAATCCCTACACAATATTTCGATTTTGACACTTCAGGCCAGAAAACATACCTTTCCTAATCCTCTTACGCAACTACTTGAAATTTTAATATTACAAAGAATTCTATTTTATCTTAATACCCGTTAACTTAATTCTCTAAAATTTTTGATTAGTTATCATAAATAAATTAATACACAAAGTTTACCTGCGCCTATGGCCGACACCGAAATTGAGCCGAACTGGACGGAATTCCCCATTTTATTACTCTACACCTTTCTGAAATAGACTATAAGGCCCGAATCAATCTATTTCGTGTCTCGGACTCTGTTATCACTGAGTCAGTTCAGCAGCGTAAAGTACCACTGAGCTGCAGACAACTTAATCGCGATATAATTTCCAAAAAATGCCATTTTGCTAAGTCATGGATGGCGGTGAGGCCCAAATTATCGATGTCTTGTTAGTATGACAGTACAGCCATATAACTTCCATGCTAACAATTAGAAGTTATCTTGTAGTTAGAGTTAACAGGACCTTGATAATTTGGATCTAACAGATTTGGTGACAAAGATATGATTCATCTAAGATCCATTACCAAACCGTCACTGAACTGAATGTGGTCTGTCTGGAACTTTTCGGTGCTCCTACCGCACTGTCTTATAATAAGTAACTCGTACAACGCACAACGATTTTTTCTATTCTAAGTATGCAAACACATAGATACGCATTACATCTAGTACAATATGTATGGAGCAACATCTTTTAAATTCCTAAAGATATTTTACGTATTAAAAAGCAGTAAATGCAACGTCAATCCATGTTGAATTGTGGGGGCCAATTACGAAGCGTAGAATTGTTGACATTAATGACAGTGATCGTGTGATACGTCTTTTTTTTATATATATCAACTCAACTACATTCGCATAATTAAACAATAACTTTGTTGTAATGTAGAATCTAACGCATTTTGCACTTATAAATGAAATTGCTGGTCAAAACTAACACAAAGAAAGAAAGTCTAATTCACCAGCAAGGTCATACTCTTTATCTATCAGTTCAGTCTCAAAATAATAGTTTTTAAAGTAACCTTCATGCATCAACTATAAAAATTATGACCTCGCCGAGCTTTTTCGTAAATTACCGCTTAATATAAAAAAAACGTACACATTTTCAGAAATGCTGCAGATACACTTATTAATACACAGTAATTAATACGTGTCTTAAATTTATTTTGTTTAAACCAATACATGTACAGCGAGAAACTACACTTATAGAATATACTCTATTATAATATGACTCTAATACAGCGATGGCCCAAAACTAGCAGACTTTTCTCGGAATCTCATCAAGGAAATAAAAGTCCATTTCAGCTAAACCCTTAATGGGCGCATTTAGCTGTTACAGTTCATTTAGACTAAGCATCTAAGTAACCACAACAAAAATTAGTTTGTTTCTTTCTTTCTCTAATATATGTGCAATTTCATCTGTTATTACAGTGTCAACTTGTGCCCTCATTCGGTATCCTAATCCATCTTTACATGGTGTTGAACCAAAAGTCACTAAATATTAATAAGGCCTTAAAAGTTTTGCTGAAACAGATGTGGAAATTGTATAGTTTTTAAAACTGCCAATCGGATTGAAAAGAGTCTCCGTACTTTTGTCCAACACTGTAGAAGGAATAAAGTATCTATTTAGGCGCACATCTGCATCTTCTAGTACGTTTTCTAATATACCAAAACTAGAATCGGCTTTATTTTACTGTCAGTCGCAAACCCTTTGTACTTTTCTTTATGATTTAGAGTTTTTTGGTCAAAGAAACAGTAGTTTCGAAGCGACAAAGTTTAAAAAGAGAATCCACATTGTATTTCAAGCATTCACAATTTTTTAATTTAATATACAACATTGGCAAATAGTTATTACAATCAGTCGCTTAAATAAAGACAGAGAAAATGGCTTGTGTCATCAGAGCATGCGCTGCATCCTCCAGTCTGTTCGACACGAATATTACCGATCAGCAGCGACATGTCACGTGGATGAGCGGTGATCGCGTCGAGCTCGGCAGCAATGTTGCCAGGTCAAAAAAATTAAAACACCAAACCATGTCAGATTTGAAGAAAACTCAACAGATGATATTTTTTTTATTTGTGCAGTTTTATTTATCCCCGCATTCATTTATATCTCCTCGGAACTCCCCTGGTTTAGGGTCATTCCGAACACAGTCAGTAATAAATTGCAGATGCAATCAATGCACCTACATATTAAATTCTGTTCGTTCGCTATGTTGCTGCATATCTCTTCCTCTTGCGTTACTTAAATGGAAATTACTTACAAATTGACCACATAGATTTGGTGAAATTTCATTAGATCTGGCATCGTTGCTGGACAGTTAAAGTCGGAGAAGTGAATCGGCAGAGACTGCAGGTACAAGTGGAAAGCAGCACGCGATAAGATGCAACAACTTATAAGTTACGTTCTTTTCTTCCCGTGATGAGGCTAATTGTAATAGAAATATGCCAAACAGTGGCGTGCAGACAATGTATGCAAAAAGGCATTGCCTACCCTGGCGAAAACGTAAAATCCCAAGGAAATAATTTAAAAATGTCTCAATTTAATTTTTACAGAATTCCATATTATTATGCGTTTTCCTTATCTGCTTTTTCTTAAAACAATATATTGTATAAATATATTCATATCAAAGAATGTTCTAATAAATATAACATAAAGAAAACATCAATCATCCAACACAATAAAGGCATTTTAAGCGATCGAAACTACTGAAATCAGCATTAATATTTCCCATGTAGGTGGCCCATATGACCACGGCGAAGGTGTTTTAAATCTATGCATGGACGCTTTAGCTTCATTTAAAGGCAGCACCTACAATTCTGATTAAAGTACGAAGTTTAAGGCACGGATGAAGCGTCGTGTGTTAAAACGAGATCGAGCGATTGGAAGATGTCTCAGCGTAATTCGTCAGTGTGTCAGGTGTCGTGTCGCAGGTTACAGGGCTTTTACGGGTTTGTTGTTTATAATATTTTTATCTTGTTTATTAATAGAGTTTAATTAGTTCACAATTAATTGTCCCGTATATTTTACTAGTACATACTTATATTTTTTATGATGACGTGTTAAATGCATTTGTAAAGAAAGACCCGTCTCGTATTGAACTGCACGCCACTGATGCCAAACCTGTACAAACTAATTACTACGTTTTCATGATGACTATTCGAGTTGAATCCGAATCGAACGCATGCTATTTATCGTATTAAGTTCGTTTTCAGTTTAAGGCCAATTTTTGGAATCATATCGGGATTGAAATCTTTAATCATGAAATAATATTTAAAAGATACAAGTCAGATATTTTTCAAACCTCTGTATTTCGATTTTAAAAGTGCAATGAAAACGACCTGGATACAGTAGTATGAAAATTATTTAAACCGAACGCAATCTTCATGAAACCGTAGTCAGGTAAAATTGTTTTAAAATTTTTAAATTCAAAATCAAAATTTACCAATAAGCGTTCAGTGACACGCTATGTCGCTATGGCAACGGTGGCCATAGTTTTTCCTTGTCAATAAGAAATTAGCACAAATAGTGAGACAAAATAGTAACCCGGTGGAAAGTCAGCGTTGTACCAAAGGAACTAATTTGCATATTTTTACTTAGTGTCGCGTAACCACAATAGCTGTCTATATATTTATATAGATCTACTTTTGAATATTGTCCCTTTTTATCTGGCTAATCTGGGAATCGTCATTTTAATAAAAAAAAATGCTTAAAATACAATGTATTCAAAACAAATCGCACAAATTCTAGTATATTCCTAAGGAAAGGGTATCAAATATTACAAGGCACAAAAGAATTTAGAAGGTTTGCCAACAAGTTGATAAATGATATGCATTTTAGATTTGACAATCTGGAAAAAATTCGTTGTGTTAGGATAAATTGTTAGTAACTTTGAATGTTAGTAAAAAAATGGCCAGATAGCAGTAATAATCACCAGTTTTATTTGTTTAAAGCCACAAAGTGCCTTCTCTGTTACAACGATGCGCTTCAATAAATAGATAAATGCGCTTTTTGGTTGTGATAGGAATTGTGACTCTTTCCTGGCAAAACTCTCTTTCCTGCCACAACCAAACAGCTTTATTTTTTCTAATATTAGGCCTTTGTATACCACTTACGCTTCCATCTGTTTCACGTCTACTACAGATTTTTGTATAACTTTGGTTAAGGTATGCGTTTGTAAGTTAATACATTATTTGCATAATGTATTAAAGTACAAAGTAACAACTAAATTTAAAACATCTCTGTAAAATTATACACCATTTAGAGTGCAATTAGAATTGCACTTGAAACTAAATCTACAAAAGGTACAATAAAATAAAATCACTATAATATATAGTAATAAATATAAAATTAGGAAGCATTTTTATAAAATAAGAGAACCATTTAGTGGAATATGTTTCTTTACAATAAATAAGTTCAAAAATATACATTCTTTTTTATCCCGATGGAAATATTTCGTACAATCTCCATTTAAACTCTGATATCTTTAACATTCTCTCGCGATCTCTCCATAGACTAACATAACAAAGACTATATATGTATAAACCTAACCTTCAGAAGCTAAAAAATCGACAACAATAAAAAATATCGTTCCATATGCTCTTTCGATATTTATCATTTAATACGAAAATATAGATATATATATTTCGAAATTCGTTTAAGCTTAGATTTACATCATCACGCTATGATGTATTGAAGCTACACATAAAAACATCCATTTTTTTTTGTTTGAATACACCAAATAGATTTTTCTTAAAGTTAAATACGTCGACGTTACCCCTAGCGTTAAATTACTGATACTTCTGGCAAATGACAAATAAATTGTGTGTCCTAGGTTAAAATTTAATTATTAATTGTGGATGTAAACGTAAACCTTCCGTCTTTTTACAACATGTCACGCAGATCACGCCGTAAGTCAAGTGAATCTAGGTTAAATTTTACGCCTTAATGTCATTGTCAGAGTTTCAGTACTTAACATGTTAAAAAAAATATTTTGTAGTTAGATACAGTCATTTGGCAAAGAGCTCCCTGTGCTGTAGCTGTGTCGTTTTTCTTTCACAAAATTACTAAATAAAGTTTGAAAAAAACTATGCTTTGATTATGTACTTGTTGTTATTGTCACACCTATAGAATCTAGCGCGCTACGAGTCTTCTATTCTAAATTTAGCTTGACACCTTACTGAAGTTTACCACATTTAGCTATTAATATATTTTTTGTCGGTTTCCCAGCCGTATCCCCGTAAGTGCTAATTTTTTCGACTAATTCTAACCCCTCCATGACGTGTCCGAAAATCCCTGTAAATCCACGCATTTCCTGCAGAATGATGCGGAATTGCGAGCCCACCATTCCTAAATTGTCGTGTCGCTTTTGGGTCCTCCGCATGCCCACTGTTCCGCGCGACGCCACGAGCTTAGTATCGTCCGGAAGAAAGTAAGACTCTTCGAATATCGATCTCCCTCCTCTCCCGTTGTTTAATTCGAAATCCCCGGTAATAACGCTCTCGCCCTCCCAACACTGGAATATTTGGCAGCCCTTGTAACCCATTCCCGCCTCTCCCGTTGTTAAAACCCCAAAATTCTTAGCCATTTTGGGAGCCACGTCAGCTCTTACTTCTATGACAATTCTACCCATCTGCGTGCCATTGACTTCTACATTGAAGTAGTACAGTGGACACATGTTTGATGGTTGGCGAATTTGCGGAGATTGCATCATTGGCTGCATCATCAAATTGTTATCTTGATAGATGTTTTTAGGTGTAGCTACAAGTTGCTGAGGATTATGCCCATGGGCGAGGTAGTTTATTGTAGGTACAGTGTTTTGGTTGTGGTTCAAGGTGTGGTTTTGATTATGATTATGATAATCAAGGATTCCGTTAATCGGTTGTTTGGACAATACATGACGGGAATACAATTGGGACATGCAATAATTCGCAAGGAACAGTATGGGGTTTTGTTGAGACGAGGATAAAATTCGGGAATTACCTGGAAACACGCTTTCGCCGTTTTGTATGGTGCTGAGCGCTTGCTTCAGCAACTGAAAATCGAAAATTACCGAGGAGTTTCGTATGAGGTCGTCCAGTTGACATTGCAGGTACATTTCGTGATAGCGCAGCTGAAGCCGTTGCTTCTCCATGTTGACGTTCGAGTAGATGCTGTGCACGTCGGACAGCGTCTCGGCCATCGATAGGTTGAGGCGAAGCTTCGCCAAAAGGTCGCGCGTCTCGCCGATTTCGAAATGAGACGCGTTATTCGTGAGGTCGGATTCGACGTGTGTCTTCAACGTGACGCACGCTTCGAGAATCTTCAGCAGGAATTCGCGCTGCTGCATGGCCAGTCTTTGAATCTCGGACAACATCTTGTTCATGGATGCCAATTCGATTTGCATTTCCGCCACCAGCTGCTCCTTCGCTTCCCCTTGGGCTTTCACTTTGTGGTTGGCGTGTTCGGCGGTTGCGGCACACGCTCGGCAGAGGGGCGCGCAACATGAGTGACACCATAGAACGAGAGGCATGGCGTGCGTGTGACAGTTTTCCGAACCAACCTGAAAAATAATAGACGTTTAAGCCACCGAAATTTTTCATCGGTTAACGTTGCTGTGTTGACGTACGGGGCGAAAATCCAACCAATCAAAGTAAATTCTAAACGTGAAGTAAAGCGATGTACGAAAGCAATCGCGCTTACGAACTAGAACGATCTTGGTCCTTATACCGGAACCTTAAAGGTATGCAATCCTGCATTACTGCAAACCTCATGTGAAATACGCGGCCTCAAATCTATCGAGCTTACGGTTGTTGCAAGGATATGATCATGCCACGCTATCAGGAAATCGATTTTGTTTATAGCCTAGACTTCCGTTGTAATGATGTGATGAATTACTTAATCAACAATTAAATAAAACCAGAATAGACAACCCAATAGTGCAAAACATTGAACAGAAATCTGAACAGCAGGAGAAGAAGTTGGCAGAGTAAACAGACAGAATAAGAAATAAAGAAATCGGAGACAAATGAATATAAAAAAGTACGTTTACTCCGGTACCAAAATAACTGGCAGTGACTCATTTTTACCGGGGTGTGCAAGACGTAAGAGGAACGCCAATTCCAGAGGCGTGTCATTTTAAACAATAATAATTTAAAAAATAAATGAATTTCTTGTTTATTATTATAATATATTTACATTTACTATAATAAATATAAAATTATAAATTAAACTAAAAAATAAATTAAGCTTTTACATTTGGTGATCTAATGAGGTAATTAGAGAAACTAAATTACGCAGGTATTAAATTCAAAAAGAATAATAAAGCAACGGTAGATCTTATTTTCGTAATGTTCTTTTTATACTACATAATAATAGAAACATATAATAGTGGATTAAGGGCAAAACCTAAACCTAAATTATAAATGTTTATAAATTTCCTAACTATTGTTACCTAATGAACACTAACTGATAATAATTTGGCAAATTATATTCCACGCCGACATTAAAAAGTGTTATAATGACAATACGTTACAATTTTAAATTCATTATTACCATTACAGCGATTATTCACTATCTGACGATGAAAACATTTCATTGCTGTCACTACTGCTGTCATCTGCAGGATTTATAATAATAGGTTCTACCATGACTTCAACGCGTACATCTAAGTCCCACATTTTTTTTTCTACGCCCTCGACATGTAATACGCACTTATGCCAATCTGCTGCTTGTACATTCACTATTGCCGTTTTTAACAGTTCTTTAACATCTTTTAATTTAAAAGTTTTATTTTCACGCGCCACTTCGCCTTTTATCTGTGCCCGATTGGATTTAGTTCATAATGGTAAGGCGGTAAACGTAATATTGTAACACCTCGTTCACAAGCCATTTCATCCACTACATATTTCGTATATTTTTTTTGTGAAGTCTTGCAAGATCGAGCAAACTTTTAGCATTTTTTCGGCAAATGCAATATTTTTTTCTTCGAGCCAGTCAACAATCTTTCCTTTTCGCCACGCAAAGCTTCCACCCGACGGCTGTGGTATGGTGCATTATCCATCACGATTACCGACCCACGTTCAATACGTGGTAAGATGGATTTAAACCAATCCTCAAACACTCCCGAGTTCATATCCTCATGATAATCACCGGTTTTACGAGATTCAAACACGTTAAACCCACCTTCAAGAAAACCAGAATCACTCCCGATGTGGGTTATAATTAACCGACGACCTTTTCCTGAAGGAGCTTTCAATCCAGTGGACAGTCCATTAATAAAGGCGTTACGTGCACTTTCCGACGAATAAAAATATTTTTCCGTCCTCTTGTTTCCTTCTGATCGGACACTTTAGTATTCGTATTGTCCTTAATAGTTCTATAAACAGTACGGCAAGATGTCTTTGTGGCACAAAGTTCTGCTGCATCAGTGAATGATATTCTACTGTGTGTACTTAGAATTCCCTCATACACATTTTTTACCATTGTACGCTCCCCAGGTTTTAAATGACGTCGTTTTGTAACTTGTTGGTTACTATCACTTGAAGAACTCGCCTGCAGTATAATATTTGCTGTTTTGAATAACCACCAAAATAATAAAACTGAATTGCTAATATCCTCTTGATTCAAACTTGCCTACGACACTGAACGTTGGTTAGAGGCGATAAGCAAGTGTGCGAGCGCCTTTAGACATGGGTTTTTCTTACTTGCGTTACCAAATTGAGTAGACCAAGTATACCATAGGGTGTGAAGGCCCTTAATGACATGAAATATTTTAAAACCTGGCAACAATTAACGACTTATTAATGCACAATCTTCTCAAGCGGTTTTGAATGCTTTTATTTCAGTTAAAAGTAAGTGAATCGTTGTTAATTATTTTCTCCGCACACCGTCAATGGTGATAAGAACAGTTTTGCCAATTTTTTTGGGATCGTAGTATAATCATTTACATAGAAGAGAAAGAAAAGAAATGATACGAACATTGCATGGCTCAAGCAAACCCTCAAGAAGAAAACAAATTGAAGTTGGATATCTTTGGTGTTTCCTTTAGAATTATGAACTTACCTTGGGTGGTACCGACGCTTTGTCAGGCGGTTTGAGCCCCAGATTTAATTGTGAGAAGTTCTTCGCGAGACATAGCACTGGCGTATAAGTGGGTAGAGATTCGGGACCGAGATCTCCCAACTCGGTACGCTTCCAACAGTACACACAGTACAATTCCTGGCCTTTTGTCAGACTGGTACGCGTGCACTGCAGACAGAAGTAGTGCTTGCAGGAGAGCAGTTTCGGGCTCAGTTCTGAATCGTTAAACTTTTGCTTGCAGTAACCGCATACCATCAGCTCTTCGAAATCTGATACAATGGGATCCATTTCTGAAAAAAGGAAAATGTTTCTCTGTTAAATTATTCGAACATTTTTGTAGTAGGTGTCGAAAAATTCCTGAATAATTATTAAATTACTACTTAACCCTTTTCGAAGTTTGGAAGATCATTGCCTGTAAAAAAGCTTCGTTAATATTTAAAAACGTGCTCAAACGACAAGAATTTTCTTTGTTGGCACGGTATTGATTGGAACTTCAACTAATTAAATATTTTTCTCGTTTTTCATTTCATAAAATTCTGTTATTTCGAGCAGTTTTCTAATAAAAAATGTCAATAACAAGAGACAGTACTTCACGTAATGGATATTACATTTTTTTTGTCGTTTTTATGATATTAATTCTTTTTATAGTTCTTTATTTATATACATAACTTCGCTTCTTTGTTCGTAACACAGGTAATAAGACAAACGCGCATACAAAATCGATAGCTGAAAATGAATATTCTCATCAGTATTTATTTTTTGTTGTTGTTTGTAAGCCATTATTTCCGTATTTTTGATATAGCTAAATGCAATGTCAATGAAACAAAAAATAGCGTTAATTTCTAAGTTTATTTGGCGCTCGAAGCTTTTCAAAAACAAAAAAAATTGGAGACGGCTGCCACTGGGCGATTTTGTGTTTAAATAAAAAAAGTATGGCTTGACAATTAATAGTTATTTATGATATAAGTGTTAAAAGTACATTTTTAAGGCACGCATGTGCCAAAGATGCAAGAAATACAAGAAATCGATCCACTTAAAGACATAGAAGAATCTGCTAACAGAGCTACCTTGGATTTACTGCCACGAAAATCAAGAATTCAATATAAGATTGCTCATAATAAATTTATAAAATGGTGTGAAAACAAAGGCGTTTCTGGAAAGAATTCCGAAAGCATATTCATGGCCTATTTTGAGGAAAAGGTAAAGGTATAGAAGTCATCTTCTCTTTGGTCCCATTATTCAATGATCAAAGCTATGCTACGTGTAAATAACGACGTAGATATCAGCAAACATTTTAAATTAATTGCCTACTTGAAGCGTCAAGGAGAGGGTTACCAGAGAGACCAAATTGAACAGTTTCTGAAGTGCGCACCGGACGATGTTAAAAGTAAAATTGACATTTTACTTTTAACACTAGTGCCTTAAAGTAGGTATTTTAGGGCACTAGTGCCTTAAAGTAACATTTTTAAGGCTAGTAGACAGTGTTAAAAGTTCCATTTTTAACACATTTGTAGAAAAAATACATTACTTAGTGACGTACATAGGAGGGGGATCAATCCTCCTCTCCTCCCCCATACTGAATCAGAAACCGTGTTTCCGTTAATTGTAAATGAAAGGTCTTTTGAAGAATTTTGAGTCTGAGGTTAATTCTCCACAGAATTTGAGCGTGGATCCAAACAAGGCAAACCTGTAAGTGGTCTATTGGTGTTGCTACCAGTCAGTGATGGACCGAGACCCGGATATTTATTGTAATAGCCAAATTTCACGTACATTTATAGTATTGTTTAAACAATGCGAAATAAATATATAATCTTAGATAACCGATTTAATCAACGCGACAGTGATAAAAGCCATGCTAAACGGTATTGTAAATATTACACGAATATTATTCGATAAAAGGAATGCTGTCTGCGAGGCGCGTTATTTTTATTTCGGTCGAACCTTATCTCATTAATTATTTATTAAAATTTATGTGGCTTGGGCTATTCTTTTTAAAAATTGTAGGTCGTAATGTCAAGGATATAGTCATAAAGACCGTAATTAAAACCAAAATGTTAGTTTTTGGCACGTAAACTACGTTTATCTTCAATTTGGTTAGTTTTGTTGTAATAATGTTTTTGATACAACTCTTTGTTTCTTGGTTTGGGTTAAAGCTTATTCAATTATATTTATACAGTATGTCCGCGGATGCGGTTAACAAGAGGACAAATGGACCAAAAATTGAATGATACGAAGAAAAGTCATTCTTGATAAAAAAATTTGTTTGTCGAAAAAATAGGAATTACGATGAGAAAGTTGATTCTTATTATATGCTATTATATAATGCTTAGCCCTGTTTCTCAAGGAAAGCAATGGATTTTCATTTACAGATTGCAATATCAAAACTGTACAGGCATCTTCCTCATTATATTGATTCTTACCTTTTTTAATGTCAATAACTGATCCTGTTCTTTGAAATTTTTTCACCAGTTTGTGTACACAAACTTTCAAAACGTACACGCCAGGAAATTTGCGTTGGAATTCCTCCAGTACGTAGCGATAAGAGCACCGACCATTTCCATAGCATTGCACTATAAAAACTCTTTGTTCTACGGTCAGCATTTTCGAGAATATTTATTTTGACACTGACACTAACAACTACAACAACAGGTAATAATGTACAGGTATAAAAGTCCTAATATGAAAGTAGTGTAAAATGCGGACTTTCAAAAATGTTCAATTTTTTTTTTAATTTCATAGATTCCAATTTTCTTCAGTAAGTTCGGAATCAGGGTTAGGACTAAATTTGGAGCAAGTTTTTTATATGTCATTTTATGTTAAAAGTCCAAAAAATGACTGTTTGTTCTTGTTTGATTTTATGTTCTTGCATTTTTGAGAGTAATTCCTATTTTTTCGACAAGCAATTTTTTTTATCAAGAATGCCTTTTTTCGTATCTTTCAATTTTTGGTCCATTTGTCCTCTTGTTAACCGTATCCGCGGACATACTGTATAAGAACATTACAGGGTTATTTTTTTAAAACTTCTTATAAGCTAACTTTTTTAAAAAATTATCTATGAATTGTATCGTTCGTCCCTGCTGTCATAAGATGACAATACATTTTGTGTAGTCTATATCGCTATGGCAACGGTGGCCATAGTTTTTCTTCGCCAATAAGAATTTAGCACAAATATTGAGATAAAAGTATCCCGGCGGTACGTCGGCGTTGTATCAAAAGAATCACAATACCTGTAGAACTATAAATATATCTTCTTTTTAATATTATCTTTTTCTCTGGCTCGAGAAATAAATAATTCTCAGAACTGAACCTAATATTATTAGTTTATTTAGTAAAATATACTGAATTTTAACAATCTGCTGAAGTGTGCGTCCAAGGATTCGACAGAGAAGTACAAATACTGCGGTACAAGAAATTATTTTTTTGGAAAGTGTTGAAAACCCAAATCGATCTACAAATAAGTGGGACTGCCCTCAGACAACCCTAAATTCAAATAAATTTCATCTCTATAAAATGATAAGTGTACAGCAACTTCACGACGATGATTGTGATAGGCGAATGGAGTTTTGCGATTGATTTTTAAAGAAAAAAACGGCAAAAACTACATTTTCAAAACTATATCTTATTTAGCGATTAAGCTTCCTTATATTTAAACGGTTTGGTAAACCGGCAAACTTACAGATGTTGGTCTGATAATAATCCTTGTTGGGCTGAAGATAGGCGGGGACAGACCAATGCTAAAGTTAATGTTTGGTGTGGCATAGATAGGTCCTTAATAGAATAATAATAGTTTTCATAAAAGATAATTTAACGGGTGCAACGACATTGTTACGAAATCAATTAGAAAACTTTGTTAATGAGCTTCCTCTAAACGACCGAAGAATAATGTATTATTGGCAAGATAGTGCACCACCTCGATTTAGTTTACAAGTAAGAGCCTATCTTGATGAGCTGCTACCTGAATCCTTTGGATTGGAAGAAGAGGACCAGCAGAGTGGCCTCCCAGATCTACCGATCTCACTTCTTTAGACTTTTTTTTCTGAGGACATAAGAAATAACGTTTATGTTAACGCTCCTGCATCAATTGATGAATTAAAACTAGAAACTAGTCATACAACGGGAAATTTAAAACATAACCCCTTAAATGTTACATAATGTTAAAAGAAATTTTATTGAACGTAGTAAACATGCCTATTCTCCTAAAATTGTATTATATTATATTCGTAGGTATTCATAACATATGAAAACATTTAAAAAATCGTATTAACTAATTAATAACAATGGGTGGTATTATTTTACATAATATAATTACAAAAACAAGATATAATATAGAAACAAACAAAGCATTTTTAAAAATCGAATAATACTTTGTCGTTATGGCTTAATCATAGTGCGATTCGGAAGATGAACTTTTATGAACATCGTTTTTAATAAGCGGTTCCACCATTTCTTCTATTATTATATCTACCTGCCACATTTTGGCTTTTTCTTCTATCACATGATCGATACACTTTTCAGCACTGATTTTACCCATAGCTTCATTAAAGATTCTTTTTAAATCCACCATTTTATAAGTCGTGCTTTTTCTGGCGACATCTGTCTTTATTTGAGCCCACATGAGTTACATCGGGTTTAATTCGCAGTGGTAAGGAGTAAAGGCATAATAGTAACCAGGATCACGTACAAAAAAAGGAATAAAATGATTAGAGCAGAAACGGAATAAGTAGCTAGACTCTAATTAGTTTTGATAAAATTGCTTTCTAAAATTGCAGGTGAATGGTACGGCTGTTCATAATTGTAAGCTTAAAAAATTTAATATTAAAATATATATTTGAAGACAAAACTTGAATTTAATGTCGATACTCTGCACAAATTTAAAAATTTAGGCCTATTTAAATCTATACAAGCCGAGAAATCTTGCACGTCCATGAAGAAGACGGTTTTGATTGATTTTTTACTTCGCATCATTTGAAGATAGACTATAAGTTTACGGATCTGGTTGAAACCAAATGGCCAGGAATTATTTAAAGAAATTTAATTTTTGTTACTAGTAGGTACTATTTTTATTCGTTTAATGTTAGAAAATAAATTTGTTTTTTTTTTTAATTGCGCCCAATCTGGCAACAACTCGTTTATTTTTCCACATATTTTTCTTAGTTGTAGTAATTCCTAACACTTTGCCTTCGGAACTATAGGTCTATCTCTTCAAATAAAAAAGTTAGCAGGTGTCAAGTTTAAAAAAAAAATAACCATAATGGCTCGAAGGACCATTCACGGAACAATCAAAAATTATTATGAACTTGAGTAAAATACAATTTTTGGACATGGCCGAAGGCGCCTTTTCAAAGGATTAATGCCCATTTTATCGGGTATAAGATTAAATGCTGTTATCATCCAAGATGATATTTCGTCGGGACTTATTTTTAAACGAAGTAAAATGCCGTTTTTTTTTCGTCGGTGCCGATAAATGCGTATTATATTATTATATCCGCTTATGTTATCGCATACACTGGTTATTTTAAAAACATATTGTTTAAACTGAGTTTTAAAACCGCTGTTATTATAACTGTAACTGTACAATATACACAACAGATAATAATAATAATAATAATAATAATTGTTGGTACACCAATTTATTGATTCAAACAACCTTGAAGTGGGCTGTGTGCGTATATGGCAAAATCTAAGTTAATATTTATTTGGGTGTACGCTATCGGAAAATACATACGACGCCGACCGTCTAAAAATGCAAGACGCTCTATAATTTCGGGAATAATCACATACGATGACGATGACATATGAGCTTAAAAAAAAACATAATAATTTTTAAGGCAGCGCCAGTCGATTCTGACATTTTTCAATTCCAGTTGTTAAAATATTTACATTGGTTTACTCGTAAAAAAAGTATTTTTACCACATGCGTCTATCTTAAAATTATGTTTCTGCGTGATGCAGCTCGAACCTTATTTTAAAAGAACTTCGATTATGTTGAAAAAAATTCGATTTTTATACTCTGTTGCTTAATGCCAGAGAGTAATAAAATGTAAATTTGCAATCACAGGACCTATTAAGCAGAGTGGACAACTTGAAGTAAACTTCAATGATAGTTTTTAAAAATTCCGTATTTTAGACCTACACACCCGCAATCGATCCTAAATTAGGGCCACCCTAATTTGCAATACAATAGAAAGACGAGTTTGGTGAATGAAAGTAATATCACAGCGGCGTTACTACAGGTAGATTATTAAGAATAAAAGTATAATAATATGTATACTTGATTATAATTATAATTATAATTATTGATGAATTGGAATAAATAAATATTAATATTTATAAAAAAATCTACTGTGAACAATACAACAACCTAATTTTTAAATTTAAGTCATCATGTTCCGAGTAGTCCGATAAATTATCGTCGTTGGGTTCCAGAGAAATGATAAGGGGCTCTACAGTGTTTTCTAGCAGCTTCCCACATTATTTCTTCTGTTTCAACCACATGTTCGACGCACTTACTCCATTTTTCACAATCCACTGTCTTTATTCCCTCTTGCAAGAGGTTTCCAACGTCTCTTATTTTAAAAGTGGTGTTATGCCTTGCTACAAACCCTTTTACTTGCGCCCCCACCAATTCTATAGGGTTTAATTCACAGTGATATGGCGGAAGGCGAACTACCGTTATATTTCGTTTTGAAGCGATTTCGTTGACAACAAATTTCGTACAAAGAGGTTTATTCAACTTTATACAATCTCCTTTTTGAGCATATCTTTATGAAGTGGCTTCTTATTTACAGTAAGCTAATGAATGATGTCATTTTTTTTCCAAGAAGACGTTGGTATTTTTTCGGATTTTCTTAAGTGGTAGCTGGCATTATCCATGACTATAACAGACCCAGGAGGAATAAGATCTAGCATTTGCTGGAAGCATTCTTTAAAGACATCAGCGGTCATGTCTTCATGATAGTCTCCAGTCCGTTTTGATTTAAATGCTAATAAGCCGCCATCGACAAATCCATTTTTGCTGCCAATGTGGATAATTATTAATCTTTAACCTTTTCCCGAGGTGCTTTTATTCCAGTGGATCATCCTTCCATGAAAGCTTGCCTCGCGCTTTTTATATGTTTATCTTGCCATATTTTACGAACCGTATATCCTTCATTTAACCAAGTTTCGTCCATATAATAGATATTCCTGTTTTCCCTTCGAAACTGTCTAACTGCTCTCAGATATCGTCGTCGCCAGCAGATGTTGTTTTGAATTTTTTCATAACAACAATTAATTTATTTTAAAGTTTTCCATAGTTTCTTCCTACCCATGGGTGGAATGCAATCATCCTTTTTCATTTCAGACATTATTTTGTCCAAGGTAGGTATTTATTTTTTTAAGTAAAACGAGTGTATGGTTCTTCTGATGGCAGTCTTTTCATCCTCCTTTATTACAGTTTCTTTTCTTCCTGTACTTCTCTTTGGTGACCTGATGGGGCCGCATTTATCCTCGTACACAAGTCGGTTGACTGTTCGACTCCAGTCATATTCGAATAATATCAAATAATAATTGGACTACGGCTATGGACTACGGCGAAGACCACTGGATTTTATAGTTCAATAAAATATTTTTATATGATTTGTCCCTGCGGCAGAAGTTAAAAAGTGTGAAGATCTACGAATAAGAGCAACTAAAAACCATGACGTTGTCTCCGCGTTTTCGATTGACAGTAATTAAATTTGCACCTAATGTAAACAGGCTTTAAATAAAGTTTCTCGTCAATTAACATTGATATAAAGTGCAGGAGTGTACGCCTTTGTGTTTATTAGTAATTAGGTTTTTTTTCATCAATTCATGATATCCCAAAAAGTATGCGACGTGTTTGCCGATCAATATATAGAAATTTTCTTCAATAAAAAAAAGTTTACCGCTTGTACGCCCCCGGGCGGCGGTTAGGAGGGGTGAATTGTCAAAAGAAATATGAAAATAATAGTTACGCAGGTGTCTCTTAAGTAGTAGCTTCTCAAATAATTGGTAGAAGGGAGATGGTCTATAAGAGGTGACATTGGTGGGTGGTTTACCCGGTTTTCGTAACATTATTACTTCTGCAACTTTCCACATTAATGAGGTATGTGATCATGACCATACCCTTTCTAGGTAGCTGTTTCAAAATTTCGCTAGTGGTCAAGTCGAATCCTGGCGCGTTTCTCGGATTTAAGTTTAATTTAATTTCCTCTGCTACTTCCTTTGGGGTAACATGAACAATGTTTTCTGGTTTTTGGTTGTCAATCTTTGCCAAGATATTATTCACTTGTACTATATAGGTTAGGCGTAAAAATGTGCTCAGCAACTACGATCGCCTTTTGTTTATTATCCCTGACCCTGGTTCTTGACCTTTCTGGTTAATTTCCAGAGAGAATATGGGTCAGATGGGTCTCTCGTCTGTTGTAATAATAATAATAGTAATTTATTTATCGTAATTAAAGAGAAAAAAAATACGAATGGTAAAGTTGCCCACTTAACCTTACAACCCAAGTAACATTTTAAGTTCTATTACAATCTACAAGAGGTTATTAAGTCTATATAATAAAACTAATCGTAAAACTGTTTATACTAGATAACCTCTTTAAAGCTTAAACCCGGCATAAAACCAAAAAGGACCTTTTGTATAGGTTATAAATATCTTCCTTAAAACTGGCAATAAAACCAACAGTACTTTTGAACCCAAATCTGCAAGATGTTTTTAAGTCTACCACAAAACATTTTATAAAGCCTTTTTAAAATCATTAGTACTTGCAATCAAATTTTATGCGTGATTGGAAACCATCATAAATAATTTTATTATTATTGTGTCTTTAATAATTCTTTGTCAAATACTTGTTGCACTTAAATTGTCAATATTAAAAAATGTCACCAAGTATAGTTAAATATGTCTGCCTCGATTGAAATATCTGCATGTGCTAACATTTTGTAATTAATTATTTGATACTAATAATAATAAACAACCTAGTAATAAAAAATTGTCAACCCCGGCCACTTTATTGATAACGTATATAAAAAACTTTTAAAAAAATCACGCGCCTTTCATTTGTTAGCTTATTAATTATTATTTACAATTAATAAAAAAAAATTGTAACCCTAGATTTAGCTTAATCAGTATGATTTAAGGCTATTTAGGGGTTTATATAACATATTAACATATTTTTGATAATTGCAGGCTAAATGTAAACAGTTAGAATAAATAAAAATATAACCAAACACTGTTAAAACAAACACAAACGTAGTTAACGGAAAAAAACATGGCTGGAAAATTAATAAAACCGTTTATTTTAATAGAATGCCCTATTAGGCGTTTGTGGGTTTGTGAAATATTTTTATAAAGCAAAAGGTTTTGTTAAATTCCAATTGCTCCATTTTATTATAATTTTAAAACCTGTAAGACTTTACCCAGCCTTACTTCTCTTCTTTAAAACACTTAAGATTTGTCTCTGACAACCTCTAATACAAGTGTACTGTAAAAAACATTTTCTCTTAAAATGACCACTTTTCCTAAGCCTCAAGTATGTATCCAAAATAGTAGACATTTTTACTAAGTAAGTGCATAAAATGTTTTTTTGCGCCGCACTAGAATTAGCAATCACAAAATGACGTTTACTATGCGTTATATGCCCCCTCTCTCAAAGTTTAAAGGTGTAAGTGGGGGAACCAAAGAATTTATAGGTGCTTTGTAAAAACCAAAAGGTTTTAACTGAGCTTACTAAAGCTACCAAAAAAACTATTAGGTTTCAAGGAGTCTTTACCAATTATCGTCCAAAGTAAATAGTATTTATGATAACATATATTAAGGGTAAGACTACTTAAGAGTTTTATTGCTTGATCGTAAGAAGTACTTAAAAACCATAATTTAAAACTCCCATAAAACCCAAAGATTTATAGATGTCTAGCACAAAACTGAAAAGATTTAAAATCCTTTATAAACCTTAATGAATTTATTGTGGTTTTGATTAATGCAGTAATTAAGTGGTTATATAACCAATAGGTCTTAAAGAGCAGAAATATTTAACAACTTGCTTTAAAGATAATTTGAAGGTCTTTTTTTAAGTACATATTATCTGAAGATAAATTGGTATGCACAAAAGAAATAATAAAACCCACTTCGGTTTATTTACCTTCTTAAACCTGTGATAAAACCCTATAAATGCCTGTTGGCATTTAAATTGTTACTTGGGAGCTATAGGTATTTTCTCGGGTATTTTAGAGAACGTTTGTAAAGAAGTATTGTAATCAATACTTGAAAACGGTTTGTCCCATCAAAAAAATTGAAGAAACTTTTTCTCTTAAGAAATTTTTAAAGAAATAATTTGATTTCGTTGAATATTTTCTTGGCTTACCCTGTACAGTAACATGGCTGATGAGAATTTAATGTAATATTAAATTAGCTCTAATTTAAGGTATTCGTTTTCGAGACAAAAACATTTCCGTTAATATAGTTATTTAAGTACCCAAAATTAATTTCTAAAAATCAGCAACGCACTGTTATGTTCTATTTTTGGGTATAAAAACGAATTAATTAAAAACAAAGAGAAGTATGAACAAATTGCTTAATAGAACTTATTGTTTTACGAGTTTACAATTATTTTTATAAAAAGCGTTGAGGGCTAGCCTTCTGAAATTCATAATTTTGTTACTAACATTGATACATGAATAAGGTATATAAATAATTATTGCAGAGATTATTTCTTTGCAATTTTGAAATTTATTTATTAAAAAAACCAGCGGTCCAATCTCAAAACCTACTTTGACGGGTTCGTTTTATCAAAAACTTGATTTCATGTTGCTGTCATCGACGAACTAATCATATACACATTGCGACCACCTCCCCAACTATGAAATTGATGTTCTTTTTTTATTATTTTAGCATATTTTATGGATATAAGAATGATAAAAGGTATTAAACTCAAAATTTCTTATTCTTATTATGAAATAAATACCTATCAAACATAATATTTAAAATCCCTAATGGGAAGCTTTTATAGGAGGCGCAAATGCTAAAGCAGCGATGTCAAGCAGGCATGTAGTTACGGTTATAAGATGTTTCTTGAAATCTCTATTAAGTCTGAAATTCGGCCAATGCTTTTATTGCACAATCTTGTAGCTAGTAGTAGAAATGGAATTAAAAAAGTGGGGGTATGGTGACGAAGAAAAGTAAGTAAATAAAACCTTGACCTAATCCAAGGTTTTGCGCACTAACAGGCAAAGGCATTGTCTGGCTGATTTTTAATAAGTTTAGGTATTTCGACAACAAAAAAATAGTATGGTAAAAATTTAGCTATTTGTATTACTATCGTTTATTTATAAATTCCACACTAGAATGTATTGATTGACAAATGCATTTTTCACCCAAATATGCCTCGCATACACTGGCAAGCAATATTAATTAATTCTAACCAAAATTAAATACGAGAAACCACGTCACATTCGGATTACGAAGCTGATGTGCATGCCGGCGGAATTTTAGGTAGTAAAATCGTGTAATAAAATGTTATCAACTGAATTCTGTATTTTAATGGCGCCCAGCAGGAGGCCAGTAGACTTTTTCGGCCTTATTATGATAATAACCCACAGAAATGGAAGCGATATACCTAAAACTGGCATAGACAACTGCACATCCAATTTTATTGAAACGGTATAATGCTCGCCATCAGTTTGTTTGCCATTTGCCGATTTATTTGTTTTTCTAGAAGACGAAAAAGATTTGTTTTTAAAACTCAAGTTATTAGACTTCTTGGCTAAAGAAGCAAAATTTTCCAATTAACAACCATACTGCAATATGGCTGACCCTGTCCTTTTCTTTGCAATGCCCAATGTCATGCGGATGTTTTATTTTTTGTTTGAATTGTTTCGGTGTTTCGATTTAATTTGCTTTATATTTGCATATCAAGGTAATAATAAATATATAATTCATTTTATTATGTAAATTTGTGTGAAAATGGAAAATATCTGATACTGTTTTCTCATGCCACATCAAGGCTACTAAAAAGTTTGGAATTATATACAACATGTCTCTGCAGCCCTCATCAACCATTTCTAAGCCAAACTTTACAGTGCAAGATGTTGCAATTTTGGTTTTCTCTTCCATAAATAAATTCAAATAAGGGATACTTCTTCTGTACTTAGTGCATTGTGCACAGAAATTAACTCCAGAAATTGTCATGATATGCATGCATGTTGAAAGCAAAAGATTACAAAATGATATTTTAATTCAGAAAAGAGGAACAAAACCATCCACTTTTTTAATGTTAGTTTCCTCTGTGATTCTGTTCTGTCTATAAACATGTGTTACTACTAGACCTAAAAGCCGTTCAGGCTAGGGTTGCCAACTTTCGAATATAAAATTAAACGCCCAAGAATCTGTTTATGGTCTCTGAAAAATTGTGTGCATGCCGATCTAACGAGTTGGAGACGAAAATGGCCCAATCGAGCAATAACTCGATAAATAATAAAAATATAGAAAATTCTTAAAAGAACAATATTATAGAGAATTTTATTCCCAACCATTTTACTATCTTCACTTTTGGTCGCGAAATCAACTGGAATCGAGCTATACGTGAAAAACATTTTCAACCCCTTCGAAAATGATCAAATCGAGCAATAACTCGATAAATAACAAATATCGAAAATTCTTAAAAGAACATTATTACAGAGAATTTTATTCCTAACCATTTTACTATCTTCACTTTTTGTCGCGAAATCAACAGGAACCGAGCTACACGTGAACAGCATTTTCAACCCCTTCGAAAATGATCAAATCGAGCAATAACTTGATAAATAATAAAAATATCAAAAATTCTTAAAAGTACAATATTATAGAGAATTTTATTCTCAACCATATCACTATCTTCAATTTTCGTCGCGAAATCAACAGGAACCGAGCTACACGTGAACAGCATTTTCAACCCCTTCGAAAATGATCAAATCGAGCAATAACTTGATAAATAATAAAAATATCAAAAATTCTTAAAAGTACAATATTATAGAGAATTTTATTCTCAACCATATCACTATCTTCAATTTTCGTCGCGAAATCAACAGGAACCGAGCTACACGTGAACAGCATTTTCAACCCCTTCGAAAATGGTCAAATCAAGCAATAAATGTATGCCGATTTAACGATTTTAACTATTGACAACAAGCCACACATAAGCGTAGAAAAAAAAGGGATATGTTAGGTAAAGGCAACATGTTTTTGTTCTGTTGAATGTTAAGTTTTTTTAAGGTACTTAGGTACTAGGGAAATTCTTTGGTTTTAAAGGATATTTACCGTCCGTTGACACCCAGTGGCGCATTTAGGACTGTGACACTGGGGAGGGGGGGGGGGTCTATTCATCGTCCTTAAAAAAATGCGCCGCAGGCAAAATTTTTTTAGGTGCCACGCCCTTTTTTGGACTGTCTAAAGTTACAAATTTTACGTTTTGATAGCCCGGCTCAAAAAAAACGTTGAAATAAAGCAATTTTTAAATATAAACGCCAATATTTGCATTTGAAATATTAGTTTTTTGAAGGTATGTATAACGGTATACTATTTTACTCACCTGAATTAGAAAACACGGAACAAAAAATCAAATTCAACAATTATTAAACTAAAAGACTGTGGAAATCCCCAAACATTTGGAAAATTTGAAATAATGTTTCATGTTATTTATTGCAAATAAATGAATGTGAATTTCAGTTTTCTTTACTACTGGGTCCACGGGGGGGGGGGGGGTCAGACCCCCCCCCCTAAATACGCCACTGTTGACACCTTATTAAAGGGAACAGGAGTATTTGGAAATACACCCTTTAAAATAAAGGACGGTTGGCCAGCCTAGTTCAGGCAAATCTACATATTATAAACGATTGTAAGTTGTAAGAGCCAGAATATTAATAAAAAACATAAATTATACTTACTAACTTATCCTAAAATATATTTATGTTTTCCATAAGTTTATTTTAGGACGAAGGACATCTGATAATATACAGACAAGCACACATATAAGTGTGATTCTTAACGAAAAAAAAAAACGATTTTGCTTAGTTCTTGTGTTTTCGCATTTTGAGGTTCAGGGTTATTTGGTGACTTCTGTACAACTATTGAGATTATATCTGTACCCCAGAGCCAGACTATGTTAAGTCCAAATTGGCCAAATTTTAGCTAAATATGTTAAGTGACTTAAAATTTTGCGGCGCATCGTTTGATATTTTCCATTTTGGCGTATCCTTTAAAATAACGAAAATAGCTCATTTTAAACTACGTTAAGTCCACAGCTCTCCTTGAGGCAAACAATGTTAAGTAGCGCTAACCTTATTTGCCTCTGGATTTGCGTTCAGTTTAAAATGTTAACTCCACAACCAGTCAACATACCTTGCGAGTTTTTTGTGCTGTGCAATTTCTATTATTTACAATGCCTATTACGAGACGTGTTCCGTGGTCGTCTAGAACTAGTAAAATAATAAAAAGCTTGGAAAAGGCCGAAAATATTCAAAATGTTCAGGCCGCAGAAGCTAGGACCAGAAAAAAATCAAGTAAGTTAACTTTTCATGTTTATTTAATAATCAACTATTACGTTCTAACAAGTTTGAGCTAGTTAATAAAGACGTACACACTTGGAGGCGGATGCCGTTCACTCGACGATAGAGCGTGAAAGAAAGAAGATTCCCCAGTTTCAAATAGTTACCCCTTGGAATTGGCAGCAGATGATCAGATTGTGTGGAACAAAAAAACACTTTACTGTAGTCAACATGGAATATTCCGATTTTAAAGAATTTAAACATCTTTTTGAGGGATCAACAACACCATATATCAACAAGAAAAAAAATAGCGCTGGCAACGATTTTCTGATATCCCTAGCAGTCCACTTGCAAGTTAGAAGAAGTAACCCTGGAATTCTCTATTATAAAACCGATTTTAGTACAGATTTTTTAGATGTCGACTTTCACAGAAGAAATAAACCAAATGACTACTTTCCTTTACCGATTCCACCGATTAGGGATGGGCCTAAACCAATTTCAGCTAAAAAGTATAGCCATTTACAAAAACTTCTTAAATGGGAACCAAAAAGATTCCATGACTATTACAAGAATTTGGAATACGGAAAAAAACGAAGATGACGACTTAAAATATATTTGTTTATTATAAGAGACCAAATTGTGTTATATTTTTTAATAATTAAGCAGTAAATTATGTAATGAACACATAGGTAGTATTATCCCCCCTCCAATTTACCTAAATGTTAAAAATGTTAAGTCCACTGCAAATATGTCAAGTGCATCACTTTGGACTTAACATATATGATAAATCCAAAAATGAGTTTTTTTGCATATGCCAAACTATGTTAAGTCACTAAAATCAAAAACAAAAACTAAATTAAAAACTTTTGCATTATGCTCTTTATTCGTATTCCTATAACTAATTTAATTATGAAATTGTGACTAGATTTAGTAAATACAGTGTTTTATAATTTGGAAAAGTCTAAAATGAATATTATTAAAACTGCTCTCCTGAAAAACTAAGTTTTTGGACTTAACACACTCTGGCTCTGGGGTACAGATATAGAATACCTATTTGAATTAATTTTACTTGAGCCAGGTCGGAAACCTGGCCACAATAATATAATCGCCATTTCATTAGATTAATTAGTCCAACAACGAATAATTTATATAGAACACTGGCTGTTTATCTCAGTTATCTAATGTGTGATGTTATCACATAGATGCTCTACATATGTTTTCTGTGATAAAAGCTTTTAAAGTTATTTAGCTGTAACTAGAATGTAATTTCTTAATTTGTTTATGTAAATAACCCAATTTCCAATTCCGATTCGAAATCGAAATGTTGTAGGAGCACATATAGAGATTAAAAGACTTGGGTAAGGAGGGTGAATGGTCAGATTGTGGGGGTGATGATTTTTTTTTTTTAGATAACTTGTGATTGCATATAATAATAAACCCTTTGTGCGTGGTTTTCCGTTTTATAGAATTATACTTCTGTTTTTAATTAGAAGGAAATGACCACGACGAGCAAGTCCATTAATATCAGTTAATTGGCAATTACAAACTGTAGCAGAGAAACAAGGAAATAGGGGCAATAATTAGATATAGAGCAGCCGAATACTGTTGCTTCCAAAATCGATAGAGAGCATACGAACGGCAGTTGGCGCCAAAATTCATGTTTAAAACAGGTAGAGATCGACAAACAAGTTGCTTTTGCGTCTTAGATCGCGTCAAAATATTGTGGTCACACGGTTCATGTTTTTTCATTATTTCTATGTATTCTGCATGTGATAACAAGATCTCTTACCGTTTAAAACTATACGATGTGTAACACAGCCTTTGGGTTAATTTCCGATAAAGCGATACTTTATTTATTTGGTCGTTTCTAATTAAAAACTGGAGTTCGGCAAAACGGGTTTTGGGTTTTCGTTTATTTTGTACTTAGTTTGCGGTCCGGAACGAAAACGGCGGCCGATGCGTGTACGTTTCGACGTGTACATTACATAATAATTGTTTCATGCCGACGGTATCGGCATTAATACGAAAAAACTTAAAATTATTCGTGGCCGCTACGCGATGTGCCACATCATGTTGACGACTGGTCCGTCGAGCCGAGTTTACAGTTAAGTTAGCCGCGATGCGCCGCCATTCTGACACGTCCAATCGGTGCGTCGCCGCTCACTTCACGACGAAACTTTCGTCAATCTTTTCGCACTATCGATCGGTGTATGTAACGGGCAAAATGGCGGTTAAGTACCGAAGGTGGCGGCATCTGCCGTAATCGATCGATCAATCCACAGTTGTCTCCCGTTAAGTAATCTGTTATTTAACAATGCCTCTAGCTAGGGCAGGCTCGCAAACAAATGGGAATTGCACCAGTAACTTTAACTTGCTGCCTGTGTCCACCTTCTACTTCCAAATATGTTTTCATGCTTATTGCACAATCGAAGAGAAGTTGTTAATCTTCTGACATTTATTAGTGATTCTACCCCGTAGATCTTCTAAATTTTCGCAAGGGGTTTTGAAAACAGAGTTTTTAATGTGTTCCCATAAAAATAAGTCGCACAGCGCGCCGTGGCGGCGTCAGACCGCGGGACTGTTGAAAAAATTTATTAAATTCTATCATGTAAAATACGTGAACTAGTGAACCATTCTGCTGTAAGTAGCCTTTTCGCATTGCTTCATTGTCTAATGCGTTTACAAATTTCAATTAACCTTCTTTTTAAAATGGCTGCCAATACGTCAAGTTTCTGAGATTGCTGAGGCTGATCCTCTTCTGCCTTCAATAAAGAACGGTCCAATGAGATGATTCCAATCCCCGCCCACATGTTAACCATGAACCTTTGTTGGTGCTTTGTCTGTACTGTTGCATGGGGATTTCCTTCATGCCATGCAGATATGCAAATTATGGCAATTTATTAATCCGTCTTAGTCCGTGAACAAAACTACTAGTAAAATTATGATTTTGCCTAAATCGTTGCAAAAACCCATTTGCGTAGTTGACTTTTGCAGGATAACACTACACAACAAATTTTACACTTTTAAAATTATCTGCGGTCTTACGATGTGATTATTACTATTAACATAATAGGAATTACATTGTGTATCAGCCAAATGGAATAAATTCGATAATAAATACATGGGGGCGTGTCCGAAAAAACGCTCGGACACGTCGATTGATATTTCTAGTTGCGCATTTTTTTCAATAAGAACTTTTTATACAGGGTGTGTCATGTAACAGTGGCCAATACTAACTTTCTTATTTTAAATGCAACACCCTGTATATTATTTAATTTTTGGATTCTTCAGAAAATTTTAGACATATTTCATGGACAATATCCTATATCCAATATTAAGTGTTTATTTGGATTTATTACAAGAATCAAGAACACACTAAAAAACTAGTAAGTAATACTGCTTATTTCTTGATAATGTAAAAAACAAAAAAAAACATTAATGTAGGAGATGTTGAAAATGCTCGCCGCGAGCGTCTTGGCATTCCTAATCTTAAATAGAAATTTCTTCTAACGTTACTGAACATCTGATCTAAGTCAGCGGGGTCGAGGGGTATAGTTTTGTATACAATATTTTTGACATAACCCCATAAGAAGAAGTCTAATGGCGTCAGATCAGGGGATCGTGCTGGCCATTCCATCTATCCACGCCTCCTTATCCACCGATTTGGAAATACTCGGTTGAGGTACTGCCGGACATTGATTTGGTAATGGGGCGGCGGTGCTCCATCTTGCTGAAACCATATCATATTCGCTGGAAGTTGTTGGTTTGCTGGATCAGGATATAAGTTTATCAAAGTTGGTGAGACATTATTTTGGAACAATGCTAAATAATTATCGCCAATTAAATTGCCATGAATGAAAAAGGGACCTATGATATGATCTCCGACAATTCCTGCCCAAACATTAACCTTTTCAGGATATTGTGTATGTTCTTCTCTCATCCAGTGAGGATTTTCCCTAGACCAATAGCGGCAATTCTGACGATTAGCATGACCGTAAAGTGTAAAGGTGCACTCATCAGAAAACAAAACATGTTCTAATTGGATCTCATTGTTATCTAACATTGCCATCATTTGGTTACAAAAATACGTTCTCCTATCAAAATCGTCTTCCATGAGCTGCTCATGAGTAGGTATCATTTTATAGGCATACATTTTATTTTCTTATAATGTTCGAGTAATCGATGAATGGCAAACATCGAGCATTTGGGCTGTTTTTCGACTAGAAGTATGTGGGTTTTCCTGAAACTCAAGCATAATATCTAATTTGGTATCATCACTTATCGCATTGGCAGCTACTTTTTTATCTGCTTTACATGTCCAAGCTGGCGAAACTGCTTTTCTATTTTACCAATTGTCCCTTGAGTTATAGCCGGCAAATTTGGAAATTTTTCATGAAATAAGCCAGCAACTTCAGTGGCGTAGCCAGCATTTTGGGGCGGAGGGGGCGAACTATCGGAGGAGCGCAAATCGCGAAGCTAAAGCGCCGCAGGCAAAAAATTTTTAAGACCACGCCCAAATTTCGTAGGAATTCACCTTTATGCTCCCTAGGGAACAGGGGTCTGGCCCCAAATGAAGTTAAAATCCGCTATATATAAAAAAAATAAATTTATTGTGATGAGACGCTCTCAAAACCGTCTTATTAAGTTTATTACTGTATATCACTCTTCTTTACTAAAAATAACAATAAGACCGATCGTGTT
The DNA here is from genome assembly GCA_963920685.1 of Polydrusus tereticollis. NCBI lineage: Eukaryota > Metazoa > Arthropoda > Insecta > Coleoptera > Curculionidae > Polydrusus > Polydrusus tereticollis. The sequence continues at coordinate 7,874,793 of OY987333.1, read as the reverse complement.
TTTTAAGAATTATTTTTTAAGTAGTAAAGGGGCGCCAGGCCAAGGGGGGCGGGGGGGGGGGGCGATTGCCCCCCTTCGCCCCCCTGTGGCTACGCCACTGAGCAACTTCCATTTGTGGCCGTGTTTTATCTCCATAACCAATCATCTGTAGAATTGTTATTTTGTGCATTTCTGTTAAATAAACCATTTTTCTGATATGCAGTTAACGAAATTCAAACGACTATAACACTGACAACTACTGTCATGCAGACAGACAACAATTTGCTAAGGTCAGGCGTTTTAAACAAAAGTAAACAAAACTATTTATACCTTTTTTTTTATTTCATATCAGTAAAAACATTTTAACATCAATTTTCAACATCTCCTACATTAATGTTTTTTTTTTGGTCTTTTACATTATCAAGAAATAAACAGTATTACTTAGGGTGTTGTTAATTTTTGCAATAAATCTGAAAACACTTAATATTTCTGAAACAGTTGAAGATAGGATATTCTACATGAAATATGTCTAAAATTTCCTGAAGAATCCAAAAATTGAATAATATACAGGGTGTTGCATTTAAAATAAGAAAGTTAGTATTGTTCACTGTTACATGACACACCCTGTATAAAAAGTTATTATTGAAAAAAATGCGCAACTAGAAATACCAATCGACGTGTCCGAGCGTTCTTTCGGACACGCCCCCATGTATTTATTATCGAATTTATTCCATTTGGCTGATACACACTGTATAAAAAAAGATTTCCATCACATCTCAGTTTCCAGATAAAACGGCAGGACAAAACTAAAGTACTTACTGAGGTCTTCAATGATGTTTTGGCTGGAAAGTTGAAGTTTTTTTGGACCGAGAGCCTTCTTAGAGGGATTTTCAGCAATCTCATACAAAATTTCCGCCTCTTCCTGCTCTTCTTTTAGGCCCTTCTCCACCACAATACGGCAAAGAACTTTCTAAAATGGATTAGCACAAGATAAACTACTTTTAGCATTTATTTAATTTTGACTTTTTACCTGTTTCTCTGAGCTACGATAAACCCTTTCAAAGGCTTTTCGGTGCGGTAAGCGTCGATTTAAAAATATTCTCGCCCCCACACAATTGCCGAGTGTTTGTCCATAAATTAGATGCGTGTCAGCATATTCATAATCGTCCATTACTTAAGTCTTATGCGCTCAATCGATCAGATAGTTTAGAAAAGTGTTGTCAATAACACCTTGTTAACGAAATAAAAACGACTGGTCTTTTATTGTAGTGTTCTGATTTATTATTTTAATAACATGTTAGAGAGGAAAGAAAAATCCAAAATTCTTCACAAATATTTAATATCTTGCTCTACGCGTTTCGGTTTCTTAAACCATTTTCAAGAGCTGTCTAAAAAGTTCATTTATATAATAATCTCAATTTCAAATCAAAATTATTAGGTATTACTTACATAATATAATCACAAATCTTATATTAAGGACACAAACAAGCTCACAATGGCAAACACAGGTTAACTAACATAAAATTGATCAACGGGCTAAACCCAAAAAAAAAATTAAACAAAATATACTGAACCAGAGCGGCATCTAGGTTACACAAAAAGAGGTACGATTATTTAAACAAACATTCAGTACTTAAACTCATTCACAATTCTCTTTTATGGGTGATTTTGAAAATAAGTTGTATCTAGGTTGCACAAAAAGAGGTACGATTGTTTAAACATTTTTGGGCACTGTTTCTCCGAGGGTGGGGTAATGTATTGAAGTCTTAATCAACAATTTTAAAATAGCTTACAAATCAGTAAACAATTTACGTAGCTTATTCTCGAGAGTAAAGGATTCAATTAACGTGCTTGACAAAAGGGATATATTTGCTGTCCTGCAACTCATGCACAGCTAAATATGCTGGACAGACAGGACGTAGTTTTAATATTAGAATAAAGAACATTTAAACTCTCAGAAATCGCCTAATGACAAGAGATCAGCTTTTGGCCTACATTTAAGAGAGAATTTACATAATTTTAATACTAAAGACAACTTAAAATGCTACATAATGCGAATAAAGGCCATAAGCTGAATTTTTTAGAAACTATAGAAATAGCCAAATTAGAGATAAATAATCAAATTGAGTGTTTGAACGACCACTATAGAGAAGCAGCGAGAATTATGAACGAGTTAAAGTAGTGAATGTTTGTTTAAATAATAGTACCTCCTTTTGTGCAACCTAGATGTCGCTCTGGTTCGGTATATTTTGTTTTATTTTTAAATATTTTTTGGGTTTATCCCGTTGTTCAATTTTATATAGTTAGTTAACCTGTGTTCGCCATTGTGAGCTTGTTTGTGTCCTTAATGTAAAGTTTGTGATTATAATATTATGTAAGTAAAACCTAATAATTTTGATTTTGAAATGAGATTATTATATAAATGAACTTTTTAGACAGCTCTTGAAAATGGTTTAAGAAACCGAAACGCGCAGAGCAAGATATTAAATATTTGTGAAGAATTTTGGATTTTTCTTTCCTCTTCAATATGAATAATCTTCACCCCGGAGATATCTATGATTCAATTTAATAACATGTTATTCAAGAAATGTGTTTTCTTCGAAAACAGCGAATGTTACGAAAACAAATGTAGAATACCTTTTTTAAAGAGGAACGACCAGAGTATTTAAAAAATCATTCTCAGTTCTGTAAAATGACACCTGTCAAAATTTTGGCCCAACGAGTGTGGTGGCAAGTCCGTTCCTGACTTGTAATGTAAAACATCTACTGTAGTATGGTTTTATGAGTCTTTAAGGCCTAGTAGACGAACAGCAGGCAGTTTGCTGTGTACCTAATTCTCACTATAAAATTAATTAAATATGGGAGCTGAGTGGACAAGTTTACATTAGATATTTCAAATTGATGTTGCGCTTTCAGGAAAAAGATTCCTACGGTAACGAAGTATCGAGATTAGCGAGACCTCTACCTGTTGAATACCTCTTAGTAGATGTCCCAGCATCCACGCCCGTTACTCCCGCCTACACGTTTAATCCAGATCCCACCAAACAACCGTTTCCAGTTGAAAACAGGTTTGTTGATGGGTACCTTCAGGTAAGTTTTCAGTAAATTGAGCAAAATATTATGCATTTTGCACACGGTCTACCCACTTTTAGGATTTCAACGCCCTCGCCACTTATCTCCAACAATTCGCTTTCGACGAATTTTACGAAGCGATCGCCGACTTTCACCTGCTCATTTACATCGCCACGATGGACATGCTACCCATGCGCGAATATCTGGCACCTCTCCTGGAAGCTCTAAAAAATAAAGACCGAGCTGCAGCGAGCGAGTGGTCTCGCTCCGAGCAATGGGCCACGCTTGAGCAGCTGATCGCCGCCAGTTCACCGCCACCATCAAGGTTAGTACGACGACCTCTGGCGACCATTTATGTAATTTTTTGCGGCTACCCAATGAGAGCATTTTCGCTTACTCGGTGTCAAAAAGACGTTAGAATCCTCTGGTAAATGAACAAGGACAGTAAGTAGTAGTAGCAGTAGCAACAAGGGCGCTAACATCTCGTTTTCTACCGCAAAAATTGATTTTTCATTTGCACGACATTGTATTATACACAGGCGGAAAAACATGGGCACTAAAATCTCATTTTTCAAATGCACAATCTCATATTTCACCTATAAGTTTGCCGACAGCATCCTAAGCCATTTTCTCCGTATGCAGGGCGATGTTGTGCGCTCACGCATCCATTTGCTATATAGTCCTTTCTCTGTGCTGTGGATATAGAGACCCATTCCTGTTATATGCCATCCTTGTCTTATTACTAAACAAAGCCGACATGCAGATTGGTGGGCCTCCAAACAGTAGCATCTGGTAAGTAATCTTAGTCCAATTGTAATAAGTCCCTCAGGTCATTTAGTAGCTTCGCAGCGCAATGGTGGCGGTTTTAAGAATTAACGGTATCTTAAGTAATAAAATGTTAATGACTTCATTTTTTGTTTAACTGGTTTAGAGGTTATGATTATCCTTTCATATTAATTAATGCAAATTGCATCATGATCTTAAGAAATAAATACTTTTAAAAGATTAAAAAATGCGCTCAAAAATCAGTTTGTGAAAAAATGTAAACGAAAGCTCTGATTGAGGTAGGCCCTTCCTAACGGTAAATTAAAGTCTGTTCAGAGATATAAGAAAGTGACTAACTGATCCCTATTAGGAAAGATCCGGGCCAGCTGTGAAATTGAAATATGGCCGAACAGGTCCGTATTTTGCTTAGAATTTAATCATGGGTTGTAATAAAAATAGGTAAGACATTAAATAATATTTTATTTATGTTTAAATGGGAAATTACAAGTTATTTTATTATTAAAAATTATATTTATGATTACAAAAATATACAAATTATTCGGTACTTATAATAAATATTCACTTAATATATCAATATCACTATCGCTATCATCATCTGTTCTAATTATTATTTGTGCTATATTGTTTATATGGATATAGGATTTTTCCACTTTTTCAACATGTGTAACAGAATTTGCCCAACTTAATATAAACTTGAGTACACTGGAGTTAATAGTAGGGCAAATATTGTTACGACGAATGGCAGATTTCAGTTGGTGCCAAACATGTTCGATGAGATTAAATATACAATGGTATGGTGGAAGCCTTAAAATTGTATACCCTAGATTTTTTGCATAATTATCACAGAAGTATTCCTTATGTAGTTTTAAACTTTGTAAAACCTCAATTAATTGCCTTTTGGTGTAATCTTCCTGAAAATAAATGTCAATATCATACATGTAGTCTTGGATTGTTGCTTTTGTGTCATTTGAGGAGGGAGTCTTGGTCAACTGCCTACTATGGTAGCTTGGCATTGTCCATTAAAATGACGCTAATCGGAGGTATATTTGGGATTAGCTTCTTTTTAAACCAATCTTTAAATAACTCAGCAGTAGTGTCCTCATGGTAATCCAGAGAAGAATCTTTAATGTTTTTTGCAGACAGATAAAGTCTTTAGATCCAGCATGCAAAATCGTAATTCGTTTACCTCTTTTTGATGGCGCGCTTGTTTTACACTTGCCGCTTGAGTCAACCTAACCCTTTTTCGGGATATCATATGTGTCGAACCAGGTTTCATCCAAGTAAATAATCGGCCTTTGCTGATCTCTGTAAATCCTAATTTTTTGTAGATATTCGGATCGCCATTCCCGAATTCTACTGGATTCCATTAAAACTTGTCTTTTGTTAATTTTTTTAAATCTAAAACCCATGTGTTGGATACACTTCCATAACGTTGTTCTGCCACATTTAACGCCGGTTTCATCTTTTTCAAGCCGCTTAATTAAATTATCTAATGTAGGTACGCTCTGTTCCTCGTATAACTTGTAAATTTTACGCCGTATTATATCTTGATCACTTCCACCTACCTTCGAGAAAATGCCAGTATCGGTTCTTTTTTTCCTCGCTAAAATGGGATTATTCACAATTTTCCATACAGTTGATGTTGGAATTTTTGTTAATGTGGCCGTTTCTTCTGACCGCACGTTCAATGAGAGTTGAATAAACATTGTTTATAACTTCCTTAGTTTCCACAGAAAAGTGTTTTCTGCTTTTCGACGGGGTTATCTCCACATATTTTCTATGACTCACAGACGATTAAACAAATGCTGTATTACACACGAAGTGAGAATAATAATTACTAAGTTTAAAACTAACTAGAGTGGCTATATATACAGTCTTTAGAACATAATTTGTTTTATGGGATTAACCCTCTCATTTTGAATCAAGAAAAAATCGGTTTAAAATCACCAAACTATTACTTTAATAATGAAATTACGTCTTCCGGATTTGCAGTTTACTTTAAGACATTTTTAAGTACGGACAATAATTTACCTGCATTTATTTATTTATTCATTGTTTGTTTATGGCCACCCTTGGATAATCCCATTTAAAGGCAAAGTGTATATATATTATATCTCTGGGCAGGCTTTACCTTTATATTTTGCTGACGCAGACTAGCTGTAATTTAACTGTGACATTTAAAATTTCAGACCTGGGAGTGTTGCTTCCGGAAACGCCAGCGCGCCTGCAGCGCCTCCTAGCGGACCAAAATGGACCTGTCCTTTCTGTACTTTTATAAATGAACCCGAAATCCAGAATTGCGAGATGTGCAATTTGCCTAGATCTCGCTCTTAAACGTTATGAACGATCTGTCGTCGGTTAGATTTTATTGCGAAGTGGTCTGTTCGAAAATTGAATACAATTCGTTTGTTTCAGAAGCAGCTCTTGGTTGGTTGAGATTTATGATTATACAATGTAATCATTAGTTCAGCCTTCTTAACGTAGGTGGCGTGCCTATCAGATTTGCATGTCCTCCTTAATTTTATTGTTGCATATATGGAGGATGGCGAGATCGATCGAACTTTCTTTACCCCCAACATAAATAATCCAATGCAAACGAATTTTATTCAACTAAAATGTCTCCATGGTTATCGACTTTCTATAGTAGCACAAGAAGAAAAGATAACGTAAGTTTGGCAACACTGGGGGTGTATTTTTCTAAATTAATCAAAACCATTTATGATTTTTATTTATTTATGCTGTAAATAGATAATATTATACAATTGTTCTTTTTTGTAGATATAAGACGGTTTATTTTAACATATTATACAAAGTGCTCATTTAGTGTGTAATTCTTTGAAATATATCGTAACCGGACAGGAAATCTTTAAATGCAGCAGGGTTTTTTGAAGTCGCATAAAAATATTTTAAAATATACATGGTGCCTCAAAATATAGGTCTAGGTGCAGCGACCCTCGGAATATGCTACAAGTACTGGGTGTTTCACTTAACAGCCTGTACATTTCAAAATAATTTTTAGGCAATACTGGAATAACCAAAAAACTGTAGATATGTACTTGCATTTTAGGTTTTTCTGTATTTGTTATATATAGCTTATAATTGCGCGCTAAGTGGACATCCTGTATTTTGAATGGTGAAGTGAATATAACATTTTTAAAGACAATATTCCTTTGTATATTTTTTAAATTTCTGTTTGACCCCTAAATGTCTGAATTTCAAAACTAAAGATTGGCGGGTCAAACAGTATAGAAGACGCACCTAGTACTGATATAGCCGATTTTTAAACTCTACTGAATCTGGGACAGAAAATGTACTAAGTCTGTAAAGAATGTATGTCTGAAATGTAATAATTGCCTAATTAAACGGAAAATAACTACTTAGTCCCGAGTTACAGACACTATAACGTTATATTTACTGTAAAAGTAAGGAAGCATTAAATACCCAGTTAATGTGACTTTAACTGGGTTTTAATGCTTCCTTACTTTTACAGTAAATATAACGTTCAAATTCAAAATTAAATTGAAAAATATCTGTAAGGTATTTTCACTAAAAAGTCGTTAGTCAACAGTAGCAAGAACTGTGGATTTTACCAAAATATTTTTGCTAATGGGTGACAACGAGTAGTTGTATGACTTAGTAACATATTAGTTGCGGCAATCGTAAAATGTTAGAAAGTTTTACTTCAAAAGAATACGGTAAAGTAAACTATACCCAAAATCCACAAATTCTGTCAGTGGCTCATTTAATACCAACCACCAAATCTATGAAGTGGCAGAATAAAAATATTGTACAGGGACATTTTTTTTAGTGTGCCACCCGATTGGCGATTTTCCTGCTGACTATAATAAAAAACAAATTTCAAATTTCTCAATGATTTTTGACAAAGAAGCCAAATTTAATGCCAAAAGATATATAGCTTCACAAACTTGACATGCAGATACGACGCCATTTTGAATTTTTTATTTTTTTAAATGGCAAACCTCATCAATAACTAGACGAGTGAATTGCATTTGGCGATCCGATTTCAAAAACATAGTTGCTGATATTTATTTTCAGCCGTTTCGGAAATACGGGGGTTCCTCAATTGCCGTCATCGATTTTGTCTTTTAAGTGTCTCACCCCTTTAATAAATAGATCTTTTAAGCTGAAAACCCTAATTATTTTCACAGTAAAGTCTGTTTAGAGATATAAAAAAGTGACTAACTGATCCCTATTAGGAAAGACCTGGGACCAGCTGTAAAATTGAAATATGGCCTTTTTTTTTCCTCGCTAAAATGGGATTATTCACAATTTTCCATACAGTTTCTGTTGGAATTTTTGTTAATGTGGCCGTTTCTTTTAACGCTGCTTGCTTGCTGACTGCACGTTCAATAAGTTGAATAAACATTGTTAATAACTTCCTTAGTTTCCACAAAAAAGTGTTTTCTGCTTTTCGATGGGGTTATCTCCTGAGATACATTGAGCTCGCACATATTTTCCATGACTCACGCACGATCAAACAAACTGTATTACACACGAAGTAAAAATAGTTACTAAGCTTAAAACTAACTAGAGTGGCTATATATACAGTCTCTAGAACATAATATGTTTTATGGGATTAAGCCTCTCATTTTGAATCAGGTAAAAATCGGTTTAAAATCACCAAACTATTACTTTAATAATGAAATTACGTCTTCCGGATTTGCAGTTTACTTTAAGACATTTTTAAGTACGGACCATAATTTACCTACATTTATTTATTCATTCATTCATTGTTTGTTTATGACCACCCTTGGATAATCCCATTCAAAGGCAAAGTGTAACTTTCTTATATCTCTGGACAGGCTTTATTAACATAATTTCCCGTGCCATAAACAAGTACGACAGATGCCAAAAAGTGACAACTACGACTTAGTACACTTAAAACACAAAATCGATGAAGGCAATTTAGGAAAGCCCGAATACTATTGACAAAAATTCTGCGACGAAAAAGGGTACCCGATGGGTTTATTATACTTCATTTCAAGTAATTACCGGCAAAACTATTACTACCTAAGGTAACACAGGTTAGTTCAAAATGAACCTGAATTAACCTGTATACATAGACTGTCTTGAGAGACTACTGTTCCAATTGTCGGTAATATTTGGGCTTTCAACAGCAGTATCTTGGGGTATTCAATGTACGTGTGCATGTAAACTATTGGATGTCGTCGTCAAAAGCGTAAGATTCGCATCTGGTAGGAATAATCTGTGGCTATAGTAGAATTGAGATGGGAAGGAATTATTTAAGCAACGCCACTGGACGTTGGCTTACGTTGACCTCCGGAATTAATGGCACGTTTTACTGTGCTGAACAATAATGGTGTCTGTTGCCGTGGATTTACGTAGAGACTTATTATATGTAAAACAACTTTTTCATACGTCAATATCAATATATTCATCTGCTTTTTTTTTTTAATACAAAATATATCAGCATGTACAAAAAATTATATGGCGCGAATAAAATATCCTATGAAACCTTACCGAATATTATTTACAAAGCACGACGCGTGCAAAACAACGGTGCATAAATGGTCGTTTTTAATAAATTACATATTCAAAAAATAATTTACCTATACATGTATAGGTACGATAGCTTTGTTCAGTACTGCCTTAAACTCAGATCAGCCCTAATTTACTGTGCCAAGGCGTTTCCGTCTTCAATTGACCATCATCAGGGCTAGCAGGGTCAAAATTAATCCAGCCTATACCTGTGTTAACTAAGTTTTCTAGAACAACTAAAATACCACTTTTTTAGTGCACATTTTGGCTCAGATGGTGGCAGGGCGTTATTTTGAATGAAATTGATACCTTATTGAAAAGGTATCTTTACTTGAATAGTGACTAAATTATCGCTGGAAATTTTTCGGTGGTCATACATAATATGTATACAGGGCGTTTCAAAAAACATGTGACATCGCTCGTGTGGCGATTCTTTACCCAAAAATAGGACAAATAGTTGCTAACATAGGTCCGCAATCGCTTTATTTTTGAGATACAGGGTGTTCCAATTTTTAAGCGGAGCAAAAAATATGTACGCCACTGCCGTTTTCTCCTTTGATAACACAGTTATGTAGGCACCTTTTGATGATTTTTTGATTTTGGCTTTGTTTAGGAGATAAATGCAATTTTATCAAACTCTAATATGGGCATAGCGATATGCAAATACATGTTATTTATTTTTTTGAATCGAAAACCGTTGGTCACAAGAAGGAATGTCTCAGGACCATTCTTGTTAAGTGATAAAGGACATTTCTCAAAATAATATTTATTTTGAAAAAAAAACTGTCGTATCATTTTTTTCGTTAAAAATATGAAATAAATGTGTTTTTATGTTTGGTTAGTACTTACCTACTAAAATTCAAAATGATATCTAAAGCGATATCAAAAATATTCAGGACAGTTAAAATTTTACAATTTAAAAGATTTATATTTTAATCAATACGTTTTTCAGTGGAAAATAATTCCAGCAATTGCCCTAAAAGTTGAATAAAATTTTATCAATTTCATTTTAAAATGGCGGTCACTTGTCCATATGGGTTAATTTAATTTGTAAGCCAAAGTGAAACAACCTCAATGCGCTATTTGTAGGTATCACCATATATTGACATTATTAAATGATATTATTTTCTCATAAAATAATATATTATCTAAAGATGTCATAAATATCTTCAAATAAGTGCCCAAAGAATTTTTACTAGCTGGTAAAATAATACAAGAATTAAGTGGCTGCCAATTTAAAACGAATCAATAAAGTCTTATGTAACTTGGGAATCATTTGTAGATTCTAAATACCTCTCCAACAAGGTATCACTCGACCCCACCTGCCATTTTAAATTTTTATTTAAAATGGCGCCCTGCTGCCATCTTTAAAATCTGTGTCAAAAATGTACACTAACAAAGTAGTATTTTGGTGGTTATAGAACGTACTAAAATTTTATTATGTTCACGTTTGTTAATCACAAGTTAACAGGGGGTGGTAACATGGTTTCTATTGTTTAACTGGTTAGCTGTTATTTTTACGTTAAATTGGCTCATCCCCCTTTTAAATGCAAGCCCTGAGGAAGCTTTAAACCAATAAAGCGAAACGTTGGCAAGCATTGTTAGCCCTCAATTTCAACAAAGACTTCCATACTTAATGATTTCTATTGTTTTAAACATGTTTTTAATTCCAAGAAAAAGGTCATGTTTAAAACAAAAAAAAAAAACTTGTATTAATTAACACTTGTTGCAATCTTGAAGTTGACCTGAATTTGAAATTTGACATCGTTAACACAAAGTGTACCGGATACCTGGTACGACGTGACGCAGTGGTTTAGAGTGCAGACTGCTGTGCCAATGGTCGCTGGTTCGAATCCCGACCAACACTTTTTCCAAGCTGACAGCGGAAGATGACAACAGTAACTGTATTCCGACTGGTCAATCGGCAATAAAATTCGCTTTAGTAACAGGGTTGTATTCTGATTGCCGGTGCTTTTCGCAGCATTACGTTTCGTTTGATATCGATGTTTTGATAGAAATATTTCTATTTTTTTATTAGTTTTACTTAATATACTGTAAGAATACTGGCGACAATCAAAAATCATTTAGTACGGCCCTGTACAATGTTTTGATGCTGTTCGCGTGGATTTGTTTATGTCGTTGGATCTGAATAAACTATAGTAAAATCCCTCTTAATTTAGCCGTTTGGAACCGGCGTTAAACCCTTCTCGATGTGGAAAATACTGAGAGTTGTCGCGGTGATGAAGAAAATAGTTAAAGATAACTTAAGTTCACCTTTGGTTGAAACAACGATCTAGAGGCAGAAAATGCTAAGCTAAATTACCATCATCAAGGCTAGCAGGTTAAAATGTATGCAGCCTATACCTACTAGCCTTAATGATGGCCAATTGACGACCGAAACGCGTTGACATACTAAAGAAGACTGAAGTACAAGTTATGTCTCTTCCGGACCCTTTAAAATGCTCCCGTTCCACTATCTAAGGCAATACTGAATTGGCTTACTATCTAATAAAACATCAACATATTGATTCCACATTTATTAAACTGTATTTTGTATTATATTTTAAGTTACTAAGTTAAAAAAAATATAACTAATAAAACATTTCCTAATATGTACAGAGCAATTTATTGCGTTACAGCGCGATACCATAACAAAAACAAGATTTTTTTACACGTAGGAGGTGTCCGGGAGATGGTCAATAATATTGAGGGTTTCAATTAAAGTGCGATTGAATCAACACGTCAATACTTTCATCAATAATGTCTCGTTGCTCTTTGAACGTTTCTGTTGTTGTGAAGTGGATGTTTCTGTGTATATTATGGCACCGGCTTAGCTAGGAGGGGGAAGGGGGCAAAAGGTTCCCATGTATAACTATTTTCAATTTTCAACAAATTTAATTATTTTCAAAAAATATTTGCTGCGGCGTTTTCCTCTCAAGTCTTTACTTTCAAAATAGACACGATGTAAACATTGCCACGTGTCGAAATAGGCGAAACATCGCCGCGCTTTCTATTCTTATTAGCTCTACAGGTGCATAGGAAGGGGATGGGACTATTCGCCGTCGCCGTTTCGCCGTCGCCGTTTCGCCGTCGCGACAATTCGCCGGCAGCCGATTCGCCGTGGGCCGTTTCGCCGTCAAATAGAATATAAGTCTATAATTATTACAATTTTTTTATATCTAGCATATACCGAATTGGACCCAAAAAGGTGGATTAGATGCCGTGTTAGCGCTGTTTAACCAATATAAGTCTATAATTATTACAATTTTTTTATATCTAGCATATACCGAATTGGACCCAAAAAGGTGGATTAGATTAGAAACGGCGACGGCTGAACGTCCTAGACCCGAATTCCAATAACCCTAATTATTATTATTGACTTGCCTATGTAGGTATATTTTTATCAAACAATTTTGTTAAAATTTAGCAATATATATTATAACCTTTTTTACGTATTTTATTAATTTATATTTGACGGCGAAACGGCCCACGGCGAATCGGCTGCCGGCGAATTGTCGCGACGGCGAAACGGCGACGGCGAAACGGCGACGGCTAAATGTCCTAGACCCGCATAGGAAGGACTTTTGACAGGATTGGAATCCAATCAATTTTTCAAATTTTAATGATAATCTGTAGAAAACTAGGCTATTACGTAAGTGATTATAACGGAGGATTTATTATTTTTTACTTAAGTCAGTTTTAATCAAGACAGGTTGTCAAAACATCATTTTTAATAGCTTCTCTATTTTGTTCACAGCTTTATTACTCTTATTTTTACTTTTAATAATGTTGCCTGATGATCCTTGGCATTCCTTCACTCTTCTTTTATCTTCGCTGCTTCTCTTCTCTGACTCATTTATATCATAATGTCACATATCTGATATTTTAACTTTCTTTTGACAATTATTTTCATTGCGAAAATAAAATCTCGCAAATTCTAAGGGCGACTCTGTTCGATTTTTACGCCGATGACATTGACATGTTTTGGTCGTGTCTATCTTGACAATAAATTGACTATAGGCTCTCTGCCATCATGTCGCAAGTTCAACATTGTCCCCCCTGAAACAAAATCCTAGCTACGCCAGTGTATTATGGTCTCAAATACAGGTTTGGGCTAAAAGCACTCGAAAGAAAGAAAAGAGGAGATGCTGACCCCAAACTAAGAAACCGCTTTACCCACGACACAAATTCTTTCAGAATGGGCCAATTCCATTCCATTCCAAATTCGGATTTGGAGGACTTCAAATTTATATGTGCTATTGCTCCTCAGATGTCGGAAATAATCATATTGTCAATTGAACAGTTACTACAACAATGCACTTCAATCAATCGCCTCTTACATGATCAATGAGTATCACTGACCGTCTCCGGGCCACCAGTTTAAAATACTAACGGCCGAAAAGCAATGCCTTTATAGGCTTATACAGGGTAGTCTCGAAGTTTTGAATTTGATTGTAACAATCGAAGAGTGGTTTTGTTCACCAATCAACATATTATGTATTAGTTTGGTACATAATTTTTTTAACTAATAATCAAATTCTTGTTGATATGTATGCTTTTTGGGTTTTTTCATAAAAGCATTTAAAGTTTTTTTTTTTGGGTTTAATTAAATTAATTTTTTTTTTTGGTATATTTTAATGACTTAGGCAAATAAAAGGATTCCAATATAACTTTATCTATAACCGTGCGGGTACTAAGGTTACAAACACTATTTTTATAGTCACTCTACAACACAAGTGCATTTTTGAAGATACCACTTTTAAGAAATTTTTTAGTTAATCAAAACTTGCACAGTTGTAGATAAAATAGTGTAAAGTATATATGTAATTCGTGTGATAACTGTTTTCAACCCCTGCAAAGTACTAACTATACTCAAAACCTAACAGAATCCTTTGATATATTCGACTGTGGTGCTATATACAATAATTTCATCGACATCCGGGATACAGAGTTAGTTAAAAGTCGTATCTTAAAAACTTGATGTGACCAATAAGTTTATAGTTTTGTTCCCCCGGATATCCGAACTTTTCTATTTCAATTGAAACACCTGGTTTTTATAGCATTTTTGAATTTGTTTTATGTAAAATGTTCAATAACCGTTTCTTTTATATATTAACATTTAAAGATCCTACTAAAATCTAGCACAACGGCCAAATATCTGCACAATAATATGGTGGGCCTTGACTCTCGGCTAAAAACAATTGCATACTGTTGACAGCTTGTTCGCTCGCCAGATTTGAATCCCATTGATTTTTTTCTTTGACAGTATCCTAAATGGTCTGTACATTTTTTAAAAGTAATTCTGGTGTTATTGCACGGCTTCGAAAGTGCCTAGGTTTTCGGCTTCGAATTTAAAGACTTTTGTTTTAGGATGACCCCCCAAAGACAAAAAAAAGGGGGATTAAAATCTGGTAAGCGAAAAGGTCATACAAAAATTTCGCAAGTTGTCAATAATAAATTCAATTTATTCAAGATATTTGGCAATCGCGCTACATTTTCGTCAAGATATTTGGCAATCGCGCTACATTTTCGTCAATATATCAGAAATAGTTGAAGATAGGTATAGAACATGCTACATAAAATGTATATGGAATTAAACGGGGAATTCAAAAATGCCATAATATACCAGGTGCTTCGTTTAAAATAAAGAAGTTCAGATATCTAGGATGAAAACTGTGAACTTGACAACTTCGCCTCTATTACCATTGAATCGGACATGATTGGAAATCTTCGGACACCAAGTTTTATTAATTTACGTTTAATAAATTTCGAGATACTAAGCAGTTGCGCGACTTTTGACTAACCCTGTATAATAATACTATTTCTCAACTGATCAATTTGTCACTTGGTGGTACCTGGTACCTATACTCTTTTCTTTGCCATCTTCAACATACCACAGCCCATGCAATACAAAATTTCTACTTTTGATTTACTCTCGCAGTTATTTTAGGTAAAGTTATATTGACTCTCTATTTTCCCAATGAAAGTTTTATCATTTTCTTATACATACTTGTCGTGCGACAAAAATATCACTAAAAAAAAATTTTGTTTTTGATTTTTTTCAAGTATAAAAATAGTTTCCCAATACTAAAATTAGGTGAAAACACACGAAAAAAAAAATATACTCAGGAGGATATTTTTGTTTCAAGGCCTCAACGTTAACATAAAAAAATACTATTTAGTTCTTGCAGTTGCCATAGCGCTGGCATCATGTACAGCCTCAGAAACATTATTTTTCTGCTATTGCCAATGCCCATCCTGGTCTAACCATGTTAGATCGTTCAATGTCAAGGTTTACTTCATCAAGCCACAGACTAACAAACAACAGAAAAATACTGCGCGATCTCCTGATCTAACCACCCCGGATTGTTCAATGCCATCATCAAGCCACAGAACGATAATATTTGTGAGACTGTATCTGCAATATCACCAGTAAAATGTGTCAAAATTGCACCCCAAAACCAAAATACCCCCCCTACGAATAATACCCTAAAAGAGAAACTACCATATCCTCGACGAGTCGTACTAGATAATGTATTAACAATACGCTAATCAGCATCATTTTCATCCTGTCCTCTTTCCTCCAATGGGGTCTTTCGAATGGTTGGTTCATTTCGTTCAGGTGTTCTCAGTCACTGTTCTGAGTGAGAGGAGGATATTCCTGGTCGTCGGCGAATTGAAAAGCGTCTTTTGGCGGCACTTCGGTGGCTTGCGCCATCTCGCGGAGCTTTTCGGATTCTGATGGACAAATTTTTGGTTAGGACAGCGTGTGTGGTTCGATTTGGAAATTTTTGTGCGCATATGAAGTTTTATAATGTTGCTAAAACTTTTTTGAAGTGATCTTGATTGACATTGACCCGTAATACTGGTCAGAAGGTAATTGAACTAAGCGGCAAGTGAAATTTTAACACTTGGATTTCCCTATGAATATCCCATTTTTAAAGACAGTGCAGTTATTTAAAAAGTCGATATGAGGTCATATATGACTCCTACAGAAAAAAGTCCAATGGCGTAAGATCCGGGGATCTTGTTGGCCACTCCATTGGCACCCTTCTACCAATCCACCGCCTAGGAAACACTTCGTCGTAAGATAACAACCCAAAGGGGTTTTCAAAAACTTAGGAGAAAGAACCTGACCTTGTGTTTGCAAAAAATTAAAGCTGTATTCTTGATGTCGTTCGCCCATTTCAACTATCTTCTTTAATCCGTATACCGGTCATTCATTTTAAAAGTAAATATTACTATTCGATTGAAGTAGCCGTTACTTGATGAAGATCCATTATAAACTGGTTAAATAATACAACAATGTGTATAAATCTTCACTAAATAATATATAAATATTACTTGTACACCATTTAAGATTTATTTTAGCTTTTTTTTTAAGAAATAGGAGAAACTTTTTGAGCAACATTATAATATAAGCCCGTATGATATGATGAATATGATGGTGAGACAGAGTAGCATTACATTAATTTCAAGTGTTAATAAATCAAATCGATAAACCAACTGACCGATAATATTCCTTAGAACAGTCTACTTCTATGCTTTCGTTCACAAATTAATGTAAGCCTCAAAAAAGGCATTTGAAAACAGGAATTGTTATAATATAAAAAAGATACTTTTTGTTACAAAAAGACACATATTTTGATAACACAAAAAAAATACACATTATTTTAGGCTGGCCCTTTTGCATAAAAATACTTGCCCTTATATGATACTTAGGATATTAGTACTGTGCTAATATACGAGTCAGTGCTTTTAATTATAGCCAAACTAAGTCAGTTAAAGATTCAATAAAAATATACGCAAAAATTTCAACAAAGATGACAATGATGTCTATGATAGAATAAAAATTATCAAGAAAATTTACTGGATTGTTCTTTAATGATTGCATTGTGTAAAGTTGTTACTAAATCTGAATAAGTAATGGATTGTTCTTGGGAAATTTTATTTGATCATAGAATCAATTTAATTTAGTTGGAAAGTTAAAGCAGTATAAAGGAAAGAAATTTGGTCTAAAAGTGCGCATTTTTGACTTTTTTAAAATTTTATGCTTGTACTATTTGTATTTACTTCACCAAAAAAATATTTAAAATGAAAAGTATAAAAGGAGAAGTTTCTAGAGACATTTGCTACTTGCATGATTCAGTTTAAACATTTGTTAATTTGCTTTGATGTATTGTCTCTCGAGCATTTATGAAAGGTAAGTACTTTCCAGCTTATTTTAAAAATTTTGAATCTATTGGCCTTTAATACAGGGTGTTTCCTAAGTACGGTCCGTTACTCCAGAGAGTAATTCTTTTTAATACTTTGAGAGGAAAAGTTTCTATCAATATTTGTCCGCAAACACCTAGATTCTCTTCACGACCATTGTCATGAAATTCGTCGCGATTTTCTTCATGAATTTTTGTGTTCGCTTTATACTATAGTATACGACCAATTGAAATGTCAATAAACCATCGTACCAACGTATAAAAACGGTGATGTAGGGTAAGATTATGTTTTTGTTTAAACTAATACGTATTCTTTGTAAAATAGAAAATATGGAGAATAAAAATCGGCCCCTTTGCATGGTAACATTACAAATACACTTAAGCTTCCGTATTATTTATTTTTTGAGGTTGCAGTCCAGAGAACATTTATATTTGTATACACATGAGTTTAGATTTAAAAAACACATAAACTATAAGCGAAAATGATCCTGCGGTCATATAATAAACAACACGTGTTGCGAGGATACCAATGTTTCGGTAGAATGCCACAGCGAGCGCTGCAGTAGCATAACTCGTTCGCCCCGCCTACATACACAGGACCTCAATTAGTACAGGAGAATGCATGTTTGTCATGTTAAATTTTTTTTGGTCGAAAGCGAGGCATGGGCACCAATAAAGATCAAAATATCGAATCCGGAATAAAGCAGTGGTGTACCTCTTTTGCTTTTTGCAACATTTCCAGAACGTCAAAGCATTTTCCAAATAATAAATAAAAAACGTAATTAAATTATGTGTCCGGGTAAAGTTTGTTCACAAATACAAGAAACCGACCTAAATGACTGCTATTATTAGGGTTTTCAAAATATAATAAACAACAATAAACCAGTTTTGTGAAATGATATGGGCGTAATAAACTTTAAGTACCGTACTCAACGTTGGTACACCTTGCTCTTCATACATTTTATAAATTTTTCGTCGTATAAGTTCCTCGTCCCCTTGGTCCAACGTTCTTGATTTTAGTCTGTCAACATACACTGTGGAGTTTAGTTTGTTTTTTGAAGATGTTTCGTCCTTGGTGTTCTAGTGAGATTTGTGAAAGCAATGAAACTGAAGTAAATAACAGAGTGCATTTATCAACATTAATGTCGCGCGGAAATTTGTGCCCTAAAGAAGTTGTGGAGGAAACGGCTTTACTTACAAAAAAATCCTTTTCCACAGTTTGGAAAATTACACAAGGGCCAATTTTGGAACGCAGAAAAAGAAGTGATATTGGAAAATCAAGAACGTTGGACCAAGGGACGAGGAACTTATACGACGAAAAATTTATAAAATGTATGAAGAGCAAAGAGTACCAACGTTGGACAATTTAATAAAAAGGCTGACAACAGATGAAACAGAAATTAAATGCTTAAAAACCACATTGAGGAAGCGCCTTCAAGAATGGCGGTGGTAATATCTCAAAGTAAATGAATACAGAACTGAAGGTAGGCCGATCATTTATTTAGATGAAACGTGGTTTGACACCCACGACACCCCGTCAAGTGGTTGGGTCGATTCTAGGGGCAAATATGTGACACATGCCCCGTCAAACCGTGGAAAAAGAATAACAATCTTACATGCTGGTTCTGAAGATGGGTGGGTGCCGAATGGTCTATCTCTCTCGGCAAAAAATATTAGTGAATCATGTGCTGACTATCATGAAGACACAACAGCGGAGTTATTTAAAAATTGGTTTAAAACTAAATTATTGCAGAACATTCCACCAAATAGTGTCATTGTTATGGATAACGCTAGTTATCATAGTAGACAATTAAACAAAGCTCCTTCTTCAAAAGGCACTAAAGCCAAAATTCAAGAATATATGTTTGATAATGATATATATTTTCATTAACACTATAGAAAGAAAGACTTATTAGATGTGCTTAGAAATATGTCTATTCAAAAAGAATATTACTGCGATGAACTTGCGAAAAGCATGGGGCACATAGTATTGCGGCTACCGTCTTACCACTGTATATTTAACCCTATTGAACAAATATGGCACCAACTTAAAGCTGGAATTCGTCGCAATATTTCACCCACACTTAATTCTAGTATATAAACTCTAATTCATGATGAAACTAAAAAAAATTGTGAGGTGAATTGGGAAAACGGCGTACAACATGTAAAGAAAGTAGAAGAAAGTTACATTTGTATTAGGAATGCAACAAAAAGGTTTATTATTACTTTAGATGATGATAGCGATAGTGAAGTAAATTTAGTTGGGTAATTTATTAATTAATATAATAATTTAGCATTATAAGTGTAAGTGTAGGACCATAATTCTATTTTTATATTTTGAGTTTAATAAACTTAAATAAACATCATATTCATATTTATTTGCTGCTAAATTAAATATTTCAATACTATGTATTTTCTAAGACGGCCCTAGCTCAGTCGGCATTGTCTGAATATCCCTATTTAGGTAGAAATAAATAAGTTTCTTATTTTTGTGAATAAATATACTTTACACGTTTATAGATATTTTTCTCTTAAAATTTCACAAGGAATTATTAGACCCTGAACTTAGGAAACAACCTGTATATTAAGTGTATGTCCTTGTATTGTAGTTCTGGGCTGAAGATGAGTGATAAAGTTGCCACAGTCGAAACCCGTCATAGGACAACATAAGATTTTAAAAAATCATCAAAAATACTGAACGCACCGAAATGAACACCGAGACATGTTTTTTAATGGTTAGAAATAATACTGACCAGTACCTGACATTTCGCCCGAGGGGTTTCCTTTCACGATGCCAGCGTAGCTACCTAGAAGGCCTTGCATAACAAAGAAAATCATTGTTGGATAAGGGTTACAGCTTACTACGGAAAAGGGCTTGTCTACTGAGCACATGGTCCAAGTCTCTTGTGGAGGGAGTGGGGGGTTCGGGATAGGTGGGGGACGACGGCAAAGGGTTTATTCATTCGGTTTGAGAATTTTAATTTTTTAATAAATTGTAATATTTACTAAAGTTTAAAAGCAATTGTTTTTGAAGCTTTTTTTACACATCAGTTTCAAATGGTGTGTTGAATGTTTAACACGCTGCTTAAAACAAAACGCATTGTATAGTGTTTTTGCTTATTGGAACAAAAAATTTGACTTAATCGTGTTACGAAATCAAACAAAATAAATAAAACCATTGTGGGTCTGGGCATAGAAATATTAAACACTTTAAACTTGTGCAATTTTAAGTGAGCTAAGAATTTACCAAACATTTAATATTACCGTTTCATCCACTAATAGGTTTGGTTTAAACTAAAAGTTTGGTGAAACTGCGTTTCTTTCTCTGGATTTTTGCCTAGTTTAAAAACTTTACTCTATTATATGGATTATAAAAAAGGAATACTTTTTAGAGGGCATGCTGACTAGTTAGTTGGGAAACAAACTAGCTAATATTGTAGTATTTTGGTTTAAACCTAACATATATATTAGTAATTAAACAAAAAAAAAATATAAAAATGGCAATGCAGCCAATGTTAGCAATATTAATATAGGTACTGTGCGTACATACCTTTAATAAACTCATTTTTGAATATGCTAAAACAGGTTAGTTCTACTAATATACTTTTTTCTGTTAGTCCCAATATAATATGCTGGGATTTAAATACTTTTGTTTCACTTTTGAATCATTTTATCAAAAGGATTAAAAAATGTTACTGCTAAATAAAATAACCCAAGAATAAAGTGTTTCTAAAAATGGATGCACAAAGTATCTTAATACACTCCCCGGCATAAAATTCCGCCGCCCAAAAATTTTGGCTAAGTTTGATGTTTTATAACTTTTTATTGTTAATCCGATTTTCATTATTTTTGTACCAAGTTTGTAAATAATACATTTATCAGGATTATTCTGTCTTCTTTTAATATTTAAAATTTGTCGCTTACAGTTTGATGCAAAACAAAAACCGATCCACGTCATCAATCAGCTGATAATTGTAAATCCGGAAGAAAACGCGAGGAAATTAAATTTGGGCAAAAAGTATTAAAACTTTATGCGATATTGAATTTACTACAAACTTAAAGTATTCTTCTTCGATACGAACCCACTTATAACAAATATTTTGTTCATTTAAGCTTGTCAAAATTAATATAATTAGAATTTTATTGGCCGATAGTTGGCAACACAACTGTAAACGGTGCGGTGGCGCCAGCTCGTTCGTTGGCTTAGTTTGACGTTTCATGCAAAACTAACCTTAATTGTTCTGTGTTTCGTGTTGTTGTGCGTCTATTTTTTAACAAAAACTCCAGATTTTTTCATAAATAGCATTAAAAACTGTTCTAGAGAAACAAAAGTGCACATACTTATCTTTGTCGATTACGTTGTTTTCTATTTGTGAAAAATGTCGGCGCATTTAAATAGGCTATTTTTAGGAAGACCTTAACAACAATGGCCTGTTGTTACCCTTGACAGCAGTACAGAGAAGTAAATTTCAAGAGCATGTTAAGGTTTAGATATTTTATTTCCACTCTACTAGTTTTTAGCGTGTATCAGCTACCCTAAATTTGAATATCTCCACTGTAAGCGCAATGTCAACAACAGTTAAGGAAAATAAATTATTAAAATCACCTTAAAACAAACGTTCTAATTCAAAGAAAGTTGTAAATGTGCGAAGATTGGATATAAGTTCTATCCGTGACACTATTTATGGAATGTACAAAACAAGTAAGTTGTATTATTTAAAAATTATAATATTTTACTTCGGTTATTCATAAGCTGTAACTTTTTTTAGAACATCATGTAACTTTGACAACTTTAAGTTAGAAATTAAAAGACAGAGAACTGTTTGATGGTTGTCTTAACTCTTTAAGAAGCCTCTTCAAGAAAATAGGCTTCGGATGGTAAAAAGATGAACTGAGGCGAGGGTTATGGAACTCTCCCATGTAGCTTTCAAACGACTGGTATTTTTGAAAGAATATATTAAATAAAAATAAGCATTTATGTACCAATTCGTTTTCTTGGATGGAACATGGATTTTTCAGAATGGTACCATTGGTTGATCTTGGCAAGATGAAAATAAAAGAAGTGTTAGATCTACTAAAGTTGATGGTAAAAGGTATTATGCAGTAAACAAATATATAAACTATGGGAAATTTTTGTATATTTATCTTGTTTTTATGAAAAAAAAAACTGTGTAATTCCCTCACTCGGATACTTTGTTTACAAGCTGGCAACACTGTCGATAACTGACATCACTCGAAGGGTATGACGTGCATAGGTTTTTGTTTTGCATCAACTATAGGGGTAAATTAAAATGATGTTTTTTGTCACATTTTCAAAATACCTTCTACAAGAAATAAGATAGTGGGATAATTCAAAAAACAAAATCTTAGGAATACATCTAAGATTATAGCAAAAATATTACAAACAAAATTATCTGCCTCAATTTTTCCACAGTGTGTTTTGAAAATGTGACAAAAACATTTTAGTTTACCCGGACATAACATCACCTCAGCGAAACATGTTAAATATTAAAAGACAAAATAATCCTGATAAATGTATTATTTACAAACTAGGTAAAAAAATAATGAAAATCGGATTAAAAACAAAAAGTTATAAAACATTAATTCGAGCCAAAATTTGTTACTGGCGGAGTATTGTGCCAGGGAGTGTATATTTGAATCCCTTAGTTAGTCAGGAAAATAAAATCATTATTAAAATGTTGACCATCAAAAACATGCATTCATTTTTTAGCGTGAGCTCTTTATAAAACATATTATTAAAAATTACTGTTTTTCTTACGTATACTAGTATTAGGTTTGCGAGAGTACTACCAACTTCTCTTACAAATTACGTCACAGAGTAATATAGCAATAGTTGTATTTATACGTCCTGCCATAGCTCACCTACTTCACTTAAGAAATTAACGCACATACATAGAATATATTAGATTATGTAGACACAAAGAGCTAGAACATACGAGAAACACGTTTAAATAAAAAAAAAAAACATCCAAAATTCTGTCTCCATAAGGAAAATGGTAAATAGACGGCAGGCTGGTACCGGCAGTTCACTTGATTTATCATTTTAAATAAATAAATAAATAATAAATAAATAGCCATTTATTTCCGACAGGCCGGAGCCCACTTACAGGAAACTCAAACAAATTAATCGAATTATAAACAAAAATCTTACAAAAGTAATGACCTTGCTATACTTAAAATCTAATAACAAAAAGTAAGAAACTAAAGCTAAGTTAACAGGAACCAATGACTACTAATGGGGATAGCCGGACATATTGCGCAAGTGTTTTAATATGGTTGGGAGGCTGTCATGAAATATGTCGGAGAGGGCTGAGATACGATTGAAGTTGTGGCACATTTTGTAAATGGGACCTTGAGGCAAAATATTGGATCTCGCGAATGCAAGGAAAAATGTAGGCCGATGTCGGGCACCTGTGCGGGGAACATGAAGCGATAGTTGCTCCAGTAGAAATGGGCAATCGATTTTAGAGTTAAGAAGTTTATGGAGTATCGATAGTGACTGTGAGTCGCGACGTACTGTTAAGGGCAACTCACCAAACCTAGCGAGGATGTGGCCATGCTCGAAACCCCGTTGCGGGTAGATACCATCATTTTATTAATATTACAGAAAACCCGCACCAAAAATAATCCGTAGTATTTAGTACGGGGTTCTTAGCAATCACTTCATTTAAACTTTCCGTTAGATATCAAGTAAAACAGTGCACCTATGAGAGGAGGCACTCTCAATAGCTAGATTCCTTTGTGACGTAATTTGAGAGGAGGCATTGTCAATAGCTATTCTACTTTGTTGGGAGATCTCTCGCAAACTTATTACTGTGAGCCTTGATCCGAGAATGTTAATACAGCTTGATATAGACAAAAAATGGGCAACTTTATTTCATTAATTTAACTTCGTTCATTTCACGCATTGTATTGTCATTTGAAAGAATGTTGTGTAAAGAGCAAGGAACGGGTAAACATCTAAAACACCAGGCAAATGGGGATTTAAGGGATCAATCTGGATGCTAAAAAAAATGTCGGCATTGATTTCATAAGAGTATCGATAATTCAGATGCTCTCACATTTTCAAATGTCTTTTACTTTAGCAAGAGGTTACACAAATACCTAAAACACTCAAACTACACAGTATTAAATAGGTAAAACATCACAACAACGGCAAATTTTTACCTGATGGGTCAGCTCGGTGATCCGTACCCTTTGGCTCTCCGTCGGAGTGATCTGTTCCGACATCGTCGAGTTTGAATTTTTTGTACAACTCTAAATCGCCACCCTCTTTACTGTCGAAATTATATATGTATAAGACCCCGTCTTCTGTGGCTATCAACAAACGTAAACCATCTTGTATACTAAAAGAAAAAATCATATTCTTACTATAAATCAATCACTGATTAAGTGATCATAGGCTACAAATTCTATCTATACCAAAGCTCTTACAACCTTATAGGAAACTGATGAAGAAATATAGTAGTTGCAGGCCTGTGTATAACTGGTGCCATAAGAACTACGCCTACAGCTGCATTAAATGTCCTACAGGAGCTGCCGAGTCTGCCTACCTGGATACAGATAGAGGCTACGGCAGACTGGAAAGGAATGGGTGATTTAGTACACACAAGGATTGGTCCTAGGGTAAAAAGGGAAATCCCGATTCAGATACTTCCATCTCACAAATAAAACAGTGAAAGTAAAAGCAGATATAATTGTTCCCTGAAGATGTGATACCGATGACCGTAACTCATTATGGAAAACATCAACATACGAAGTAGCTACCCATGGGGAAGGTTCGCGACGGTCTTCCAAGCAGCCATGCAGTGCCATTCTCTCAGTATGAGGGAGGTCATGAACTTGCTCTTATAGCCTCCTTCAAGGCAGTCTGTCAACCTATGAGGAGTTCGATCTTGATACAGGAGTGGGCGAACGCACTTGGAGGGCTTGCTGAACAGAATAGGTCTTTTTAAGACCTCGCCAGACTTGCAGCCGGTGCTCCCTATCTAGTATATACCTGAACTCGCAAAAATCATATATAAACAGCAGGCAGGGATGGCTTTGAAGGAGTGGGCTGTTAACCTGTCCAAGAAGGAATGGCAGCAAACTCCGGGTTGTAGGCAGGCCGAAGATTTCATAACTTGCCCTCATAAGGCCAAGTTGGAGTGGATTCTTAACAAGAATAGACATGTCCTGAAATGACTTTTAACAGGACACTGCAAACTGAGGAAACACCTGGCTAAGATGACTGAGGGGGAGGGCCTGATTTGTTGTGAAGCCTTAGGAAGACCCAGACGTCCAAGTCTTTGGGATTGTGATGATTCTACAGGAGGAAATCAGGAACCTCGCCTGAACCGAGGCCCCGACTTAACGTGAAAAGACCAGGCCGGTTTGATGAGGGCCTGGGTGGTTGAGTGGATGGGGAACGACTCTCCCAAAAAGAAACCGCTATTATTAAGTCAAAATGTGGAATTCCCTGGCTTGATACTGGGGCCTATACTACTCATGATGTATGTCAAAGCGATGTAAGTAGGGTTGCCAACTTTCGAATATAAAAGTCTGTTTCTGGTCTCTGAAAAATTGTATGCATGCCGATCTAACAGGTTGGGGACGAAAATGTTCAAATCAAGCAATAACTCGATAAATAATAAAAAATATCTAAAATTCTTAAAATAACAATATTATAGAGAACATTATTCCCAATCATTTTAGTATCTTCACTCTTCGTCGCTACTATCTTCATTTTTCGTCGCGAAATCAACAGGAACTGAGCTACACGTGAAACTTATTTTCGACCCCTTCGAATATAGTCAAATCGAGCAATAACTCGATAAATAATAAAAATATTGAAAATTCTTAAAAGTACAAAATTATAAACAATTTTATTCCAAACCATATTACTCTCTTCATTTCTCGTCGGGAAATCAACAGGAACCGAGCTACACGTGAAAAGCATTTTCACCTCTTTCAAAATTGTTAAATCGAGCAATAACTCGATAAATAATAAAAATATCGAAAATTCTTAAAAGTACAATATTATAGAGAATTTTATTCCCAACCATTTTACTATCTTCACTTTTCGTCGCGAAATCACCAGGAACCGAGCTACACGTGAAAACCCATTTTTACCCCTTCGAAAATGGTCAAATCGACAATAACTCGATAAATAATAAAAATATCGCAACTTTTTAAAAGTACAATATTATAGAGAATTTTATTCCTAACAAGTTTACTATCTTCATTTTTCGTCGCGAAATCAACAGGAACTGAGCTACACGTGAAACTTATTTTCAACCCCTTCGAATATAGTCAAATCGAGCAATAACTCGATAAATAATAAAAATATTGAAAATTCTTAAAAGTACAAAATTATAAACAATTTTATTCCAAACCATATTACTCTCTTCATTTCTCGTCGGGAAATCAACAGGAACTGAGCTACACGTGAAAACCCCTTCAAAAATGATGAAACTGAGCAATAAATGCATGCCGATCTAACGGATTGTGGTTGGGAAATTGGCCGAATTCGGGGATTCACCGGTATATTTTTACTATTGCCAACAGGAACACATTAGGTAGAAAAAAAAGGAATACTACATTTTTAATCTAATCTAAGCGTTAGAGGTTAGATGGGACATGTTAGGTAAAGGTAACATGTTTTTATTTTGTTGAATGATAAGTCTTGTTAAGGTACTTAGGCATTAGATAAATCGTTTCGTTTCAAAGGACATTTACCGTCCTTTGACTCCTTATTGAAGGACAAAGGACTTTAGTTCCAAATAAAGGACGGTTTGCAAGCCTAGATGTAAGTCTAAATCATCAATGATCGTAACAGGATAAAGAATACAGTGCACTAATTGCAATCAAATGAATAAAAATCATTTTTATTTACTTACTATACTATTGAGATGACATTCTTTACTCCTCCAAAGGGTAGGTATGCCGTAGCGAATGCCCTCCCCTGAGTAAAAACGTCAGTAACCTGGGTCGGCAAATAGGTCGACAAATACCCCATCCAGCTGCTTTCTTCAACACTTTTTCTCGGGCTAAAATGTTTATATCAGCGTTTCTCCAATGCCTTTTAAATTTAACTTCAATATAAACTTTTATTTTTGTATTGTATAAGTAAGTAATATAGTGGCAGTGGCACATACAGCTGAATTTTATATTGAATTGAAATAAAAAAGATCAATTTAAATTACCTATCTTTGGGCTCTTCCAATTTAAATATATGAATAGTCTCTGTGTTGCTGCTGCAGCACAAAAACTGACCACACATGCTAAACGCGAGGCAGGATATCGAGACGCATCTCTTCACGCCTCTGCGAAACTCGAACAGTTTCGCACCGTCAGTAACGGAGAACACCCTTATCACGGTTCCTTTTTCTGATGCCGTGGCAACTCTGATTCCGTTCGGACTGAAAGCTATGGCAGCCAATGGGCTGTCGTGGGCGTGGATCATAATTTTGGCATTCTGTAAGAAGCGGCACTGAATTAGCCCTTGTAATTGAAGAGCAATGTCATAATTATTGTTAAAACAAACAATCACACACATTTATAAAAAAGTTAAACACAGGCAACAAATCATTAAGATTGCCCGGATTCCTAGTAAGAACCAGTAGATCAAATGCACCATCCAGCCCAATCGAACAGGAATGACCAGAGAGCTGGACAGGAGCCACCACCAGGTAGCATTAAAAGCTTATTGGGTTATGAACAGAGAATCAACAATTAGAAATCAAAACGTTAGTCGCTTAATGTATCACGACTCGTCAGTGCGGCTAGTATCTGACTTAGATTTGTACTTTTACTGCTGCCTGCTGACAACTACTGTAATTATAATCAGCTCTCTAGCCATTGCAGGTGTTTCCTTTTGTCAGATCCTAGCCTCACTGACGAGCAGTGATACGGTGAACCGAGTTTTCGGATGAACCTTTCTTAATTATTATGCCATATACCTACCGGACACCCTGTATAATGCCTGCAAGGTATAATATAACCTTATTCAAAATGATATTGATATATTATTTAATATCAGTTATAGTCAGCTAAAATCAAAATTAGCAGAAATTTTTTAAATGTAAATCTATTAAGAGTAAGAGTAAGAGTAAGAGTAACTAAATAAATAAATAAATAAATGTGGGCTTCTGATCTTTTATTTTTGTACAATTTAAATTGTTTGTTGCCAAATATGCTTTGTTATGTTACATTGAATTATTTTATTGTGCAATAAAGCACTTTTTAAGTTTGAGTTATCTATTGTCAATAATTGTACTACCTATAATGTAGAAAAAGTAAAATATATTTATTCCTTACTGTCAATAAATACAGAATAACCTTACCAGATTCATGGCGTCGAAAATTTGTACTTCTCCTACTGATGATGAGCCTGGGTATGCGAGATAACAGTTTTCACTGTTGGAACTAAGAGCGCATAGGCCAGTAGGATTAGGAGGCGTGTCTCTGATAGTGTGCAACACTTTCATATCTCGGATATTGTGAATGTACAGACTCTCTTCAAGACATACTACCAACCGAGCTCTGGAATATTATAAAATTAGTTACTCTACTATAAACAATAGTGGAAGCAAAACAAGAACTTACCTGTTAAGTTTAACACCAAGTATAGTATTAGAATAGGAGTAATTACATATTTCCGTCCCCTTTTTAAAATGGCAAACTTTCAGTTTTCTGGGGGCTGCCAGTGACACCACAGCCACAAGGCTGCTGCTGAAGAGTCTCTCGACAATACACGAGTCTTCTGTGGCATTGCTGTAGATCTGTTCTAAAGTATCTACAGATCCAAGAGAAAATAGCTTGTAACCAGATTTGCCGCCAACCGCCAGAGATCTACCATAAAGAAAATTTAATTTGTACCTACCTGATAAAGTTTTGTGAATAAAACATAATAAACACAAAGAACAATAAACAATAAGTATGTACGTAGGTATATTGAAATTATCATTGTTGGGTCAGGTCAACTTTACTTAGATAAAGTAAATTATTTTTATTTTAGTACACCTAGAGAAAAGAAACAAAAAATGGGACAAAGAGCAACAGATCTATAGCCCCTAATAATAATTAGATAAACAATAAATTTGATGACAAAATATTTAATTATTTCAGCCACATGTTTTATTGAGTGTTTTATACATACCTCACACAGTGATGCTTTATGTCTATCCTTGAAAACAAGTATTTATCAAACAAAAATTAAAAATAAAAATTATGATTAAATTTTTTATTGAATTCTAACATCACAAGCTTTTTGGAATCTTTAAGAAACCTCCTTATACTAAACTGAACAAGGTTCTTTATTTTAAGCCTTAATAGTTCCACAGGGTATTTTAAAGTTATGGTACAAAACAATGTTTTATTTCCTCCTGGACAGCAGCAAATTCCTGTACCTATATTTAATTACCATAGAAAATTTTGGGATAAACAGAATATCTTATATTAAGCTACTATTTGCCCTATATTTTATTTAAATTAGTACATTAATAAAAAAAGTTACTGAGAATTAAATTTGTTCAAAATTTAATATCAAGCTTTGGTTCGCCCGAAGCTTCACCAATCCTTTCACACAAGCAATAGTGTTATTAACTGTAACTATCAGTATGGGCACCTAATTACCTCTGTATTTATGCCAATTTATATGAAGTTTTCTAGGTAATAAAAGAAATACCTATGGATTGTAATAAGTGCCTAAAATAGCAAATTTTACATCATGATATAGTACATATAAACCAGTAAAACACATGCAATATTGAGTAATATTATAGCATTATGAAATATTGCCATCAAGTTCATACTATGCTAATTTCCTGACATTGAATTCATAATCCTTTCTCTTTAAATCCAACGTTGGTACCCAAAAGATAAGATTAAGGTACAAAAGAGCAGGTATACTCAATGCATAACAACATTATTTAGGGAACTAAACCATTGATTCCCTACTCCTATTATGTTTATAATAATGCGTATGTAAGGTAATTATTTATTAAACAACACAATGCGCATTTTTCTTAAACAATAAACACGCAAAACGCGCAAACTTACGTGCTGTCCTGATTGAAATTCACGAATAAATTTTTTGTCCCATTGGTATCTGCTGAACTTGTGCTACTCATGAGTCTAGTTAATTACACTTTTAGTGCGAAGTACCACTGGAAACTTGACGAAGGAACCTTTCACTTTCTCTTCAAAAAACGTTATCGTGTGACGGTAGAAACTAACTTGTAAAAATTTTGCAATAATAAACAGAGACGACACAAACACTACAATGAAAATTCCATATTGCATTAAACAGCTGATATGCTGATAACCTCGAACCATTGCGCATGTGCCCGCCTTGATAAATCGACAAAAATTTGAAAAAGCGTGGGAAGGTTGATGATTACATGTTCAGTTAAAAATTTTGCCGTTTATTTAGAATTTATTATTATTAATATAATTACTTAATACTGTTTATTATAAAAAATGCGACATTTGGTTATTTCTTTCTCAAAAATAAGCCTATGAATTCAATTCAAAACATTAAAATGTAGAAATTATGCACTTGTCTTAACTCTTAGAAACAAATTAACTACAATAATCAAATCATTTGCCATTGACCAGAACTCAGAACACATTCATACATTATACATATTTATTCATAAGAAATTTAGTACAAGTCCATTGTAATTTTATTATAATTATTTTGCCGCCACTTGAAAAACAGTGAAGAGTATTTTGTGTTGCCTATGTCAAGAAAATTATTTAATATAATATTTCTTTTTTCAAAAAACAGTGGTGTGTGAGTGTTTGAGTGGGTGAGCCATCAACATAAGAGGGGCCTTCCTGTTCTATGGGGTGAGCAGAAAGTGGTGAGCACAGAGCACAGGTTTTGGGTGAGTGGGTGAAAGATATATTATTCAGGTTTTGGGTTTTTTTCTCCGTGTATCAGTGTCGCAAATTGAATATGCAAATGCCAATTTATTCTTGGACCGAATATTTTTTGTTTGAGCAAAATGAAGTGCACTGCAACCCCCAGCAACAATATACACATAATCGGGATAATCGGTATCATATTCTGCTCCACCAACAAACTGGATTGTCTGCCTGGATGCCTTTATGACAATAGAGGCTGGATTGCATATTAAAGCTCCGGAAGCACACGGTGCGTGGACAAGCTTTTAAAATATTTAATAACTTTATTCGGGATAAATTACTCGAATATTTGGTAAAACGAAAAAGGATCGATCAATGTTCATTTGCATCTATAAAAAACAAAACTGTAGATGCGCCTATACGAAGGACAATAAAAAAAGCTTTCTATATTATAGGGGTATGAAGTACAGTCATGCAAAGTGGTTTGAAGGACTATACCTAAAATCCGCAAAAACTGTCGGTGACTCATTTAATAACAATCACCAAATCTAGGCAGCGGCAGAATAAAAATACTGTATAAATAAATGTTTTTTATTCGTATAAGGTACGTTGCCGCTTTAAAAAACGCGAACTTAATAGGCAACGTTGTCATACAAGCCGCAATCAGCTAAATACATTTAAAATAGCACGGTGATTTCAACACTGGGATTTTGATCGCGGAGAAAATAAATGTGGCAACACACAGAACCGGAATTAACAACTTGATACAGATGAAAATGAACGCGCGGGCAGGGTTCTCGCACTGCTTGGTTAATTTGTGTTTTATTATTATTTATCCAAAGATTTTGTGCGTTCTTTTCAGTTTTCGTAGTATATAAGGGTCGTTCACATAAACATTGTTTTGTGTGAATATATAGCGTGATTGCGCCAGTAGTCGCCTTTGTTTGATAATTGTATTTTTGTTTTTTAAATAAATCTGTGTCCTTGTCAAGTATAAACATTAAATAATTAAGCGATTGAAAACGGAAATACTCGAGAAAGTACGTAAATATTTAATTGTTAAGTTGTTCTAAAAAATTTCAGTTTTTTTAGAAGTCGGCCACTTATTGTTTAGTAGTCGACCATGCCTATACCAGAAGTCGTTCGTCATATATTAATGGTTATTTGGCACAGGCCCGTGCTTGCATTTTTTATTTTGTCATTAAAAGAAGGCGGCAACATATTATAAAAAAACACAAAAATTATATTTCTAAAAA
Source organism: Polydrusus tereticollis (assembly GCA_963920685.1). Lineage (NCBI taxonomy): Eukaryota > Metazoa > Arthropoda > Insecta > Coleoptera > Curculionidae > Polydrusus > Polydrusus tereticollis. The sequence continues at coordinate 7,842,095 of OY987333.1, read as the reverse complement.
TATAAAAAAAAAACACTTAAATGTAGCTACTAAAAAAACATAAAATGTGCAAACACATTTTTTAAAAATATAGGTAAAGATAAAAAAGTATTCGCAAAAATCGCAGTAATAACCTAGATCTTGCACCTTCTAAGTGAAATCACCTGGGACACCAGTCACATCCCACATTCTTATCCCCTTCTGCTTCTGCATCGATATCTAATTTATCTTCACATTTAGCATAATTTGTTTCAAAACATTATTATAAAATCTCGCTTCTTTCGTTCGGTTTTCTTCTTTTTTATTGGTATTATTAACCATTTCGCTTTTTTTTTCGTTCTAACTTATCCCCTTTCCTTTTTTTTGCCTCTTCTTTCTCATTTTGTATTATATCCTTCTCCATATAATATGTTCTCCAAACATTGGACGTGGAAGGGTCAAGCTTTCGGACGTTTTGTTTTTAGAAATGAGGGTATTTAACGTTATTTTTAAAATCAGTTGTGTAAGAGGATCTAACGCACCGAATGACGATATTGGCGTTGTTGCCTGCTTTTTAGTTTGTCTGGAATTCGACCGAATTTTATGTTTTTAAATGTAGCACCCTGTATATTTTTTCATTTATAGTTTTTACTTTAAATTTGTTACACTTTTGGTATAACATACTTTGTTCCTAATATCAGTAGTTTTCGAAATAACGAGTACAATTTAGGAAAAATATATTTTTTATATTAAATGTTCAAACTGTTTTTCCTGTACAGCTTGACAGCGTGCTAATTGAAAATAAAATTTTTCAATTGTGTTGTAAATCATTTCTGGAGAAATTTTACTTTACATTAGAAAAATGGAGTAAATAATGACGATTTCTCAAGTTAGTATAGTAGAAAAATGTATTGTTTCACTGTTAAAAGAAAAACACTTCTCTATATAGTGATCCTTGCCAATATTTAACGGTCTGCAAGGAGTTATTCATCTCGAGATGGATACTAATTATAGAAAACAAATTAAAATTTGAGAGCGAATCAATTTCTCGTCAAACCCTTATATTTTTCGAGATAATTTTGCAAAATAGGTAGCAAATATTTAAATTAGAATGGGTAGTAAAAAATTTACTACTCTGGGATATTAACTCCTTGAAGCAGAGTAGGTACCGAGCGTTTTAAGGTCTGTTTGCAGTTCCTTATTAAAATTTTAATAACGTTTACTTACGATATTTTTATTAAATAAACATCTTATCGGGTGATTTTCCGTGCGGAATTATATTCTAGTTTATTACTGTTGGCGTAACTTACATTAGTAGGATATTTATTGGTAAGTTTTATAGAATAAATAAATATGAAATGCAGAAAGAATATTTTAGGTAAGCAAAATCATGAAGAAATAAGAGTCACTTTATATCAAAGTTAGTGGAACTTCGTTTCCTCGTCTCTTTTAAAATGTTTGTATTGATTAAACTAACCTGCACTAATCCAGAAAAGGAAACGCAGTTTAACTAAATCTTTGGTTTGCACCAAACCCATTAGTTAGTCAACATGGTGTTTATTTAAACTCATCTCAATTGCTTAGCGAGAGTCTTGGCGTGTTTGAATAGATCTGATCCAGCTGTTTGTCTTCTTTTTGATCTTTTTTTTTTAGCATATCTTTATAAAATGGCTTCTTGTTTACACTAACTAAGCCAATGAATGATGTAATTTTTTTTCCAAGAAGAAGGTATTTTTTCGGATTTTCTTAAGTGGTAGAAAAATGTTTTTTTGGAGTTTACGATAAAAGATATTTATTCTTAGGATCCTATTACAATACAAAGACTTTATATTGAACTCCTTGGAAATACATAAAATATTATTTATAAGCCCTATTTATTTTCATTCCTATTTTGGTTATTATCGTTTTATTTGTTTTCCTTTTTTTTAATACATAGTCTTTTAGATGTGTAGTTAATGTTATTTTATTCTTTATAGCCCCTAAATTTAAAGGAATTTTGTTGAGCTTGTTTAATTATTTATTACCGCACTTTTACTTCTTGTGTATTATATCTTTTATTTTAATCAAGTTGAACAATTTTGCATATTACATAATTATTATATTTTTTTACTGTAAGAGTATTTCATTAATGTTAAAGCATTTTATTTCATTATAAATTAGTTCAGTATTTGTATCATATTACAAATAAATATTTAATACTTCAACAATTTGATTTTGACATCCTCGCAATTTATCTAAATTATATTTGTTAGTTTCTCCCCATCAAGATGCTAAATTAGTTAAATTGCTATGTTTATAACTAATTTTTTTTATATGTGTTTAAATAATAGAAAACTTTTCAAAACCTGTTGTAAACCCTATTTAATTTATTTATAATTTAATTAATGTGTTCATGCAAAATGAAAATCACTATCAAGAATTAATCCTAAATATTAAAAATGTTTATCTGATGTAATTTTTGAGATAATTGTTTTAATACCTGGTATGGTATTACTTTACAGTCTTCCCATTTGTAAACAGAAACATTTATTCTCATTTAAAAGTAAATCATTACAGTTACACCAGTTTAGTTATTTTATGTCATTTTTCATAGATTCAATATTGTTATTTTCATTTTCATCAAAAAAAATACCAATCGTCAGCAATGAAATTTTGCGAACTGAATTTAAATGAATAATGCCATCTATACAAATTAAAAATGAGTGTGGTCCCAAGACTGACCCTTGAGGGACCCCATATTTAATTAAATTTCTGTTACCTTGAATTTCGTTACTTTGCGTAATTTCATATATATCTTGTAAATAATTTCGACATAATTTAAAACAATTCTATTTTACAATTCAATTCAATTTTAATATTACTTTTAAAACTAACGGCAGTTTAGGGAAACACATTAAAAGTAATAAAACAAAACTCAGTGTATCGATTGCACCAAAGTAGTTTACATAGGACAAACAGGCAGAAATGTTGAAAACGTGTATTTAAACAATATTCTAGTTTTTTAAATAATGAAGCTGATTCAAAATATTCCAACCAATTAATAGAAAAAAAAACCATACATTCAATATTAATTACAATATTTTATTACATACCGAAAACAGAAGTATAAAATTTAACATATTATTTGAACCTTGGAAATAAACAAGCTTTTTTTTATGATAAGGCACAGCACTGCAGGATAAATCCTTTATGGCATTCTGGGAGCGGTGCGTGTGCGCAGGAAACGATTTACGTTAGTCTTGAATCTTTGAAGATTATAGTCGTTGGGGAACACGGTCTTAGGGAGGTCGTTCCACAGTAATGACGTTCTCCAGATGAAAGAATTTTGAAACAGTGTCGTTTGAGGGACACTAAGACACTAAGCTGAACCACGTACTGTTGGGCTGCAGTAGCTCGTCGTGTATTTCTACCATGCACCGCTCTGGGTGGTATCAAGCGGGCAACCTCAGTTGAACACTTGCCATGAAAATATTTGTAAAATAGACTCAAGTCGCCAACCTGCCTTCGATGTTCAAGGCTTTCCAGGTTGTTTGTCAGACTATGGTCACCGATCAAGCGAATGGCTCTTCTTTGAATGGAATCTAGCAATCTCAGGGTATGTTTAGGAGCAGAGCCCCAAATATGCGAACAGTACTCCAGTGATGGTCGAATTTGGGCTTTATAGAGCATCAAAAGTTGTTGGAGTGTATAGAGGTTCTTTGTCCGGAAAAGTACTCCAAGCTTCTGCGAGGCTGCCTTAGCAATGGCCGCAACGTGGCTATGCCAAGACATATGACTATCCAAATTAACGCCCAATAAATGAATTGATGAAGCCAAGGGAATCGAGTGTCCCGCTATAACTATATCCCGTTCTTCAACATTAACTTTTTTAAAAAAATCTGCCGCCTGGGTCTTTTTAGCGTTACTTGGTTACTGTCACCCCAAGACAGAATTTCTTCCAGGTCTTTGTTGAGATGTGAGACCTCTTGCTGCCTATAGAGATGTGCATTAGCAGCCGATGTCCGAGCATCCAAAGTAAAAGATGAAACAAGTGTGCTGTCATCAGCGAAGCTATATATAGGATTTTTAGTTTTTTCCAAAAGATCCTTAATGTAGAGTAAGAAAAGGGTGGGCGACAATATAGAACCTTGAGGGACTCCGGCGTTGATGCTAAATGTGTCTGAAAGAAATCCGTCCATCTAATCTACTAACTACTACTAATCCAGAAAAGGAAACGCAGTTTAACTAAATCTTTAGTTTGCACCAAACCCATTAGTTAGTCAACATGGTGTTTATTTAAACTCATCTCAATTGCTTAGCGAGAGTCTTGGCGTGTTTGAATAGATCTGATCCAGCTGTTTGTCTTCTTTTTGATCTTTTTTTTTTAGCATATCTTTATAAAATGGCTTCTTGTTTACACTAACTAAGCCAATGAATGATGTAATTTTTTTTCCAAGAAGAAGGTATTTTTTCGGATTTTCTTAAGTGGTAGCTGGCATTCTCCATGACTATAACAGACCCAGGAGGAATAAGTCCTAGCGTTTGCTGGAAGTATTCTTCAACGACATCAGCGTTTATGTATTCATGATAGTTTTGATTTAAATGCTAGTAAGCCTCCATCGACAAATCCATTCTTGCTACCAATATGAGTTGGCGGCGAAGAGCGTTGAACACATTGAGAATAATAGTTTTCTCATTTTTAGAAAGCGCAGTTTTACTAATCCGTTTCTCGGCAACAAATTCAGAAATAGTAGCCATTTTCAAGAACGAAGTTTTCCAACAACTGCCGGAAAGTAACTAAACATTTCAAATTTTTGAAACAGTGAGGCACAGGTAGGCAAACTACCTGTGCCTCTATCTACCCGATCTCGGGACACCTGACAATAAACTTAATTAAATAATAATAATTAGACTACACCTATAGAATATGGCCATTATAGTTCCATAATGATTTATTATTTTCTCGCATTAAGCAATAGACTATAAGTAAGCATGGTGTTCATGGCATGATTTTCTGTCTGGCCTCACTCATAAAATTACGAACACATTATTCAAGTGCTAAAGTAGGTACAGGACTGTGGCGTCCTGCAAGGAAGCTTATTGTTGGGACTTTTGTTGTTTGTAATTTTTATTAATAATATTGGCTCTACAGTTTTTGGGCAGTTCCTTGTGTGCAGACGATATACTGCTCTGGCATCTCTGACGACTGTTTGGGGGTGGTTGCAGGAACTGCTAACAATAATGTGGTAAAAATTCAAAATTACTGCCGTAGTAATGGTTCAATATTGAACCAAGAAAAACCGAAATAGTGTGTTCTTTTCAACAGTAATATACCGATAGAGGAGGCGTCTTATCGGTAATACCGATGTTTTTAACAAGAAATCGATTTTCTGACAAATTTTTACGAAATGTAATTTTTACTTATAATCTGATATGATCCCGAGAGCTTTAGCTCGAGGGTCTTATCTTTGATTATAAGTAAAAATTACATTGAGTGAAAATTTTCTTGGAAAATCGAGTTTCGAGTGAAAAACGAAGGTATGAAGATAAGAAACCGCCTCTAGAGGTGTATTTTATTGGATAATTTACTGAACATAAAAATGAAGGCCGTCTGATAAAGGTAAATATACAAGTTAGAGGTGTTACTAATTTTTTATTTAAGTAAAAAAGCTACAAGCGTATTTTCGAAAGCGTCTTTTCGAGCTAGCGGTAGTCTTATCGGGTAAGACGACCGTTACCAAGGTGGTTGCTATGAAAATGATTGTTTTGATTGGTTCAATAAAAGTGAGGTGAATTATCACTTAAAGATTTAAACAAAAGTATCTTGGTTAAATTTAATAACAAAACTATAGAGCAAAGACCATTAGCTAAATTTCTATTTCAAATTGATTACATAAAAATTTGGTGGTTTATGCATTTGTTATTTGGCAGTTATATGCTCAAAAATTGATGGGGAAATTGTACTATAAAGCCAGCGAAGTAGGTATTTGTTCAACAAAAAAAGATAATTAAAACAATGTTATTTAAGCTACTGTCGCCAGCGATTTTCTGATTTGCGTTTGGGCATACCTGCATTTCCATCTTTGTTTGTGTATTATTCAATTAAATGCTAAAGAAAGCGCGTCTACCTACGGGTTAACTAAAGATGTCACTTATCCTGATGGATTGAGACAGAATTTTAATGCAAGCACTCAAAAACATCCTTTGTCGGCTGTTGCCTGTTTATTCGGTGCAAAAGTACTTAGATTGCAATCTAGTTCCTCGAATGTTTTTTTAATAACACTTATCGTTTGTCAAAATGACTAACGTATGAAATAATAGGTAGTATTTATTTATTACACTGAGAAAAATATTTGATTGAGATAACCTTAAACGAATTCATTAACTAGAAAAAAATTAATTTGAAACTGTGCCATAAGTTACACTTCCGTTGTTCTGTCATTGTGTCTTTACTTCTTTTACTATATAGGTCTGGTAACTAAGAGACAAAAAGTGACAGATACGACGCTATTTTGGATTTTTTTAAATAAATGGCAACCCTCATTTTGCGATCCTCTTATTAAATTTCATGGATCCTTTTTTTGTAACAACCTGTATATTTCAAAATATATTTAAATTGTGATCATAAAGATTCTGCATTTACATAAATATTTTTTTTCCGATTTCCACAGAGACCGCATCGTTTATTAGGATGAGTCATCCTATACTTATTAATGGAGATTCCACATCAAGAAATATTTAAATGCCAATGGATCTCACAATATTCACCTATGAAACCAAAGAATAATGTCAACATATGAGAAAGAATTATATAAATTATTCCTTGTTCCGGCGTTTTCCTGAAACTTAGTTATCTAGAAGATGTAGCAAAATTGGTTCCAATTTCTTAAAGGTTACTTTGGTTGCTAGGCATTTCTCTTACGATTGATCTATCATTTTGGCTAGGGGTAAGTTTGTCAAAGCAATAACAATCATTACGTTATTATATTTTATTAAGTTTTTATCATGAACGCTGCTCTTTCGAATGAAGAGAAATTCGATATGGTACGAATTTCCTTTTTATGTATAGATATTTCTATAGATGCCAGGAGAAGGTATTTTTGTATTTTGAAGGCATTTTTTACTTTTCCTACTACCTTACCCAATAGTTGGACGGAATAAACTAGAGTGCGTATGTGATGTATGTGTGTTTTCTGATGATGGTTTCCATTTAAAAAAATTCAAAATAGCGTCGTTCTGTCACTTTTTGACATCTGCCCTATTTGATCATAGCGTAAATTGCTCGGCTACAGGAAATTTAATTATCGTGTAAGAAATTAAGGTTTTCAGCTTAGGGGTGAGACACTGAAAAGACAAAATCGATGAAGGAAATTTAGGAATCCACGGGTTTCCGAAACGGTTGAAAATAAATGTTAACAACTATATTTTTTTGAAATCGGATTGTGAAATGCATTTTATTACTGTGGTTATTTTTGAGGGTTGCCATCGAAAAAACAAAAAAAATTGTGAAATTACATATTTTTTGACGTTAAATTTGACTTCCTTGTGGAAAATCATTGGGGAAAGTGTAATTTGTTTTTTATTATAGTCAGCAGAAAAATCGTCAATCGGGTTGCTTAAATAATATCCCTGTACTTCGAAGAAATTAATATTTTATTCTTATAATAAAGGATATTTGTGAGGGAACTAAATTAGCAAAGTTTAATTGACACAATAAAATTTCGTTTAAGTTAAGGAAATATTCGGCAATTAAATAATTTTGATGAATCAACTAAATTTTTTTTGGTTCATATCTTCCCTGCAATCTATTTCACTTGATGAAATATAGGCTGTATTGCCACAATTAACAAAAATCATTTAAGTGTTTTAATTCGCACAAGAATTTTTGTTTCCTCAATGTATTAATGTTTATTGTTTACTTTAAATGTTGTAAGACAATTCTGTATTGACAATATGCTATACTTCCCATTGTGAGTCAATAGGAAATAATTTTTATTTTGCTTATAGGATTTTCCCTTTTGAAAAAGTTAAATTCGCCTATATAATATAACGAAAATCAGTTTGCAGTCTTAATCAAGGAGTATCACACCACAGCGCTCATTGAAATAAATTACATTTTCAGAGATCCTATTGGGAAACTTAATATATAGTTCCCTTCCTTTAGATGATAATAATTATCAAGCATTTGTTGATTTAGGTGCATAGATTTTCCTTTGCAGCGGAGTTGATTAAAGTTTTACTTATTGGTATTTACATCTCCCCCTTAACTATAATAATATGTATATTATCCCCGTAGATAGAGTTGCCGCGAGACACGAGACAGGAGACGTCTCGTCTCGAAGCAGTTTTGTCTCGAATTTCGAGACGAGTGTAATGTTCTTGGTTCGTTGTGTAACAATGTAGTCAGGGTACGATAAGAAAACGACAGTATCTAGTTCTACATAATAAATACTATATTTAATCAGTCTTCAATTCTCATATGTATACAATGTTACAATGTACGAGGAACAACCTTTCAAGTAGTTGTCCTCGGTCAATTACCGTTTATGTTATCAATAATATAATACTATACATTAAACAACACATTCCTAATCTAAACATAAATGGATCAATGGCACCTCCGGCATTGACTCACTGAGGGTCAATTGCCTAGTGAACTTGGTGCGCCATTTAGCCATTACACGAGGCGAGACGAGATAAAATCCTTCGGGACAATCTCGAGACGAGACATCTCGAAAAATTTTAATGACTTAAAACAATTCAAACAAATGACAATAATAATGTTGTAAGTTTTAATTGAATTGTGACTTAGTCATAACAAATTCTTTCGAATTGACAAACAAATAGCATCATTGGGTGTGATCTGGTAATACGTACTAATAAATTGTTAAAATAAAACTTAGAATAAAATATAAAACTTTTATTAAAAAAACTGTATGGTGTTTCCGAGTATATGCATACCTTATAGAGAATAAACAGTAGAAAATCAAACGAAATTAAAATATTTTATAGTATAAAAAAAAATAAATAAACTCTAAACTGAAGATAAATAATAAGCATAACAGTAACATTTAAGTGCGAATATTACATTATATTACTTAGGCTCACAGGTAAAAATATTATACAGGGCTGCCCAGAAGTTCTGAATAAAATTAATATAGCCTTAACCTGTAACTTTTGGGGAAAATGCTCGGACACGTCAATTAAAGCTGGATTTATAAACTCGAAAAGTTGGTGAGGTTGAAGTTATGGTCAAGTTGTGAGGTTAGATATTCCGAATTCCGAGCATAAAAATTGATTATCTCGAACTACCCGGGAAGTTTTTGAACCTTACATGAGCTTTACATGAACAACATGAACGAGTGTATAAATAGAACTGAGTGTTCCCTTTAGTTTAAATTGAACTCCTATTTCCAACACCAACTGAACCTCAACCTCGCCAACTTTTCGAGTTTATAAATCCAGCTTTAGTTTCATATATTATGCTCACATTTTGACGTTATTCGTTTGTTATTTTATAGACATTTGTCAAAGATATGACGACATCGATCTTTTTTTTAAATGGAAACAAACAGCTTGTGATACATCATTTGAAAGCTAATATCTCGTACAGTATGCTCATAAATGTTGGCGCGATTCTGTCAAGCTATTTCAAAATGGCGACTGTTAAAATTTTTTAAAAAATGCCTATGTAAATAAGCGGAAATGATAAATCATTGATGTTTTTTTTACCTTTCAAGGTAAGAAGTCTTCATTGTTTCACGTTCTGACATTTTGTGACATTGTGAATTGTAAAATTAATTTAGGTATTTCCGAAGTATTATTTTACAATTTTCTAAACAAAAACATAGGAAATCCCATGTTCCCACTTTTTCCTTAATGAAATAGCTATTATTTAGCGCTGTAATTAAAGCATCGTCGCAACTCTACCCGATAATTGTATATATTGATAATAAATACCTAATCATCAGCTAATTATAATAAATAATGAGTTATTGAATATTTATCAGTGCGGAAGTAGCATATTTCTGATGGATTAATCAAACGAAAAACTGGCCGTTTCTTCTGAAACCGAACAACTGGGGCAGCGAAATTCCTGCTGGCGTTCAAATCTCCGGGGACCGACAAATTATATGGGGTAGAAACGTGCCTGCATTGCTCGTAGCGGCCTAAATATTTATGTCCTTTGTTAGCCTTCAAGTCACCAACTTTGTCGTCCTCTGTCTACAAGACGACAAAAAGTTAACCGACCATCAGCCCTATGCAGCAGCACACAGGTTAAAACTTTCCGTTAACTCCAAACTAACGGGACCCGTTAGAAAAATCCCATGCTATTTCCGCGATTTGGTATGCAGCAACAACTTTTCCGTTACATTTCAGGGGTTAATTCGAGTTTTAACGGGCTTTTTTATCGGCATCGAAAGACCCGACGCTTCGTTTAAACGGACCCCGGTTAAAATTTTGAGCCAATCAGGGGCCCGCACATGTCGGATATCGAATCACTTCGGATTGCTTCGGATGCCCTCGTTTCACGGTACACAGATGACAGAACCTCGTTTCTTGCTTTTGCTTGCTTTTCTTTAGAAATTTTCGGTTTTTGCTTCGAAAATTAGTGATCGAAGTGTTTTTGATTGAAAATGCATCCTCTTATATATGCATAAGCTCGTTTAAAAGAAAAAATGGATATTTTTTTATACAGGTAAGTTAAAAATACACTTTTACAGGTTAAAATTACTGAACTAAATTGATTTGTGTTGATTTACAATTTATAGGAAATTTATGTACTTTTAGATTTTATCAAACCATGACAAGAAAGGTTTTCGAGAAGATTTTTCATTGTATGTAGCAGAAAATTATGTTTCCGATTCTAAAGCAGTTTTCTACAATGTACCTACCTACGTACAAGCTGAAAAATATATGATGTTATGTTGTTTTGGCAAGAATGTACTACCTACCAAATAGAGGTAAGATTCTAGACTATTTAGACTATGCAGGTAGCTGCTATAATAGATAAATTATTAAAGCTTGGATCAACCAAGTTTCTTACATAACTTTGTAAAAATTAAATTTGTTTATTTATGTTTAATATGAAACAGAGGCTTCAAATCATAAGCTTTTTCTGCCTGCCTTTAGAACTGTTACCGATAAACCATTTTGAATTACATTATATACAAAATATTGACCATAAACAGGATAACAAGTCTAAATATTATTATTTATTTATTGCCCGACTTATACTACTCATAGGTGTGTTCATCTCCCTCTAAAACCCTTTAAAAATAAAATAAAACAATTTCTAATAAATAAATGTTTTTATAAAATGGACGATTTCATACAATATAGAGTGGTAGATATGGACTTTTAAAGTAATGTCCTGGATTTAGTGGGTGCGCTTGTGGTTTGGATGTTTTAGGTAAAATGTACTTTCGGGGGTTTTCTTAAAATTTAAATGTATTGTAATTATTGTAAATGGTCTTAAATTTGTAAATGTATTTTGAATTCGTTGACCAAGATAAGAAACTTATGTAAGTTTTTTCCATAAATAAACTAAACTAAGCTGAAAACCAAGTAGGTACCTACTAAAACCTAATATTATGATAAGCAATAAATATGCTATACCTATCTAGTACCTATATTTTTATATTAACAATAAATAATATTATAAAGAAATTATAATACCTAGTACCTAACTAAATTATTTCACTTGTGGTTAAGATTCATAAATTAAACTGATTTAGACAAAAAATTTACGACTGAAATAAACTGTTCAAGAAGAGAAGTTATTAGCGCTTCTTTCTTATATCCATTTAGGTGACCCAGAGGTTCAAGACTGCTTAAACTTGGCCAACCCACTACCAACAGCTTCAGGTATATGTTGTAAATTTATTTACATATTTACACTTGCAATATAACAATATAATTATAACATAAAATTTAGTTTAGTAGGTACCTAACATTAAAATAAGATTAAATAAAGAAAACTAACCTAATAAACCTTAAACAAATATACGTATGTATAATCTACGGTATAATATATAGTACACTATAGTCAAAAACAGATTGACTTTTATCAAAATTTTCTCCTGTGGAATCAAAAAGGTTTAATACATTATTTTAAAAGGTACATAGTCTATGTAAAGAAAATTAACCTGAACCGTTCGCAGAACGGCAGTTTACGATCAATACGACTACGAATCTCAGAATACTACAAATAATATTTAATAAAACCATTTGTTTTTAGATTCAGTAATAAACATCGCGATGCCGTCAGAGACAATTATTAAAGAAGGTAATTTTACTACTAAATATTTGGAAAATTCAAAAAGTTCAGAATTTTTTTTCTCAGTTGCTTCATAATATTACTTATAACAATATATTGGTAATACAGAAAGAGAGCATAGAAATGTTGATTTTCATTAATTGAGTGAAAAATTTTTAGAAACTCTTAACAAAACAACAACAGTAACTGAACCGGCAAGGAAGAAATTTAAAAGAGGTAAACAATAATAAGTAAATAATGTTGGGATACTTATAATTTTACTTCAATCAACAAGTTCTTCGATTTCACACACATTAATATAACGAGTATTTGATTTTATAATACACTCACTGACATAAAATTCGATCCATACAAAATTTTAATCCAATATAATATGTATATATGTATATACTAACTTTTTTTCCATAGTCCGATTCAAATATTTTTTTAAATTGTAGATAAATGTAAGTATCTATTAATTTTTATTAATTTCTTTAAAAAATAGTACCTATACCTACATGTTTAAATATACAGAAAAATTAAAACGTATGTTTTCTCTCCTAATTTCGTTTGCATAACACTGTGGAGTAATTTTGCAATCTTAATTTGTATCGCCAGGACGGAGTAGCATTAAAAGCCGAAAAGCATATTCATTACAGTTAAGACTGCAAAATTACCCTATAGGGTGTATTGGGTTTTTATTTTACTTGAGATAGGGCCACAAAGAAAGGTGAGAACCGGGGCTATCAGCCCCGTTGCTCCCTCACCTCTCCCGAAGGCTTTGTATTATGGCTACTACCCTTTTAATACTTTTGGTAAATATAAACTTTAATTTTAGTGTCAACTAATACAAAAAATGAACACGAAAGGTGCTCCAGCACAACCCTACGGTCTGCAATAGAGTCGTTTTCAGCATCACAGAAAACGACTCTAGATGTTCAAAAGCAGGTGGTAGTTCAAATGGAGGAATTCAACAAGACGATGAAAAAAAACAACGAATTATGTGAGAAACAAAATATTATCGCAGAAAGGAAAAATGAATTATGGGAGAAACAAAATATTATTGCAGAAAGAAAAAATGAATTATCACTTATGGCGCTAAAATTAAATTACTTAAAAGAGTTTGGCAACTTAGATAACTTTAATATATTAACAGAACTTAATGTACCTACTAACTATAACTAACCTAACCTAGAACTAACTATAACTAACCTAACCTAGAACATTTAAATATACTGGAGGAACAGTAGGACACTAACTAACATTTATCTTAAACTTACTTATTTCTAAATCAAAATCACACTAGCAACTTTTTTTGTGCAACTTAAAAATGGCTTAAATACAACACACTGATTTGATATGGGCTAGCATTAATTGCTGGTGCGCGCCAAGCCATAATGACTTCCATGTATTTTTGAAAGATTTTTCAGTTGCAAAAAAAAGCTGCTGGTGTATAGAAGTAGAAAAAAGGAATAAATTCATTATTTTTATTCATTTCAACTTATTGACATGTGTTTGCTGTCTAGGTCCCTACCCGTTTTTTCAAGAGCAAATTCTTGGTGTTTAATTAATTTTATATAAGACCCACACGAAAAGAGCTTATTACATAACCCATTTTAGCCTGTTTGCGTTATGCAATATACTGTATTATCGTACTGAGTGATGTAATGAACTCATTACATCACTCAGTGATGTAATGAACTTATTAGATCACTCATTTTTTTTATTACATTAGTCATTTTTAATCAAACTATGATTTGTTTTGTTCCGTCGGTCACTGTCACTTTTTGTGTAATAATACAATTTTTTTTGTCAAATGTCAAAATCATTTTGAATACATAAAAAAAACAAAATTCTGGGTCTTATATAAAATGTTGTATATCACACATACAGTAAGGCTCACTACAGCACGCGTGTGGTTACTACGATTCGGTCTACGACCTCGTCGTAGCAATATTCCCCACTCGTTACTGTAGTGAAGCTCATACCGTACTAGTAATATAATATAAATAACTATTAAAGTCGTTTAAATGTTGGTTAATGTCATATTGTAGATTAGTCTTTTTGCCTGTATTATATTAATCATTATAATTACTTGAATATATTATTAGGACGCACTTGACATTGACCTTTTCGCGAATCATTAATTTATCATTCGGATTCGGTATATTATACAGGGTGTTTCACGGTCGATGGTACGTTAGACGTTTACGGAGAACTAAATAACGAATCATTTTCAAAATTTGGCAACCGGGATAAACGACCATGGTCTATCGTTCTAAAATATTTTCAGCAATGCAACGTTGCCGCTTCTGCCCAAAACAGGTGGCAACATTGTTATTTCAAATGGAACACCCTATATCTTAGAATTTTTTTGGACTCTACATAAAATTGTAAGTATTTTTTAATAAGTGCATTATAAGTCTAAACTTAATAGGTTTTGAGATATCGACATTTGAAAAATGACATTTTTGAACTTTGACTGCTTCAAACTTTTTAACGGTATGTCTTAGAGCAAAACGGCTTACATGTCCCTATCTTGCTTTTTTATTATCTTCCCAAAAATATCAACTTCCGGTTACGCCGGAAGTACTATATATGGGGATTTTAAGTTACATCCGGTTTAACCGGAAGTTGAAACTTTTGGGAAGATAGTAAAATAGGAAGATAGGGACATGTAAGCCGTTTTGCTCTAAGACATACCGTTAAAAAGTTAGAAGCTGTCAAAGTTCTAAAATGTCATTTTTCAAATGGCGATATCTCGGAACCTATTAAGTTTAGACTTATAATGCACTTATTAAAAAATACTTACAATTTTATGTAGAGTCCAAAAAAATTCTAAGATATAGGGTGTTCCATTTGAAATAACTATATTGCCACCTGTTTTGGGCAGAAGCGGCAACCTTGCATTGCTGAAAATATATTAAAACGATAGACCATAGTCGTTTATTCCAGTTGCCAAAATTTGAAAATGATTCGTTATTTAGTTCTCCGTAAACGTCTAACGTACCATCGACCGTGAAACACCCTGTATACTGTCTATAAGTAGAATATTTTGCCATTTTAATTAACACTTCCAATCCAGTTCAAGAGTATGTTTTCCTCCTTTGCTAAAACGTCCCAACAGCTAAAAAATGTCAAAATTAATATAGGCCCAGGAATTTTTTATTATTTAATGTTGTGTTTCTACATATTACATATTTAATTAGCGTTACATAAAATATTACATAAAGTTTCGGTAAGATGGTTTAAGATTTACAATTCACACGATTGAGACTGGGATATTTTCTAAAATTTAAATGTATATATTTACAAGGAAATTCGTTGGGCTTGAAAACGGTCTAATCTGATAATACAGGGTGTCTGTCTTCCTTTGCATGGCCTTAAATTGCTAGGGCTATTCGGGCCAGGTACATACCGTTATTATTATACGTGTGTACAAAAGGGTCCTTGCACAATTTTTAATTCAATGTATATTTAGTTGTATCTAGACTCAAATATACCCCCTATTTTTCTTTTTTATCATAAATCTCATTGTGTTACGAGATATATTACAACACAAATTTCTCATTTTGAACGCGCGCCAAAACCTCCTGCCTTTTGTGACGTCAATTATTTGTAGTTACTGATATCGACAAATATACCGTTTTTTTTTTAACCCCGCTACAAAAGAGTTTTCGAAGAGTCAAATGTACATACTAAATTGATTTCATAGCTATACTTTTTTAGTAATATTTTGATTTGTTGATATTTTTAAAGTGTATTCTTTTCTTCTGTTACTTCAAAATATGCAAGGTAAAGCGTTGGTAAATAAACTTGGCAACGTTTTCCAAACTTGTGACGCCAACCAATTAAAAAGTTTGTAAACACGTGTTTGAATAATGTACCTATAGGGTCAGTTGGGTTAAATGTAGACGATTCTCGACACTTTTGATACCTTTATTCATAAAATTAATTTGATCAATTTGTATAAAGTATTTAAGTGTATCGGCTTTGCAGGCAGTTTGAGTATGTATATTTATTAAACATTTTCAGAATAATACATTTCAAAATTAGCCATTTTAGTTTTTGTCATATATTTTTTTACAGGTTGTATGTTTAAATTTACCCCGTGCCCTCGGGGGAAATGTAAACAATTCTGCTGAAGACCATAAGCATTTGTGCAAAAAATCGTGGGGTTAACAGAAACATGTCGTTTGTAGGCATTATATAGTTGATATTTGATATGTTATTAACGTGTTTACATTTACCCCATTAGTAGAATTTAAAAAAACGACAGTTACAAAAATATTTATTATAAAAAAACAACACCTACGCTTTCCGAACAATAAGAACAAAAGGGCAGAAAAATAATTCATTCCGTCATTCCTATGTTCTTAAGTAACAAGCAAACAAAGTAATATTCCATAATTCTAATAGAATAAAGATAACAATTTTTCAACGAAGGTTTGAAGTCTACTCCGCCAGGGGAATACTATTTACAAATCTATAAAAGATTCTCTTAACTTTGGGAAATATTTCAGGATCTGGCAGTATACCTAATACTTGACCGATATTAACGAAATTAACATCAGTTTCTACGACACAAAAAAGTGTTTTTACAGTGTCCGCCGATAACTTTTATTTCATTTTGGTCCTCATCAACATCTTCAATAGAACAAACATATTTAAAAATAGTTGTGTTACGTTAACCCCCTTTGAACGGAATGAAAACAAATTTTCCAACGCACAACTTTGACATATCTTTAATGGGTTCCAAATAAATTACGTCATTATCCTGTTGTATTTCATCGCTGGAACTCTCATCATCATATTCATATGGTATCACTCTCTTCCGAGGTATCTGATTTATTTTTAGCTATTTTCAATAATTTTCTCTTCTTAACGCCTGAATTTTCTGCAGTGGTTGGATTATTTTGTTTCTTTTTTGATTTGAGTTTTTTATTTGTCTTGTTAGTTAGCCCCTAAGTAGTTGCCTTTTGCTTTTTTTCTTCGGCTTCTTTTAGTCATGATATGACGTCGTTAGAGGTTAACACTTCACCATATACATAATTGTTGTTTCAGTCTTGAAATTATATAGAAGACAAACGCAGCTTTTCCTTGTCGAGATCATTCATAACACATTTTCTAACTTCTCATAAAAATCATATACCTACTATCTGTGTGTTTCTCGCATCCTTACGCAACTTTTAAAGATGCTCTGGTTTTTTTAGTTATAGCTGAGGATGTCGAAACATAAACGAAAGGTACCAGTCTTTACCTGGTTTGTTATCTTTAAAAGGAAATTTTATATTCTTAGCTTTCACATATTTACCAACGAGGTCACGCAGTTCTTCTTTGCTACAAGGGTGGCCCATTTTGCATCTTGTTAAAAGGCACTTTACAATTTCATTTTCTTCCATAACGGATCGCGTCGACTTTCGGCCAGGACCTTGAACAGCCATCGCCGTTTTTCTCCCTTTAATTCTGTTATGAAGAATATGGTGGTGGGCCTTTTTTTTTGGCCCGAATCCATGTTCACATTTGCCCCTCATCCATGTGTACATTTACCCAGCGCCGCAAAATTCTAAGGTAAATGTAAACATCAAAATATCTACCAAACTTGTGATATTATGACTTTATCCCACTATAATTTATTTGAAATTTGTCTTAAAGATACCAAAAAATATTAGGTACCTACCTTACCTTATGATTTTCACAAAATAATAGTGAATGCGCGAGGGTATTAACATTTTGATTAGCACATGCAAATTCGCCAATGGCTGTGAGACAACTATCTAATGAAATAAACCAAATCTTCAGACGCTGTTGCCCTGTGCTTCCTTAAAGCTTCTGCGAATGACTCGCGAAATCTAAATTGGGGGCGCTTTTTAAAATGTACAGGCCTTGTTTTCATTTACCCCTGTCTACATTTACCCCAACTGACCCTACCTAATGGAAGAATGACCAGAAAGAGCATACGTATAAGATATAACCAAGTGTTTAGGTACCTACTCAAAACATAATAGTTTTCTAATAATTGTAAAATACCCACTAATATGAAATTTAATAATCAAATTTTTTTCATTTTTAACCTTTTAGTTGTAACATAAGTGATGAAAAACCTTTCGTGTATTATATTCATGATTGGAAAATGGCAATAATTTAATTAATTTAATTCTTATTGAATTCCTAAAAAAATAGTTTTAAATAAAATTGGTAAATCTGTTCAGAGTGCCCATTGTCTGAGGACCCTAACACGATATCAATTAAAGTATGGTGGTTCTAAGGCCACCTTAAAGATCATTTGTTTTCTTTCGAAGATTTATTTTCTATTTTGGAGAGTCCTTGGAGATCGCAATAAGAGCATTAGCGATACCTACTTAGGTATTTTAAATTTTAATACAATATAATTAATTTGTTCTGGTTTTAGGTTTTTAATATTAAATTCTATATATATATATAATCAGTTGTTTTAATAACCTGTAAAAACATGCTTACCCTGGTGGACAAAAAAATCGTACAGATACCTACTTCACAGTCTAAATGTATGATTTGATGCTATTTTTAAGGCATTGTCGTTAAGACTATGAACTACTAATATTTCTTTTCTACATACCTTTTGCACCAAAAAATAACCATCTTCTAAAATAAATAGAGTTCCTATTTAAAAAAGTGCTTGAAATCAATAAACTGGCTTGCAAGCCGGTAAGCTACTTTTACAAAATTGGCAAAAATATAAAAGCAAATTAAGAATAAAACCAAATCTTGTCCTACAATTATTTTGTTATTAGACAATGCTGGCCAAGGACAAGATTTCTCGTAAGATTTGGATTTATTTTTAGTTAGCTATGGCCCTCCTGGAGACTTATAGTGGTAACTAAGAAATAATTATACTTAAATTATTTGAAATTCATTATAAATGTAATATTATAATAATAAAATTATTGGTATGTCTGTTGAAATTTTTTAAGTTATATTTTATTCTACATAATGAACTGTAACAGTTACCTATTTGGAAATAAATTGTAGTTAATTGAATTGAGAACAACATTTTTAATTTAATAATACTAAAATCTTATATAAGCTAGTAGTGTAGTCGGAATAGGACAATAAAACTAGGTTAATAAATATGTTTGCCAATATTTACCGAAGTATTAGACTAACATTAGTTTCTTATCCCGACTATACTACCAGCTCATATTCAAGATACTGTTGGACAATAAGATACTTAGACATTAAAACTTATGTGAGAAAAAAGGTACTGATTGATACCTAACTTTAAAAAAATTTGGTCAGGAATTTTCTATAACATAAAATCAAAAGTCACATAAAAGGTTTCACCTTACTACGTAGTGTATTAAATGGTGTCTGTAATACTTTAAATAACACTTAAAATGTTGAAATGAAACGGTAGTTATTTTACCTTTATATTAAAGTAATCATTGACATATTCTAAATTTAACCAGGCATAATTCCAATACCCTTTTTTGATTTTTAAATAAGAAGCACATCTGAAAATCTGTAGGTATCTTATAACCTACAAAAATGTGTATGTATGTATACATTCATCTATTACAAAAGCAAAGATTTCCTAGGAGCCCTAATTAAAGTAGGTATAAAGTAGGTATGTAGGTAATCTATTGCGTAATTACCTTCTGTCAGAATACCTATTATTTATTTGTATCATTTTCTTCACACTGCTTAAAAGCTCTAGCCATATTATGATAATTTAATAACGTCTCTGCTGCTTTGTTTGCGTATTTTTTCCTGGTTAATTTCAATCCATTCCTAGAAAAAAACGTAAATAAGTACCTACCTATCATAAAGGTGTTGTTAACAAATTAAATAAGCAAAATAAATAGTTATTTACCTAACAAGTGCGGAAAGTGGTCCTTTACCGCACGCGACGGCAGTTGCACGAACGACGCGAAGCGGAGTTCGGGCAAGCCGTTAAGGGCGGTAAAGACACTTTACGCACGTGGTAGGTACACAATTTTTCCTTCGAGCAATAATATTTGGAACAAAAATCAAATTTAAAAGAAAAAATTTATAAAAAGTAACAAATATTAATTGTTAAAAGCTATAAATATTTTTATATTATGCATTGCGCGAATGCAAGTACATCAATTGCATTTTTTGAATAAAATTAATACAGTGCGGTAAAGAATCTTTACAGCACTGAGTGCGGTAAAGAATCTTTACCGCACCGGTAAAAAAAAGAAGTATATTACAAAATTAATACAAAAAGAAACAATATTTTTTAAAAATATTTATTACATACAAACATTATAATATAAAAATATAGCTAACGATAAATATTAAAATTAAATGTACAATTTGTAGCGCAATGCAAATTAAGTGCTGAGCGAGCTTGATTTTGTTCATCAGATGTAGTTGAGCAGTTTTTGTAAATTACAGAAGCGTTATTTTCTTGCGCCATGCATGGTACAGTAGATTGTTGTGACCTGAAAATTGCTAAAGGTGTAGGCGTTGGGTTGTTTCGTGTTGATAGACCAGGAGCATCCTCTAAAGTCTCTGTCACTGCTACTGACGTTGATGTTAAAGTTGAACACTGCTCAGTGCTTCTATTTGGGGTACTAAAGCTTTGCAGAATGTTTTGAGCAATCCTTTTTTTATTTTGCAAGGAATCTTCTATGTACGACTCTGCTACAGAGGTGGATTTCCATCCACCGTGCCTCTTAATGTTTGTTATGTTGCTGCCAGATTCTGCAAGCATAGTTGCCGATGATCTTCTAAAGCAGTGCCCGGTATACATCTCTGGATTGGATAGATGTAAAAATCCAGCAATATTTGCTGGCATTTTTCCGATAGTGTTAATGCCCACGCATTGTTGTGAGCATTTTCCAGCTTTATATTGTATAAAAAAACGTCTATGCGGGGTGGCACCAGGGCGCAAAGCTACATATTTTCTGAATAAGCCTAGGTAACTTATTCTTATATTTCCAGGATCGCAGACGACAAATTTTCGTGAAATATTTGTCTTTGTCGCCTTTATTGATACAACCAGCAAATCTTCTTTATCTTCAACGTCATCAACCGTTAATTTCATTAATTCTTCACGGCGACAGGCGCCTGCAATACCGAAAATGGCAGCTACCTTAATCATAAGGTAAACTTCATTGGGTGCTTCGATTAGAAACTGCTCTGTCTGTTCTTTTTCCAAAACCTTGGATTTTTTAGGCTTATAACCTACATTTAGTCGCTTTATGTATGACGTTAACTTATAGAATCTTTGAATATCAATGTTTTCCTTTACTTGTAACGTTAGTTTTAACATAGAAAACTTTGACCATAAGCTTGAAGGTGAATATTTTTTCGATATTTTATAAAAATATGCCAAAAGTACCTCTTCGTTAATTCCTGACGCTTTTTTTTCTTTGCACCATGTTTGTAATTGTTCATATTCTTTATTGTACCGGTCCTGGGACTTTTGTGGAATTAAAGAGCCGATTGCTGCATTCGCTGCTTCAGATATTTCTTCATCGGAGCTCTCCATCTCTCAAGAATAAACGTTATACCACAGCTTTATATTAGAAAATGAAAAATTTGAACCACGAAACACGCGAAATTAACTGAACTGTTTAGATGGTATCTACAGACGCGAAATATAATAATGAGTTGTTGCTATGGGAATACAATGCAATGCAGTCGAGCAGATTTTGACTAATACCATCTAGATCAGACGTTTAATCAAATTCCTGTCATAAAAATTATGACATAAAATTATTTATAATATTTTAGGTACAGGGTGTTTCATTATATAAGTAGAGAAGAAACGTATAAAAGTATGAGACCAAAAATAGGTACCTAGTAAAAATATTCGTAATGATGTGATACTTATCGCCGTTAGTTGTGGTTAGCATCATAATGTAGTAAATTAAATAGAACATATTACGCATATAATAAAATTTATAAGAGTGCGGTAAAGAAATTTTACCGCACTGAGTGCGGTAAAGTACTACTTACGACACGAAAATGAGTGCTGTAAAGTGTACTTTACCGCACGCGAGTAGGAAAACATATGTACCTACCTACTTACGCCAGATCTCGAACGCACAAAAACTATACACTAGCTCGGCGATAGGAAAATAATAATCTTCTCCGCAGGTAGAAATTCATTTAAATTTGCGTTTCCATCTGAAATTATTCTGATTAATGCGTTTATTTATTCGTAATACCAAAATAGGTCGATATTTACCGAAACAGAAAAAAATGTAACCTAACCTGTTTTCGTTTTCGTGTTGTCAGTTATCAAACAGTTGACGTAAATCACAGAAATAAATAAAACTTTTAGGTTAAACATTTCTGACAGTTCGATCCGTTTAAAAATTCTAACAGCTGTTCCTTAACTTTGGTTGGAAAAGATCAAGTGGCTGTGTTAACCCGTTTCTACTGGAAACACTACCGTTAAAAAGTTAACGGACTGCTGCTGCATAGGGCTGCATAAACTAAGAATAAATATCGTTGTGTTTCGTCTTAAGGGTGAATACGGTTACAAGGGAGGCGCGGGCAAATGATGTGAGCGATTTTCGCATTACATATATAGTAGAGATTATTTAAAAAGACCGAAACCCCAATAAAACGTGCAACAAAGAACGCTACAGGGTATTCTTTGTTTTCGTACAAATCAAAAGCAAGAATAAATTTAAGGGAATATCCAGTTGGCGCCCTTTAAGGAGAATAAAATAATAAATGTCCTGTAACAATGAGGATTGAATTTGAAACAAAAAAAAAAAAATTGGTACTAAAACAGCAGCCTATTGTCTCATAATACATGATAAAAATTTTAGCTATAATCCACTGACAAAAATTGTTAAACAACTATAATCCCCTCCCTCATAAACTAAGCTTATTTAAGTTTCTTAACTAGTACTTGTGTAGTCATAAGCATGTCTTCACCTAACATGCAACACATTGAAATTTTTATTCAAAAACTAAAGGTTTTAAAAAATCAAATTCAAGAATATACAACTAAAAATTTATCTTAAAGAAATTTTCTTCTTTGAAAATATGCGATTAGTTTTGGAGGTGCAAGGATTTAGAGATGAGCATAACAAGTTTATTCCAAAAGAGTTGGCAGCATATGATGGAAATAGAATTAGTCACTATGTGTTTAAACAGCCATTTCCATTAAGTTTACTCTCACCCGATTTACACAGGCAAGCTGTGTGGTCAATGAAAAATTTTCATTGCATAAGCTGGAATGCTGGATATACCCCTCTTCATTATTTTTCTACTATTAACGAGGAGTTGACCAAAGATGTAGAATTCGTTTATGTTAAAGGAAGCGAAAAAGTTGACTATATTAAGAAATACTGTATACCAAGCCAATAGTAGAAATAAATGAACAACCAATTCTACATTTGTCAACACCTAAATGTTTTTTTCATTCTAAGTCACCAGCTATGTGTGCACTTTATAATGTATTTTATATGTATAATAATTTTTTTATGAATGAATAAAAAATCTAATTTTATTTATTGTTTTATTTCATCATATTTCGTTTTTATAATATTTATATCTTCATATTTTAACTTCTTAAGTTCTATCACTAATTTTATTAAATTATTTGTCTTTAAAAATTTTAAGCAAGCCTTGGCAGCTCTTTTACAGAGGGCAACGTGCTCCATATATTCTATGTACCATGGAAAATTTTGTGCTTCAGCATCATCATCATCACCCACTAGAGCATAATAACGCAAACAAGCTTTTCTGACATAATAAAGTTTTCATACATTTCAGTAACTATTGTCTCCATGTTTAATATTTTCACTTCACTAATCACACATAATGAAATAATGGTCTAGGACCCATCTCAGCAAGTCGCGCCTCTTCCACAACACTTAATATTTGTTTATATGCAGCCGTATCATTTGGTAACACAAATTCTTTAAACTCGAACAACTCTTTAATAAAACCATTTGTCCTACAATCTTCAACGAGCTTGAGCATATCTTCTGTTTCATAGTAGTTCTGTATCATTTCCACACCACGTCTAAAATAATCAGCATCACTTTCATACATATGCCAGGATTCTGGATTGCACTGCATCGCATTTTCTACACATTCATTAACTAGATCATAAAAATCTTGTTCAATTTTTTTAAGGGTTTCAAAATAGTTCGAATGTCTTTGGTTTCAAATAACCTCTCTCGCACAGGATCTGCCATTATTCTAAACTAACCTTAAAGATTTGTAATATCTTTTATACATCTTTACCTCTTTACCACTGTCTAGTGGGAATTTCTGTCCTTGTTAATTGAGTATAGTTGCTGTGTGTCCTTTCAGTACGTTAAAGATGTGGTATTTGCTATAATTTTAAAATGAGGCGGAGGAGGAGGAGGAGGTTTTTGCCCCGTCCTATTTGGAGGACCTCATTGTGTGCCCGTGCTTTATTTTACTCCTCATTCCCTCCTCATTCCCCAACAATATACTACTCACATAAGTCTTAGTGCTCTATCTTTTACCAGGTACCCAAGCGTGTACCTGAGGAAGAGAGGCATAATGTAAGCAAATCTTTCGTTTTGAAAATACTCCAAAACGTTTAAAATCATTTTTCGTGTCTCAGCGTTAAACATTTTGCACCAAATATTCTAAGTCGAATGTCGAATAAACCCCAAAATTCCTCGCCCGTACCTGAATTTTTGGATACCTGCGGAAAGGTTCTTTGTTCCGCTTTAATTTCTCACACCTGACAAAGAGAGGCAATTAAGGGTTGTTACTTGCTAATTTCATGCCTATGATTTGTTTAGAAGAAAGGAGGTTCTATACAACATAACAAAGGGGCTAGAAGACCATCTCTAAGAACAGAAGAACTTGTTGCAAACGTTCATGAAATAATGCAAAATACGCCAACAAAATGTCTAAGACGCCTGTCTCAAGAAGTGGGAGGATCTTATTTAACATACAGGAGTATTCTTAAAAAACAGTTAGATTTGTCTCCTTATAAAGTGCAAGTATTCCAACAAATAAGAGCTGCAGATTTTGAAAGACGCTGGAATTATTGTCAGTGATTTACACAAAATTTATTGCCAATAAATTATTTATTAGACCTGATATTTTTTTCTGATGAAGCGAAGCCTGGTTTCACCTCACCGGTTATGTAAATTCTCAGAATACACCCATGTGGAATAGTGAAAATCTCCATTTTTTTGTTGAATCGACATTGCATCCTCAAACAATTGGTGTCGGGTTGACTGTATCCCGAAGAAAAACGGTTGGTCCTCTTTTTTCCTCTGACACAGTTACAGCGCAGCGGTATAAGGACAATATTTTGAATCTATTTGTGGAGCAACAATTACTTGACGATGAACTACGTTTTGGTTATTTTCAACAGGGCTTGGACTGAAAAACGTAAGGCTTGGTATAGATCACAATTAGATATATCTAACCGAATCTAGGTTAACATTGTCTCAAATTCATATTATGATATGATATGCCAAAGAGGCGAAAATACCGGAAAATATTCCTTTATTTACCTATGCCTATCTCTGAAAGTCATGCCACGCAGAGAAGAAAGAATCCACTAAAAATCTAATTAAATTTAATATGCCCCATAAACTGTTAAGTTTAGGCTTAAAATGCCAGTAAAATTTTATCCCTGCCAAAGTTATTTTCCATTAAAACAATGTACAATAAATGACAGGCGCTGTTTTGGATTCAATGAAAAATTTATTGCCAAGACCATTTTTATTGTAAATTATGGATTTTATGTTCATACATGCCCTTTATTGCCGTGTTTGATAACAAAAATGCTTAATTAAAAAACCTGTTATTGATTTGATTCTCCAAAAGCAATAAATTGTCGGAAGGAACAAAAAAGCACCCAGAAAATCATAAATACTTAATTAATAGTCACTTATTTATAATCCAACTATTATCAACAAATTACAAAATAAATTTAATAATCTTTATAAAATTAATTGATTTTTTCCACTCTAAAAGTTGCGATCTAATTTTAATTTACTGTTTTAATTAAACTTTTAAAGAGAATAAACAAACTTCGTTAATTACACCACGCTGGCAGGTATAAATTTACTTATTGATATCAGCCTTGAGTCTAGACTGGCTCCTGGCTTATTAAATTTTGAATTTACGGAAAATTATTGAAGGAAAATCAATTTCGGATGATTAAGTACCCAATTCACTAAAATTTAAATACATATGCATATTTTTGCTAAACAACTCGACTCATCTTCAAATTTATTTGCGCTGAATTTACTAAATTCTCAGTGTTCTTTCCATGGTTCAAATTAATATGTTTTTAATTTTTCTCTGATACTAGGTAAAAATGAATCATAGATCCAGAAACTTTCCCACTAGCAAAATTTTCCATTTCATGTAAAATCTGTCCAAAGTTTTCTGAAAAATAGAGCAAGAATTTTTAACCGCGGTAATTTATTTCAATTGCTTCCAGCATTTCTGTAATTTATGTCCGAAGTCGAAAAACTCGCAGGTAAAGAAAAATCAATACTGTCTCTGTTTTCTGGCAGCTGATGTTCTCTTTTAACGGGATGGATAAACTTCTTTCAGGGAAAATTCTTGCATGGGATTATTGTTTCTATGCAATCTTTACTTTTTTCTGTAAAAAGTTCTTTCCGATTATACTGTGTTGCCTGATCTAGCAATTATAAATGCAAAATACAAATTTTGGGTTATTCTAATCTAACTTAACCTACTTGCAGTCTTATTGAAATATTTTTCCATGTTGTAAGGTTCAATGTCCTTTAAGAAATTGGGAAAAGTATAATTTAGGGTTCTTGTTGGATATGTATGATATTTTAAGCAGTGATTTTAAAAAAAGCACAAGGTGCACTCCTGTATGTAAACTGCTGAGAATGTGAGAAGCCCCTGTTCTCTAAATTCAACTCTAAAAAATAGTCCTTATTGCCCTTTTTTTATAAATAATCTTTCCACCTCTCCACAGTTCCCATAGTTGGGACTCAAAATTTGCATAATAGACCATTTTAGATGTTTGGTTGTCCAAATATTTTGCCAAAACGCACAGTGTATAACATACTTTATTTAACTTACTAAGTACATATTGGATATGGTGGTTCCATGGTAAAGAATTGTCCAGGACCATTCCCAGAAATGTAGTAGTTTGTGCTCATTTGGTATCTCTTGGGTTAAGGGGAATACTTTCTGGTGCTTCTAAACTTTAGTTTTAAAATTTATAGCATTCGTTTATGATGTGTTTAGAATCAGCTATTTGTAAACCAATCATTTGCTTGCATCATTATTTGTGTTATACTACGATCCCAAAATAATTGGCAAAACTGTTCTTATCACCATTGACGGTGTGCAGAGAAAATAATTAACATCGATTCACACACTTTAAACTATAATAAAAGCATTCAAAACCGTTTGGGAAGATTGTGGATTAATAAGTCGTTACATGCTGCCAGGTTCTAAATTTTTTCATTTAAATTCTCATAAAATGTACCAAAATCGGCATGTCATTACGGGCCTTTTCACCCTACGGTACCTATTTTACTTAATTTGGCAACGTAGGTAGGAAAAACCCATGTCTAAATGCGCTCGCACGCTTTCTTACCACCTCCAACCAACGTTCAGTGTCGTAGACAAGTTTCAATCAAGAGGATATTAGCAATTCAGTTTTATTATTTTGGTGTTATTTTGGTGGTTATTCAAAACAGCAAATATTATAATGCAGCCGAGTTCTTCAAGTGATAGTGACCAACAAGTTACAAAACGACGTCATTTAAAACCTGGGGAGCGTACAATTGTAAAAAATGTGTATGAGGGAATTCTAAGTATACACAGTGGAATATCATTCACTGATGCAGCAGAACTTTGTGCAACATTAACTAAGACATCTTGCCGTACTGTTTATAGAACTATCAAGGACAATAGGAATACTAAAGTATCCGATCAGAAGGAAACAAGAGGACGGAAAATGATTTTTATTGATCAGCAAACAAAGTTAGCCATTCGTCGGAAAGTGCATGCGTTTTTATTTCGAAATGAACTTCCGAATTTAAAAAAAATTTCTGCCGAAATTGAAAGGGATGAAAATATGCAAAATATTTCACGAAGAGTTCTAATGCGTACACTACGAGAATTAAGTTTTTGATTCTTAAAACGAAATCGCAAAAGTCTTTTGGTGGAAAAAGAAGAAATCGTATTGTGGCGTAGAAAGTATCTAGAAGAAATACAACAATATCGCTGTGCATGAAAAAGAATTTAATCTATGGACGAGACATGGTTAAATGAAGGACATACTGTGAATTACATTTGGCAATATCTCAACATTAAAGATGCACGTAACGCCTTTATCATTGGACTGTCTACTGGATTGAAAGCTACTTCAGGAAAGGTCGTCGGTTAGTTATAACCGTGGCCACATCGGGAGTGATTCTAGTTTTCTTGAAGGTGGGTTAAACGTGTTTGAATCTTGTAAAACCGGTGATTATCATGAGGATATGAACTCGGGAGTGCTTGAAGATTGGTTTTAATCCATCTTACCGCGTATTGAACGTGGGTCGGTAATCGTGATGGATAATGCACCATACCACAGCCGTCGGGTGGAAGCTTTACCAACTTTTGCGTGGCGAAGAGAAAAGATTGTTGACTGGCTCGAAGAAAAAATATTGCATTTGGCGAAAAAATGCTAAAAGTGCCATTTCTCGATCTTGCAAGACTTCACAAAAAAAATATATGAAATATATAGTGGATGAAATGGCTCGTGAACGAGGTGTTACAATATTACGTTTACCGCCTTACCATTGTGAACTAAATCCTATCGAGTTTATATGGGCACAGATAAAAGGCGAAGTGGCGCGTGAAACTAAAACTTTCAAATGTAAAGGTGTTAAAGAACTGTT
The DNA here is from genome assembly GCA_963920685.1 of Polydrusus tereticollis. Taxonomy (NCBI): domain Eukaryota; kingdom Metazoa; phylum Arthropoda; class Insecta; order Coleoptera; family Curculionidae; genus Polydrusus; species Polydrusus tereticollis. The sequence goes on along the minus strand of OY987333.1, from coordinate 7,813,049 downwards.
AAAAACGGCAATAGCGAATGTACAAGCAGCAGATTGGCATAAGTGCGTATTACATGTCGAGAGCGTAGAAAAAGAAATGTGGGACTTAGATGTACGCGTTGAAGTCATGGTAGAACCTATTGTTATAAATCCTGCAGATGACAGCAGTAGCGACAGTAATGAAATGTTTTCATCGTCAGATAGTGAATAATCGCTGTAATGGTAATATTGAATTTTAAATTGTCAGGTATTGTCATTATAACACTTTTTAATGTCGGCGTGGAATATAATTTGTCAAATTATTATCAATTAGTGTTCATTTGGTAACAATAGTTAGGAAATTTATAAACATTTATAATTTAGGTTTAGGTTTTGCCCTTAATTCACTATTATATGTTTCTATTATTATGTAATATAATAAAAACATTATGAAAATAACGTATACCGTTGCTTTATTTGTCTTTTTGGATTTTATACCTGCGTAATTTACTAATTACTTCATTAGATCACCAAATGTAAAAGCTTAATTTATTTTTCAGTTTAATTTATAATGTTATATTTATTATAGTAAATGTAAATATATTATAATAATAAACAAAAAGTTCATATATTTTTTGAATTATTATTGTTTGAAATGACACGCCTCTGGAATTGGCGTTCCCCTTACGTCTTGCACACTCCGGTAAAAATGAGTCACTGCCAATTATTTTGGTACCGGAGTACAAGTATGGATAAGTTCAAGGAAGTTATTAAAGATATATCCTTTGTAGTAGTAGTAGTAGTGCAGGACTTCTGCTACCATCCCACCTTCAAAAGTTGTCATAATATTGTCAATGACCTTGTTAGTATCGGATCTTGTCTATCAAGTAAGATTGATTTTCGGTTGTGTTTTCTCAAGAAAAATTTAATTTATGTAAGATTTGCCACCATTTTTTTCATCCTAGGTTGGGTAAATTCTCTATTCTCTTATAACATGAAAAAATGTATCCAATGTTGGGATCTCTATATTGAAATTAAACTTATGAACTTTTCTTCTTATGACATTTTCAACACCCCCAGATTTTCTTTCCCTAAAGGTCGATTTATAAAACTTTTCGTCGCTGTTCCCGTTCGTTGTCACTGCTCCCGCTCGTCGCCGCTGTTGGATAGGTATTCATAAAAAAGTCGAACTACGAACTGCGCCGCAATAACAAAAGAAGGTTTGAGGTTGGGAAACAAAGTTAAGAATTGTATTTTATTTTAAAAAGCGTGATGTTAGTACCTTATTATATGTTATTAATGTTTTTTTTTAGTAAAATCCACAAAACAGCAAAACACTCTAAGTACTCTAACCCTAAAATCTCTTCTTTCAATACTTCAAACCATATGATCGAAAATTTCTTTCTTCTCATTGGCCAGAAGTGGGAACGACGAACGACCAAGGTCAGTGGGAACGACGCGATTTAAAAATTGGTCAATTCAGAACTACCAACGGGAGCGGTGGCGGCTTTTCTGAACGTATACACTGTTTCCCCTTAGGTTAAATTGCGACGGGAACGGCGGCGACGAGCGGGAACAGCGACGAAAAGTTTTATGAATCGGCCTTTAATGCCTGGAGATTTTTGATTTACTAATTCCCGTCATATTGGCATATGCTGACACTAGGTTTCGAACAATACTAGAGGGTGTTTGGTGTACAACTACGTCATGTAGGGTAAAGTGGGGCAAGATGACGTACGGGGCAAGATAACGATTGCGGTTTCTCTAAATTTCGAATAAAGGTATCTGCAAGGTGAAATAGTTAGGATAATTACCTTAAGTGACAATTGTAACATACGCGATAAGATGGCGCTGGCTTCAGTTTGGTCGGCGCTAGAAAGTAAAACGTGTTTACGTGTAAACGGTTGTAAAATTCGATGAAGTTAAAATAAGGCTTTCTGCAAAAATTAATGGTAAGTATTTATATTGGCATGGGTACTTATGTTGAATAGACTACTTGTAAAGTAAATTTAATATGTAGCTTGCCTTTTTGTCATCCTTTTTTTTTAACTTTATTATTTATATTTCAGGTTACCTCTGGGGCAAGTTGACGGGGGCAAGATGGCGAATTCGTCAACTTGCCCCGTTATATTTTGAGTTTTTCTGATTTTGTATTTTTTAAAGTAAATACAAGACTCTTTTGGTTATATCTGTTTTTTGGTATATATACAATGTGGCCAAAAAAGTTTGTTAGAAATGAGGTACTTTTTTATGGCTGGTTTCTTAAAAAAGGTTATTCTTGAAAAACTTCGTGCATATAAATAAATGGGTTTGATAGATACCTTTAAACCTTGGGCATGGGCGTCCAAAGGGGGAGGGGGGCAAACCGGGCACGTGCCCTTCCCTGGCTGCCAGATTATATAGACTTAATAATGGTTTGCCCCTCCCTCCTGGAATTACCTCTAAGGACGCCCTTGACGGTGTGTTAAAGAAAATATAAATTTTAGACTCAGAATAAAATTCTTAACACGCTAGATTTTCAAGATAAAATTCAGCGATAAGTTTTATTTTTTGTTGCAGATGGTACGAAATTATAAAAAAAAACTGACCGTCGATCATGGTCGGACGAAAACTTAATCGCTGCGATTCATGCTGTTGAAGAAGAAAATCATAATGTCTATGGTGCCAGTGATTCCAGAACCTACGCTTCGAAGATATGTGAAAAAGAGAAGACAAAATGAAGAATTACCAAATAGTGGAGGCAGATTTAAAACTACCTTTACCGATGTACAGGAAGAGGAATTAGCTAACTACCTCAAAGATTTTGCCAGCAAAGCATTTGGCCTTACCTCAATACAGTGCAGGAAGCTGGCGTATGAAGTCGCAGAAGAAAATAGCATTCAGCACCAATTCAATAAGACCAAAAAGATGGCCGATAAAGATTGGCTAATACATTTTATGAAGAGACGTAAGATTAGTTTAAGGACACCAGAATCCACATCGTTGGGTCGCCTGATGGGCTTCAACAAAATCGAAGTTGCCAGATTTTTTGATTTATTAAGGGAACCAAAACTAAAATATAACTTTAGTCCTGACCGCATATTTAATGCTGATCAATCAGGTCTCTCTACGGTGCCGAATAAACAACCAAAGGTTTTGTCACCCACCGGGAGCAGAAGGGTTGCAAAGGTTGCCAGTGGAGAGCGAGGAAAAAATACCACGGTAGTTTGTGCAATGAACGCACAAGGAACGTTTGTACCACCCTTTTTCATTTTCCCCAGAGTAAGAATGCGACCTGAGCTATTAAACGGATGCCCCCCAAATAGTGATGCTATAGCGCAACCAAGCGGGTGGATGAATACTGAAGCCTTTGTGAAGTATCTTCATCACTTTATAAAATTTACCCATCCGACAAAAGAAGATCCAGTTTTATTGATAGTGGACAACCACTCCTCACACTGTTCGTTAGAATGGGATCATATTGATGGGGCTGCCTCCCCACACAACCCACCGTTTACAGCCCCTGGACGTAGGGTTCTTTGCTCCATTGAAGATTTTTATAGCCAGGCGTGTGACAATTTTCTTGTAAATATTCCTGGGAAGCCAATTTCAGATAAAGAAGTTGGGAAACTATTTGGACAAGCTTATTTAAGAGCCGCAACTATTGGAACTGCTGTCAATAGCTTCGCAAAGTGTGGTATTAAACCATTTAACCCTGATCTGTTTGAGGATGTAGACTTTGCACCAGCCACAATAAGCGAGCGCGTAAATGTTATCAATAATGGCAGCGCTCTCCATTCCATAAGTTATATAGGAACTGCAGAGGATGACTACTCTTCCGACGATGATGAACCCCTAAGCAACATCCTAAAGAAGCATGGCAATAAGCAAGAACGCAGAGCGTCTCAGAGCTCAGTATTTAGTGCAGGGCCATCTGGCTTGCAGGCTCCCGATACAGTGACACAGACTTTAAAGATGCAGGCTTCCCATACAATACCACATGATTTAATGTTTGCGGCACCAATTTTACCAGTTAATGCAGGATCATCTAGCTTGCAGACACTCGATACAATACCAAAGGCTTCAACTTCATGGCAAGTCGCAAAAAAAGTAAATCTTTACTAGAAATCAAACCATTTCCTAAATACGATCGCCCTGTCCAAAAAAACAAGAGAAAGAAACAAAGAGCTTCCATAATAACCGGGACTCCAAATAAGGAAGAACTGGAGGAAAAAGAACGCCAGCAACAATATAAAATTGAGAGGAAAAAAAATGTCGCCCAGTTAAAAAGAAGGTCTTTGAAGAAACTTTTCTTACCAAAAAAAAACCAACTACAGATACACATACAGATATTTTATGTCCAGGTTGTGAAGATCCCCCAACTGAGGATTGGATAAAGTGTAATTGGTGTGACGATTGGTGGCACGAATCGTGCACAGGTTATGAAGGCCATGGCCAATTTAAATGTGACATTTGTTTGTAATCGTCAACTTGCCCCAATATGCTCGTCATTTTGCCCCATAGGTGGGGCAAGATGACGAAAATACAAAAAAAACTGTGGCATTTTTTTCGTTATTTTTTGAAAATACTTTTTGAAGTTTTGATGTTTCTTTTGATAGTTAATAAATTTATCTTTTGTACAATGACAAGTTCGTTTTGATCAAATGCACTCTTCATTTTTTACAAGTATGTTTCCTTAAGCTCGTCAACTTGCCCCACCTTCCCCTACATTTAAAACGATTATCTTTGCTTTTACGTCAAGCGCACCCTTACAAAATATTGTTCGCCATTTTTATAATAGATCCACAAGTTTTTGATAACACGTTGAAAACAAAACTAAGTAAGCTGGAAATATTCTACTATGAATCAAGGGTTCTGTGTAATTTAAGACCAGGTACCTGCTATTGTCACGCCTATGTTTTTTTTTACGAAATAGAGTATAAATAGCTGAAGGTCTCACGTAATTTAGTATCCATTATAGGCGTATCTAGTCTATCTAAAGTTTCAATTTATTGCTGTATCCTTTAGTGAAATTCTTCTGAACATACAAATTTGGCTAATTTTGGCGACATGCTTAGGTAACCACTTTACCTATATCCAATATACAAATGGATAAACAAGTTCTTTCTCTTGAAACAGAGACCATAGATCTGCCGACATCCCATTGGCTCGACAGAGTAAAAAACACGTAAATGAGCAAAACAATATTTTTGGGTTTCTCATCTCGATAAACTTTTATGTTTCAATTTTTGAAATAATAAATAAACAAATATAATATTTCAATATTTCTCTTCGAGTAATGTTACCCTCTTGGGTATTGGCGAATATTTTCCAAAGGCTTAGCTCAAATTGCATAATTAATCATTAGACAGGGAAAAATTAAGTTTAAGATTCTTCGTATAAAATTAGGGGGGAAACAAATGAAAGTTTAATACGAATTCTCCAAAAACAAAAGCATTAACGAAAATTAAAAATTTAAACCCCGAAACTGCATAAAAACTCTAAAGATTTTCAAGTAAAAAGTAAGACCTGTTTGCTGCAATGCTATTAATACTATTATAATTAATTACTCTGAGAAATTAACTGTGAAATAATAAAAATACGATGGTTTCTGCATTGAGAAACAATAAAGATATTGATTATTATGGTTAGAAATAGAAGATTTAATATTTAACTTTTAAAAAGTGAGATTCTTACTCTATACGTTCCAAAATTGTGGTATCTGTAATATATCTAAATATATCTTTTAATATTCACCTAAAATACCAATATAAAGAGGTTCCAAAAATTCATTGAAATGAATAGACGACATTTTGAGCAGCTTTGTTTAATACAATTTTGAAAATACCATATAAATATTTATTTAGGCAAATAATAGGTCGAAAAATGTATTGAAACCTATATACATCCCAAAATTCGATTTTTCAGTTTTAAGAGAAGGTCAAAATTGTTGAAAAAACTGGTATTTATTAGGCATGGCTTTACATTTCTGACTACTTAAAAGTTCGAATCGTTGGTCACTGAATGATTTAATTTCTTCTAGTATCCCTGGAGGATGGACATATACAATATACAGTGTGTCCGCTTAAGTTCTCTACATATGGGAGACTTTTTTAATATTAATTTTAAGAAAAAAAGTTACTCTTTATAAAGAGTTATGCACTGAAAAAAATAATATTAGACTATTCAAACTTGACATAGTATGTACAGGATGATTAAAAAATAAAAAAATCAAAATTGACCTGCGAGAAAAGTACCCTTAATTTTAAGTTTAGAGCAAAATGGAATAAGAAAATGTTGATTGCCATTAAAAATTATATCTGTTTCTACTCTTAGTAGACTATTATTGAAAATAAACTTAAGAATTTAAATCTTAATTCTTAATGGCATGTCCATTATCTTGCCACCATTTCCCACCTGAATTTGAATTTAAACTGTCAGCTATGTTCTTTGTCTCAAACATCAGTTTGAATATTTAATTAGATAAATATTCCGTTGAAATTGAGTATGCAAGATAAAATTGAAATAATTTTAATTGTTGGTGAAAGTTACAAAATGTATCGGGAAACTGCCGAAATTTTTAACTGCAGATATCCTGATAAAATTATTTCCTTTACAACAGTAGGGAACATAGTGACTAAATTCAAGACCTTTGGAAGTGTAGAAAATAACTACAATAAGACACGTAGACCAAGGGTTGCAAATAATGAAACTGTGAACCAAGTAATGTTGTCCGTATTAGAAGATCCTAAAAAATCATTGCGAAAAAGGTCAACAACATTACCAAATGATGTAGGGAAAACTACGATTTTAAAAGTATTAAATGAAAACAAATTTTGGCCTTACAAACCAAAATTTATACATACCTTGAAGCCAGGTGACTTTGAATGAAAATGATGTGAGTGAAACTATATTTTTTGAAATGTCAAATTTATTTTCAATAATAGTCTACTAAGAGTAGAAAAAGATATAATTTTTAATACCAATCAACATTTTCTTATTCCATTTTGCTCTTATACTAAAATTAAGGGTACTTTTCTCGTAGGTAATTTTTGATTTTTTTACTTTTTGATCATCCTGTACATACTATCTCAAGTTTGAATTGTCTAATATTATTTTCTCAGTAAGCAGAACTTTTTATAAAGAGTAACTTTTTTTCGTAAAATTAATATTAAAAAAGTTTCCCATATGTACAGAACTTAAGCGGACACACTGTATATGTTCAAAACATGTTGGGAATAATGAAGTGATTTATATATTGTGGAGGTAAACTGCCTCTACTTTATTTAAAAAGCATATAAAATGTGTCCTTTCAGGATACCTTAATATTTAGGCTCTGACGGCAATTGGTGCATATATATATATATAGAAGCATGCAAATATACTGCCAGCATATTATCACATGCTTCATAATCTGGAATTAGTATTTTTGGGCAGAAAAAAGTCTAAAACTAAACTTGTCCACAACTAATTTTATTAGCAAAGGGTTTCAAGTGTTTTCCTCATTGACAACTTGTTATAATGGGAAATAATTTGGCTGATAAATAATTTTTGTGGCAAAACTCTTCCCGGCGATAGATTTAGTTATTAGCAATAATTATAAGTGATTTTATTTTAACCTTTTAAAATACTATATTTGTGTTCCTAAATCCTGTATCTCTGGCTTAAATTAAGATATAAACATGCGGTTTTCATCGGATTTCTCAGTTTTTAATCTATTTTGCATTTAAATAAATATTTATATACCGTCTTATCTAAATTTTTGATTTTTGGAAAAAATTGAAAAGTCTGCCGGTTGCGCATATGGTGCCCTCTAGCGGCAACGAATATAACAAAGACTAGTCATACAAAATTACAAGGGTTTCCCTCTTCCCTGAGTGTATATTTTGCGAGTTAGAGCTAAACGTATGAAAGGAAAGTTATTCCGTATACTCCCAAGAATAAAACACTTAATTTTTGGCATAACTTTATTCGGTATATTATCGATAAAAATCCGATTATCTTCTTAGTTATAGGTTGGATCAATTTAGGAACTTGAAAATAATTTTCAGCAATTTATATAAAGGTATAATAATACTAGATATTTTTAGAATAGCAAAGGACCAAACAATTATCCTAGTTAGGAAAATACAGGGTGTTCCATTCGGCATATCGAACTTGTCCCATTCCTGAAAAATAGCATTTCTACTTCTTCCCTTTTCCTGGATAATTGCAAATAAACAAGCTACAAAAAAAAAACTTTAGAGCAACGCGAACTTCTCTGTGAAAACCGAAACTGAAAACATTTATTCGGATGCAACTTATGAAGCATTTAGAACGTGTTAACCCTCCGTCGGTCGCAACCCTAAAACTAACGAGTTCGGTCGCAATGTGCCTGACAGGCAACCTGTATTTACTCGAAAAATAGATAAGAAATAATTCTTATTAAACCTTGGCTTGAAGTTTTTGGGGTCGCTGATTACGATTTTGATGTCAAATTTTCAAAATTTAAAATGGCGGATTTTGTTTTTTCAAAAATAAATGTCAGATTCGTAATCAGTGACCCCGAAAACCCCCTTCCACTGATTTTTGTGTATAACGGAGTAGTTTTTTAAAAATCAGTTCGCCATTTTGAATCCGCCATTTTGTTTTTCCAAAAACTGAATCAAATTCGTAATCAGCGACCCTAAAAACCCCCGTACGTCAAGTTTTAGACAAGTTGAAAATATAATGGTTAATTCTGAGATTTTGCTTCCCAATAGTCGCCACATTGGATCCGCCATTTTAGATTTTGAAAACTTGACATCAGATCTCGAAAGATCTTATATTGATAAAGGCATACTAAGAAGGGTAAGCGTTTGTGCGGTCTGTAATAGAAAAAATTAATGATAATAGCGTAAGCTGGCCTGTCAGGCCGGTTGCGACCGGCGGGGGGTTATAGTACCGTGGGACACAAGGTATATCCGCGTGCAATTTAAATTTTGAAATTAAAAATGCTCTTTCAGGTTATTTAGAGATTTTTTTTAATTTTTAAAGAGTAATTATTGCACCATATAAACAATTTAAGATATTTTCCATAACTCGACATTCATTTAAATTACAAATAAGATTAGTTGCCAAACCGGCCAACACTCCATAACGATTTTATGCTCAAACGCGTCGATTTTAATGTCTACTTGTCCTTTTAAATATTTTCAGGTAACAGTTGAGGCCGAATTTAATGAGGGGAAGGTAAACTGAGTGTTTACGCCAAAGAAATTTAACGTAGATACTTTTACCGGACCCGTTTTGATTAAATATGCAGTTTGTTGCCGGTGCGCTTCTAAAATGGCCAAATTTCGAAATCTTTTCTTGTTATTTTATACCTAGGTCGAGAAATCACTTGGGAGTTTTGCTTTACTATTGCCGTCGGCGCTATTTGGATCTAAAGGGTATTATTTAAGTCGACTTTTCTAAAATATTTAGTTTAACTTTGAGTTGCACAGAGGCCAGGCAATAAAAGTGTATTGTGCTGTATGTGTTTTATTTTAGAAAAAGGTAAAATCTAGGTATAGTCGTTATGAACAAATTTAGAATTTTCAAAAAGTCGTTTCTTTTTTATTATTGACTATTATTCATAAACTTAACGGCGATAATATTGAAGTACAACATTATTTTGATTCACCATACCAATTAGAACTATACCTTTAAAAACATTTTCGCTACACGAAGTCCGAGACGTAATTCAGGCAGAGTTAAACACAAAAAAATATCCTGGATTCGACCTCATTACAGTCAAAATCATTTAAAAACTTCCAAGAATAGGATTTTAGTATCTTACGCAACTTTATTTATTTATTTACTTTTTATTTATTTATTGTTTATTATCCAACAGGTAGGAAACCTACCTAATGATAAGATAATTTATCAGTAAATGCCACAACATAGTATTAAAGTAATTAATATACCTAAATTAAGCTAAGAATCAAACTAAACCAAAAGGTATCTACTTAAAACTAAATATTAAACAAACTGAGCATTATTAGTACATGACAATTTCATTCATTATAAATGTGTGTATATAGACTAGTTTTAAAAAAGAAAAAAAAAAATTTTTGTAATGGTTTGACAATGTTAACATTTTGTAAATCAGTATAATAATAATAATAAGTGGAAATTAAACAACTCGACGCAAAGTAAGGCGTGCTGCTGTTCTCTAAAATGTATCGAGGGTATTGCCAAAGATATCAAGATCTGTACCAGCGCCAATGTCGTTGAAGTTGTTACAAGCCTGATATAATGGTGCTTTTTTTTCAACATTTGTATATGGTACATTAAGGTAGAACTGATCATGCTGTCTAGAGCGATATGCCGGAATATTAAAATTAATCTGCTGAAGTAATTTAGGGCAGTTTATTAGATTATTAGTTAGCTTAAATAGAAATATGAAAGAGAAATATTTTCGATTATCCTCCAGGGAACTCATATCTAAGCGCTCGAGCAGGGTGACGTAGTTAAAACCCCTGACTGGGTAGTAACCATCTATCTTGAGGCACAGAAACTTCAAGAATCTTCTCTGCACATACTCCATTTTGTCTATATGAATTTTGTAATTTGGAGACCATATTAAAGATGCATAATCCAATTTCGATTTTACAAGGGCAGTGTATAAAACTTTTAAACAGGTCACATCATGAAATGATTTAGCGGAGCGCATTAGAAAACCTAGAGCTCTTAAAGCTGATTGGGTTGTGTCTTGAATGTGTTGGGAAAACGACATTTTTTTATCCATAAATACACCCAAATCCTTAATACCATCACACCTCTCCAAATCCATCTCGTCTAATCTATAGTGGAAGTTAAAGTCATCGGGTTTTAAAGAAAATGTTACCTGTTTACATTTAGCTCTGTTTAGGGGTAGTTTGTTCCTCATACACCACTCGCATATCGTGTCTAAATCCTTTTGAAGTTCAATGCAGTCCCTGGGATCTGAAATTTGGCGAAATATCTTAAAGTCATCGGCAAAGAGCAGCCTATCACTTGTTATGTTTGTTGTTATGTCATTAATAAATATTGAGAAAATAAGCGGAGTCAGGTTACTTCCCTGCGGTGCTCCCCTTGTAGCGACGAATATGTCTGATCTGTAGCCCGAATACTCAACAAATTGATGTCGATCTGCTAAATAGGATTTAAAAAACAGAACCAAGCCCTCGTCAAAGCCCAACTCTCGCATTTTTCTTAGCGTTATGCCATGGTCCAATCTGTCAAACGCCTTAGAGAAGTCTGTGAAGATCACATCCACCTGATTCCTATCATGAAACGATTCATAAATGAATTGTGTGAAATATGCTAAATTTGTTACTGTAGATCGTTGCTGATAAAAACCATGTTGCTCTGAGGAAATTAGATTTTTGACTTGATAGAAAATGCGCTCGTATACAGACATCTCGAAGACTTTAGCAAAGTTGGTCGATAGTTAGTAATAAGATTGGACTGACCTGACTTTAATATGGGGCATATACGTGCTATCTTCCACAAATCTGGAAACTTGTAGGTTCTGAGAGACAGATTGAATAAAAAGCAGAGCGGCCTAGCCAGGACATGGGCAGAATCTTTAATGATAAATGCTAGAATCTGGTTTACACCAGAGGTTAATTTGGACTTTATTCCTTTGAGAGACTTGAGCACTTCCTCCTCGTTTAAGTATTTTAATGATATATTTTGACATATTACGGGTTCTGGGTTAGGAGCTTCATGGACATCATTGACAGGTGAAAACACACTCTTAAAGTTTTTATAGCGCAGTCTTAAGAACCGGCTTCCTTCCTTGATGAGGCGGGCGTATCTAATGACATGGGTAATTTCGACCAAGGGTAATGTTTATGATAGGATTTTGAAATTTCTCCAATTTACCTGATTTACCTGAATATCTAAATAAAATTGAGAATAAAATTACAATTTTGATATTAAAATACTTAGCACTTATTTTGTGGCCGACCAACAGATAGAGAACATCTATATTACACTATGGCAGTTTCGCTGGTAAAGAGTTCACTTGTTTAATGTAGAAACATTTTCATTTTCTAGACAATACGTATTAAAGAGTGGTAAAGTGCGTTGGAGGTTAGTTCAGGTTAGTTCTGTTTAATTTTGTTAAATCTGTATCACATTAAAGCTTAGTAAAGTTGTGCAGATGTTCTGCTTTTTCTCTACAGCATTTTGTCTTTGATTTTGGTTTAATAAAGCAAGTTATGGCACTAATAAAACAAAATACATATAAATTGAAACGAACGAATTTACATGTCCCCTTTAAGTATGCTCATTGCAAAACAATTTCCGTTATACGTCATACCCTTCGAGTGACGTCAGTTATCGGCAGTGTTGCCAGCTTGTAACCAAAATAACCGAGTGAGGGAATTACACTGACTTTTGTTTCATAAAAACAAGATAAATTTACAAAAATTAACACAAATTTATTTCTTTTATTTGTAAAATCTTTCAGGATGACAATATATAGTGTGTATCAGCCAAATGGAATAAATTCGATAATAAATACATGGGGGCGTGTCCGAAAAAACGCTCGGACACGTCGATTGGTATTTCTAGTTGCGCATTTTTTTCAATAAAAACTTATTATACAGGGTATGTCATGTAACAGTGGCCAATACTAACTTTCTTATTTTAAATACAATACCCTGTATATTATTCAAATTTTGGATTCTTCAGAAAATTTTAGACATATTTCATGTACAATATCCTATACCTGTCTTCAACTGTTTCGGAAATATTAAGTGTTTTCAGATTTATTGCAATAATTAACAACACACTAAAATACTAATAAGTAATACTGTTTATTTCTTGATAATGTAAAAAACAAAAAAAAAAAACATTAATGTAGGAGATGTTGAAAATGCTCGCCGCGAACGTCTTGGCAACATCCTAATCTCAAATAGAAATTTCTTCTAACGTTCTGAACATCTCAGGCGTGACCGATCTAATCGCAAGCGTTATTCGTCTTCTTAAGTCTGCTAAGTCGAGGGGTTTAGTTTTGTATACAATATTTTTGACATAACCCCATAAGAAGAAGTCTAATGGCGTCAGATCAGGGGATCGTGCTGGCCATTCCATCGATCCACGCCTCCCTATCCACCGATATGGAAATACTCGGTTGAGGTACTGCCGGACATTGATTTGGTAATGGGGTGGTGCTCCATCTTGCTGAAACCATATCATATTCGCTGGAAGTTGTGGGTTTGCTGGATCAGGATATAAGTTTTTCAAAGTTGGCAAGACATTATTTTGGAGCAGTGCTAAATAATTATCGCCATTTAAATTGCCATTAATGAAAACAGGACCTATGATATGATCTTCAACAATTCCTGCCCAAACATTAAACTTTTCAGGATATTGCGTATGTTCTTTTCTTATCCAGTGAGGATTTTCCCTAGACCAATAGCGGCAATTCTGACCACTAGCATGACCGTGAAGTGTAAAGGTGCCCTCATCAGAAAACAAAACATGTTCTAATTGAATCATATTGTTATCTAACATTGCCATCATTTGTTCACAAACATACTATACGTTCTCCTATCAAAATCGTCTCCCATGAGCTCATGAGTAGGTATCATTTTATAGGGATACATTTTATTTTCTTATAATGTTCGAGTAATCGATGAATGGCAAACATCGAGCATTTGGGCTGTTTTTCGACTAGAAGTATGTGGGTTTTCCTGAAACTCAAGCATAATATCTAATTTGGTATCATCACTTATTGCATTGGCAGCTACTTTTTTATTTGCTTTACATGTCCAAGCTGGCGAAACTGCTTTTCTATTTTACTAATTGTCCCTTGAGTTATAGGAGGCAAATTTGGAAATTTTTCATGAAATAAGCGAGCAACTTCCATTTGTGTCCGTATTTTAACTTCATAACTAATCATCTGTAGAATTGTTATTTTGTGCATTTCTGTTAAATTAACCATTTTTCTGATAACAGTTAACGAAATTCAAACGACTATAACACTGACAACTACTGTCATGCAGACAGACAACAGTTTGTTAACGTCAGGCGTTTGAAATAAAAGTAAACAAAACTATTTATACCCTTTTTTATTTCATATCAGTAAAAACATTTTAGCATCAATTTTCAACATCTCCTACATTAATATTTTTTTTTTGTTTTTTACATTATCAAGAAATAAACAGTATTACTTATTAGTTTTTTAGTGTGTTGTTAATTTTTGCAATAAATCTGAAAACACTTAATATTTCCGAAACAGTTTAAGATAGGTATAGGATGTTGTACATGAAATATGTCTAAAATTTCTGAAGAATCCAAAAATTGAATAATATACAGGGTGTTGCATTTAGAATAAGAAAGTTAGTATTGGCCACTGTTACATGACACACCCTGTATAAAAAGTTTTTTATTGAAAAGATGTCTTCGACTCGGGATAATTTTCAAAATATTCATGAGCACGAAAAAATTTCCGGAAATAATTTGACCTCTAGTGGTATTGCTAGTGAAAACTTCCTCATCTAAAATACATGTATTATTATCTCCCCAAAAACGGAAAACTATTTTTGACCGTAGAATATTAAAATGTTTACCTGTATTGAGGAATTTAAAATGCCTACCCGCAAGTGCAATTAATTACTTTATAAGCTCTTTTATTAGGTACCTTTTCTGAGGTATTTACCTTTTCATGAAATGGATTATACCCTATAAAAAATGTCATAAACAAATTACATAGTATCTATGTAATTATGATTTAAATGCACTATTCTAAAAACAAATTAGCACAATGAGGCTTTTTAAATTTAAAATGCTTATTAGGATACGAAGTGCTAATCATTGGATAAGCATGTAGAAATTCACCATAATTACTTAGAGGCCAATGTTATGTTATTGTTAAAATAAAATAAAATTTGTAATTTTAAAATTATTTATTTCCGGTGTTCATACTTACAGTATAAAGTGCATAATATCTACCTAGTTACCATTTTACTAGTTGATTATCAAGTTTATATACAAATTTCTCTACGCTTAAATTTTTCCTACAAATGGCAGTTGTGTTCTTTGCATATCTAGATTTTTTCGCTTTAATGAGACTAGGTAACAATCATAATTTATAATTGTACGATTGATATATCACTTTTACCTGTGTCCTAACTCGATACTAATTTACTAATAAAATGATAACACATAATTTTGCCACTTATAGATTCGGTTTGGTTAAAAATAAACTTTTATATATTTTTATTCCTGTCTGATGCAGTGAGCAATGCAGTAATTTTTTAAAAATTATATAACTTAACTACAGACAAGGTAAAAGTAAAATATGAAACAACATTTGGCAGTCTTACTTATACAATCACCAATAATTATTTTTATACAAGAGCGAAAGTATACATGGTATACATTATATAATATTATCTACAAGGTCAATATGTACACATTTTTACACGAACAATAAGCCTTTAGAGCTATTTTGGTTTTAAAGACGTTTTATATAACACTCTACCCTGTACATCAATCGTAACAATTTATTAAAAATGGAAGTATTTCATTACAGTAACCATACTATTAGCAAGTAATTTGGAAGCAACATACATATTTAACAAAAGTTTAAATTTAAGAAATCGATGTGTAAATGCTACTATATTAATTTACCTATTGTCCAACTTTCCGTATTCCATAAAGTTGTGCAAAAATAAATACCATTTGAAGCATGTCCTCATTGCAATTCTTACATTTTTACTTGACTAGTAAAGTTAATATTTTCTCTAACTCATAATAGGCCTATAATATGCTTCATTTAAAGAACGGAAAAAAGAAATAAACTATAATTTAAATTTATAAGAATTAAATAATTAAAGCTTCAACTAACTAGTAACAAAAACGATATTAAATTTTTTAAGAATAGCAAAAAAATATTTTAATTTCACAACGTATCTACATTGCATAAATGGAATACATATTTTCTACTGTACATAAAACCCTGTAATTACTTAAGGAACAATTCTATTTACGTGGTAACGAATATTTAAATCTTTAACAAAATACACAAATTATAGCTAGACTCTTTATTACATATAAAAGTTATTGTAGTTAAATTATTGATTATTTTTATTGCCTGTACTTTACTACCACTAGTACTATTCCTACTATAGCGATAGATAAAAAAAAGCATACAAATCTGCAGTAACTAACGTATTTAAACCCAAAAAGACGGGGAAACGTATGCAACTTAAAACCACATCGAATATTTATAGTAATATCAAGGCGTATTTTGCATATGCTTCCCCTTTTCTATAGACATTTTTATCATGGGTTTAAACTAGGCGCCACAAAAAGGAAATGCAAATCACATATTGTCAAGAAAACTGCTTTAACAGAGAAATATAAAAATGAATAATTAATATTCTAGAAGTAAAATAACAGAGCGTGAGAATCATATTTTAAAATATTGTGACATATTGGAAGAAAGTGTATCTCATAGAATAACAAATTATGAGTTAATATGCAAACATTGTTCCTAATTAATTTTTAAATCTTCCAAGGAAAGTTCACGCCGAAAATTTGTCTGCAAGAAATCCGAAGAGCCGTATTTCTTCAGCTCTATATCCCCGGTATTTAGGACTATAATACGGAAAAATCCCTTAAAGAAAAGTTCTGGAAACATAAATATTGCCGAAATGTGCCTGGCTTAACTTTTCTTTGACAATGCTGCGGTTAAATCCCGCCCGAGTTCAGGAAAATTGTTTAAAATTTAAGTAATCTAGAAGTTTTCATTAAACTTAAAAATATTTTTATAGCAGAAAAGTTTAAACTACTTTAGTTCTTAGATTCTATATAAATGCGATAACTTTGCTGTTATTATTTTATTACATTTATGCTCTAAAACCATTATGGCATATTTCAAATTTATGTTCGTTTAGGTAGCATACTTTCATTGGTTTTTAATATCAATCACAGTTGCATAATATAAATTTCAATGTACCACCTGTGTATATAAAAAGCATACAATATACCCATCTGGCTAACTAACCTTAAATTAGAGAGGTATTAAAAAGTGCACTAATTAAAATTTTAAATGAAACTGTTAATACAATTGATCCGCTGGAAGCTTCTGCCGTAATTGGTTATAAAATTTAGCTGATTGATAGAGTTTCAGAGTATACAATTAATATTTTAAATTTGCATTTACAACCACCGCAACTCTAAAATAAATGTGCATTTATATAAAGTACAGATACGGCTTTATAATGACAACACAATCAAGTTAAAATATAACCATTAGGCCAATTAACTACTGAACAGATTGTTTAACTTAAAACATACAAATTACAGAGGTGATCATTAAATGAAAAACTGCTTATTATATCATTCTTTTGAAATACCTCTGTCAATTTAGGTCAGTTTGAATGCATGTGTTGGAGAAAGGTTATGTTATCTGGTTGTATAATTTAATAACAAAACAAGTATCAATATAGAAAGAATGGCAACGTTGCTGTCTGCAATCTTTCCTAGAATATCCGCTAATGTAAAACAAGCGTACATGACCAAAAGCAGAGTGTGAAACAGACATATATATTCTGGTTGAGTAGTGCAACCGCGGTAAGAACAGGAGTTTTATTGGTAGGCAACTAGATACACTTACGTATTAATTGAAACAGCGTCCCCTTCCGACGTTCTCAAAAGCTCTAGAACGAAAACGGATAGGGGTTCGAGATTATTGAATTCGGTTTCATAGCTAATTTTAGCCTATGTGACTGGAAGCAGACGGTTTCCCTTGTGCGGTTTACACGAGTTCTTAGTTGTTTTTACGGTACTCAAGCCAAGTAATTAAGTCGGTCAATTCGCGGAGTTATCTCGAAGATATACAAATATAGGGTTTCAAAGAAAATTTTTTTATAATAAAATAACGGTCAATTTTAATTTGTGCAATACTCTGTTTAAAATTAGGAGAGAGTAATAAATGGGGAACGAGTGGCCTTTCCATAGGAGTATCCGCCTGTCTCAATATTTAAGTTTATCCGATAAAAAAAGCTCTTGTGGTTTTACGTATGAAAATCTATTACCTATTTCAAACATTATGAAATTACTATCTACGATAGGAATAATTTTCTTAAAGTAAAAATTCAGGATGCCGTTTTCAGCTGTTTATGGAGAACAAAACGTTTGGACCTAAATAAACAATTATTGGATGAAACTTTCTCATTGTCTATGCAAATACTAAAATAAATTACATTATTTATGTGTGCGGCAACCATTTTGACTCTGTGTTAATCAAGCAAATTTTAAAGCCAATTAACAAAATTGGAATTAAAATATTTAATGAGCATTATTAGTAATTTTAATGCTTCCCTAAAAATGGTAATTAGGTTTATTTAAACTTTATAGAATTGTGCATTTATTACGTAACTAAATCTCTAATGGCGACAATAAATTCACAAATAAAACAACCCCATTTGTCAATCAATTACATTGATTTCTTTCCTTAGATGAGAATAAAATCATAGAAGTAACAACCTTTATATCCACAAAGTTGGCAGTCGTGTTTGCTTGTAATAAAAGTCCTTAAATTATTTAAATATCGGTATTTTTCTCGAATACAGGCCGTAAGTAACAGAACATTTTTCCAAACCAAAGGTAGCAAAATAGTATTTACCGGAAAATAAGTTTTAAAGACGGTAGAATTTACCGTCTCTAAAACTTGTTTTAAAGTTCGAACAAACTTTTTACTGATAAACCCAGTGAAACATGCCATAGAAAGACCAACTTTAGAGCATTTACCCATTAAGAGAAACATAAAGGACATCATTTTATTTTCCACCGAACATACATTTTCATAATTAAAATGGTGCATTAAATAAGTAAAATCCATAACTTGGATAAATAATTCGTTGAATTTATAAAACAAATAACGGCACTTAATATACTGATATTTTAATAAATTCTCTACATAAAAATATATAAACTCTATTATAATGTATGACTGTAAATAAGCAATATTTGAGTTAGGTATATTAAGAATATTCTATAAAAATACGACTAAATTTAACAGTATATTTCTATAAATTTGAAGAAACAATAACTATAGTGACTCTACTTGCATTAAATATAAAAGATGTTAACATAAATATTTTTTCTACAACTGCAAAAAAAGGGGTTTTCACTATGTGGTGTGCGGAATACGTTCTTTAACAGACATTACGCGATGGATTTTATTAAACAATATTAATTATAAAAGAATTTCAAGAGAATGTGTTCCACATACCAGTTTTATAATATTAATAAATAAATAATATAAATAAATTTTCTCCGCCAATTTTATCGACTGACAACATTGACGTCCTTGATGCTGGTACGCTCGTACTTTGTGTTAATGGCTGTTATATTTTGGGCTGAGTTTGTTCTCTGGGTGACTGCATCTCCCCCGCTTACTATGCCTAGTACTTATTTAACGAACCTTACACTTTTAGTTTGTTGTTGTACCCTTTTGTTTATATACAATTTTTAGTTTAATTTCTAACTGTTTTTAATGATGTGATTGTAACTTTTATCATTTTTTATATTTTTATATTTTGACATTTTTATTTTTCTGAAATTGTTTTTTGGTGTATCAGGTAGGTTTAATAGCGAGATTCGCTCACTTATATGCGTGCTGATTGACATCTTTTTAGGTCTGATGATGCCTTAAAGGCGAAACATGTAACCTAATTTTTTAAATATTAAATTATTTGAGACCGGGACTTTGTGTTCGTTCTTTTGGTTGAATATTATAATAGTATAATATTTAACGAGGATTAATGGTAATATTTTTCTCAATTCCTAAGCCACAGCTTGAGTATATCAAATTAATTGTAGATATTTTTAATCTCTTTTAAGGTGTATACATGGTGTTCCAAGAAACCTCAGAAGATTTTAATACGATTTTTGGATAGCAAAGGAGAGGTAATTCGGGACTTTTAAGATGGCCATCAGCTATATCACTGGTATGTGAGATCTTTGTTTATGAATTAACTGTTATATTCCAGGCACTAGTTAATTTCAACAACATATTGATCAAGTTTAACGGGTTTTAAATTTAACACTTTGCAGTGGTATTGATTGATCTAGTTTCGTTTACTTGTTCGTAAAAAAATTAAGTTACGAGATGTTTCTTTTCGATTTCGGAAAAAGGTTTTTGACACATTACATTCTTTATTTCATTCTGGTATTAAAAGTACTTAAGAAGTAATAGTTTCTAAATTAATTTGAGTAAGTTTAAACATTGATGTTAAAAACTGAAATTTCATCATTCTCCATAGAATTCTCTTAAAGCAGTCAACATAATAATTTGGTAGATGCACTACCTTCGGTAATGTTTTGTTTACAAACAAATTTTAAAGAAAGTTTACAGTGTAGTTCTGCGAATTTGGTATATGGTACAACCCTAAAAGTTCCAGGGGGGATTTTCGAAGAAGTTTCTAACAAAAATACAGATTTTTCAGAACATGTGCTAAATTTAAAAATCTAATGAACAAGTTAAAACCGTCTCGTTCTAGTTTAAAACAACGAAAATTTTTCGCCAATAAAGATTTAGTTAACTTAGAAGTAGTAGACAGAAATAGCAAATATTTTACCATCAAAGATAATAAAGGGAAAACTTACACGGTTTTGATTGATAGCATTAAACCTGCTTATATAGAATCTGGTTTGACTCAGGTTAATTCTCAAAGTAAATCGATTTTAAAGGAGAGCTTTAGATCTAGCAAAAAAATTAATAAACAAGTCAAAAAAGAAAGTAAGTTTCTGTAAAGAACGAAACAAGCTTCTGGGGGAGGATAATGTACTGGTGTTGATTGATCTAGTTTCGTTCACCTATTAATAAAATATTAAGTTGGTCAGAAAACAGAATGACTTGACCAGTTGTTAATATACAGTGTGTCCCGCTTTTCATAAATACACCCTAATATCTCAGTTATTAGTAATGAGATTTTCTTGAAATTTCGGTGGTAATTGTATGATGGAAAAATGAAGTACTTGGCATAGTGAACATTTTTATTTACCATTGGCGTGCGGTGTTGGTGGGGTAAAAAAGGCTTTTTTTTTTGGAAAAGGATAATAAGGCTTATTTTAGATAACTGTTTCTATCAGATTTAGAATCAGCATCCCCAAAAACCCCTTATATATATATTCAAAATCTCAATTACCCTAATTACGATTTAGGTTTTTTCAAAATTTTGCTAAGATACGCGCGCTCTGTTTAACAAATTAAGCAAAGAGTGCTTTGAAACAAAAAGTTTTTGTTTGACATTAAGTAATTCGTACGAATTGTCAATAAGTGAAGCAGTGTTACTTAACTGTTAATAAGATGGCACAAAACCGAAGAGTAGTTCTTACAATTGGAGAAAAAGTAGAAATTATCCGCTTATTTGATAATAATGAAAGATCTACGCGTCAGGTTGCTGGAATATTCAATGAAAGGCATCAGGATCGAGCATCAATTACTCACGATACCGTTGTCAAAATCAACAGATTGTTCGCAAGGATTGGAACGATTTTCAAGACAAGACCAATGAGGTACAATTTAAATCAAAGATATTATCCAGACGACGAACGTATCTTAGCAGAATTTTGAAACAACCCAAATGGTAGTATAAGGGTAGTTGCGAGGATACTGAATTTAACGAAAAACAAAGTATGGAGGTGTTTGAAACGCAATAGGATTAGGGCATTTAAACCAAAATTTCTACATACTCTGTTAAATGGTGATTTTGAACGGCGGTTTAAATTTTGCTTATGGTTGCAAGGTAACTATCTTAACGACAGACTTCTTCTAAAGAACATTATGTTTACTGACGAGGCAACGTTTACGATAAACGGTGGGACATCTAGTCAAAATTGTAGGTTTTGGGCAGCCGAAAATCCGAATTGGTTAATTAATTGTAAAAACCAGTACAGTGAAAAAGTGAACGCGTGGTGTCGCATATTTAACGAACGAATTGTAGGCCCATTTTTCCTGGATAACTTGACCGTACAAACTTTTCTACATTTTTTACTAAATGATTTTTATGATTTTCTCATGGGATTGCTTTTAGCACAGAGACAAAACTTAATCTTTCAGTTAGATGGTGCCCCCGCACATTATTCTATGATAGTTAGGAACTTTTTAAATGCAACTTTTCCTGGACAGTTAGAAATTCTCCTTTAGAAGCATGGCCCCCCAGATCGTCGGATATTACCCCTTGTGACTTCTTTCTGTGGGGGCACTTGAAAAATAAAGTGTATGCTACTCGGCCGCGTAATAGAGAGGAACTTTGCATTAAAATTAGGAAAGCGTGTCAGGAAATTACTCACCAAACTTCAAGAAAAGTGAATGTACGTTTAACAATAATTGTTGAAAAGTGTATTGTTTTAGAAGGTAGTTATGTTGAAAACACAAGAATCTAAAATAACGTAATTTTGTTACAACAGCTACAAAAAAAGAATTTATTAAAACAAGACCTTTTTTTCTGCTATAATCAGCTCTTGAGATTTTGAAAATATGAATTAAGGGGTTTTTGGGGATGCTGATTCTAAATCTGATAAAAACAGTTATCTAAAATAAGCCCTAATATCTTTTTCCAAAAAAAACAGCCTTTTTTACCCCACCAACACCGCACGCCAATGGTAAATTACCACCAATATTTCAAGAAAATCTCATTATTAATAACTGAGAGATTAGGGTGTATTCATGACAAGCGATAGAAAATATACCTCTCGGAACTCTTTGACGACGAAAGACATCCAAGGCCGGTCTTAGAATCAAGCAACATACACTTAAAAATATTAAGATCAGAAATAGAATATGCCTTGGAAACTATGAAACCCGGTAAAGCTGCTTGTCCTGATCAAATACCCATAGAGCTTGTCAAACTCTTCGATGACGATGTGATCGATATTCTTCTGGACCTTTTTAGCAACATTTATGATGGGGGAGAAATCCCTAAGCAATGGCTGACATCTACTTTTGTGCTTATACCTAAGAAACCAAACCCAAGAGAATGCTCAGACTACCGGACCATTGCACTCATGAGTCACACCTTAAAGCTGTTTTCAAAGATCATCCATAAAAGAATATACAGAAAACTTGAAGAGGACATGAGCAACACGCAGTTTGGATTCCGCGAAGGACTTGGAACAAGAGAGGCGCTCTTTGGGATAAACGTTCTTTTCCAGCGCTGTCTTGATATGAACCAAGATGTGTTTGCATGTTACATCGACTTTGAGAAAGCTTTTGACAAAGTGAAACATGACAAGTTACATCAGCTACTCGTCAGTAAAAACATTGACTTGGACGATGTAAGAATAATTACCAATCTATACTGGGGCCAAAGAGCAAATACAAAGGTAGAAAACCAGCCGATAGAGGAAATGGAAATCCGTCGTGGTGTAAGACAAGGATGCATCCTATCGCCACTACTATTCAACCTGTATAGCGAAGCCATATTTAAAGAAACCTTGGAAGAAGAATCGGTAGGGATAGTTATTAATGGAGAAGTGATAAATAATATGAGATATGCTGATGACACCGTCTTGTTAACGAGCAATCAAAGGGACACACAACATCTTCTAGAGAAATTAAATGATCGATGTAACGAATACGGTCTAAAAATAAATTTTAAGAAAACCAAGTTAATGGTAGTTACAAAGTTTCCCCAAAATCACAACCAAATAAACGTGTCAGTAGCAAACACCTCAATAGAGAATGTGCAGTCATATAAATATCTGGGAGCCTGGATAGAACAATCGGGTGACCAAACAAGAGAGATAAGAGCGAGAATAGAGACAGCCAGATCAACATTTACGAAAATGAAAAAGTTGCTCACCAGTCGAGATATCAAGATTGGACTTAGGGTAAGAATGCTGCGATGTTACGTGTTTTCTGTGCTTTTGTATGGAGCGGAGGCATGGACTCTTAAGAAGAATCACATGGACAAACTACAAGCCTTCGAAATGTGGTGCTACCGTAGAATGTGGCGTATCCCCTGGACAGATAAAATCTCTAATGTGGAAGTTCTAAATCGGATGAATAAAGAATGTGAAGTCATTAACACCATAAAAGAGAGAAAGCTTCAATATCTAGGTCATATACTGAGAGGACCCAAATAACGTATGTCCTAAAAGTTTTGGCACAAAATTCATTGGCTTTAATGTTAACAAAAACAAAATAATATCAAGTTGCCTTTGGAAACAGAAGTTTGTTAACATTGTGTACTGTCAGTTGAGAATTATTTGTTTTAAATTTTTCGCTTTAAGATGTCGTATAAATTAGAAATAAGAAAAAGTATCTATAAGTTGGTTGGGCGGGTACCCAAAGCTGAAATCTGTCGAATATTCCAGAATGAAAACATTTCAAGCAGAACCATTTATAGAACAATAGTAGAGTGCAAGCAGGGAATACCATGTCTGAATCTCCCAAAAAGTGGAAGACCACGTACGTTTACTGCACAGAGGTCAGAGAGATTGGTGAGAAGAGCAAAAAACCAGGTTGGAATGTCAACGAGGAGACTGGCTCGTCAATTCAGATCTTCTAAGAATACGATGTCATTGGAATTAAGGAGGAATGGACTTAAATATCGAAAGAGACGTAAGTGCCCCAAATACTCTCAAGCGCAACTCCTTCGTATACCAAGATGCTGTCGTCAACTGAGGCGGGTACACTTTGCCAATGAAAAAATCATTATTTTGGATGATGAAAAGTATTTTACTTTGAGTAATTCTGAAATAAAGGGAAACGATGGATTTTATACGGACAACGTAAAGGAATGCCCTGACAATGTTAGATATAAACATAAAGCGAAATTTGCAGATAAAATCCTTGTCTGGTGCGCAATTTCTAACAGAGGTGTATCCCGACCTTTTGTGGGAAGAGTGAGGGACGAAGCTTTCAATAATCAGAGCTATATTGATAATTGCCTGTCCAAATTACTTCAGTTTGTCCACGAACATCATGCTAATGACGATATCATGTTTTGGCCAGACCTAGCATCATGCCATTACTCAAGAGATACCCAAAACTGGCTTTGACAACACCACATACCTTTTGTTCCCAATAACGATAATCCTCCAAACTTCCCGCAGGCTCGCCCAATAGAGGATTTTTGGGCTTTACTGTCTAGGAAGGTTTATCATGGAAGCTGGGAAGCACAAGATGAAGAACAATTAAGACGGCGAATTTACGAAAAACTAAGAGAAATTGATCTGAATTCCGTCCAGGGCCTCATGAGAGACATTCGAAGAAATTTGCGTCTGGTAGAGCAGAATGGGCCACTCCACATAATTCGATAGTATAGTTTAGTTAAGTATTGAGTTGTAATTTATAATAACTAGTTCAGTGTTCAAATAAATTTCTTCATTAAAAAAAAATCCGATAAATATTTTGTGCCAAAACTTTTAGGACATACGTTACACACTTCTCCAGCTGATAGTTCAGGGGAAGATTGGGGAAAAGAGGAATATTGGAAGACGCCGTGTGTCTTGGCTTAAAAACCTAAGGGATTGGTTTAACTGTAGCAATGTTGAGCTCTTCCGAGCTGCAGTCAATAAGGTCCGGATAGCTGTGATGATAGCAAACCTCCGATAGGAGATGCACTATAAGAAGAAGAATGACAAGCGGGACACACTGTAGATACAATTTTATAAAAGGTAATAAAATCGTTTAACATTTGTATTTAATAAATCTTTCTTCTTAGGCTCAAAATATCAATGCCCTCCTGTTGGTTCTAACAGTCACAATTATTATTCCAACATTGATATTCTGGGAAGTATATCCATCTTATAGTTACAGTTAAACGAGCATAGATGTTAGTAAATCAGGATATTTAATTTGCTTCAAAACGTAAAAAAATTACGTACATAATACATTTCTAATGCCCTTTCAAAGGAAGCTAGTTTACTCCTAGATTAGACAACAATGGCAAATTTTATGTATTGGTACTAGATACGGTAAAAAAAATATACAAAGAAATTGAACTGATGGACACACCTTTAAAGCGAATAAATATACCTACAATTTGATAGCGGTTTTATAATTGGCCGATCCAGTATAGTATAGTACCATGGTATTTTGTTTTGTTTACAAGGTTTAGTCAAAACAAATTATAGTAACCAGGGGCGTGCGGTGAGTTATGAAGAAGGGGAAGCACCGCCGGTAGGCCCGCCGGAGGCATGCCGGCGGAGGCGAAAAATTTTTTGAGGACCACGCCCAAATATTGGCAATTTTTCGACGTTTAAATACAGGTAGAATACTGTCATGTAGGTACTGTCGAAAATGTGTGATTATGTACCTATGATTTTTTAGTATTTCTTCTATTTTCTAAATGGCTAGGTACCCATGTTTTTTTTTATTAATTTTTACGTAATTTGCCCGTCGAAAACCAATTCTTTAGTGACCCAACCCTGCCTAAGAGTCGTTAAAAACAAGTTAAGAAAATTTCATAACAGAAACTAATACAGAAAACTATCTATACATTTTTACTTTGAATTCACAGTTTGATTTAATTTTAAACGGATTTTTTAGCCGCCCTCACTTCTGTCTTTAAATTAAAATCTGGTGTAGGCCTACCTGTTGCAATAATATTCCTTTTTTCATCAAAGAAAAGCGTTGAAAATCCTTTTTCCAATAACTTGCATACAGAACAGATACACTTTACATTTCCCGAACTCGATGGGCCGGCAATTGGTTGCTCCATGACAAAATAAATCAAGAAGTAAGATAAACAAAGTCAAGTCAGACAGCAGATCCTCTACCGTGTAGCGCGTATTCCTGGCGAAAAATCGCGACAAACAATCGTAACTGCCGAGTACAAACACGTGGAAACTAAATATTTTGGCGGCTTCGTTCCGGCGTCGCATCGCGGCGAAGGAAATACCGAAGTCTAACGATTTACCCTTTACTTGGCACGGCTTACCATATTAATTATTACTCGTATACGCGTATAGAGTGTAGTATACACGTATTGAGATCACTTCGATTCTTCGATACATTTAATATTGCTTTGGTCAGGGATGCATACAGGGCCGGATTTGGTTTGGAAATTAGATAGAAATAAATACTTGGGTATTTTAATTGTATGGATAGGTATAGATTAATATAAAATTTGTTTTGTCTTATGTCTTATGAAAGCGGTAGGGGAAGCAGTGCTTCCATCGCTTCCATGGAGCGCACGCCCCTGATAGTAACCAAAGTTGCAAGTTACTAAATACAATAATACCAGGTACTGTATATTGGCCAATCGTCAAGTCGAACTGTAACCTTGAAACTAATCTGAATCTATAATATCCGTCATAAGAGTTTTAACCAAGCCTAAGCCTTTGAATGTCCTTTTCGTCGTTTAAATTAATATTTAATCTGTGTAATTATCAAATTGCATAGGTAATTCTGCCGGTTATCCCTCGGTATGTCATTCCTGTGACAGCGATAGTTTAATCTGATGCTTTGATATTCCAGCAGGACAAGAGCCGTAATAATAATTAATTAACAACAGTATGTGGCAAAACAAGGGACCTTGTAGACTTAAGGGGTTAGCAGGCATAAGTCCTTTCCATTAAAAGTGATTAGCGATGGTATGAAATTAAATTGAACCGGATATAAAAAATAATGAAATTTTAAGATGATGGGTATTACGATGTTTTTTTTTTGTGCATTATTGTTGCCCCGAGATGAGACAAAACGAGATTTGCTTATTACTTGATCTCCAAATTGCAAAATTCTTACAAACCTCCATGCTATTTGTATACTCGTTTTATAAAAAACTGATTTATTTTTTAGTTTATGCTTTGAATGTGTTTGGGTTACATAGAATTTTGTATTGTATTGTACACAGGGTCTGCCACTTAAAGCCCCCTAGGCCCGTATTTTGCTTCACTTTTGAGCGACAAACTTGTTCGACATACATAGCATTTTTTTTTTATTACATTTTAGTGCCAACTGCAAAGAATTTTAATTTTCTGACGCCTCTAAAGCCTTTAATAGTCATGTTGGAAAAACGCGTATCAACACGTCAAAGAGAATAGGTTGATAAATGCTGTGTGCGTGCGATTTCAATCTCTGCTATTTTTGGGTTGTAAATTATAAAAGGGTTATAATTTGTTCACGCAGTTATTTGCATTTAGTCACGTAGCTAGTCAAGAGCGCGTCGCGACAGTACTTGTAACACGTCACTTAGGACGCGAGCTCCCTATTGGATGAAAAATAGGTTTGGTCGCATCGCGCGCCAGTCGATAGAGAGATAAGAAGCACGGCGCAAGGATAAAGTGAATTGATTTCTAAAAATTTTAAATAATCGGAAATAATACCGGCGTAATGTGGAGCAGCGCCATCTTGGTGGAATCAAATGTTTTTTCTCTCTTGCAAGGAAACGTCTTGTAGGTAAATGGGTAATTAATTTTAAAAGACATTTAGGTATATTTGCGCGATTCAACTATTTTCAAAGAGATGAGTACAAGTCAGTCTACCCCCAAGTATTCCTGCCAACGCATTTACTTTAAACCCTGAAAATTTCTGTCACACGTCCAACGAGGATTGATGTTAATCCAGTAATGCATGTTGTGCCTGTTTAAACTACCGCTTCCATTGAGTGTACAGTCGTCACTCCAGAGGACATTAGAAAGAAAATTTGAATTTTCTTTCCTTAATATTGGCATTTCAGCTATAAAATATAGCCTCCGTTCGTAATATCCTGGTTCAAAACTATTTTGTAATCGTGATACCCATTTTCTTGGAGAATCGTTCTAACGGAAGTGGAAGTAACATTGGTGGTCTCGCTAATTACTTGAATTAAGGTGTGTTGATCCTCAATAACATTATTTTCATTTCATATTTTTTTTTTTTTATTTTTTTTTTTTTTTTATTTTTTTTTTTTTTTTATCTTCCCGTTTTAAATTCGACCACAGATTGACAGTGTCTTTTCATAAACTTTGATTTAAATATAACATTCCACATTCAATTCCAATTTTAGCATGCTGATTACATTCAATTATTAATATCTTGTCAAAATATTTTTAAATAAAAAAAGCTCAATCAACGTCATTTTCCACCAACAGTTTTCTCTCTACTGCTAATAATAACTGCAGCACTACTTTGGTCTCCTGAAGATGAAGGTTACTACCTTTGAAACATGTAGAGACAATTTAACTTTAAAATTGAGCCTTTAATAGCTCACTATTAAATTAGTGGAGAAAGACTTTTAGCCTTTTTTTCCCCTTTCCCTATTATTTTCATTGTTAATATTATTTCTTACCAGTTTATTTATATCTCTTTTAGGTTTTGTAAAAGAAGCGTGCCTTTGAAGATTATTAACTAACGCTTTTAAAGTTTTGTGATGAAGGCAGCGTATGTCGGCAAATCTTTAAGAACAAACGCTACACGCGAATCGAGCGTTTATACTGCACTCACCAGAAATCAAAGGAAACTCGGTTTTCTCAACATTAGTTAATTGACCATTGCTACTGATTCAAGCTGGATTTATAAACTCGAAAAGTTTGTGAGGTTGAAGTTATGTTCAAGTTGGTGAGGTTCGATATTCGACAGTCCAGAATATGACATTTATAAAGTCAGTAGCGAAGTTCGAAAAGTTGTTGTTTGATTGGTTGAAATTTCTGTCCAGAATACTGGCATTAAATTTGACTTTAAAAATTTTTACAGATTGTGAATTATTATTTTTTTTGTTTATAATTTTGTTCGATTCCAAATAAAAATTAAATCGTTCTTGAGTTCCGTGATGTGGTAAAAATGTTATATTATTACCTGTTTGCGGCGACATTTTTGTTTTACGCGGCTTATAGAATAAGGCGTAGCAATCGCCGCTTTAAAACGCGACCAATAATTGTGAGGAGAATAGGGGCAGGTGGATATGATTATCTTAAAAAGATAAGGTCTTGAGACACACCACGGTTTTTTAAATATACAAGAATGACTGTTCCAGTTTTTAATAATAGCTATTTATGCCATCAGTTACGAAATGCCTAATTTTGTGTAACGCGTGAGATTTTTGCGGAACGAACGAGATTGATATATTGTTAGTTTTATTTTTAAAAAATGAGTCATTCAAGTTCTGAAGAGCTACCAAGCGATATTGAAGAGGCAGCAAAAAATGCTCTATTATCAGTAATTCCCAAAAAGTCAAAGGCAGTTTATGATTTGGCATTCGAAAAATTTGTTACGTGGTGTGATGAGAAGAAAATTAAACATGTTAATGAGAAAGTTTTACTTGCATATTTTGAGGGTAAGAAAGATCTAAAAGTTTCCACATTATGGACACTTTACTCAATGTTAAGGTCTGAACTAAATCTGAAAAGGCATATTGATATTAAAAAATATACAAATTTGGTAGCATATATTAAAAGGCAAGCGGACGGGTACAGTGCTAAAAAGTCAAAAGTTTTTATTAAAAAAGATTTTGCCAAATTTTTATTGGAAGCTGATGACAAAGAATACTTAATGGCTAAGGTTGCAATGATAATTGGAATGGCAGGAGCATGCAGAAAAGCAGAATTAACATTTCTTCCAGTTGAAAATGTTATAGACGAAGGAAGCCATTTTCGTGTTGATATCCCACCTTCAAAAACAAAAGTTATACGGCAGTGTGCAATTACCACTGGAGACATTGAAAATACGAATCTTGTTGAAATATTAAGAAAATATATTAAGTTGCGTCCCCAGATTCTTAAACACAACAGATTTTTTGTAAAATATGCGAATGGAAAATGTACCAGAAATCCTGTGGGAATTAACACATTTAGCAGTCTGCCAAAAGTTATTGCACAATTTCTTGGTCTTTCAAATCCTGTTCTATATACACTAGCCACTGCTTCAGAAGAAGCTCTGCCACTTTCCTAGCAGACAGTGGCGCTGATCTTTTAAAATTAAAGAGGCACGGAGGTTAGGAAATCTAGCTCTGTTGCGGAGGGATATGTTGAAAATTCCATGAATAATAAAAAACTTATAGCGCAAGAAATATCTGGTGAAACATCTAATGCAATGTGCGTCGCTTCCCAAATAACAGCAAGTTCGAGCAATGAAAAAAATATGTCGTCGGGAATTAATTTGAATAATTGCAATAATTGTGTTATCAATATTTATAATAATTAATTAATTTATAATTTATGTTTTTAACTTGTATTATAACAGTTTAATAAATAGAATAATTCTTTTTGTCACTAATTTTGAAATACATTTTTCGTCACCAATTGCATAAAATTTTACTTTATGCAACTAGTTACAAAAAGTAAGACATTTCATAATGTCAATCAGTTTTAAAAAGTGTCACTTTATATGTCAAAATTAGAAAAATGATATTGTTATATTATATTACAAATTACTTTTATAATCTCTATGGCCTAAGTTGTAGATAAATTAATAATTTTGGATTAACTCGAGTAACAATAAATTAGTGTCATCATTCTCTATACTATCCATTTCTGGTTTTCGAATTTCTGGCGCAAAACACAATACTAAGCTTACAACAAATAGAAAATTCAAATACAAATGACGAAAGGACGTAAACACCGAAGAGCCCAAACGCGACAAATAAAAGACATTTGACATTTCGCTGTAACCACATGACTTTAAAATAGCGTCTTCATTGGTCAAAACGAACCTCTCGAACTCCGAACATAAAAATTGGTTATATCGAACTTTTCGAAACTTTGCACGAACTGAGTTTATAAATTGAACTGAGTGCTCCCTTTAGTTTAAATTGAAACTCTTATTTCCAACGCCAACTGAACCTCAACCTCGCCAACTTTTCGAGTTTATAAATCCAGCTTCAAAAGCAGTAAATCATTGACAACTAACAACAACTCTCAATAATATGTCAAATTTGAGAAAACAAAACTTGCATGGCCAAAAAGATGTTATAAGTACTGGTCCATCATAAAAGTGGATGAACAAATAAAAATTTTACATGAGTTATTACATAAAGTAAAGCTTATTACAACTTAAATCAAATTCTTATCACTGATTTAGTGTACCGGGTGACTTCGTATAAACTAGCACCCCCCGTAAAATAAAAAAAGTGACATGCAGGGGAAATTGTTTCCTTTCCAAATCTGCATTGTAGTTTTCGGTAACTTTGCATATACTCGGGGAACGACAAAAAGTATTTTTTTTTAATGGAATGCCCTGTATATTTTCGGCTAAAATGAAAGATCTTTTTTTTCTGATTTCAAATATACCATACAAGTTGACATTTGGTTCAGCCATTTTTGCGTTATTTAAGTTTACATTTGCATTGAATTTACATTATCTTGATATACGCTACCATGATTACTGAGTACAACAATTTTTTGAACAGTGGGTCATGAAAACAATAGTAACAAATGTTTCTGAATTGACATTGTCATTGAAATAATAACTGTTAGTGCAACTTACTCGGTTCGTATATCAAGATAATGTAAATTCAATGCAAATGTAAACTTAAATAACGCAAAAATGGCTGAACCAAATGTCAACTTGTATGGTATATTTGAAATCAGAAAAACAAGATCTTTCATTTTAGCCGAAAATATATAGAGCATTCCATTAAAAAAAAAAAACTTTTTGTCGTCCCCCGTATATATGCAAAGTTACCGAAAACTACAATGCAGATTTGGAAAGGAAACAATTTCCCCTGCATGTCACTTGTTTTATTTTTTCCGTACGATAAAAAATAAAAAAGTTACGGGGGGTGCTAGTTTATACGAAGTTACCCGGTACAGGGTAGGGTGAAAAATATATGTAAAGGAATCAAGTCTTTATCCATAATAATTTCTGTTAAAGAAACTTTTTTAGGACACTCTGTATGCATTTTAAAAGATCTTGGTAAAACCTACAATTTAGTATGTCGCCAAAATATAAGGCAAAATACGGGTCAGGGAAGTTTTAAGTTCCGGATCCTGTAAATATCAAAGTATTTGTCTCAATGTCTCAAGTGTTAGAATGCAAAATCCAAAAAACGTCTGGAAATATTTTATTCCAATTTTAGGATGTCATTTGGGAGGTTGACAATTCGATTCTCCCGTCAACAACTACATAAAGCTGGATTTATAAACTCGAAAAGTTGGTGAGGTTGAAGTTATGATTAAGTTTGTGAGGTTAGATATTCCGAACTCCGAGCATAAAAATTGGTTATCTCGAACTACCCGGGAAGTTATCGAACTTTACATGAGCTTTACATCAACAACATGAACGAGTGTATAAATGGAACTGAGTGTTCCCTTTAGTTTAAATTGAACTTCTATTTCCAACACCAACTGAACCTTTATACCGCAATCACTTCAACTACCAAACAGCCGCGACTTGTCAGCCGGATGCAGCGCCACATAATCGAGCTAGAGAAATGGCTGTCGAATTGGAAGATTCGCTTGAATCCCTCTAAGACGAAGGCTATTAATTTTTCGAAAAGCAATGTTAGTAGGCCTGAGACAAGGCTTCGTGTCGACGGAGTCCAGGTGAACTGGTGCCAGGAGGTAAAATACCTGGGACTTATATTTGATCAGCGACTGAACTGGAGGCGCAATTCAGTTAATAGAGTGAAGCTAGCATTGCATCAATTACGCTCTATCTATCCCCTGCTTCACAGGCGGAGTAGACTTGGTAATAGGACTAAGGTCAACCCCTACAAGGCGTTAGTCAGGCCGGTTCTTACTTATGGTGCACCTTCATGGTGCAACATAAGCAGAACGGAGCTTAATAAGTTCCAGGTAATACAAAACAGGGCACGAAAAATTATTGCGGATGTACCCAGGTACACGATGAATCGCATACTTCATCAAGACTTTCGTATGCAGACAATAAATGAATTTGTCACAAAAATTATTACAGACTATTACAGACGTACGGACGTATCGACAAACCCATTAATCACGGACTCCCACACGAGATCTAGACCAAACAGTAGGTACAAACTACCGAAAGACTGGCTCTCTGTTGGTCCAATCCCATAGTAGAGAGGCACTAATAGTAGTGAGGCACTATCAATCAACCACCAATCATCCAATCAATTCACAATCAATGGAATAGGCGCCAAAATTTTGCAGTATATAAACTTTTTAAATCAAACAAGCAGAAATACGAATAATCAAGGCAAAAGTCAATTTCAAAATTTCTACAAGTGATAAAACCTAAACAGTTTACGAAGATCCAATTGAAGTCGCAGGAGAATTCCTAACTTAAAAAAAAAAACAGAGATCCCAAGTAACTGAACCTCAACCTCGCCAACTTTTCGAGTTTATAAATCCAGCTTAAAGTAAGCATAAAATTGTTACATATACTTTACTGCTTTCTCAGTTACGAGTTTTTAAGTACACCAATGTAGAACTCTTTAAACTAACTTAAATTCAACGACGATGACACCAGCCACATAAAATCTGGCGAGTGGGTTAATGTCAGAAAGGTTTTAAAATAATATGTCCCTCAACCCCCCTGTCTTTTGGATTTTACATTAAAACACCCTGTATTCAACAAAGTAAAATGTTTAAAATAACTAACCCAATTTAAAGTGTAAATCAGCACGGACATCTGTTTTAACCATTTTAAATTAAAAGTAAAATTTTACAATTAAATACTGACTAAAGCTTTTAATTAATAACCCCTGAGAACCCTAAACCGGAAAACACATTTTTATACGTAAAACAATAGGCCATATAATTTAAGCTAACAATTTGTCACTTAACTCGAAAAACAGTTCCAAAACAAAACAGAAGTACAAACACGTTTTTTTGCTTTTAAAACTGACACGGGCGTTATAGAAATTAATCATTCGGTATTTCAAACCATTGTTCCGCTTTTTCCGTCTTAAGCCTCCAGTTTTTTCGGGATAAATTAGTGAGGTTTCTTAAGAAGCCTATAGAAATTATGGTTTATAAAACTAACTACTAGAGCGGCATGGTAGTTTAGCAAGAATACGTAATATCCTTATCGTGCGTCACAACGACTCCATAATATAAAAACTAATATATCCCCCCTTAGTAATCAAAAAGGGTTGAATAGTCCAATCGGTAGATTGAGCCATTTTGTGTAACGGATATTTAGACCCTTGTACGGACATTTTGGGGATTTCTCTGTTACATTGTGCGTGCTATTACAGTAGTTTGTTTGGCCATTATTAGGGTTGAGAAGTTAACAAAAATTTTATTGCGGATTAAAAATATTCATTCTTATATGTAACACACATTAGAAGTCTTAAGATACAGGCATATAGCACCAAAACAATTAAGAGTAGAGAAAATAACAATAATACAAACTAAAAATTCGTAGGTTCTAAAAATACCGATGGGTTATTCAAAAGTTCGGTATAAAATTCATATTTTTTTTAAAGTTATCTTGAAGAGATCCGGTGAAAGACGATTTAAATTGTTAGCTCTGTAATATTTTCAGCCCCACCCTTCAACCCCTAAGTCTCTAGTTAGCCTAACTTTTTTTTTTAATTGTCACCTACGTCCTTTAAATACTTAGTATTTTCGAACATTTATACCAAAGTGCGGCAATGTGCCATCTTGTTAAAACCAAATTCTTTCATGGGGAATTTCTGAATCATCCTCGTGATTGCTTAGTAATATTAGGAATTCATGGATAGGATTACAAGGGAAAATACCTGATATTTACAGTTGGGACTCTTTAACTTCGTAAAATCATATAGGACAAAAATGCTAAGCAACTAATATTAAATCGATAATTTACAACGCAAATAGGACAATTTAGAAGGACAAGGAAGAATATCGTGTTGTGAGCCAACAAATGCGTTTATCGGAAAATACAGAATTTTGTCAGATAAGATGTTTCAGCTTGGCACTGCAGTATTTGGATAAGTATTTGGTGACACATCCAGGCTTGATAAAAGGTCCTGTCAGGATCCTTTAGTGGGTATATTCAAATAATCTCGAATTAGATCATAACTACAAGGGGAAAGCATATACAACAAAGAAGACAATATATAATAATAATAAGCATGTATTTTTCAACTAGTTATTTCTAACCTAACTCGCTTATACCTTCGAGCTAAATAAACAACCAAGTAAACAACACATACATAGAATATAATAAATTCTGTAGGCATAAAAAAATAAAGTTCATCACAATGAGCTAAAAAATACGAAAAACACAACTTTTTAATAAAAAAAACATCCAAAATTCTGCCGCTATAAGAGAATGGTAAGCAGTCGGTAGGGTGACCGCGGTAGTAGGTATTCTGTAGCAATTACTTTTCGTAAACTTTCTGTTAGATATCAATCAAAACCGGATAAAAAATGCAAATTAATTAGGACAACCGAAAGGTAAACTAAAACTACACTAAAAAGCCAGACAACAAGTTTAAAGTCACGTGACAATCCGATCTCAATCCAGCGTAATGGCTAAATGTAAGTAATGCAGGCTTTTGCTAATTAATAACAGATTTTTGGGAAAAACTTATTTGGGTTGGTTTTACCGTTACGAAATGGGCAAATCCCTAGTTTTTGGTACCATCGGATTCAGTTCTTGAAGACCTTTACATAGAGACCCTGTGTTACTCAGGTTGCTATTAAGAAAAAACGGTTGGGGTAGCTGAATAACAATTTAAATCAATTTTCGTGTTTCAGCGTTTTTCTTACAGAAAAAATATGAGTCTTATGCAGGACTTTCAAACAACCCTGTATACAGGTTTTCATATCTTACAACTAATATCTTTGAACAATTTTATATTATCTTATTTAAAATCAGTTGTTCACCACAATTCCTTGAAGTAACTCCTCATTGAGTGAGAAAAGTATATAATTTCTTAAATAAACAAACCCATTTGGATGACCATATTAGATTGTAGTAAAATTGATCTACATTTTACAAATTTCTTTCTTGGGGGACTAATTTCTACTGTTGAAACTAAGCAATTATCTTCAGTCCAGTAATTCCGTAAATGGCCTGTGCTAAAGATGATTGTACAGTAGAAACAGGTTTGGGGAATACAAACCATTTTTACAACGGTGTAGGGACACTTTTAAGTCCATTCTTACTACAACTTGTTTCATTAAAAATAAATTTATAATATAAACAGTTTTATATAATATATAATATGATTGATGAGGCCTTTACTTAATGAAAATCGATAATAAACTAAACAAATTAAAACACAGATAGGTTTTGAGATTTCCAATTATATTATCATAATAACATGACAGCTGTTTTAATAACACAGTACCTACATTTTCTCGTTCCCGTCTTAAGGAGCAGATTTTACTAGCTAAAGAAATAAAAATTACGACTTTTAGGAAAAGAAATGCTACGTTTTTTTGCATTTTACAATATGCAGGACCTATATATCGAGCATTCTTCTTGTGAGTGGGGCTTGTTCATAGACTTATCGAAATATAGTTTACAAGCTGTGTTGTTATTACAGAATGGAAATTTAAAACCATCTATACCAGTTGCCTATTCAGTGCCAATGAAAGAAACCTATGAAAATATACGCATCCCTTAAGATAAAATAAACTACAACTGGTAGATATGGCAGATATCTGGGGTTTTAAAAGTTATAGAGGATTTACAAAATATTGCTGATACCATTGTATGTGGGACAGTCGTGCAGTGAATGAACATTATTGAAGAGGAAAGAAAAATCCAAAATTCTTCACAAATATTTAATATTTTGCTCTACGCGTTTTGGTTTCTCAAACCATTTTCAAGAGCTGTCTAATAAAAAGTTCATTTATATAATAATCTCAATTCAAAATCAAAATTATTAGGTATTACTTACATAATATAATCACAAACTTTACATTAAGGACACAAAGAAGTTCACCATGGCGAACACAGGTTAACTAACTATATAAAATTGATCAACGGGATAAACCCAAAAAATATTTAAAAAAATAAAACCAAATATACCGAACCAGAGCGGTATCTAGGTTGCACAAAAAGAGGTACGATTGTTTAAACATTTTTGGGCGCTGTTTTTTCGAGGGTGGGTAATGTATTGAGGTCCTTAAACAACAATTTTAAAATAGCTTACAAATCAGTAAACAATTTACGTAGCTTATTCTCGAGAGTAAAGGATTCAATTAACATGCTTGACAAAAGTAGGGTATATTTGCTGTCCTGCAACTCATGCACAGCTAAATATGCTGGACAGACAGGACGTAGTTTTAATATTAGAATAAAAGAACATGTGTTTAAACGATCTTGTCAACGTCCACTACAGAGAAGCAGCGAAAATTGTGAATGAGTAAAAGTAGTGAATGTTTGTTTAAACAATCGTACCTCTTTTTGTGCAACCTAGATGCCGCTCTGGTTCGGTATATTTTGTTTTATTTTTCTAAATGTTTTTTGGTTTTATTTCGTTGATCAATTTTATATAGTTAGTTAACCTGTGTTCGCCATGGTGAACTTGTTTGTGTCCTTAGTGTAAAGTTTGTGATTATATTATGTAAGTTTTACCTAATAATTTTGATTTTAAATTGAGATTACACCGGTTCCCGTCAGATCACCGAAGTTAAGCGGTGTCGAGCGCGGTTAGTACTTGGATGGGTGGCCGCTTGGGAAACACCGTGTGCTCTTGTCTTAGGGAAGAGTGTAAAATGAATCGACATCAAAACCATCCTATTCACGCCGGACAGGCCGGATGAGATCGGATATCCCATAGGATGAAGGTGCCGTTTCACACTCCCCAATCGGTAGACCGCACGATTAAAAACCGTACGGTCGATGACCGGTTCAAGATGGCCTCAGATACGCCGACAAACCGTAAAAAAGTAAAATAAAAAAAAAATTGAGATTATTATATAAATTAACTTATTAGACAGCTCTTGAAAATGGAAACCGAAAAGCGTAGAGCAAAATATTAAATATTTGTGAAGAATTTTGGATTTTTCTTTCCTCTTCAATATGAATAATCTTCACCCCGGAGATATCTATGATTTGAATGATCATTATGTTACGAAAATTTGACCGAAAAGAAGTGAATTTCAGTCGGGATCTCAAAATGTTAAGTATGTGCCTCTTGTAGACCCAAGAAATGCCCCTTTGTCTCCTCTTTATATTACACTGAGACTAATGAAAAGCTTTATGAATAAAGAGGGCGAAGGATTTAAATACCTAAGACCAGTCTTTCCCCAGTTAAGGGACGCCAAATTAAAAGAATTTTAATTTGGTGTTTTTTGAAAGGTCTAGCTGTTTGCCCTATGTAAACTTCAGAGCAAACATGTTAATTTATAAGGTCTAAAGATTAT
The DNA here is from genome assembly GCA_963920685.1 of Polydrusus tereticollis. Lineage (NCBI taxonomy): Eukaryota > Metazoa > Arthropoda > Insecta > Coleoptera > Curculionidae > Polydrusus > Polydrusus tereticollis. Next base: position 7,773,944 of record OY987333.1, on the reverse strand, counting down.
AAATCAGTGGGTTATAAATTAACATGTGCTCCAAGGTTTACATAGGGCAAACAGGTAGACCTTTTAAAAATCTCATGTAGGAACATAGAGTTTAAATATAAATAAAAATGAAACTAACTATGCCGCCTTTTTGGTAAATGATCATCATGTTTTTAATAATAATTATAAAAATTTACATATCTACAACACTTAACCTATTAGAATCCTTATAAATTAATAAACCAAGAAATTTCTACCGATTGTTAAATAATGATTAATTAGATCTAAATAATTCCCCATTATTAGATCTGTAAATATTAGGATTTTCCATTTAATTTGTATAATTATTGTTAATGTAGGTAGCTTACTTTTATGTTGTTATAGCCTAAGAACTTTAGCATATTGGTGCTCATCATCTGAAAAAGATACTGTGTTACCGAAACAGCTGTCATGTTTTTATGACAATATAAGTGGAAATCTCAAAACCTTTTTGTGTTTTAATTTTTTAAGTTTTTCGACTGTCCACATCTCAGGGTTTTTGCATTGGCATAGACAGCATACCCTGTGCATCAATGATGAAATATTTCAACAAATTGTGACAACCTTTTAAAGTCCATTAATAGCACAACACTGTTTAAGACGTTTTCGTTAGTAGCACTACTCGAATTATTTAGAGTTTGTTTTTTATGGTTTGAGCCTATAATTTGGCAACCCAGATTGTCTTATTTTAATACATAATCACTGTTTTATTGGGCGATCTCACATGACCGGATTATTCAATTTGAAGGATACTCAAGACTACTAATTAAAATAGTTAAAATAGGAACTACGTTTAGGAAGAAATCTGTTTACCTGCTGAGAAAATTTTAGAGGGCTTTTAAAGATGCGTATTTATTTAGTACTTAATAATTAACAGAGGACCTAAGCAAATAAATTGTCCAGGCCGATGGCCCCTATAAATATGATCATTTAAGAAGAACAATTGCAATAAATTACCCATTATAAAGTTGTCATTAAAACATTTTTAATTACAATACTCGTACGTGTGAATAGGGTAAATTATAAAATAAATTTAAACCCGAATAAATAAATAAATATCGACAACTGGTCATAATTTATGTGTGTAATTTGGAAAATTTTAAAATTAACGATATAGAACACGTTATTTAGTACTCCATTGGCGTTTATTTGATAGCTGGTGTGCCATAAATATTGCTAAAAACAAATTTTCCATAATAAAGTATGGGCAAGTTCGGCGTAATCAATTTGGTTGGCCAACTGTAATTAGCGAAAGCAAATTTGGACACAAAATTGGCTATTTTAACCGCTTATTGACATGCTTTCTATTCCTGCATTGCCAAATTTTCAATATTTTAGCAACTGTTCCCGAATTAATAAAATATATTTTTTACACTTCTTGACACGAACTAAAAAGGCTTTCTTTCATTAAATTCAGAAACGCAAACGTCCAAAATTAGTACCTATAGTCCGACGCACGAATCTAAAGCTACGAAAGGAATTTAAGGAATGTGTTCCAAATCACTACATTGTTGCCGTAATTTCCATAAAATCTTAATTTAAATGGAATTCAAATATATTACATAAGACAATTAGACGTACGCATATCCCTGTGTAGTGAATACATCCTGTAACATATATCCCGTTTATTTCCCCCCTTACATGGCAAAGTATAATCGTTAAAGCGGTAATATTGAATTTGAGGGAAGGTGCTTGTCAGCATGACATCTTCAGAACTTTTTCAGGCATTGGCGGAGTTTAGAATTATACTACTTAATTTATAATTAATAATTAAATTCGATTGAATCGGTAGTTGGTTCCTTGTGAAACATTTTTAAAATAGTAAACTAAAACACTTTTTGCTGTTTAACGTTTCAAGGTTTTTAATAGAGAGTTACTCTACATATGTTTCGCCTTATTAGGGATTTTTCAAGAGTACCTGATTAATACTAAATTTTAAGAAAGATCCTTAAACTATATATATACCTTCTTTTATTGACCTAATTATATTATGGGGTTTCTTTTTATTGCTGTTTTGGAAAGTCCAAGGATGTTGATGGAATACATTTGTTAATAATAATAGGGGTATGGTGGAAATTTTGTTGGTCATTAGTAATAATAAATGTATTATTTTTCAACGATGTTTTGAATTTCTAATTGTTCTAATAAATCAAATTTTTTGATTTTGTTTTTAGCATGAAGTAGTTCTATTTTATTTAGATTTATGAAATGATTATTTTGAATACAATGTGTTGACATTCTTGTGTTTCTTTTTTAGTAAATTATCTTTTAAGTTCTCTTTGTATCCGTTGTTGTCTGCTATCTGTTTGGTGATACGGAGTTCTTTAATAAAGTTTTCTTTATTTAACGGGCAAGTTACTCATCTATGTATAAGACTGCGAGAAGGAGATAATTTTATTTGCCATGATTGCTTAGACTTATAATGGGTTTTCTATAAATATTATATTCTAAGTGGTTGTCTACTTTTTTAATATTAATATCTAAAAAATGTATCTCATTGCTACCTTTTTCCATACTAAACTGTATGTTATTATTTAAGGAATTTAGTAAAACTAAAAATTGGCCTAAGTTTCTTTCCGTACCATTCCAAATGTAAAAAACATCGTCTACGTATCTGTTCCAACAAAAAATGTGTTTGATAAGAAGGTTATTTGAATCGAAAAATAACTTTTCAAAATTTGCCATAAATATTTCGGATAATAAAGGAGAAATTGGGGAGCTCATTGGCAATCCATATTTTTGTTGGTAAAATTCTTTGTTGAATTGAAAGTAATTTTGTCCAATACATACTTTATGTGAATTTTTAATTTTTAAGACAAAACCCCATAATATAATTAGGTCAATAAAAGAAGGTATATATAGTTTAAGGATCTTTCTTAAAATTTAGTATTAATCAGGTACTCTTGAAAAAGCCCTAATAAGGCGAAACATATGTAGAGTAACTCTCTATTAAAAACCTTAAAACGGGTGAGACACTTAAAAAAATGTCCCTGTACATTTTAGAGATACAATGAACCCATGTGCCAAAATTGAATAAATTTTAATAACCCAATCCTAACTTATTCAATTAAATGTGATGGCAAAATTGCGAACTTTTCATAGTTTAGTAAAATACAGTAAACACCAGTAAATAATTTCTATGACGCTATTGTTAAAATTTGACGTAAAGTTGGACATAACGAATAAAGATTATTTCACATTAGAAACACATTTTTGTGGCACCAATCCGGCAATCACACATTCAAAATACAAGACACCATTATGTTTTTCTTACTTAGCCTTTAATTAATTGACATCATTGAGTTGATATTGAGAAATTGTGTCACATTCTAAGGAAATACAGTTGTTTAGCTGATTTAGATTTTCAAATTTTACATATTTATAAAAATTAAACAGAAAGCATGCTGGTGTTTTTTTTTGCCCTAAGCTATGAAGATTTCGTAACTTCGTCCATCACATTTAATTGAATAAGTTAGGATTGGCGCATTAAAATTTATTCAAATTTAGCACATGGGTTTATTATATCGGCCTCTTCGAAAAATTATAATACAATTTTTCTCTAAAATGTACAGGGGAGCCAATATTTAGCCGCCTTAAAATTTACAAGGGATTTCCTATGTTCAACTAAGCCATACATCACCCCGTATAAATCTAAAAACATTTTTTTCTATTCTGATGTTTTTACGAATTTAATAACTTTTAAAGCCGTCGTAGCCACAGACTCTTAAGGCGGACTATATCAACTCCATAATTTTTGGCGTTTAATTTTAAAAAATGGCAACACTGCGGTTAATCACAATCCAATTTTAAATCCATCTTTTTAAAGTTCAATACGTGATCGTAACTAGATTTTTAACTAAAATTTACGGACAGTTTGGTTAAACAAGTTTAACGTCAATTTAATTTGTTCTAACAGTCGTAGAACTTTAAATCCAACGCAATTCTTTGATAATTTTGACCATAAGAATAGGATAACTAGATATAATCGGGCAAGTTCTGTCGTGTAAAAATACCATGGATATTATGAAAATCGACGTAGCATATTATATAAGGTGCCAGTGGAGTGGAGCAAATCAAATTTTTTCACTCAAACTCACCCTGTATAATCCCGATGTCACTAGTCTGTTAAGTATATCTTTATTCGTAAAACAAAAAATAAAGAAAGGTCTCACACTTTCTAGAGACGATATTCAAGAGTCCAGACAATCGCAATAAATCTAAAAATCGTGAAAGGTCCTCAGTAAACTATAAAACAGATTAATGGCAAGGGTTGTCCAAGAAATATCAGTAAAAACCTTCTAAAAGGAAATTATTTAAAATATGTACATATATTAGTCTAAATGGTATCCGAAATTATTCTTTTGGGTGTTGTTCCGAAAACGTGAGATCGTCCTGGGATACATTTGTAAATCAGTGAAAGGCACCGACAGATAATAAGTGAGCTTAGGGACGGACGAACCGGCGTTCGCAAATTCTCATACGGTCGTTTCTCGGTCCACATGTATAAATTCTACAGGAGGCGCCTTATGTCAAGAATTAAGCCCGGGATCCAATAACCTCGGGCCCATATTGAGCTTTTTTTTCGCTAACTTTCTACGCCTCCTCGCCCTAAGTCGATGCACACTGAGACATATTAAAAGAAACACTGACGCGAACACGGCGAATCCCGCAGCTAGGGCCGCGAGAGGCAGCGAATTTAGGAGTTTCGAGGTGGCGCCACATTGTGCTTCCGCCTCATCGAACCCCGAAGGGCAGTGGTCTTTGCCGTCGCACCACAGCGACGCACTTATACAAGCGTCAAGCTCTGGACACTTAAACGCGCACTCGAGGTCTGTGTCGTTCGCACTCGTGTTTACCGGCACTTGTAATTGCGTTAAGAGCGAGTGTCTTGAGCGCGATATTTCTAACCAACTTAGAGCAGCTATGGCCGGTTCCACTCCGATCCATTCCACTACGAATTGCGGAGGTCGTTGCACGAGATGCGCTAGACCTTCTCCTCTCCACTCCTCGCTAAAGACATGGACAGCGAGTGGTCTGGAACCAGGCTCCGCAGGACATATGGCGCGAACCAATTTCGGAGGCTTCCCCGAGTACACTAGGATTCTATTAGATGTAGGACACCGTGTTGGTTCATCAGGACGAGGCTTTAATGGCAGAAAGGCACCCCAGCTTAGCAAAAGTAGACTTTTATTATGTCTGGCTTCCACTAGCCAGGGCAGCCCTAGACATAAAGTTTCGGTTTTGTCAGCGGGGGGATATGAGAATTGTACTTCGCCTCCGTCCCCTCTCAATCGCTGATATCTTGGACAGTCGCTGAGTTTGACCAGCTCAAAAAGGGCGTGGAAATGAAGCACAGTGAAGTCTTCCGTAATTTTCATATCTTTGGCTTTAAAGTGGAGTTCTAAGGTACGGGAAGACGATATATAGACCAGCGGCTTGCTAGACAGAGTTGAGTTGTCACAGACACAGCCCTTAGGCATTTGAATGTCCGGCCAGGGAACCTCGTATATGCTGAATTCGGCTATGCTTCCTCCACTGTAATATTCGCATGTTTGTCGTCCGCTATGGGGATCCTGCAAAGTTTCACATGAAGGGTTAAGACCGAAAGAAGCATTATTTATTATGAGTCGCACTCGTTCATCAACTCCAGCTTCAAAGCGATAAACACAATTAAGATTTTTCCTTCCACCTCTTCCGAACAAAAATAAATTTCGTGGTCCTGTTACCTCGCCCACATGGTGCCTCCTATAGACTCTATGGCAAGAACCTCCGCTTTCCCTAACGGGCCATGGTTCTCCGCCCATTCGCGTGTCAACAAATTCATGTTTAAGTTTAAAGGATGCTGGGTGCAGGGCGGTCCCATCTTCGGTATGGTGCTGCACCACAAGATTCCTGTCCGTCGAGATGTAGCTTTCGTCGATGCCGCAGGGTCTTGTCGCACGAGTAGAATTACTGAGAGCACTGTGATCGCACAGAAGCGGAGGTTCGTCACATTTGTCTTCAATTAAAGTCCTGTTATCCCAGATGCGTAATCGTGTCAAGCATCCGCCTCCAAACGAGCTATTACCCTGCAAAGCGTGTCCACTTTCTCCGATTAGCAAAGCTCTCTGACTATAGGATACGAAACTAATCCACACAATGTCTCCGGGATAGCCTCGGAACTTATAAGTACACGTCGTGTTTGGCGGAAGCGAATGCTTAGGACTAATGAGCCTGCCCTTGCGACCCCTTCCGGTCCATATTTCGTCGCTGTCCGGACTTGTCGCATTTATATAAAATTCACACTTGTGGCTTGTGCTAGGTGGCGCGAAATCGAGAGAGTCGGAGTCCGCGAAAATTATATCTACGTCTAGCTCGAACCCTTTTAGGGGCGACTGGCTGGGTGGCGAATGAAGGGGGATGCTGTACGGTGACGAATGGAACGCCACTAACATTTCCGGTCCTCGGGACACTACTCTCGGCAGCCAATCTCCGCCGCAATATTTCGCAAGCACTGGATCATCAGTCGATCCTCCGTCGTAGAAAATTAAGTGGTCACGTTCTCCAGTGCAATCTCGCCAGGCCCTTAAAGCTCTTGCCGTCTTGTTCAGCCCGGCCACATTAATTGACCGTTTCATGTGCATTTTATGGGCGGCCTCTTGCCTTACAGCAATCATGGCGTGTTTACAGGTTGGCACAAATTTCTGCTTGAGGCTCCAGTAGCACGAGACATTTCTCGGGTACATGCCCGGGTAGTTGGGCGATTGCAGACGGCACGGTTTGCGATAACATTCCTCGAATTGTCGCGTGCAGTAAGTGCCGGGGGCAACTTGACCCCGTTCCAGGGGCGACGATGGTGATCCGAATCTTACTACAGCTTCGCGTCGCGATACGAATCTGTAGCGTAACCTGAAGGCAAAGGGTAGTTGCGGAGACGCGAACAACTTAACACTGACCGTTACCGTAGACGTTTCACTGTAGTATGCTGCTGGTCCTGAAGATGAGCCGCACCAGGATCCTCCGGTGAACGGACGGCCGAGTTCGCTTAACTGCATGTAGCCGTCGGGACAACCATCCAGCGCTGAAGCTTCGTAGCGGCCCAGTTTGAACTCGTCGAAGATTAACTAAAACATAGAAAATTATTAATGTACTTGTATAGTAAAGTTTACATTATATCGTTGACCTTTAATAAATAAATCAACTACTTGATTAAATCCCATTGTGTACGTCCCAACAGAAAAGCTTAAAAATAGCCCAATCAAATAAGAGAAGAATATACAGGGTGTCCCAATTCAAAAACCATATGTTAGCTTTAAATCTCGAAAAGTAAGACTCCCAGAAAAAAAAGTAATACGCTACTGAATTCTACTTAAAGAACTCTCTTAGAAACAGTTTTCAATTTTTTGATAAGTTAAAGGGTAATCGAAGTGCAGGAGCTGGTCAAAATGCAAACATTTTCGAAAACACCCTGTAGCTTAAAAACTTAGAAAGCTATGACAATTCTGTTTGCGGCATCTTTTGTTTCATGAAAAAGTAGCGCCGTAATGTAAATCTTTACTAGTCACCGAGATACCCTGCAATTACATCGAAGAATGGACACCCTGTATATATTGATTTATTTTTATTTTAATTAAGGAGACATTTCAAGATCAATTATTACAATGATAACATTTCGAGACGTAATAAGTACAATCAAAATGAAATGAAAAAAGAAATACTGAAATCAGATTTATTTGTTTCAATAAATTGTTATTACAGTCGTCAACAAAGTATACTAAATACAGGGTCGTTGGTATGTATGGAAACGGTCGTTTATTTCTTAAAGTAAAACAGTTAGCAAAAAATATTCAAGACAAAAGTTTTAGGGTTTTTAAAGGCTTATTAGAATGAAAAAAAATAAGTATACAGGATAAGTCGGAAAACCGTAGAGAAAAACAAAGTTACTTTTTTTTAAATGGAACACCCTATATCTTAGAATATTTTTGAATTTTATGTGGAACATCAATTATTATTTAATAAGTGCATTATAAGTCTAAACCTAATAGTTTCCGAGATTACGACTTTTGAAAAATTACATTTTTGAACTTTGATAGCTTCCAGCTTTCTAACGGTTTTGTTTGTCGGCATCTTGTTACTGGAGACCAATAGTTTGAAGTCTGCATAGCAACAACGTTTTAACTTGTATTTGAATTTAAATAGAATTGGAAGATAATATTATTATGAAGTGAATAAAATATAAATTTGCAAAATGGTTTTAGATTATGAATGCATGTTTCCCCAACAACCAATATAACAAAATTTACTCGTCGGAAAACAAATTAAAAAAATTAATAAAACTCAATTTTGCTATTAATATATTATTGGGTATTTGTACCTACTTAAAATGGTATAACAATTAGGGATGCAAGTAGTTTACACTTCGGCTGTGCCCGAAAAGATATAAACTTGTGGCATTGTAGGGCCAGAGGGATAATTAAGGTTTTATGGCAGTCAAAAGGCCAACGGTATAATGTAAATTTCACTATATACTTGACGGAGAGAATAGAAAAAGTTTCGGAGATTAATTTTAAATAGCTTTTTATTTCTTAATCGACAGGATATCGAGAAACCGGTGAAAAGGGCCCTTAAACACGGAATTAACAAAAAATCCACATAAATCAAAAGTAACTGCGAGGACGAGATTTGCTTATAGGACAAAAAACACGAAAGAGGCACAGGGTGCACATAAAGAATTGTGATTTAGGATATTAAGCTGTGCGAGTGGATAAAAATAGAAAAAATACACGGCTCTGATATGGCCGCCTTTTGACGGCTTAACCATTAGATAAAATAGGGACTGAAAGAGTCGTCGATCTTGACAAATTTTTCAGGCGAATCGGTCGGTTCGTTTTTTGTCAGGTCAAGTGTGGGTATGAGGATTTACATTGATATACTTATTGGCACTCTATAAATTTACTTTTTCTGCCTTGTCCAGGCGATGAATGAGCCTCCATGTTTGACAGTTCTGTTGTTTCTTTAGGCCTATATGTTCTTGCCACATATAATCATTAAAAGAGCGTATCTGTGCAGAGTACGACGATATTTGCACGATTCTTCACATCTAAACTAATAAACAGTTGAAACGCTCCATACGAACTTTTGCATCAACTTTGAGACCGTTTCATTTGAAAGATATTTGATGTTTATTGAATAAAACACTTGTTTCTAGATTTCCACTGACTTTTATTTACAATTTGTTGACAATTGTTTCGCCAACACTGTGTGTGGGAATCAAGTTTTATTTTTCACTCCCAACATTAGACGGATGAGACTTTGTATATTCCTCGAGTTAGGTTATTTCACTGGTTCGTTTTATATATTGGTTAGGTGAATTAAACAGTTAGATCCCATTTAATTTGGCGTTTATTTATGCAATTCGGCACTTGTTTACACAATAACACTTTAATACATGGTTAAATACTAACTTATAACATTACTAACTTTTTATAACCTTACCACACTTATTACTTGATACTTTTATTTCAGCCTATGCTATTTTATCATGTCCGTCGGACGATGACCCACTTTTATTTTTGACGTACGTGTTGACCTCTCACTAGTTTAACTCGCAGTGGTTCTCGAGGAGCCGTCAGTGTCCTCTGGTCGCCAGAAACTGTCATGCCACCGTCAGACCGGCCAATCAGAAGGCCACATATTTCGCGCGTTGTGTTCTCATTGGCTATTTATTATTCCGCCATGTTTTCGTACGATCAATTGTTATTGTGCCGTCTTTGTCTACCGCGGTGAACCTAATTTTCTAGCGGCAAGATGTGTTTTACAAGGTTTAAAATAGACATTTTTGCTTAAATAATCGTAGCGGCAGGCCTCTGTTTGTATATTTGCAAGCATTAATTTTATCTAGACAAAGAGTTCTATTGATTCTGAGAACATTGGTTGCATTTAATTTTATTATTTTTATTGCATTTGAGCAATCGTTTCCCAACACTGTGGCTTCTTCTCTGTGTGTGAAGGATGTTCAGAGTATGCATTAAGTTTGTTGTAGTTGTAGAACGCTGTTAAAAAACTATTGTAGTTTTTCTGCAGATTATGTAAATGATTTGTGGGTTATTTTTAAATAAATATATTAAATTATGACTGAAGAGGGTTTTAGAAATGTTTCTGGTGGCAACTTACATACCACACATAGTTTTTCATTCGTGAAGTTCGCTGAGCAATGGCAGATAAGTATGTGCATTTCATTATTATAAACATGTGGTAATTAGTCAGTAGTAGTACTTTCATTTCATAATCATCCCGGTATTCACCTACCAAATAGTAAGAAATCGTAGATATAGTCACACCTATCCAAATCGGTCCTGCTTCAAAAAATCTATAAAATATTTTTCAAATTACACTGCCTCAAAACTTATGCCAAATTTCGTATGAGGCGTTTCAATTGTTGATTAGTTTAGTTCATTAAATTAACTATTTTACAAAATGCCCGTCATCTTTTTCAAAATTATGCTTGCATAGAAATATTACAAGATGTGTGTCATATTTTCGAAAATGATGATCCGGATTTGGGATTTTTAATATTATAATGCTAAAAGCTTAAAAAATGAGTCAATCTCTAATATAATGATTTTGATTGTTCCCTATAAATATCTGTCTTACATACTCACACGCCTCACAAATTTAGGCAATTTTGTAAATTATTTCCGTTACATATGTCACGTTTTCGTTGTTACTTATCAACGTCTCTCCTTACAAAGCATTATGCTATTAACTCTCGGACTCCCTTTATGTTCGGACAGACAAGAGACTTAACATCGGCTTTTTAGTGTCGTGGACGGCCCTTAAGGAAAATGGACCGTAAACTGACAAAGTGCCCGATGTTATCCTTAAATCTTTACCCTTAAACTTTTGTTAAAGGTGTAAAAGCGAAATTGTCAAGGCATTTTTAGGGGTTTAAAGTGTATTGATCGATGCACAAATGTGACCGAATATAAAATAATATTCAATGTAGAAACCATATATCACTTAAATGTTATTAGCTATTGATCTGTTACATTTTCACTTTCATGCTCTGACTGTGTTTTGTTTTGTCCAACTAAATGATGTGATTGTTTCAGTATTTAATAATTGTTTTTGTATAATAGCCCTAAATGTCTATCACCTTAATGTATTACGTGCAATTTAAGTATAATAAGTCTTTCAGTGCTCATTTTTCAAAGAGTTAAGAACCTCGTTGAAAAATCCTTACGTCTCTTCAGTCAGCATTGATTGATGAAAGAAAACTTCTCTGCAAAGAACACATTTTTGATGTCCCTAATTGGCTGATTATTCTTTGAATCGTTTCTGAGTAATTCAGACTAAGTATTACAGAAAACTTTAAGATACCCTCATATTTAAAAAAAGGAAAAATAAATAAACGCGTCTTCAAACGGTGTGATATATCCAAGGAGTTCGTGAAACTATATTTCAAATATATTTTGTGCAGCTAAAACTAAGACAGATTATTTTAATATGACATATGAATATGTATATATACCCGCGTGGAAATTTTTTCTAGTAATAAGTTATAAGATAAGTGTAAAAATATGAAGGATTGCAAAGTAAACAGAAATGGGTAGATTAAGTTTCCCCCACCACCGCATCATATCGAATCTCGTTCATTGTTCTGCTGGTGTCACACCTTCCGCTTGGAAAGAAAGTAGTTGTACGTAATTTTGTGTCCAACACAGTACATATCCCTTTGATAGCGTAAATAGCACTAAAATTTAAAATTCGGTCCAAGCGGGAAGTGTGACACCAGCAGAATAATAATGAGCGGGATGCAATACGATGGACTAAGGTAAACTTAATTTACGCATTTAGCATTTGACAGCTTGAACATCAACTCTTACTTAATAAACCACCCTATTTTAAACTTTTTACATCATCTATGGTTTCAGATTGCAACGCGCACTTCGGTTGTTTTTTTCTAATTATGAGAAATAAAGAAAAAAAAATAAAAAAAAAATTATTTATTTTATTTAAAAAAAAGGATAGTACTTTCAGCGATGCTATGATGAGTACCGCTGAATGAGGAAAACCGTAGTAACTATAAAATTAAATTGAAAGAGAAAGTAAATGATTAAATATAACAAATACAAATAGTAGTCAGGGAACACGCACAGAACCAGCTGTGGAACCAATTGCCCTAGCTCGCGGGAGGGGTTTAACAAGCCCCACCAGCTTTACCACAGGAAAAGCTGGTAACCTCCAAGATGGTGGTGGAGCTAGCTTTACCGTGCAATCTGACACCACGTAAACTAAAGTTAAAAAAAGGAGGGGATCTGTAGCCTAGGCCTTGCAGAGGTGGGCATAGAATTATCCTGCACGGGAAACACACTGACGGTAGAAGTTCGTCAAGTGCCCAAGTACTAAGACCTTCAGTCTAGTTGCTTGCTAAAGCTCTGCAGTGGTGGGCGAAAAATAACCCTGCACTGGGAACACAGTGACGATAAAAGCCCGTTAAGTGCCCAAGCACTAGGACCTTTAGTCTAGTTGCTTGTTGAAGCCCTGAAACCTTTAATCCATTAGCTTCAAGTTACTTCTTGCCTCAGCCTTCAGGTATTGTGCTATTTTCATTTTTTAGTCACTTGTATCTTCCATTTATTTTGTTGGTAGCGGAGTATTTCTAGTACGAAGAAGAAATTAACCTATAAAGTTTGGGACTAAAGCTGACAACTAAAATAAAAACCCAAGAGAAAGAAATCTTCACAAAAATACTGTTTAATATGAAATTATGCAAGGGAAATAAGGTGATATGAAGATATGGGCAAACTGTAATCCCGTTTGGCCAAAGACACCGAAAGGGAGGTAATTAACCTTAGGTAGGTATCTAGTTTCATACAGAAAACAAAACATTGAACTTTTTACCAGTTTTAAAGCTAAAATTCAAATCAGATATGTGATATAACTTACTATGATTAGGCCAGTTCTAATGACTTATTAGGGACAAAATTGAGTTGTCACAAGATCAGGTCAATTTTCTGCTTTTTCAGTTATCTTACAAGGTTCTGTAGTGGGACTTTTGTGTACTGTGTTATTGTAGCTTCTACCACACATGGGTTTATTTTAAAATGTACGAGCGACGTTATGAGTATCGAAGCTATTATAAGCTTATAGAATACATACGTAGAAGAAAGAAGGCTGCCAAACAGCTAAGTTCAATTTACTGCTTGCTTCACAAGAAAAGTAAGATTGGTTATAGAACCAAAGTTAACTTGTACAAAGCCTTGGTCAGGCCAATCCTGGCTTATGGTGTACCAACATGGTGCACAATAAGCAGGACAGAGCACAAAAAGTTCCAGGTACTGCAGAATAGAGCCTTAAAAATCATTGCGGATGCCCCAAGGTATGCTGTAACTAGGGTACTTCACAGGGACTTTGACATACAAACATTGACTCAATTTTATGACAAAATTTTAACGGATTACTACAGGCGGACGGACTTTGCTACAAATCCACTAATTAGACAAACTCACGTACAATCCCCGCCAGGCTCAACCTACAAGTTTCCGAAGAATTGGCTGCCCCCAGCTATTGTAGAGAGACACTAATGCTGGTGGCCTCGACAAGCCCAGCTCTCCAGAAGAATGTGTCGTGTACATTAAGTAACAACCCAAATAATGATAAGAAGAACACAAGCCTCAAAGAATAAAAGAAGTTAAAGGCTCTGCCTGACTTAGAAGCCAAAGAAGATCCCAAAGAAAGAGAATACATACGTTATATTACTATAATAATTACTATAACATTCACAATTACAACTGGGAAAAAATTCAAAGGAATTTTTGAAATATATTTCGTTAAAACGTGATGGAACTTATCCGTGCTAGGGCTATCCGCACGATGAGCTGCTTAAAAGCTTTAACTTTTGCTCGCTAAAAGAACGGCGTACATACTTTTTTCTGACTACACTATTTAAAATGTTCTCTTGAAAATTCCGCAATAAAAAATTGGGGGTTTCATTTAAAGAAGAACAAAGACGTCATATGTATTTTTTGATATACCCTGTATTTTTCGCTGCAACGCTATAAAACTATAAACCTGTAAGGCAAGTATTTAAATAAATAAAGGAGTATTCATTTGCTACTGCGAACATATTATTTTATTATAAGCATTGAAGTGAGACCTGACCCTAAAAGTAAAATAAATTAATCTAGGTAAGGAGCGATGATTACTAGCAGATATAAAACAAATCTTTTTCAAGAGTTAACGAATTTACCAAGTATTTAGTATGCGCCAGTAGCTCGTGAAGCTCCATGATTTTCTCGGAAAGTTTTAGATACAAAAGGCTCTCAACTAAAGAAAATTTGGTAAACGACGACGTGCCTTAAATCTGATTTTTTTAATGCCGAAATTTCTACTTCAACCACGTTAACTTTTTCCGGCTTGCCAACGGCATACCCACTTTTATCGCATGGAATTAAAGTATAAAGGGCTTAACAAGTCTTATTTGGGCGCTCATTTTTCAAAGCATTAAGAAACTCGTTGAAAAATTCTATCGTGGCCGCATTGATTGATGAAAGGGGCATTCCACGATAAATATCGGGTTAATAGAGATGACAAGAATAAAAAAAGCCGCTATATTAATTTTGTATTTACTAAAAAAAAGTAGATAACCATTTATGTAGATTATTCGAGAAAATTTTCCTAACGTCGCTTTTAATGCTGGGGATTTCTATCATTGCCTGAGAAGAACCGTGGCTCTGTTTAGGGAAACAGGTTCTATTCAACATAAAAAAGAGCTGGAAGACCATCTGTAAGAACAGAAGAACTTATTACAAATGTTTGTGAAATTATGCAAAATAAACCAACAAAATATGCAGGACTTTTCGTAAAAAATAGTTAAATTTGTTTAAAAGTCAAAGTCAAAGTCAAAAGTCGCTAAATTATCCAAAAAAAAAAAAAGCAAAGTTTTCAATTACAAAGCATTCCTACATCTAACATACCTAAACATGAATAAAATGAAATAAAATAATCGAGTTCAAAATGTCAGAATGGGACAATATAACGTAAAAAGAAGAAAAAGAAAGAACAATGCCATGAAAAGTAGAAGCGATAAAATGTAATAAATCATCTTAAAGATAATATGGAATCAATAATAAGAGAAACAAAAATTAAGTGTTGTAGTAACAAAATGAGAAGAAATCACAAGCTTTTACGTCAACAAACATTAAAACTATAAAAAAAAACAACGTTGACTAGATTTATGATGAATCGAAACGTTAAGAGTGTAATCAATAAAAAGTATTTATACAGTGTGTGTATAAAGTCTGGGAACTGCTTAATAACATCACAATTTATTGGCCGATTTAAACCAAATTTGGTACGGTTGTGTAAGAGGATCTGACGCACCGAATGACGATATTGGCATTGTTGCCAGCTTTTTAGTTTGTCTGGAATTCGAACGAATTTTATAATTTTAAATATAATACCCTGTATATTTTTTCATTTATAGTTTTTACTTTAAATTTGTTACACTTTTGATATAATATACTTTGTTCCTAATATCAGTAGTTTTCGAAATAACGACGTGTTTTGAAAATATCAACAAATTGTGTTTTATTTATTAATAAATAAAACACCAGTTCAGTTTTGATGTAAAGTCATAGAAGCTGTCATTTTTACATGCAAAAATGTCTTTAACTGAAAGTAAAAGAATTACAATTTTTATGATGATAGGATATGGCGATAGGGTCAGGTCTTACGAAGAGGTTAAAAATCTATTTAATGACGCATTTCCAAACCGAAATCCAATTTCAAAAGCAACTGTTCTAAAAACTATCCGACGGTTCGAAGAAACTGGAAATTGTAGAGCTAGGCGACGATCGAAAAATTGAATGTGTGGGCTGGGCTTCTGGGTAACCACAAGATCGGTCCATTTTTTATTGATGGAAATTTGACATCACAACTTTACCTTGAACTCTTGGAAACGCAAATAGTGCCTACTATACGAAATGTGATGGGTCCAAATTATGCAAGCATATTCTTCCAACAGGACGACGGAGCACCTCCCCATTTTGGTCGAAACGTGCGCGAATTTTTGAACAACACTTTCCGAATAGGTGCATCGGTAGAGGGGGTACAATCGAGTGGCCAC
Source organism: Polydrusus tereticollis (assembly GCA_963920685.1). NCBI lineage: Eukaryota > Metazoa > Arthropoda > Insecta > Coleoptera > Curculionidae > Polydrusus > Polydrusus tereticollis. The sequence goes on along the minus strand of OY987333.1, from coordinate 7,757,818 downwards.
CTGGGTCCCCTGATTTGTTGCCTAACGACCTAAAACCTCAAGACTTGGCCGATTTGCAGCGTCGATAATTGGACTAATTTGCCTACGTTTTTCAGTCCAATCCCATTTTTAGTTAATTCATCCAATTAACAATAAAACAATCTTCTTCCTCACAATATCTATCTAACCAGGCCTAGCATATTAGAACTCCACATATTAAATTTTAAAGTTAAGAAATTTTAGTTATGACAATATAAAATACAATTACAAAGTTTGCCGAGTTTTACACAGTTAATAAAGTTTAAAAAGCTCTTTGGTGCCCGTACATGTCGTAAGTAATAAACTTAACATTTTTCAATGTTATTAATGTTAATATTACAGCTATAACACGAAAAATTTAATATAATTTAAGGTTTAAATTCAAGAGCAGTCTGTCACACAAAAATAAGACCAGGTTGATGGTATATTTTTAAATCTGTCTAGTATATAAGGCTTCTTCAAACCAGCAGTTCGGGACTAGTTTTATTCAGAAATTGAGTCTACTAGATGAATATTGCATGTAGACCCCAGGATCCCTTGTTAAGTCCTACAACTGGTTGAGTGCATTTGACAGTTTCAAACTGTCAGGGACTGATGGTTGGAACAGACCAAATGTCATTCAGATTACTAACAAATTAAACATAATATAGTCGGCAGTCGGCTTCCACTTAACTAGGCGCAGATGATCTCTGAATCAAATCAGTAGAATCAGAGGTTTCAAAAATGTTTCAAAATATAAAAACCAATATGGCGGTATATGGACAGCTTATTTTCCATAAAATTGAATGTTAATAGGTTAACAATTAACTTAAAACTATCAGTAATAATAAAAATGACGGGTGACGGGTCTCGTTCCAATATTAATTTCTCAGGGGTGCGTTCGTATTGTTGCACACGGTCGACAGAATATTTTTATATTTAAAAAATTTAATAACTAAAATGATGGTAGAAAATTAGATAAACAATATTCAGTAAAACCTCTGACTAGGGACCACCCTCGGGAATCAAATGTTGGTCGGTAAATAGGGGTGGTTGTTTAATAGAGAATAATTCAAACATATTATTTGGTCTGCATTTTACATTGTAAATAATTTTGAATGTTTTTGTGTACATTTATCTCAACTAAACTAATGTATATTATTATTGCAAATACAAATAATTAATTGGTACATATACATACAATATGTTAAGTCAAGTCACAAAAACAAAAAATATATAAAATACTATATACACGACGCGGTAAACTAGGTAGTAGTAAACAAATAAAAATTTATTTCAATTTTATCTAAAGAAAGATATTTCCGTTTTTCCGCCAATTTCAAAAATTCGCGATAGTCCCAAAACACGCGAAAAATTTTCAGTTGCAATTGTTTTTATGGCAAAATTCAAACTCATCATGGATAATGATGAAATTAATGTCACAAAGGTGCATTCGTATTGTTGCAAAAGGTTGTATGTAATATAAATTTGGAATATATCTTTTTAGTAATGATAGTTTTTTTATTCTTTTCACATAGAGAATTGTCCATGAAAGTAGTAGAAGTATACCAATGAAGAAAAGGCAAAATAAAGTTCCAAGTCTGGTCAAGATAAAATATAAGAAGTACCTAAACTAACTTCAAGGCCACCATGGACCAGTAATTTAGGTGGGGTATCTTTCTAATTGAACTATTATTACAGAATTTAAAATAGAGGTTGAAAAATAAAAAAAAAATACAAAATAAACACAGCTTCAAAACTCTTCAAATTCTGATTCGTCAAATTCATCTTCAGTAGTACTTTTACTATCCTCTGCATTTGAAATAGTAAGTGGTTCCACTTGAACATCCAATACTTTTTCTCTGTTCCACCAGTCCAGGATAATTTTTTCTGTATGTTCTACAGCTTTCCTCCAATAGTCCCCCGAAATGTGTGCTAGGGAGTTTTTTCAAACTTCTTCTATCTTATCTGAACTTAGACCATTACCAACATTTTTTTCATAGAACGATTTTGTGCTTGCCCAAATTATCTCCATGGCATTAAATTGGCAATGGTACGGTAGTAACCGCAAAACCTCATGACCGTGTTCTCGCAAGATCTCATCAACGACATATATTTTTTGTGTTTTAATAGATTTCGCTTTCATTATCAGTTCACATTTTAATAAATCAGGTGATGGATTCTTATTTTTCTGAACTGACCACTGAAAGACGTCTTTTTTTTTCTGGAGTGAATTTGGCTGTTTATTTATTACCCGAGAATGATAAGATGCATTGTCGAGTACAATTAGGGATGGTTCATCCAAATTTGGTATTAGCTTCTCTCTAGCCCACTTTTCAAAAAGCTCACAATTCATGTTGTCGTGGTAGTCGGCGCTCTTTGATTTAGAGGAAAAAATTAAACTCGCTTCGTTTATAAAGCCAATAGATGAGCCAGCATTTAATATAATGTAACGTTTTCCCGAACCACAACCTCCTTTTCGTTTTACTGAATTCACTGATACGTCTTGTCATAATTTAAACCTAATTTTCACTTAAAAATACCCAAGTTTCGTCTAAAAAAACTACTTTTCTAAACTTTGATTAATAATTTTCAACATATTTCTTCAAAGATTTGACTCGTTCGCTTGCAATTCTTGGTAGTTCGCACAAATATCTTCTGTTGCAGTCCTTTCTATAACGAAATCTCAAGTTTTTTATTAGCGCGGACAATCACCTGAGACCTATTTCGAAAATACCTCGTTCCTTCAAAGCACCTTCAAAACTGAAAGCGTTATACCAACTTGTGATGCATATGAGTCGTATATAACATTCCTTACATCCATTTTTTAACCTTTCTGTAAAGTTTCACTCTTCGTTTTTCTTGATCGTCGTTGCATTTTTTTCATTGGTATACTTCTACTACTTTCATGAACTTTGTACCTGTATTGATCTTAAACTTAGTTTTATAGTCCGAGACTTTCTCTTCACTAGACTTGGGATTTAATAACTCGCCGGTTTCAGTAGCCTTCTCCTGTTCATTTTTAAAATAATCTATTAAATTGAGAACCATTTCTTTCGCCTGGAGATACAAGAAACCTGCAATTTATATTCGTCATTTTAGGTCACAATATTTTTAATAAATGACACATTTGTCAAAACTAAGTAGCTTATTCACGACATTATGTAATACGGGAGTGTTCTTCAACACATTTTGATAATTACTGAAAATTAGATGTGCTTCTCTTTCCTATTCATCAATAACCAATAAGTTTATCGCGTTTATATTACGGATATCATTATAATGCCGTTTTAACCTTGGTTTGAGCAAGACAACACTATACAAGTTTCTCTATGATAAATTCATAACGCGCCTAGTTAAGTGGAAGCCGACTTAATATGTGACATGGTAGGACATGTTAGAGATAAATCACAATCGGAAACTGAAGTAAAAAAGTTGTACAACTACTAATAATTATTCTCTCGTGCATTCCTCCAATTTTACATATATGAATAAAAAATCCGTGCCAGAGAATTCGAACAATAAGTACCGGCGAGTCTCGTTCGGACATTTCAATTTAAAATAAAGGTCGTCGCACATGGTCGGGCTTTCCGATTGGCTTCTTTTTCCGACGGTTATTCGGTCAATCAACGGGGTCGGTTGGTGAAGGGCCGCCGTGAACTAAACAAACGGGATGCAGACAATTTCCATATGAATGCTGAAAGTATGCGGCCTGCAAGTAAACAGTTCCCTTCAAAGGAAATTTTATAATAAAGGAAAAACTAACAAGCTTTCAGTTTAAAGAAATGCTAAATCGTGTTATTTTAAAAGTTGTTCTTTATTAAGGTTGAAAATAGGTTTCTGAAATCAAATTTGTATAGTTGCGCTAGGAAACAGTGACAGAATAAAGTTAGAATAAATTTATTTGTAATTGTCGAACCCGATACGATCCTTACGTTCCTGTAGAACGTTTATAACTACATAAGTGTCTAATATGACATATAAATATGTATATATGTGAGAACTTTGTCCCCCTAGCCACCTGCTGAGACCTTATACAATAAGGATTAACCAAATTAGGCCAAAACAGCTATTCTCTGGGCTACATGCCCCAACAAGCGCTGAATTATATAGAAAAATTTGGCGTATTTTGACTAACACTGTTAGTACTAAAATACAAACTCAGATTGCAGAAACTACCGGGAAAGAAAAGAATGAATCTTTATTTCCAATGATAGGATGCTACGCTGCTGCTACCTGTAGACCGGTTTCGAACTCTTTGGTTCTCGTCAGTACAGGGTCAGTACAAGCGAGCACACCTACCATTGGAAAATCGAAACACCCTATAGCTACAATATTGTTCTGTCTAGGCAGTACAATACAGGTGGCGCCATCCTCCAGAAGTTTCTAGCAATCTGATGTGAAAAATACCGTATGGTACTATAAACACAATAAATAGTAAAAAAAATATTACCTGGCGAGTGGTAGTCATAATATGATATATAAATATGTATAATATACAGGGTGGCTGATTAGTGCGAGAAAGTCCAATATCTCCGTTGTTCTTTAAAATATCGAAATTTATTAAATGCAAAGGTTCTAGGATAAACAAGAGCGCAAATTTTAAAAATATTTTTGGATATACAGGATGCGCCAAAAAAGTGGGGTTTAGCAAAAATGTATTTTTTCAAATGGAACACCCTATATGTTATATTATTTTTGGATTCTACATAAAATTATAGTAATTTTTTAATAAGTGCATTATAGGTCTAAACTTAATAGTTTCCGAGTTATCGACTTTTCCAAAATGACATTTTTGAACTTTGACAGCTTCTAGTTTTCTAACGGTACTTCTTAGAGCAAAACGGCTTACATGTCCCTATCTTACTTTTTAATTGTCTTCAAAAAAATATCAATTTCCGGTTAAACCGGATGTAACTCGAAAGTCGGAAATATACTACTTCCGGTTTAACCGGAAATTAATATTTTTGGGAAGACAATTAAAAAGTAAGATAGGGACATGTAAGCCGTTTTGCTCTAAGAAGTACCGTTAGAAAATTAGAAGCTGTCAAAGTTCAAAAATATCATTTTGGAAAAGTCGATAACTCTAAAACTATTAAGTTTAGAACTACAATGCACTTATTGAAAAACAACTGTAATTTTATGTAGCATCCAAAAATAATATAACATATAGGGTGTTCCTTTTGAAAAAATACATCTTTGCTAAACCCCACTTTTTTGGGGCATCCTGTATATTCAAAAATATTTTTAAAATGTGCGCTTTTGTTTATCCTAGAACCTTTGTATTTAATAAATTTCGATATTTTTAAGAACAACGGAGATATTGGACTTCCTCGCACTAATCAGCCACCCTGTATGTGAGAAGAGTGTCTGTCAATCTTATTCGTCTCTCATCCTGTTTATTAAGCCTTAGAGTTGAGATAATCTCACAAAAAATAATCAAGAGGGGTAAAATTTGGTTGTCTGGGCGGCAATTCAAATAAATAACTTTTGTAAAACACCTAAAGCAGGAGACCTGAACTATTACTTTGACTATGACTTTACCTATACCCAAAATCTACAAATTTTGTGAGTGACTCATTTAGTACCAACCACCAAGCCTATGAAGCGGCAGAATAAAAATATTGCACAAGTAAATATTTCTATTTATATAAAAATGTTTCTCGCTACAAATATAGTGAACTTATTAGGCGACGTTGTCATACAAACCTTAATCAGCTAAATACATTTAAAATAACACGGCGATTCCGATACTGGGATTGTGATCGCGTGGAAAATAAATGTGGCAACACAGAGGCCGAGTTCAAAACTTCAAAGATTTGAAAATAAGCGTGTCGACAGGGTTTTAGTACTGATTGATTAATTTGCGTTTTTATTATTAATTTATGGATTTTGCAAATTTTTTTCAGTTATCGTAATATAGATTGTGTTTTGTGTAAATATGTAGTTATTAAACTTTATTTAGTGTCGTTATCTGCTTTTAATTGAGTACACTATGAATATTAACGAACCTTTAACTAGTTGTGCCCTTACAAAGAAATTTCAATAAACATTAAAAGAACGAACATTAGTTAAAAACGAATACTATGGAATTCGGGAAAGAAATCCTGAACTAACCACATTGGGTGCTTCAGAAATATGTGCCACTTTAGCGAAACTTTCCTCGGAGTTTTGGGACAAGAGGACGAGAAAAAAATATCCTGGATGTTGCCACAAAATATGCCATTTATCGCAAAATCCATGTTTTTTTTCCTAAATAAAATATCCACAATAACAAAAATTATGGCTGAAATTAAGAAGGACACATTTTGGACTTTGAGCATAGGGCTTTATTTACAACAACGTTTATGATTAATATCTGTTAATACTCGTAAGCTAAATATCGATTTTCTCGTAAACACTTTAATAATAATAAAAACTTGAAAATGAAGTAAAAAAAGGTGAATTCAATTATGGTTAATGCAAAACAAAAATCGATGCACGTCATCAATCAGCTGATAATTGTAAATCCGTCAGAAAACTCGAGGAAATTAAATTTGGGCAAAAAGTATTAAAACGTTATGCGATATTGAATTTACTACAAACTTTAAGTATTCTTCTTTGATACGAACCCACTTATAGCAAATATTTTGTGTATTTAAGCTTGTGAAAATAAATATAACTTGAATTTTATTGGCCGATAGTTGGCAACACAACTGTAAACGGTGCGGTGGCGCCAACTTGTTCGTTGACTTTGTTTGACGTTTCATGGAAAACTAACCTTAATTGTTTTGTGCTTCTGTTTTGCTGTGCCGTCTATTTTTTAACAAAAACTGCAGATTTTTTTATAAATAGCATTAAAAAACTGTTCTTTTAAGAACATCCAAAGTGCACATACATATCTCTGTCAATTACGTTGTTTACTGTTTGTGAAAAATGCCGAAGCATTTAAATAGCCGGTGCAAAGAGCTTATAGCTTCTTTAATAAGCTATTTTTAGGAAGAACTTGACAACGATGGCCCATTGTTACCGTTAACAGCAGTTAAAGAAGTAAATTTAAAGAGTGTGTAAAGGTCAATCCATTTTATATCTACTTTACTAATTTTTAGGGTGTAGCAGCTGCCCTAAATTTGAATAAGTCTACTGTAAGCGCAGTTTCAACAACAGTTAAGCAAAATAAATTAACGGAGTCACCTAAAAGGAAATGTTCTTATTTAAAGAAAGTTGTAAATGTGTCAAGATTGGATATAAGTTCTATCCGTGACACTATTTATGGAATGTACGAAACCAGTTATTGTATTATTCAAAAACTAATATTTTACATAGCAAGCTGTAACTTTTTTTAAAACATCATGTAACTTTGACATCTTTAAGTAAGAAATTAAAAGTCAGACAACTGTTTGATGGTTGTCTTAACTCTTTAAGAAGCCTCTTAAAGGAAATAGGATTATATATAGATAAGATGAACCGAGGCGAGGCCTTAATGAACTTTCCCATGTAGCTTTTATACCACTGGTATTTTTAAAAGAATATATTAAAGAAAAAGAAGCATTTTTGTACCAATTCGTTTTCTTGGAGGAAACATGCAATTTTTAGAATGGTACCATTGGTGGATCTTGGCCAGATGAAAATAAAAGAAGTGTTAGATCTACTTAAGTTGATGGTAAAAGGTACCGTAAAACGCCATTAATTCGGACGGTATCTTTAGTTCGGACAAATCGGTTCAAAAATATTTCTTTTGTGGTTCCATCTATTGGACATAATTAATATTAAAATAGATCTCACATATTCAATATGTAAATATAAAAGAAACCTGTAGTATGATCAATATCATTAATGGTTTTCTGTTTTGCCGCAGAGCGCACTTTGAACATTAACCGTTTTTTTTTCTAATTTCTTATGTGGCGCAAACTTTTACGGTAAGTACCAGGAAAATTACTACTTTTTTTGTTTGAATTGTGTTTATTTTTTAGAGTTATGATTTGCCAACATATAGTAATAGATAATTGATTAAAATTTTGTTTAGTTTTTTTGTTTAGAATTTTTAATCAAAAATCTCACACTTCGATCCAAACTTCGGACATTTGTCCGAACTTAGGATACGGATTTCTTAAACGTTCCACCTGGTAAAGCAGTTACGGCTGTAGATGTGTCCGATCGACTCCCTGGTAGTCGCGAGAATAACATGACAACCAATGATCCTGAAGAAAACGTCACTTATAAAGTGGCAGAAAAAGTAAGTATTTCGTATAACGGAAATGGTGACACGCAGCCCGAAAATGAGGCAGAAATTGAAAGCGAAGAGATTCTGCATGAAAGTGATACAGACTCGGAAGAAATTCCTCTGGCAAGACTAATAGCTCAAAAAAAGGAAAATGGTTCGATTGACCAAGCAATGCTTAAGCCGAATAACTTTCTGGTTTGCAAGTTTTTATACAACGAAAATACTAAACGTGAAGTAGAGAAAAAATTCGTAGCTAAAATATTAAAGGTTAAAGATAGTGGGATCCAAATAAGTTGCCTAAGGAGAAAGGATTCTGAGTCATTCATATTTCCAATCGTTGAAGATGTTACCGAGGCTAGTTTCACAGATATATGCACTGTGCTTCAACCTCAGGAAAAGCGAGGAAAATTCCGTTTTTGCGAAGATTTAACTGATGTGGCCTAAGTTTTATTTTTTTTTTATTAAAAACACTTTTGTTTAGTTAAAGTCAAATAAACAAATAAATCACCTTTTTTCTTAGGTTAAATACTGGTTTTTTGCCTTTTTGCCCTAAGTGTCCGAAATATAATAAATTGAAAAAGAAATCTAAACTTACAATAAAATCCCTATGTCCTAATTTCGGACATATAAGAAACCAAATCCGAAGTTAAGAATAGACATTCCTATGTGTCCAAAATTAATAAATCACTTAAATTTGCTTTAAAAAAATACTGTCCGAAGTTGGGAAAAATAAACCTTAACTTCGGACACCTTTTTTTTGTTTTTTTCTTGAAGTCGCAGTTGCTGAAATTGGTCGCCTATCAATTACTTGCTGGACTTGTAATACCCTGGCAACAATAACTTACATATCATATTATTGTCTCTGATTGCCTATTCAATAATCGTCAGTTTATATAAATTTTGTCCGAACTTATGGAGTTTTACGGTATTATGCAGTAAACAAATATACAAACTATGGGAAATTTTTGTATATTTATCTTGTTCTTATGAAAAAAAAACTGTGTAATTCCCTCACTCGGATATTTTGGATACAAGCTGGCAACACTGTCGATAACTGATGTCACTCGAAGGGTGTAACGTGCATCGGTTTTTGTTTTGCATTAAGTATACATAATTTAAGTAATACCGTGTTTCTGGATCACCTTAAAACGTGAAATGACTTTTGAAAAAAACGCGTTAAGAATAAATGTTTAAAACAATCAATATATCATTTCAGTTTAAGAATTGATTCTAACTTTTACGGTTTAGCGAAATATGAGTAAGTATACAGGTTACTTTTACTGAGAAAAAAACGTATTGGTTTAATAATTTGTATTGAATTCTTATCAATGCATCTAATTAAAAATTAGTCCAAAATTAATTAAAAAATTACGTCATCTCGACTGCTTATAAGTCTTTAAATTCCCATCTCGCTTTCACTTCCATTTAATTTATCTCAGTTGCTTGTCCAGATGCGCTTCGGAATCCATCTAAGTCAGGTATTTTGAGGGGCCCGTAATTAGGTAATTCTTTAAAAAAAAGAGAACATTTATAATAACATTAACGTTGCTTACATGTAATAAAATATAACGACGACTTTTTCCTATGTGCCAGTTGTTTGACTATAAAAACTGTTATACAGTGTGTATTAGCCTAATGGAATAAATTTGATAATAAATACATGGGGGCGTATCCAGGGTCGTTGGTATGTATGGAAACGGTCGATTATTTCTTAAAGTACAACAGCTAGCAAAAAATATTTGAGACAAAAGATAAGGGTTTTCCATAGTCTATTAGAATTTTAAAAAGTTAAGTATACAGGATAAGTCAGAAAGCCGTAGAGAAATAAAGTTACTTTTTTTTCAATGGAATACCCTATATCTTAAAATATTTTGGGATTTTGCATAAAAGTACCTAACCTAAACCTAATAGTTTCCGAGAAATTGAGTTTTGAAAAATGACATCTTTGAATTTTGACAGCTTCTAGCTTTCTAACGGTACCTCTTAGAGTAAAACGGCTTACATGTTCCTATCTTAGTTTTTAACTCTCTTACTAAAACTGTCAACTTCCGGTTAAACCGGATGTAGCTCAAACGCCGGAAATATAGTACTTCCGGTTTAACCGGAAGTTGGTATTTTCGGGAAGGTAATAAAAAAGTAAGATAGGGACATGTAAGCGGGTTTTGCTCTATAGCGTATCGTTAGAAAGTCAAAATTCAAAAATGTAATTTTTCAAAAGTCGATATCTCGGAAGCTATTAGGTTTAGACTTATAATGCACTTAATAAAAAATAATTTCAATTTTATGTAAAATCCAAAAATATTCTAAGATATAGGGTCCTCTATTAAAAAAAGGTAACTTTATTCCTCTACGGCTTTCTGACTCATCCTGTATACTTATCTTTTTTTAATTCTAATAGGCTTTATAAAACCATAAAACTTTCGTCTTAATGATTTTTTGCTAGCTGTTTTACTTTAAGAAATAATCAACCGTTTCCATACATACCAACGACCCTGTATATATATCATTTTGTTAATTGTGGCAATATAGCCTATATATTTCATCAATGGAAGATATTAACCGCAAAAAATTTAGTTGATTCAGTAACATGTTTAATTGCCGCATGTTTTCTTAACTTAAACGAAACTTTATTGGGTCAATTAAATTTTGCTAACTTTATTATAAGAATAAAATATTAATTTCTTCAAACATTGGATGAAAAAACAATATTATTAAACATTTATTCCCCGTGCAATTCCTCTATTTACAGTTGCCAAAATTATAATTTAATTCCCATATTAATAATGTGGTTGCTCGAATAAAATGATGCAGTGGGCACATGATCTTCCTCTTCGTTTGCATTCATCAGTTATAAGTCGGCGAGATGACGCGCGGTCGCGCCATTTGTGTGTTGTACAAGTTTGTTTTCTGGCAATGGAGAGCGCATACAGTGTATCAGCACTTATTTTACCAAGCCATCCAGTCAATTTTTTTAAAATATAAAAAAATTCAGCGAAAAAAAAAATGTTTTATGAAAACATGTGAAATGATTTATGAAAAACAACATCCAGTAAATGACCGCCCCGACAAGCCAGACAATGACAAACTCTACTTTGAGCGTCTAGCATAACTTTCCGCAATAATTCAGCTGGAATGTGTGCAATTTCTTTATAAATATTTGCTTTTAATTCTTCTTCTAACGTCTGTGGACGATTAATATAGACCTTGCAAGTATTCCCAGAATGACCGCTTCACGCGTTTGTGGCATGTAGCGCCATCCTGCTGGAACCAAAAGTTATCTTTATCAAGTTCTTCCAAGTTTCTTTAAAGAAAAAGGGTCCAGTGATTCGTTAGGAGTATATTGCGCACCATACAACGACTTTTTCATCAAACTGCACGTTCTTCAGAATAAGACGAGGGTTTTCTATTGACACGATCAGAAAAGCAAATTTTTGCTTCGTCGCCAATTATCAAATTTTGCCAAAAATGGGGTTTTGCTTCCGCTAAGCTTGTAACGATTTGTGTGAATTGGCCGTAGCTTGAACACAATTTGAATTTTGTATGGATACATATTCAAGTCTAAGTACAATATTCTTCTTAAAGTTTGCTCTGTCAACCTTAATTGCGCCACAAATCTTCTTGTGGAAGTTTTGATCCTTCCTAACACCATCCCGAACAAGATCAATATTTTTGTTTGAATGACCAGAACGAGGTGTTCCAGTATGCTTTACATCACTTACTGCGCCATTTTGTAAAAATGCGCTTGCTAAACGTCGAAGGAATGTTTTGCAAATACAATTAAACAATTTCTGCACGTTCTTGAGGCGAATAACATTCCATAACAAAATGTTGCATCTTCCTACTTTGATATAAAGCTTTACTTTGGCCAGTTGTCGAGGAAATAACAAAATTATAACAACATTCCATGGGTCTGTTTTGCCACAACCTATACTTTAAAAAAATGTCTTTTCGATTAACTTTGTAGCACTTGTACATTTCAACAAAAGTTCAGCGCCAAAATGTCCTGTCGCGAAAACGGTGGCGCCAAGACATACGTACCGTGGTTAAACTATAAGCGCATTTCTTTCTTTTTTTCTCCTTTGCTTAAGCATCCAAGCTAAGACTAACACTCTAACGATGTACTTTCACGACTTGGCTTGACGTTTTCTAATTTAGGTTAGTCCAATACTATACGTATGCGATTTTCTTATATTGTTTCAAGTTCAAATACATAAATAAATCAAACAACTCTCTTTAAAACCAACAAACCAAAATAAGATTTATATTTTTGTCGTATACAGAGAGCACTAAAAGCAGAAGTGAGTTTCGGTTAGCAAACAAGGTAAACATCGTGAGATCTTGGCAAATATCGAATCAAGTCCTTTCTAAACATTTTAACTTTTGTGAGTTTATTTAAGGCCTATGTCACATCAACCCAGGAATTGTTTGTCCAGTGCATTTAAAAAGTTTATGTCGTATGACTGAAGTCTTCAATAAAAATATATTTGGTCTTAAGGAAAATAAAATTTTTGATAATAAGAGCACATAAATAAAGGGCGATTTCTGCACGTTCCTTAAAAAATGGTAAAGCTATTAATTTACCAGATACTGAACATAGGGCTTAATTGGATTAAAAATCATTGTTTAGAGCCCCGAAGAAAATAACTGACAAAGAAACTTTGATAACAAAAGCTCCACCTTTTTATTAACTATACGCTAACACAAAATCGAATATAATTCGCTTTACCATCTCTGTCATAAATAATACTCGAAGAACATTCGGAGGGCCCCGTTGTTCAACTGAGTGGAAAAAACAACCTCAGGGAATTCTGTCAAGCAAAAGCACATATACTGCTAACAGCAAAACTTTGTTATAAATATTAACTTGCTTTAACTTATACTTAACTTAATTGGAGGATATGTGTGAGTTTGCCGCCACGTTTAATACACACGCCGAGTAAAAAAGAGTTCTGTTTTGTTGTGTGTAAGTTTGCTGGCTTGAATTTGATATTGAGCTCTAAGCTTCATCTCTCTGTGATTATTTTGCAGTAGCGTACTATGAACAGAACTGAACACTAATTGACATTGATATGCAATAAGCCATTTTGTGAATCTTTACATTGCCCAAATTTTATTAAAAGTATTAAAGTCATTTGGTGTGTATTTGTTGAAAGATCTTATAGTATATTTCAGAAATGTGTAGAGTAATAAAATGGGAAATTCCGTCCAGTTCGGCTCGATTTTGGTGTCGGCCATAGGCGCAGGTAAACTTTGTACATTAAATTATTTATGATAACTAAAATAGTATTGTTTGTAATATTAAGATTTCAAGTAATTGCGTAAGAGGATTAGGCCTGAAGTGTCAAAATCGAAATATTGTGTAGGGATTAGTTAGGTAGTAGATTATAAAGTTACGTTTTGCGTTTAGCAGGTACCATTTACCGGTACCGAGTTTGGCTCTGGCCTTTTTGGCTGGATCATATAAATAGGTGGTAATTTGGAATAAACTTCAAATATCGTGTGTGTGTGTATGACCATAATAAGTATATTTGTTTAGTGTAACGCATCAGTATTTACTATTAAGCCGTATATAATGTTCACAGTATTATAAGATTAGTAATAAAATGGCGACATTCACACCGACAAAAAGATGTTCCAATAATTCTCCATTATCAGTGAGTGAAAAAGTTATTATTTTAAATGTACATGATTGCATAAAATACGATTATCCGAATTTTACTGTACAAGAAACTGCCGACCGATGTTCCCGAATGACTAGAGTTGGAAAGTCCACCGTTTTTAAATTATTGCGAGAGAGGAACACAACAGGTCAAGTGGATCTTCCCAAGGCAGACCAGTAAAAGTCCTTGATGAAGACACCAAAAGTGTAGTTCGAAGAAAAGTTCACTCTTTTTATTTTAAAAAAGAAATACCCACCCTAGATAAGATTCTAATGTAGCTTGGCCAGAATGACAGTATTCCGTTTATAACTAGAAAACTTTTATGGGCGACTTTAAAAAATATGGATTTTGTCTGGGAAAAGCATAACCGTAAATCACTTTTTATTGAAAAGCGATGAAATTGTTTGCTGGCGACGAAAATACTTGAGAAATATAAAGCAGTACAGAAGAGAGCAGAAGAAAATCTTTTTATCTTGATGGGACGTGGATTAATGAAGGTTATATAGTACCAAAATTGTGGCAAGACAAAAGTGCTCGCCAAGCTTTCATGGAAGGCCTGTCAACAGGTATTAAGGTGCCTTCAGGTAAAGGGAAGAGAAGAGGGATTTTTAAAAGAAAGTTTGCTAACCTTTCAGTCGTTCAATACGGGAGATTACCACGAGGACATGAATTCGAATGTTTTTGAGGACTATTTTGGTGAAATGATAAAATATGTTCCAGCCGATTCAGTAGTAGTTATGGATAACGCAAGCTATCATTCACGACGCACAGAGAAGACTCCAATTTCACCTTGGAGAAAACAAGAAATTGTCGACTGGTTAACCACCAAAAGTATTGAATTTGAAGATAATTTGATAAAGAAGGAACTATTAGCTATAGCAAATTTACACAAACATCGTTTTATGAAATATGCCGTGGAAGATATAGCAGAAAACCATAGTGTAACTGTGCTGTGCACACCGCCATATCATTGCGAACTAAATCCTATAAAACTTATATGGGCGCAAGTGAAAGGATTTGTAGCAAGACACAACACGACATTTAAAATGAAAGACGTTAAGCTACTGTTTGATCAAGCCATTAGGGAAGTGACACCAGTGAGCTGGCGAAAAGCAGTCCATCATGTCATTAAAGAAGAGAAGAAAATGTGGGGTCTTGACCACCTGATCGATCGGACCGTCGACCCGTTAATTATAACGTCAAGAGGAGATGACGAAGAATATTATGATTTTAAATAATTTAATTTCTGTATAATGTATTGTTTAAAATGTTTAATAAAAAATAAGTGTAGCTAATAATATGTACATAATTTTTATTCTGTTAAAATAAAATTCTTTCCTTTTTACGAATATCCTACCGGCACGCCTTTGTCACACCATTTTCAGTGTTTGTGAATGGATAACAATAGGCAAAACCCATAAATTGACCCTAGCCCGGGTGGTACTTGCACTTGATGAAAATAAAGAATTTTGCAATGAAATCAATGCCAAATTATGAAAGTGGCTTAAATATTCGTTAGGTCACTCTGTAGTCCCTTTGCATACCTAATAAGCTTTTATTACTCTACACCTTTCTGAAATAGACGATATACATTTTCAATTAAAACAGTATCTGTAGACAGGGTGTCCGAAAAGGTATGGCCGATACGATTTTTGTAACACAATTGAGCTCATTATGTTCACAATGCTAATACCGTTCTTAGAATAAAAAAAAATAAGGCCCTAATACGTACCTACTACTTTTAGATGGCCCCATTTAAGAGGAGTACGTTTTAAAACAGGAAGATAATGTCTAAATATGTATGGATTGTTTATAACATTAAACTTACTCTCTTATTCAGTATTCTTTTTAGTTTCGAATTGAGTGGTTCTGTGTAGTTAAGAAAGTTTGATATCAAAGCAACACTCCGAACTTTTTGGTTCCCGTCTTAACAAGTGAAACTTACTAGCCAAAGAAACAAATGCCATATTTCCTGCATTTTACAATTTGGAAAATTTGCTATGTGCGTGTACTGATACCGATGTTTTAATGCAGCAACTTCATAGAGTCATCGTAATATAGTTAAAAGGCTGTGTTATTACGTAATGGAAATCTAAAACCGTCTATACCAATTGCTTATTTAGTGACAATGGAAGAAACCTATGAAAATATGCGAATTCTTTTAGATCAAATAAAGTACAACTGGTACAAATGGCAGATATGTGGGGATTTAAAAGTTATAGTGGCTTTAGTGGGACTTTAGGGAGGATTCACAAAATATTGCTGTTTTCTTTGTTTGTGGGACAGTGGTGTAGTGCATGAACATTATTTTACAAAAATTTTGCCGGAAGAGAGTGAATCTCAACCGCAATCTCAAAATGTTAAGTATGTGCCCCTTGTAGACCCGAAAAATGCCCTTTTGTCTCCTCTTTATATTAGACTGGAACTAATGAAAAACTTTGTAAAGGCTATGAATACAGAGGGTGAAGATTTAAATACCTAAGACAAGTCTTTCCCCAGTTAAGTGGCGCCAAATTAAAAGAAGGCATTTTCATTGGGCAACAAGTTAGAAAGTTGATGGACGATGTTAATTTTATAGAAAACCTCACCACGTGAGAACTCAGAGCTTGGAACTCATTTGTAAGTGTAGTGAGGGGATTTTTAGACAACAATATGGATGCAAACTACGGACAACTAGTTAAATAACTTTCAGACTACTACCAATCGTCTAGTTGCCGACTGTCATTAAAATTTCACTTTCTCCATTCCCGTTTATCATTTTTTCCTGAGAATTTGGGCATGGCAAAAGATTCCATCAAGATATCAGGACAATGAAAATTCGGTACCAAGGATGATGGGACCCAGCCGTGAAGGGTGATAACTGTTGGTTTTTGAAGAGAGAAGATGTGATGTAAGGAACCTTAATGCAGCTTTGGGCAAAGTGAAATGTCTAATTAATTAAAGGAAAACCTTTATCTAAGCTATGGATGTTAGCCTGCTCACAAAAAGAATAAGAGTAATATCAGTAGGATACAGTTTATTCGAGTAAGACGTCTAAGTGTCTAGTTGTTCATGATATACATCTTCGTAATATACTAACGTCCATAATTTAAATTAAGATTTTCTTTCAATTAATTAAACAATTCACTTTTCCCAAAGCTCTATTAAGGTTCCTTACCACCTTATCGATTTTCTCTTTTATTAACACTAACAACAACCTAATTTCTGTTCTGGCTCCTGAAGATTTATTTATTTATCCATTATTACAGATCAAGAAATCGAAACAGTATACATTACTTAGAACTAGTGTGATATAAAAGAACATCTTGCAAAATAGGGACAAACAGGACAGATAAGTGAGGAACATCGGAACTGCAATTGTTTGCACACTGTGAACTATGCGTATATTAGGCCGCTGTAGTTAGCAATAAATTGAGTATTCTTTTGAACGTTATCAATGAACAACTAAACCTCTGTGTTAAAGGGGATATATGTATTTAGGTTTTGCATGATTTGGTTCATGACACCGTTTCTGCCAACGTCAGTTCGGCTTCCATTAATTGAAAATACCTCGATAAGTCGCGTATTGCGCGGAGGAACGCGATAATTAACTAATGCTAGAAGTTCAGCGCAGTCTATGCTGTTTGTAATTATTTTATACCCAAACACTATGGACAACAAGATTCTACGTTTCTCCAGACTGTCCATGTTTAAGATTGTCAATCGCTGATGGTAAGATAAACCACTCTTATCTATTCCCAGCCTGTACAATAAGAATTTGCAAATTTCGACTAGGCGCGTTCAATTCGCTTTATATGGACTTTGTAATATGGTGACCAGATGACACAACAGTACTCCAAGTGGCTTCGTACCAAGGAGTAGTAAAGAGACTTTAGGACTTTAGTGTTCGAAAATTCCCAGCAACGCCTCATTATAAACGCTGCCATTCTAAAGGATTTTAATAAAATATAGTTGATGTGTTCGTTAAATCTCAGCTCAGAATCGAAAATTACACCCAAGTCATTTATTAAATTTACTCGAGGAGTTTGAGATGAAATAGAAGTGTGTTATTGGTGTTTTCTTCCTTGTAAATGATATGACTTTACACTTTGAGGAATTTAGTTCCATATTATTTTCTGTACACCAATCCATTATTTTATTCAGATCATGCATCAATTTTGTGCAGTCATCCTCATCTGCGACTCTTTGGACTATTTTTAAATCGTCGGCGCATAGAAGAAATCGGCAGTTCTTGAATAAATCCGTAAGGTCATTTATGAAGACTAAAAATAAGATCGGGCCTAAGTGTGAGCCTTGGGGTACGCCCGAGGTAGCATCAATCTCTTTAGAAAGGACGCTATTTATTTTGACAGTTTGAGTACGATCGCGCAAGTAACTTGAAATCCATGACAACAGTGGGTCTCCTATACCATATAATCTCAGCTTGCTCACTAGAATATTGTGATCTACTCGGTCCAAAGCTTTTTTGAAATCGGGATATATGGCGTCGACTTGAGCTCCTATATCAATCGCGGTAGACAAATATTGCGAAAAAATACATAAATTAGTTTGGCAAGAGCGACCAGGTAGAAATCCGTGCTGAGATTTAGAGATAGTATCTTTTAGGTTATATAAAAGGTGATCAACAACTATGGATTCAAGGAGTTTTGCCATGCAATTAAGACCAGATATCGGGCGATAGTTGCTAACCTCACTTCTATCTCCGCCTTTGTGAATTACGGTGACATACGTTGATTTCCAGAGATCGGGAAATGAACCTGAATTAAGGGAAATCTGAAAGAGATAACAAAGTGGCAAAGTTAGGATCGGGCTACAGTTTTTTAAAAAGAGCCGCGGGACGCTTCTGCGTTCGAAACATGTGAATATAAATAATTCTAAATGGTCAACAATTAATTTAGTTAAGCTTGTGGAGGAAGATTTTTGGACTTTCTTTTCCGCTATATTTTCCACTGCATTTTAAGTACGAACTAGTATTATATTGTTTCTCCTATGCCAAGGTTCATTTCCCGAACTATTAATATTTGTTATATCGCTGAAGATAACTTTCAGTAAGGTCGAAACATGTCCAGATATTTGTGGTCTAGACAGACTTATAATCCTACCTTTTAAAAATTTTAACCACTGAGAAAATGGACTAGTTCTTGTACTTTAAGGAAATGTTAGGTGTATTTTGACCCCGCCCGCCCCTATTTTTGGCACCACTTTTAGTTTGTTGACGTTTTAGTCCCAATAGTTCGATTCGCCTTGTACAGCTACCTAAATTTCAAGTTTGTATCTTTATTAGTTTCAAAAACATTAAGGAAAATCATCCTCAGGGTCTCCCATTCGGTTGGCTATGGGGGAATGTAGCACAAAATGTTACATAACTCTCAGAGCCTATTTTGACCCGGTCTTCCCGATGCCTAATTTTTGATCAAGCCTTTTAGAACACTCTGTATACAATATACAGTATATTATGACACACATCTCTCCTAAAATGGCCCTAAGGACGTAATACAAATGAAACTCTTGCTAAAGTCAACCAGCAAAAAGTTTTTAAAACTATGATAATGTAAATACTTCCGCAGGGATGACTTTGTCGGTTAAACAACCCCTTAAAGGGCCTTAACCACACTTTCAAACTTATAATGTACTTGTGTAAACTTCCAAATTAACGTCATAGTTTAATTAATTCATTTTGCACTTTACAAAATATTTTCACCCTTATTTAATAACTTTGACTATTTAATTAGCCCTTTAGTGGCAGATATTTAAAAACGCTTAACAAATTTTAGTTTTTTTTTCTCATTCATTGTTGGGTTAAAGGACTAGGTATTTTTTTTTAAGAATTTTATTTTTGGTTTTTGAAAAATACAAATAAGTGGACTCAAATACCATCAGGAATAACAAATTGAAAAATTAATTAGATTCATGATATTCAGTAAAACAGTTTTTGCTTTGATTAGAACATAAAAGTACACCACATGTGGAACATTTGCTATGAGGTCTTGACTGTATGAACTCTGCTATTTTCATAAAAACCCCAGTGGGATCCATGATTCCCCAGTCGCACGTCATCAGGTACACTACTGTTATTCTTGCGCCTTTTTATTATTGGACCAGATCTTTTACGGCTCTGCAATTGCTCATTGCCATAAAATCGATATTAATTGGCCTTTTAAATTTAAATTGATATTTTCTCGAACTGCAAGTTATAGATCACGTAAGCATTTACAAATGCTACATCAAGGAAACCCCAGAACCATTTTCGTGATCTGCATAATATGTACTTCGCAATTGATGTGTTGTTATCTTTCCACTTGAAAGCCCTGTTTTGTGTGTTAGAGATACGATAATCATATCCATCTCTTTGTTATCCAACATTGGAGGAAAACCGAGTCTTGTACTTTTAATTGTTCCACAGTCAAAGTTTTTTTCCAAATACAATGTTTCTAATAGATTGATAGATATAAAAAAATTGTCTGCCTATATAGTTTTCCCACTCAGGCTTATTCAATGAAAGAACGATCCTTGTACTCTTCCTGCGGCTCTTCACTTTTTCCTTGGTAATCGAATGTTGAAGCATTCCAATCTTGATCGGCGACACATCATAGCTTGTAGCCTCATTTTATCGGCTTCATTGGATTGTATTGTATTGCCTCATTGAGCTTAGGCCTCTGAAAAATATCATACTCTTATTAATACTAATACGTCACATTGTCTCATAGCTCGTAGCAATCTTTAAATCGCTTATTTAGTGTATTTGCTAGTGGCTTATTCTTTTAAACTTTATGTTTATGTAACTTTAATAAATTCAGAATATAAGAATAGAGTTATGGTCTTACACTTAAACTTATAATGCTAAACTATTATATTAATTAATAAATTACCCAACTAAATTTACTTCACTATCGGTATCATCATCTAAAGTAATAATAAACCTTTCTGTTTTATTCCTAATACAAATGTAACTTTCTTCTACTTTCTTTACATGTTATACGCAGTTTTTCCAGTTCACCTCAGAAATTTTTTTAGTCTCATCATGAATTAGAGTTAATACACTAGAATTAAGTGTGTGTGAAATATTATTGCGACAAATTCCAGATTTAAGTTGGTGCCATATTTGTTCAATAGGGTTAAATATACAGTGGTAAGGCGGTAGCCGCAATACTATGGCGCTTTTCGCAAGTTCATCGCAGTAGTATTCTTCTTGAATAGACATACTTCTAAGCACTTGTAATAAGTCTTTCTTTCTATAGTTTTCATGAAAATATATATCATTATCAAACATATATTCTTGAATTTTGACTTTAGTGTCTTTTGAAGAAGGAGCTTTGTTGTCTATGATAACTAGCGTTAACCATAACAATAAAACTATTTGGTGAAATGTTCTTCAATAATTTAGTTTCAAACCAATTTTCAAATAACTCCGCTGTTGTGTCTTCATGATAGTACATGATTTTTTTGCCGAGAGATAGACCCATCGGCACCCACCCATCTTTAGAACCAGCATGTAAGTATTCTTTTTCCACGGTTTAACGGGGCACGTGTCACACAGTTGTCGCTAGAATCGACCCAATCACTTGACGGGTTATCGTGGGTGTCAAACCACGTTTCATCTAAATAAATGATCGGCCTACCTTCAGTTCTGTATTCATTTACTTTTGTCAGATATTTCCTGCTTTTTAATAATCCTTTTGAATTTAAAGCCCATGTGTTTAAAGGCGCTTCCACAATGTCGTTCTTAAGCATGCAATTTCTGTTTCATCTGTTGTCAGCTTTTTCATTATATTGTCCAACGTTGGCACACTTTGCTCTTCATACATTTTATACATTTTTTGTCGTATAAGTTCCTCGTCCCCTTGGTCCAACGTTCTTGATTTTCCAATATCACTTCTTTTTCTGCGTTCCAAAATTGGCCCTTGTGTAATTTTCCAAACTGTGGAAAAGGATTTTTTTGTAAGTAAAACCTTTTCCTTTACAACTTCTTCAGGGCACAAGTTGCCGCCCAACATTAATGGCAAAAACACATTCTTTATAATCTGTTTGGCATCTGTTGATGCACTCTGTTATTTACTTCAGTTTCATTGCTTTCACAAATCTCACTAGAACACCAAAGACGAAACATTTTCAAAAACGAACTAAACAACAGTGTACGTTGACAGACTAAAATCAAAACGGAGCGTGGTTTATCCGCATTTTTTTTAGCTGAATACGATACTTAAAATTTATTACGCATATATCATTTCACAGAACTGGTTTATTGTTCTTTATTATATTTTGAATACCCTAATAATAGCAGTCATTTAGGTCGGTTGCTTATATTCGTGAACACACTTTACCACTAAAGGGTTAGGGTCACCTAAAATAGTTCGGACATCTTTTAGAAATGAAATACATACTTAGATTTAAAGTAATTGAGTCTCTTTTCTCAATCCAACTATAACTAATGAAATAAAGTACAATTCATTGCTTCAAATTTATACAGACAATAGATAAATGTTAAATTCTTTCAGTCAGGCTATAAAAGTTTACAACCAGGCTTGATTTCAATTTTGGCTAGAATTTTAAAGAATCCCTTTGCAATTTAACAAAATTTCTTTACACTCAGCATATTTTCCTTAATAAAATTTTGGAGATCGCTTACAAATTGCAGTCAATAATTTTATTTTAATGTCGACCAGAATGAGTAATTCCAGCTGTATTTCCAAATATTTTTTTTAGTGTTCATGAGGTTGATAAACGATTCCACAAAACTCAAAATTATTTCCGTGACATTTTAATTTGAACCCCACGTAAATAGGGCACTATTAAATTAAAGGTTAAGGCAGAAAGGGCTTGTAAAGACGCAACGCATGGTTTCCTCCTATAGGTAATATAATATTTTGTATAATTACGCAAATCTCCTAAATGCGGTAGATTTTAGAGGGTAGCTTTCCCCTAACCTCTGGGAAATAGTTCAAGTTTCTAATTATGCTTCGTTTTAATGGATTACTAATCCGCATGCTTAGATTCGTTAAAATAATTAAATTGTTTCGTTGTGGAAATTGATATTTATGCGCCAAATTTCTTCAGTTGCCCGTAAAGTTGATTTAGAGAAATTATTAACTTTCATATTTTCGTACGGATTTTAAAAAAATGGCTCAAATTAAAGGGAATTAAAATATGTTTTCGAAAGAAATGTAAAATACAGGGTGTTTCATTTAAAAAAAAAACGAAAACTTAGTTTTAAATTCATTACGTTTGGACCAAAATGTTGAACACTCTGTAGTACTTATACCAATTCTAATAACAGTTAGGTGATTTTACATGCTATAACTTTTCTTTTCTAGATTTTATTAAAAAAATTTAGATAAAGATAAATAAAAAATAATAAAAAAGATAATAAAAGATAGTTAAAATCCAACGATTTTTATGTAAAATCGTTTTTAGCCACAAATCCATTGAAAAATTCATATCTTGACAACGTCGCATTTGATGATTAAATGATAAAATGAAACTAAAGGCGTGATTAAAATAAAAAAAGTATGGTGTTCCTTTAAGAAAGGATATGTTTGGCCCACCCTGGATTTTTGAGCCAAGCTGTATATATATATATAATAGGGATCAGTTAGTTACTTTCTTATATCTCTGAACAGACTTTATATAGGTATGCCGGATGGTGGCCTGATGGAAATTGAATGAATCCAAAACCAATGCAGAAACATAGTTATCGTGTTTAATTTTTGCAATTAAACAAAATGTATTTTCGTGCGTCGACAAGCACTTTCTGATAATGTATCCTGATTTTTAAAAATTAAAAACCTTAATTAAACATGTTAGTTTTAATTTTTGTTATAAGTTTCCGGAGTAGGACGTACAAGGAAATGTAGTGCAAAAGGAGTCTATTTGAGATGGCCTATATAATGTTCCAAATAGGACTTATCGTTTTCGAGTTATTGTATAAATTTTCGGACTTTCAAAAGCAAAAATAAAATGGTTTTCTTTTCCGATTTCGCTCAAAAGCATTAAGGTTCTATATGCCAAAGTTTTGCATAACACTAGATAGTGTTAAATGACTTAATCAAATTTTGCGACCCCTATAGGACGCTGATGCTTATTTCTATAAAATAATGAGGTGTTATCCTCTTTAAGATAGGCTTTTTCCTTAATTAAAAAAACATGAAGCTGCTTACAACAAGTTAGGCGCAAAAAGTCGCTTAACGGTCGCGGCGTTAATGCATTTACGAGGATCGAGCGCAACGCTTTTTTTCTCCTGTCGAAACAAATGGCTCGCCTTAATCCCGTAAAATTTATTTCTTCGGCTCGACCTGCATTAAAAATGTGTCTCTTTCGCGAGACCTGACGTTTTTTACAACGGCACATTTTTAATCGGCGTTTTGGGATTAAATTCGGGTATATATTGTGTCTCTCAACTCAGGCTCATTAGAGGATTTTTTTGATAAAAAAGAGCAATTTCTTTTGTTTTATCTTGTTAGGTGTTAAATTTGCTTTTAAAGTTTGACGATCAATTATCTTTTCTTTGGAGCATTTTAAGCTATTTCTTAATCTCGTCTGTAGGGGTTAGGCAGACATTTAGAGTTTTTTCTAAGAGCCTAAGCGAGATTTCGGAGGTTCCTAAATGCGGAGGAGTCCAGTTGGGTGCAGTGATCAGCGGATAAAATTTAAAAGAGCTGGATTAGGTGCAGGTCGTATTGGGTGCCGAAGTTTGAGGGTTATATGGCTTAATATTATTTTAAGAACTTTGACGCTGCAGTGTTGCCATCAAGGCTATAAACGAAAAATCTTAAAGTACCTGGAAGGCTTTAACATAACTACTAACCGCCACTATGGAGTCCGTAGGTTCAGATCAACAGGAGACATTCTCGCCTATGTTACTCATGTTTGAAACAACGCAATAGAAAATCATGGGGAGTCCCGGGCTGTAGCACTGGACATTTCCAAGGCCTTTGATCAAGTATGATATGAGGGGCTCCTAAATGAAGTAAGAGCATACAGAATGCCGGTTCAATTTTGTTCATGGCTCTTAAGATTTTTTAAAGACCGTTCTCTGCGAGTGTCGATGGACGGATTTCTTTCCGAGTCAGTTCACATCAGGGTTTTATATTGTTGCCCACCCTCTTTTTACTATACATTAACGATATTTTGGAAAAAATTAGAAATCTAATATATAGCTTCGCTGATGACAGCACACTTGTTTCATCTTTGTAAATATCTTTACAGATGATATGTCTCCTACTTGCTTTGCATGTTGTTATCTATAAATAAATTTAAAAGAAGAATCATTGTTTTGTATTCTATGATTGTTCTGGGTGGAAATTTGAATGGGGTATTGGTAATCGAGTCGTCTTAAGAAGGCTGTATCAGCTGTAGGTTGTAGGGGTTAACTGCAAACTTGTTTGGTACCTCGACCAGTAAGTTCGTATAATAGTTCATTTGGTGGGCTATGAACTAGATTCCTAGGGTGGCGAGATTTGGTTTTACTTCTAATAGCAGAGGCTTCAGCAATTTGGATTTGGATTAGCATTGGGTGTGTATATTCCAGTATTGGGCTACAAATAGCCTTCTATATTCTCTTCGCTGTATAAGCACTTATTCCTTGCTTCTGGAATGTTACGCTTCTAAACAAGCCCGGATTATCCATAAGGCACATTAGGCACTTGCCTAGGGCCTACGAAACGCGAAGGGCCTACGATCATAAAATATAATAAAAATAGACACAAAAAAAGGATCAATACTGTATTCTACAATAAGAAAAAGAGTTCACAGACACAGAGACAAACTACAATGTGATACAAAAAACCTTATAACATATTACATATACATTATATTATATATATTATTTATCCTACGCAATTATTTTTGATGGCAAAAAGGTAGTTTTGTTCAATAAAAAGCTAAAATTTCTAAATTATTTTGTAAGTTTTTTTTTAATTAACAACTTTTGGCCATATATTAAATATGATGTTTTTAACTTTATCTGTAAAAACAGCGACGTCAGCGACTTCATCAGGGCATGGGCATCCATTGGGCTCTTCAAACGCATAGAAATGTTTAGGAAACCACTTCATTTGGAAATTTTGTTATTTCTTGGTAAAATTAGGGCGTGGCACCCACAAAATTTTCGCCTGCATTTTTTTTCGCAACCTGTTAGTAAACCTCCCCGCATTAAAATCTAGAATTCACCACTGGTGCCTAGGGCCTACGAAACCTTTAATCCGGCGCTGCTTCTAAAGTGTTTTGCTCTTGAAACGATTGATATTTTTTTGGCGTTACTTGTATGTTGGTTTTGAAGTTAAGGTTGTTGTCTAGAGTTATTCTCAAATACTTAGAGGTTATTTTTGGTGTAACTTGTTCATTGTTGATGTTAACTATAGGTGCTTATGTTTAAGCGATGGTGAAAAATAATAAACTGAGATTTCAAAGGATTTGGGTGTAATCTCTACTTGTAGAACCACCGTCATGGGATATTGTAGCGTTGATATTATTTTGTTCAGAGTTTTATCGTGAGATATTAGTGCTGTGTCATCTGCAAATTGTAAGATATATCCGCTAGGCTTGATATGATAGCATTTTGCTCAAACTCAAACTCAAAATGCTTCGTTAAATATTGCATACAACTAATTGACCAAACCTAAAACTATATAGAATGTGGTTCCATAGTAAGTAAACATTAATTATAAATCACAAACCACGATTAAAACAGTTTTCCATTAAAATAGATCGCAATAAAAGTCCAAATACAAAGAAAGAAAACTAACAAATAACAGCAGGACTAAAAAAAGCGGAAAAAACGAGCATAAAAAAAACACTTGTTGCAAAAAGCTATAACAGTAGTAAGAAAAAAAGCGGTCAACAAGAGACTGAAGAAAATAACTCTTAAAGCCGCAAACACACTGAGCTCACGTCATGTGAGGTCACGTGCTATCATGTTGTTATGATTTAACCATGAGAGCATACTAGAAACACACTACCATCACGTTTTATGATGTGGTATACAAATTGATATATGAATTCGGGCAGTTTTTCTTTGATTTCACTGTGTTTGTGTTGTTTGTTTATTTTGCGTCAATTTTAAATTATGGAAAGCGCCAGCTCAATCAGTTCTTCGGACTGGGAAGAGGAAATAGAAACTGTGGCTGCCTTTATCGTTCTTCTGTAAACTTTGCCTTCACTCAGTGAAACAACAGCAAAAATCAAGAAAATAATGTGCTTACCTGGTATTTCTAACACCTTTCCAATTTCCTCCCAAGCGGCTTGGCGAATATGTTGATCACGATATTCAGGCAATCCGTGATTATATAAAACAGCATGTTCTTTTACTTTTTCTATCAAAACCTCCTTCATTTTTAAACATAAATTCACCAACAACACACCAGCTCTCTACAAAACCGCCTAAAAGAGTGCTCACGTGAGACGAAAAGTGTGGATTTGCAGAAAATAAGCACATGCTAGCACGCGTGCCGTTGGGGATGTAACGTAATACGCATGAGATGATTTCAGTGTGGTTCTGATGTATTAATATACTATGTAAAACAGCGCTTCACACTTTTTGTCTGTAACGTAATAGCACGTGAGCTAACGTAATGTGACGTGACGTGAGCTCAGTGTGTTTGCGGCTTTAAGCCGCAAACACACTGAGCTCACGTCATGTGAGGTCACGTGCTATCATATTGTCATGATTTAACCGTGAGAGCATACTAGAAACACACTACCATCACGTTTTATGATGTGGTATACAAATTGATATATGAATTCTGGCAGTCTTTCTTTGATTTCACTGTGTTTGGGTTGTTTGTTTATTTTGCGTAAATTTTAAATTATGGAAAGCGCCAGCTCAATCAGTTCTTTGGACTGGGAAGAGGAAATAGAAGCTGTGGCTGCCTTTATCGTTCTCAAGGAGGAAAATAAAAAAACGAGGAAAGCATGGGCCCATGACATAAACATGAAAAGAAAAGAATTGGGCGAATTTCATCGTTTGATTCAGGAATTAAAAAATGATCCAAAATGCTTTCACATGTATTTTAGAAATATGGAAATGAAGATTTATTTCTTTCTTTTCCGGTAGTTTCTGCAATCTGAGTTTGTATTTTAGTACTAACAGTGTTAGTCAAAATACGCCAAATTTTGCTATGTAATTCAGCGCTCGTTGGAGCATATAGCCCAGAGAATATCTGTTTTAGCATAATTTGGTTATTCCTTATTGTATAAGGTCTCAGCAAGTGGCTAGAGAACAAAGTTCTCACATATATACATTTATATGTCATATTATATTTTATTCTGTAAACTTGGCCTTCACTCAGTGAATCAACAGCAAAAACCAAGAAAATAATGTGCTTAAATGGTATTTCTAACTCCTTTCCAATTTCCTCCCAAGCGGCTTGGCGAATATGTTGTTCACGATATTCAGGCAATCCGTGATTATATAAAACAACATGTTCTCTTACTTTTTCAATCAAAACCTCCTCCATTTTTAAACATAAATTCACCAACAACACACTAGCTCTCTACAAAACCGCCTAAACGAGTGCTCACGTGAGACGAAAAGTGTGGATTTGCAGAAAAAAAGCACATGCTAGCACGCGTGCCGTTGGGGATGTAACGTAATACGCATGAGATGACTTCAGTGTGGTTCTGATGTATTAACATACTATGTAAAACAGCGCTTCACACTTTTTGTCTGTAACGTAATAGCACGTGAGCTTACGTAATGTGACGTGACGTGAGCTCAGTGTGTTTGCGGCTTTATTCTACTAGGTACCTTACTGTAAAATCTTCTTGCTATTATAGATTGTAGTTTTTAAATAAAGCTTTTGTTGGAATTGGAAAGGTTGGGTCAAATCTTTGTCATGTTGCGTACATTGTTTGGGATTGGAATTCGTTTTTAATTTTTTTATGGACTAGACACACACTTTCTAAAATAAATATTCCCGATAAAGTTAAATTTTTCTCTAGGGCCTACGTCACAGATCTCTTTTCTGGATGCTTTTAAATTGTGCCATTTCTACTACTGAATAGATTTAAAATTAATTTTAAAATTCGTTGCAAAACATTAATGTTCCTCAGAAGCCTAATCTTCTTGCAGAAGTTCGTAAAGGAGGTCACTACGTGGTCATATTTCCACTCTGTCGCAAATTTAAGAAATGGCCTTCCGCACAGTATGTATAGTTACTCCACATGGAAATTTTATATGCAATGACTAATGAAAACTGCATCAAGAAATCGTAAATAAATATATTGGACGTAACAAACTCCAAAGGCCTTTTTGATCGTCAATTTGAATATTTTACTACTATCTGGCCCTTGCACGGTCAACTTGTTAAACATTAAACTGAAAACATGGTCGGCGTGCAATCGTGTTTATGTTGGCCCTCATCGGAGCGATACATTATTAAAAATACATTTGTATAATTTAAACTGGTCGACGCAATTGACATAGATCAAGTTTTAAAAAGTTTTTGCGAAACACTATTTAACTTTAGAATGATTATTTGGCAGTTCTTGACTTATCAGAAATTTTGTCAAACCTGGACGCTTTGGTTTATAGTTTAGACAATGTAACCTCGCATTATACGATAACTATAATATTAAATTTACTTTATCGTATCATTGAAGATTAAGTCATTTTTATATGATATCTTTATTAACAATTATTAACATCATAAACATACTAAAACCTACATAAAACCTTAGTTACTCATAATACATTAGTTACCATAATTTAATACGTTAGTTACGATAATACGTTAGATACCAAATAATATTAGAACTATTTTTCATGAACAATATTTTGACAGTTTTCAAATTTGATGGATACACCTTTGTCTTTAACGTCCACGATCTTAGGTATGCCCTCTGAAGACTCATTAATGACCGAGAAAGCACTCCTTTCGATTTCGTGCGGTTCCCCAGTGCCTAATCCACTGCCGGAAACATCGCCGATTTGAATTTTGCGAGCAATGGAAACTTTCTTGGTCACACTTTCTTCTAAATACCCTCTAGCAACCTTCGCCGATTCCCATCCACCAAGTTCTTGTAGGTCTAATATATCTCCTCCAGCATTAACAAGAAAATTTGCCGAAGATCTTCTAACGCAGTGACCAGTATACAAATTAGGCTTTTCAAGTGAGAGATACTCAGCTATTTTTTGAGGTATTTTAGAGAAGAAATGAATGCCGCAGGGCTGTACCGTACATTTCCCTCTTCTATATGATACAAACAATCTTTGGTGAGTAACATGGTCTGGCCTTAACATTGCGTACTTTTTAAATAAAAGCACAAGAATGACTTCGCCGTCAAATATCACAGCGAAAATACGTTTCTTGTGGGTTTTTGAGTCGGGAATAGTAACAATCAGCTTGTCCTCTAAAACGTCAACATCTTCCGTGGTCATCTTCGCTAATTCATTAGTTCGACAGGCTCCTCCAATTCCAATTAAAAAAGACACTTTCATCATTAAAAACTTCTCGTCTGAGTCAGAACACACAAATTCGTTGACTTGTTCTCTTGTAAATACTTTTGATTTTTTTGCTCTATAT
The DNA here is from genome assembly GCA_963920685.1 of Polydrusus tereticollis. Lineage (NCBI taxonomy): Eukaryota > Metazoa > Arthropoda > Insecta > Coleoptera > Curculionidae > Polydrusus > Polydrusus tereticollis. The sequence continues at coordinate 7,727,441 of OY987333.1, read as the reverse complement.
CCAACATTTTTCTTCTTGATGAAACGTATTAAGGCGCCGTATTTGTCGATTTCCACTCTTTCCTTCAGTTCTAAAGTCGCTCGTAACATGGAATATTTCGGCCATAAGGATGAAGCAGAGTATTCCTCAGAGAGTTTTGCGAAATACGCCAGCAATACCGTTTCTTCTGCACCTTGAACATGTACTTTTTTTCGCCACTCACAAAACTGCCGATATTCTTTTTCATAATGGATTTTAGATTTGTCCGGAAGCAAGTTCAACCTTATAATGTTGGCTGCAGCTAATATATCGTCAGGAATATCAAAATCTTGCATGATTTTAATGATGACTTTTTGAAATGCCAAAATGAAATGACAAAACACCTTGTTTTTATTTTCGCATCGCCGTTGTCAATGATACGATAAAGCTTTGAAAATAACTCGATTATTAGCGATTTAACACCGTCTCGGACATTGCAATGTCCTCGACTATTATAAATCGCATAATAATCTCGTTATATTAATAGCTATAATTGCATTTAGTCCCTCATATAGTAACAATCAACAAGAAAATAATGAGCTATGAAATCAACAAAATGTGTATTAGTATTAATGTCGTTTCGTCCATTTTTGTAAATCAGACAAATAAACTAAATAAGACTCCGTAGGAAACAATATTACAGCACATTTATCAGTAGTTGCATCAAAACTTTCTAATGATGTTAGCAGAGTTTTAAGCTTCTCATTAAGAATGCTGTACTTCGGCTTACTGTTTATATTATTTAATAGCAACTTCAGCAATTAACGAATATAATATTGTACATATCGTCACAAGCAAATCCCAAATTAACACTTTTTATAACTTTAAAATAATTTTCACTGCTTGGAAATGTTAAAAACCGTACAAAGGTACACCTCCCAGTATAATTTTGTATCGCACTAAAATACAAGCTCATTTTTACATATAATATCAACGATCGAACATCACTTGTAAAGTCCATCCGAACATATTTCGTTTGACCTAATAACTGCAATAATAGTTTTATTCAATTCGATTGCCAAACCTACGTTTTTAAAGAATTTCTTGGTAAAATTACCGTATAAAACTGTCGGTGAGCGTGCCAACCAGCGAAATCTACCTGGCCCCAGCTGGCATCACGGTTTATATTACTGAAATGAAATGAAATAAGGGGTACTGCTTTGCACAGGAACGGATTTTGTAGTTAAATAAAAAGCCATAGTAATACCTTATAGTAGCAATGTTTATTACGTTTATTTTTACCATTACTTGTATTATATGTATATTAATTTATTATAAGTAAAAAACAAGTGTGAAAAGTTTGCTTGCAGAAAAGGGCAACTTTTCGCACGCATTTAGGTAAAAGTAATAATACCAATTAATATACCTACTTAAAAAATATATTTACATACAGAAGGTTTAATTGTAATTATAAAACGTTTTAATCTATTCCTAATTCAGTCTCGCTCACAATCATCTACGCACTTCATTTGTCCGGTATCTTTGCGAACTTTTATTTTAAACTGTCCTTTTAGCATAATATCTCGTACTATCAATAATGGAACTTTCGTCATTTCACTGGTATTTTTAATGGCAATTACTTTAGGGTAGCCGCTCTTAAATAAGCATTCACATACATTTTTCACGATCACTTTGGCGTCAGAAGATAAATGCTTTCTGGAATGTTTAGGGTAGCTAGATATCGTATTAGCTGAAGATTCACAAGGTCTCCACACACTTTTAATATTAACTTGTTGCACACTGTTTCAAAGTAAAATAGATCTATAGGTACTAATATATTTCGAATATTATATTTACTATTTATATAAGCTATATAAACAGCTACCTGTAACTAAAAAGTTTTGAGAAATATCCTAATAATTACGTCGTTTCTAGAAAACCTTAATTAGACAGTTTATTAATTTTGATAACAAATCAAGTAATGTACCTATCTATTGTTATTATGAACTGGCATTAAAAATAAATGTGGGTTAATACGTCTGCGAAAGCGAAAACCGAGTTTATAAGGGGTTTTATTGCAGTCATTAAGCCAAACGGAATATGTTGGGAAGTACTTTAGCATTACAAGACAATCCACGCCCTCGAAAGGAGGATGCATAAAATTTGAATATCTACCTGTAGCCATCTTTGATAAATGGCCTAGTGGTTTTATCTATATCTATTTGATGCGAACGTCGCATTATAATTGTCTTGTCGTTCATCACAGATAATGGTCCAGGGATGCTCCTTACATAACTGTTACAGTTCGCTAATTTCGAGAAATCTGCTAATGTTTTTGTGACGTCGGCCTCTCGAGAAACTTCCTGATTAATGACCCACAGCTTACTTTTGTCGACGCCTTATCTAAAATTTATTGGAGACTTTTTGCGTTGTAGCTGTTATCTTTGTTAATTACCAAAAGTATTTTTGAATTTCGTTTAATTTATTAACTCGCCAAAATACTTCCAGACTCAATTACTCTTATTTTGTGTTTATTTTTCAGGAACTGACATTTTTGATCTAGCTCGGTAAATATTCTTTTATATCCTTAAGCGCCCGAACGTTGGTAGTTCCTAAAGATTTAAAACGAGGGCAAAATGGGCCGTTACTTTCAAGGAGCTCTTTACTGCTTGCAGCTCTCTCGCTATTTAAACAATAAGATATTCACTAAACCCCTATTTAAAAGATTTCTCCGTCATTTTAGAAACGGGACGCGGCAACCCTGGTGTCCCAAAATGTCACTTTAATTAAATGTTTAATAGCCTCTCGCCTAATTACACAAGAGCATGGAGAAAAATGCGATTAATCAAAAAATAAAAACAACCCTGGGAGTAACAGTAATTAAAGAGGAGATATAAACATGAGAGTCGAAAACGGGAGAAAAGGATGTTTTTTGTGTCAGGTTTACAATGTAAATAATTTCAGCGTTTTTACTGTGGATTGCGGGAGCAAATTTAAAAAAACCGGATAATGTACAGCCAGCCATAATGTTTATGATGTTTCGGAATGGATTTTCTGTATTTTAGAATAATTTAAATTTATTACAGTAGCGAAAAGTTTTTTAGTCCAGAAATAAAAAATCATTACATACCAGACATTTCTTTCTTTCCTTATTAGTAGAAACGGTTTTTACATTTTACATAAAATATAATTAAAAAGGGTCTAAGATGATGTGGAACCTAGAAAATTGGCCGCCATGACTGAAACAATCAGTGTTTACATATTAAGACCTTTTGGGGACAGGGACTATGTCTAAAAAATCCAAGCATAGATATAATTAATTCCATAAAGTTTAATTAGTTTAAAAAACAACTATTAAAAAAACATAATATTCATAATGTAGAACAATATAAAAAAATAGGAACATCCTTAAAAAAATTATACAAACACTAACAATGGATATTACAAGGATCTGGTTAATAGCGTCAGAAATAATATAATAAATAAAGACACACTAAGTCTCGGTCTCAGTCAAATTATAATTTAGTTAGGTGGTGGTGGTTACATGTTTCGCTCAAACAATGGGCATCATCAGACCTAAAACGAGAGTTGTACGAAAACATCTAATCTACACATATAAAGTTTAAAAGCCTAACCTACCTTAGGAATAATAACTTAAAAACCAACGGAAACACAATCACAAATGACACATAACAGATTAAAAATTTTTAAAAAACGTTGCTGGACCATTACAAAATATAAAACGATACGAAAAAATAAATAAACAATCTAAAAAATTATTCGACAACTATGGCGGGTTCGGGAGCAAACCAGACGCTTGCGGATTAATAATTTACCTCTCAGGCGCGGAACCCTAAAAATATAAGTGGCAGGTTGTAGTGCAACACGCCCCTGTGTTCTATTACCTTAAACTAAAGTAAGAAGAAGACACTCACCTGAACCACCGTATACGAGCATTGTTCGTATACGGTGCCTGAACGTTACTTTATGATCGATAAAAATTAATAATGTCAATATCCACACCAAAATAGTAGGAAAACAGAAAAAGGTTATAGGGACCCAAGTTAATTATTTAAGTTATTAAAAATAAAATATGGCTCAAAATTAAACACTTCGTTTACGCAGTTAATGGTGGATTTATACAGACAAATAAGAAATAAGAAATAACATAAGAAATAAGAAATAAAATAACAGAGCTAGTTACCATTTATACAGCAAATAAAATAAGAATAAAATAAGGACTGTCAACAGTGTCAACACATCGGCTTCTAGACATTTTTGCAAATTTTAGAAGTGGAAATTCAGGAAATAAGCGATTTTCAATCCAATAACACCAAGGAAAATAAAGGGTAATAATATTTTTTAAAAAAGATAATAATATTTTACGATTCTAACCACAAAAACCCAAAAAACTGACAACTAAATCAGATCGGGCATGCGCAGCTCCATTTTCAAATAAGAAATAACATAAAAGTTAAAAGATAACCAACTTCAAGGTTATTTCTTATTTTTATTTTATGTTATTTGTCTGTATAAACGCCTTACGACAGGTGTGTACATTCATCTCTTATTTCTTATTTGTTATGTTATTTCTTATTTCTTATTTGTCTGTATAAATCCACCATATGTATTGGACTCCTCTTTGCTTTGATTATTTCTAGTTTTTCTAATAAATCTAACCTTAAACCCTTTGGCACTCGTGAAGAATGTTTACATTCGTAGGTGTTGAGAATTGATGTCCAGATTCCATTAAATGGTTTGCGAAAGCTGAGTTGGTATTAGTTATATCTGTATTCTGATATTTGTGAACAAGACTAAGATGTTCCTGAACTCTGGTGGCTATTTTTCTTCCTGACTGTCCTACATAAATGGTAGAACAGTCCCCACAATTTAAGGAATACACCCCGGATCTCGACAGAGGATTTACTTTATCTTTGGTTTTAACTATGTGTTGTTTCAAAGTATTTGTAGTTTTAAAACTTAGGGAAATATTAAAAGGTTTAAAAAATTTTGCTAATTGTAGAGAAATGTTACCAAAAAATGTTAAAGATCTGTAATTGTTCATCGCATTTTGTGGATTGAAGTGTAAAATATTATATGATAGTTTATATTTGTTGAGGAATTTGTAATAAAGTTTATTAATCAACCTCAAGGGAAACCCGTTATTAATACCTATTTGTTTTATTATACCTAATTCTTTATTAAAAGCTTCTCGAGACAACGGTAGGTAATTTAAATAACCTATAGAAAAAGGAGTTGAAGGAGGCAAATTTATGAGAATATGGTGAATTAGAGCTAAACTGGATGACACTGTCAGTGGATGAGGGCTTTCTGTAGACTTCAAGCATTATGTTATTTCCATTCCTAATTAATAGAAGGTCTAAGAAGGGTAATTTACCTTCTTCTTCAATTTCGAGTGGGAATGTTATTTTTGGATGTAAATTATTAATAAAATTAAGGAAATCTCTAAGATCAAGATCACTGCTCAACCAAACTACACAAATGTCATACACATATCTTTTGTATGCCAACAAAAATCTTGAGAAATGACTATTCATGATTGACCTCTCAAGATTATTCATGAAAACTTCGCTCAAGAATGGCGAGAGGCAAGATCCCATAACCAAACCACTCTTTTGTTTAAAAAAATTATTATTAAATTGGAAAAAATTTGTTCTAAGACAGTGTTAAGTAATAATGTTAGATCTGAAATTAATAGATGGGATAAACCTTTATCTATCAATAGTCTCTCTATCAAGTCTACACATTCTGTTGGGGGAATACCTAAATTCTTTACATCAAGCGATATAAGTCTAGCGTTAGGTGGGAGTGCTATGTTCTTTAAATAATTGGAAAAATCAATAGAGTTTTTAATTGAAAAGGTACTATATTGATGAAGCAGAAATAATATTAAGAAATTGTCCCAATTCCAATTAGTAGGTAGATGCCACGAATGAACATCCCCGAAACAAGCTTAATTATTGTGAATAATAACGAGTAATTTGTAGATGATAGTGAAGCTGCTAATTTCTGTAATGATTTCTTTACCAATATAGGCAGTAAAATGGCGGAAAATATTCAGAAAGCGGACAATACTGTAAAATTGTTATATAGTAACAAATGTTCCACGTTTCTTAAACCTACCAATGAAAAAGGAATTATTAACTATCTCCTCCGTTAAAAATGACTGTGCCCCTGGCATGGATGGTATATCTAACAAAGTAATAAAACGATTTCATAAATACTGTATAAAACCTTTTGTACCGGGTGTTCCACCTAAGGATGTAATCGGCTATATCTCAGAAAGTAATAACACTAGGACTTTGGGAAAAAATATATATCGATAAAAGCGGCCAGGAGAAATTGCTGGAAATTATTTTCAAGTTCGAAAAATGACCGCTAGGGGGCATAAGAGAACTTTCAAAATAGAAATGCCGATTTTTTCTTCATTTTTCTTAATAAAAATATGTTAAAAATATAAGCATTGTATTCTTCATAAAATTATGCAACTTTATGTTAGGAATCGGTTTTCTCTATTTTCAATAATAAAGTGGTGGGAGAAGGTCAAACTTTTTTTCTTTCAAACGCTCTGCTTTGGATAAACCGATTTTATTCAACTTGGTCTTGAAAAAAAGCGATATGACTTTTTCATCATATTTTATTTTAGGCTTATTAAGGCTATTAAATAGTGGAATAAAAAATCCAGGTCCGTAATTAAAATAAAAAAGTTGATGATGGTCGCTCGAATCCGAAACGTCGGATTAAAAAACTAACCCCATCAGCTTGTAGAGGAGGAAAAGTTACTATAAGGAACTGAAAACCGCGACGTGATATCTTTTGTTAAACTAGAGAAATTAGGGATAATAATAATTAATATGGAAAAATAGGCCATTTTTTAAAACATTAATTAATCAATTAAATCTGTGGTTTAACAAAAGATATCACGTTGCGGTTTTCAGTTCCTTATAGTAACTTTTCCTCCTCTACAAGCTGATGGGGTTAGTTTTTAATCCGACGTTTCGGATTCGAGCGACCATCATCAACTTTTTTATTTTAAATACGGACCTGGATTTTTCATTCCACTATTTAATAGCCTTAATAAGCCTAAAATAAAATATGATGAAAAAGTCATATCATAACATTTGATTTTTTTGAGAAAATCCTTATTTATTGAGGAAATACGGAAAAACGCCATCTAGTGGCCACCATCAGACTCAATATGGTATAGTTAATAAATCTACGTGTAGAGGAAAAGAAGGGCTTTTTTTCAAGACCAAGTTGAATAAAATCGGTTTATCCAAAGCAGAGATATCATCGTTTGAAAAAAAAAAAGTTTGACCTTCTCCCACTACTTTATTATTGAAAATAGATAAAAACGATTTCTAACATAAAGTTGCATAATTTTATGAAGAATACAATGCTTATATTTTTAAGATATTTTTATTAAGAAAAATCAAGAGAAAATCGGCATTTCTATTTCGAAAGTTCTCCTACGCCCCCTAGCGGTCATTTTTCGAACTTGAAAATAATTTCCAGCAATTTTTCTTGGCTGCTTTTATCGATATATATTTTTTCCCAAAGTTCTAGTGTTATTACTTTCTGAGATATAGCCGATTACCTCCTTAAGTGGAACACCCGGTACATTTAACGTGATATTTAAGACTGACACCATTGCATCATATTGTAAGTAGTTACTCCTATATTCAAGACCGGCGATAAAACAAATCATAGTCCAATCAGTCTAATTAACAACTTCAGCAAAATATTGGAGAGGGCCATAAAAGAACGCCTAACCAATTTCCTTATGTGTGACAATATGTTATCACCAAATTAGTTCGCTTTTACAGAAGGTGCTAGCACCAATGATATTGGTTAAGGTACATATGACATGAGTACTAATAGGAAAATCTTAGCGAGCTGGCCAAGGCACTTGACACGGTGCCCCACCCAGCCTTACTGGATATCCATTTTAGGTAAGAGATTAGAGGGCCTCTGTTAGGGCTCTTTGAATCTTATCTTAGCCATCGTAGTCAAATTGTGAAAATCAGCAATGCCTTGAGTGATCCAATGGTGATAAAAATGGAAAAACTGGGCCCAATTCTTTTTATAATCATGCCCAGGATAATTATAATTATAATTACCAAATGATTATATTATTGTTACAATAAAATCGCTTTGACGATGAATTTTTAGAATTTTTGATAATAAAGCATATTATGTAAAGTAACGTATAGAAACTTGCTCCTTAAGGAGTCTGATGCAGGTGGAACAATTAACGTTTGAAATTTGGGAGACTGTTTTGAGTCTTGGATTTCTGAATTTTGCTCTTACGCTTTGTTAAACTTAAGAGCAAAATAAGTTAAGAAATTATTGTTGAATGGACCTTCCAAAATGCTAGTTTTACAAATTTTATGTGTCTAGCTGTAAAAGTTTCCAAAATAATTGGCATAGGTCATTCCAGTTATATTATATCATTATATATGTATATTTTTGCAAATTAAAAAGCATTTAGGATTATCCCAATTATCTCAAAAATAAAAAATAAAGGCACAAAATTAAATTTATAAAAGTAACGTGAGACTTCCCATTTTGGTGAATGAAGCTCGAGGACCAAAAATTAATTACTTTAAAACTTTTTTCTCACATAATTATCCCCTTTAAAAAGTTTTATCATTAAAGTTTATTTTTTGTTTTTCTCGCGGGGCTGCAGGTATTTTTTAATGATTACATGTTATTAAATTTTAATGAACTTGTACAATTATTATTTTATATGCTATAGGTACGTCCAAATAATGAAAAGGTATAAATATACTGGGTTGTTTAAAACTCCTGCGTAAAATTTATTTTTAGGAATAACGCTGACACAAGAAAATTGATTTAAATTGTTGTTCACCATTCTATAATATTTTCAGCCCCCTCCCGTCAACCTCCTAACCTCTGGCTACCCCATCATCTTTTTAAATGGCAACCTAGTTCACATGGGGGCTTTATGAAAAGGTCTTGAGAGACTTTTCAAAAGCCAGGAGTATCACCCATGTAAAATGCATGTTGTACATGAACTTCTTGAGGACGACTACGACAGTTCTGTGAGGAATTGATGGCAAGATGCGAAGAAAACAACATTTTTTTCCAAAATATTATACTTTTTGATGATGCTACATTTTATTTAAATGGAATGACTAAGGGACATAAGACACAGCGTTCTCAAAAAGTCAATGTGTTGACTGGAACATTTAATAACAGAATTATAGGACCATATTTCTTTAGACGAAAATCTTACTGCTCAGCATTGCATCAAACACCCCTGCATTTTAGTGTAATGTCTGTCTATTAGAAGCAAAGGTATTTTGTTGCTCAGTAAATAAGAAGGTTAATGAAAACTCATAAGGTGAAGCGGTCATAAATAGCACCGAAAAAAAATGCGTGGAAGGATTTTAAGGATGTTGTAAATAAGTTTCTGGGAAATAATAAGGACCCAAATTCTGTGGACATTGTGGAGAACATGCTTTCCAAATTTAAGGAATTAGGTACCAATATGAGCATAAAAAGTCACCTTTTACACGACTATTGTCCTACAAACCTTGATGATGTCAGTGAAGAGCAAGGTGAGCGATTTCACCAAGACATTAAAGAAATTGAGAAAAAAGGTATCAGGGACGATGGGATACATAAATAATGGCGGATTATTGTTGGATGTTGGAGAGGGATGCTCCTATGACAGTATAAAAATGACAGTATGAGATACAGTATAAGAAAATTATATTATATTATTCTATTATTATTTTGATTTTTCATACTTATTTTAAAAATAGATGATTTTAAAGATTTTCTTTTGACAAAAAACCTTACGTGATCCAGGAAAACTGAAAACAGATTTATAATCAGGGACACCAAATTGGACATGCTTCGCAACACTGTTGCTTCATCAAAGGAGTACAAAAAAGTGAAATTTTAAAAGGTATAAAAAGGGTATACATTTTTAATTAGCAGGTATACAAGTTTAACTGAGGGAAAAACCTATAATAATATTTACAAACTAATTAAGGACATTCAAAAGAGGTGATGCGTTTAAATCTAATTGATCGTTAAGGAGAGTATTGTGATTTTTTAGCTCGTTTATCTCCAAGGATTCAAGCAGGTTTAATTTTATACTTTTGTTTTCTGTATGTATGTATGAGCTTCTAAATAAAAATGACATTAAAAGCGGATTTTTAATGATTCTTGACAGTCTTTAAAGGTGTATTTTCACTGCCTAGTCAGAAAAAGGGGCCTTTTTCTGCCTAGGCAGAAAAAGCTCGTTGCTATGCAATATTCCAGGAGATAATTTAAATCAAACTGGTAATTAAAATTGACAATGACATCAGGTAAACATAAAACGATGGAGTAAAATTTTTACTTATTAGAAATATTTATGGTGACATGAGAACAATTATTTAATACATTTCAATACAATACAATCCATTTCACATAGTTAGTTTTGACATTTTTTAAAAATTGAGAATGACCTTAAAGTAAACACAAACAATTCAACAAACGTCATAAGCGGTAAACTTAGTAACAAAGAGTCAGTTACCTTTGTTAAAATAGTTTAATTATTTTGATTGTAACCAACAATGAAATAAAAAAAAATATGTATATATTTATTTCACTTGGGAAAAAATGATGGACAGTTCTAATAATATTAGTGACAAAATTGGACTGTTGATAATGAAACGAAAGTAACAAATATAAAAAGACAATTTTGCGTGAAGTTTGAACAAATTTGGAGAAAAAATTATATGTTTCTCATAACAGAAATCGATATTCAACGCCGGGGCTGGTGTTTCATAGCCGAGGCTAGGAGACCAGCCATCTTCAAGCAAATATCGTGCCTTTCTGCCTAGTAGAACAAATAACTATAATTTGTGGAAAGTGTAAAATTATTTTTACCGTTTATTATAACTTAAGTGATAATGGTTTTTCACCAAGTAAATCCCGATTAAATCGAAATGTTGTTTCTCTTGATTACATACAGTGAGTTTTGAAGACGAGCAGGTGATCTTTAAAGTGCCCTAGGGAAAAATAAATAATAATATTAAAAGATTTTCCCTGGTAATGAAATATTCTCCATGCTAAAAAAGTGTTTTCTTTCCCACTCTTCAATCTTTACGTTTCTAATTCGTTTCCTCTTGAATACTTCTCAAATATTCAATTCGCAAATTCTAAACAGCTGAAATCTCTCGTCTGTCGCAAAGAAAAAATACCGACTGTGATTTGAGGCATAATATTGAAATGGAAAATACGATTAGAATGGTAGAATAGGGAAAATTTAAAAGAATATTCCTTGAGGATAATCTCTCCTCCACTAGGAGATTCCGATGCCACTACATGTGTCCCGCAGAAATAAAATCAATTTCTTCTGCGGAATTGCTGACTTAAAGACCCCCGAGTGTGGCAATAAGGTGTGCTTGGGACGTTTTATATTGCACTTTAAAACATAAATCAGGGGAGTATTAAGGAAACTGCTTGGTACTGAGTAAATTAACCAGTTATTCTTTATAGAATTGTCTTTGTCAGCGATAGTAATAATAATAATGTTTTAAGCTATTACACCGTTGACTTCATATTGAGCTATCGTATAACTTAGGACACCCGACACTTTAAAAACGGTCAAAAACGTTACGAAATATTTAAGTAACATCGCTCTATTGCAAGACGATGTTTTGAATTTTTCCATGACTTTTTATCAGCCCTGTATAAGAACAACATACTCAAATGAGCCAAAAAGGTAAAAGAAATATAGGAAAAATAAGCTTTTCAAAAGACGTTCTGTATAAGTATGTGAATTTTCATATTTCAACAAAATTTACCTTTCTATAGATTTATTTAGAATATCCTTTTCATTATCAATTCGCAAAAAAAACAGTTCTGTATATTCTAATTCGATCTCACAACATCCCTCCAATAGTTGTCGAATTGTTGAGAAAGTTTAGTCGTTCCACCCGAACCGTTATCGAGGAAATTTAAAAAAATTGAAAAAATGTCAATTTGACACCATTACTACTACTACTATTACGAACGCACAAACTCTAGGTCTAGGTGGAAGCGCATATCGTTTGACCCGATTGTAACAACAGTATTATAACTTACGAGATATTATATTATGACTTAAAAGTTTCCTTTGTGCGACATTTCAGTTGTTGCTCAGTGTAGGGGGCACTTTAAACAGTTACTTTTGACAGAGCTCATCGATTTCGAACCACACTACAGTTCGAACTTAACAAGTGAGAATAGAGTAATAAAAGGAGCCGCCCGTTGACCCAAATAATTATCTAGAACTGTTTCAAAAGCTCTTCAATTTCAATACTAAACACATCGACGTGTGGAATACGCGAAATCGAACAATGCACGACTCTCAAAACACGAATCCGGTTTTCCACCGTACCAACAATAAAATCCTCGAGAATAATAAACTAGACAGTATTTTCGTTTGACGTTTCCAGTCCATAATTGCTTGCATCCTATTCCGATTTGATTTACTGGATTAAATTGAATTGGGGTAATTTATGGTCAATACGAACTGATTTCGTGCTGGTCATAAGAATGTTCATTAAAATTTTGATTGGTATTTAATGACGATCATTTATTTGCAAAATAAAAATACTCTTTTAAACGTAGAAAAATAAAAGAATATGCCTCGTAAGTAGTCGAAATCATCATTTATTACATTCAACAACTTTTAAAAACCAACGTTTAATAAAGATCTCAAGTTGGCGAACCATTGTCATACGTTACTGTAAAACGTTTGATAAAGTAGGTATTTTTTTCGATTTATAATTTTGAAAACGTATTGGCACAACTTCATCCACATTTGCCGTTCTATTTTCTTTCTGAACCGATATGCACAGACCAAAAAGTACTAAGAAAGAAAGTAAGTGTGAGAAAGAATGTCAATATTATTCAATCCAATTCAGTTCGATTTAAACAGTATTTTTTTAGCTTGAGCCGAACCTAAAACATTTTACAAATTTAAACAAAAAACATACAATATTATTGAAAATAATTACATATTATAAATTATTCTGATTAATATTTGTACGACTCACGTTTGTAACAATGAGCTACACAAAACTTTAACCTGTGTCTTCACAAGCCGACTGGTTCAAATTTGCTTTACAATTGGAAGATAAAATCCTTTTTGAATTTTATTGCATTATCCTTTATTAAACGATTAAATACTCCCCCAGTATATACCCTGGCATGGGTATGACATACAAACACCTTTTAACTTGGATGCGTCAAACAACCACTTTACTACTTTCAATTACTTTTAACTACTTTTATCATCTTTTGACGTGCCAGCTTTATCTAAGCACGGAGCGCTTCTTATCTGTTTAGACTCTCGAATGACACTCTAACACTCTTTACTACTGTTAATTAGGTACTCTTAATTACTTTCACCAACTTTATTTTAACGTGCCAGCTTTATCTACACACGGAGCGGCGGAAACTTAACTTGTTCATATTCCGCTTGACACTGCTTTGTTTACAAAGCAAACAGCACGTATCTTACCGTATCCCATCACTTTGACCAATCAGGTCTTAATACGTTGAAAACTAAGATGGCGTCGTTCCACGTCACGCTACTGTTGTTAGCCAATAAGAATAGACTCGTTGTTACTATGCACGTGGCGTATGTCGTACTTAACTTTGCGTGTTAGAGAATAATATAAAATAGCAGACAGTTTTTTATACATGAGGATTTAATTTGAACATATATTTTTATGGATTTGTACAACGTTGCCACTACTTTAATATGTGGTGTTGCCAGTTTTCTCTGTTTTTTAGCGTTTAGTTGTTGAAGAAAAACATAGTAATTTAGCACGAATGCGGCGTTGCCGCTTAGTTTAGTATTTCATTGCATTATATTCCCTAAAATTGAGTTTCACGCTTTTAATTTAACTTCGTACTGGGTCACGACAGAAATATGACGTGTGTCCCAAACAATATTAGTTTATTAAATAATCATATTACGTGATTAAAAATTAATAATATCCGCCCAGACTAGAGGACAGGGATATTAGAACACTATCAGTAACTCCTACAGTAAAGGGTGGTTGACACTATCCATATTTGTAATAACTATTAAGCTGATTTTTAAATGCATTCTTATTATTCATTGATTTTAAATAGTTTGGTAAGGTATTAAATAAAAATCTAGAATGATAGGAGAAATAACCTCTGAAAGCAAAGGTGGAATGGTAAATATATGAAATAAAATCAGCACCCTTCTCGGTCTAACAAATACATTATCGGCAAAAGTTACTTTTCGTAAAGATCGGTTGGTGCCGAAGAACTGATTTTCGTTATTTTGAATGCGGTGATTCCAAAAACACTTAGCTTTTCTTCGTATCAGCTCTAGTTTTTGAGATAGAGCCTACTCATAATAAATTGTAATATTAATTTATTTGACAATTTTAATGGTCATACATTTTATCAAAAACTTCACTAATTCCAAGACTAATGCCTTTTTAATTATACCTATTTATTCATAAATCACTGGAAATACCTACTCTTATATTGGCAAAAGGCCTAATAATTATTACAGATAAGAAATAATTTTTCCCGGAATTTTTTTTCACCTGCAGATTTCTTATTTTCGTATTTGCAATTAGCACGAAATATAAAATAAAAGGCAATAAAAGCGAATGAAATTGTATACCGTAAGCCTCATAAATTAATTCGTTAACTTGGCTTGTGTCCTAGGGTATTAGCATCTATATAATTCCCGGAATATGAGGATTATATTATGCGGAATATTGCCTGCATGCATTTAGTTGAAACTTGAGCTTCATTGCAAGAGTGTGTTTCTTGAAAAATCGTTTAAACATGGCTTCAACAAGTAGGCGTAGTTGCGTAAACCATCCGGACGTTTTTTGCTACATATGTGGCGAGTACATTTTAAAAGAAAGTAGAAGAGTGATTTGTGAAAAAAGCTTATTTGGCCTATTTCGGTTTTCACTTAGGAGACGAAAATAAACCGTGGGCTCCGCATGTTGTATGCAAAACCTGTGTCGAACACCTGCGACAATGGACAAAAGGACAAAGAAAGTGTTTAAAGTTTGATGTTCCGATGGTATGAAGGGAAAAAAATCCACTTTGACGATTGTTATTTTTGTCTTGTGAAGATAAAAGGCATTAATCGTAACAATCGGCATAAGTGGAACTATCCTCACCTGGAGTCAGCAAGAAGACCTGTTCAGCATTCTGAAGAAATATCAATTCCAACATATAGCAGCCTGTCTACGTTACCAGAGGATACAGTCGAAACGTCATCTGACGAGCTGCAGAGTGACCGATTTGAAAAAGAGGATAGCGATTTTGCAGGAGATTTTACAAGTCCCGAACGCTTTACTTAGGAGGAGCTAAGTGACCTTGTCAGAGATTTAAACCTCCCAAAAGAGTCTGCCAAGTTACTTGCCTCCAGACTAAATGAAAATAATCTTCTTTATCCAGGTACCAAAATTACGTACTACCGTAACAGAGAAAAGGTTCTTTTACCATTTTTTTCTCAGGAGGATAATATGGTTTTTTGTAATGATATTAAAGGTCTGTCTGAAAATGAGTATAACAGAGTACACACCAGACCATTGGCGTCTCTTTGTCGACAGTTCCAAACGAAGTTTAAAGTGTGCCCTTCTACATAACAGTAACATATATGGAAGTATTCCAATTGGGCATTATACAAAATTAAAAGAATAATATAAAACAATATTGTTAGTGCTTAAAAAAATTAAATATGACGAACATCAATGGGTAATCTGTGTTGACTTAAGAATGGTGAACTTTCTTCTGGGACAGCAAGGTGGTTATACAAAATATCCTTGTTTCCTGTATCTTTGGGACAGCAGGGCTAAAGATCAACACTGGATTAGAAGAGAGTGGCCTTGTAAAGATGATTTAGTATGAGGAGAAGCTAACGTAATTAATGAAGCGTTGGTTGAACAGGAAAAAATCATATTTCCTCCCTTGCATATTAAACTAGGACTAATAAAACAATTAGTAAAGGTCTTCGACCAGAATGATGCGTGTTTTGAATACTTGTCCAGTAAATTTCCTGCATTCAGCAAGGAGAAATTAAAAGCCGGAATATTTGATGAACCTCAGATCAGAGAGCTGATAAAAAATTCACATTTTACAGAATCGATGACCTAAAGTGAATTTAATACATGATGCTCTTTTGTTAAAGTTGTGCAAAACTTTCTCGGAAACAAGAAATCGGAAAATTACCGAGAGATAATGGAAGATATGCTTAACAACTTAACCAACACGGGTGTACCTAATATGAGCATTAAGATTCATTATCTCCATAGCCACTTGGAACGATTCCCAGAAAATCTTGACGACCTTAGTGAAGAACAGGGGGAACGATTCCACCAGGATATAAAAACTATGGAAGAGAAATATCAGGGAAGAGGGGACATTCACGTGATGGCCGTTTTTGGGTGATGCAGATTAGCTCATTTTTATTTATTAGTTTAGGTCAATTTAAATTAATAACTTAAGTTAATATTATTAATGTTATTGACAGATGATTCTTGTATTTTTTGTATTGTACAATAAACATTTTTCTTCCATTCCTGAGTTGTTTTTTTGGTGGTAGCAGTAATACATATATAATTATGCGATATAAAATACCCTTAATCGCGAAAATAAAGCTTATGGCCCCAGTTTTTGAAAACGATCTGATGGAGCAAATCTGAGGTTATTTTAGGCGTAGCAGACCCAAATCACCTAGAAACAGTAAAAAAATTGCCGGCACCAAATTATGTGTTGACCAGTGTAATTATTTGTTAAAAACAGAGAACACGAACACCACGCAATACTCCATTGCGAATCAACCAATTTGCAAAAATGATAGGGTCTTTGTCCGATACAGGCAGCATACCTCATAAAGGCGTTTTGTATGACTTGTAGTCTGTGTGGGCCTTGCACCTGCAGATAGGGACCATAAACTACATCACAACAGTCACACAGAGATAAAATAATCGACTCTGTTAATCTCAATGTTTTGTTAACATCCAGTATGTAT
Source organism: Polydrusus tereticollis (assembly GCA_963920685.1). Lineage (NCBI taxonomy): Eukaryota > Metazoa > Arthropoda > Insecta > Coleoptera > Curculionidae > Polydrusus > Polydrusus tereticollis. Next base: position 7,710,412 of record OY987333.1, on the reverse strand, counting down.
TTAAATTTATGGATTGATTTTAATCTGCCATAGGCTAGTTTTAAAATAGTACTAATATGCTCATTAAAAGTAAGATTTTGGTCAAGACTAGTCCCAAGGTGTTCACAAACATTTTTAAAATTAATTGGAACTCCGTCCAACAAAACGAAATCGTTTACCAAAACTTTGGCACGTTGTCTATCTGTACCAATAAAAAGCAGCATAGCAGATGCATTTTCAGAATTCAGCAGAATACCATTGTTTTTAGACCATACCTTTATTATCTCTAAGTTCTGATTAATTTGGGCAAATTAATGCGACACATTGATTATTAGGTGAAAATGACATGATGCGAATTTGACAATCATCAGCATGTAAATGGTAAGGGGTAGAAATTCCAAAATCGAGCCTTGTGGACCCCTTCTAAATATTCTTCGGCTTCTGGATATTATTAGCCCTCCATTAGTATTTACTTGAATTTGCTGGTTACGGTTGGCATAATATGATTGAAACTACACCATGCAATACATAGAAACTCGGACATGCCCGAAATTTTGCTCTTTGTGGAACCAAATTAGTCAAAAGTGAACCGTTAATAATATGAGTAAGTGCTGTATTATTATTTATTTCTCCACGTAAGCAACTTATGCTTTTATTAATTATTCTTATTAAAAGTTTAAAGTATTGGTTCTATTCTTTGTGGCTGATCTGCTGAGTATGAAAAAAATACCTCAAAAGCAAACTAATCGTCTATTTAAGATTACTTTGTTTTTAAAAATTAATTTTTTTTTGTCCCTATTTGGGCTGCTTAAAGAAGAAACTAAATCTTAATGCTTTCTTGTACAACAACCCTTGAAATAAACTTTCATACACCTGCGAAACCTTTTTTAAGCCTCGGACATAATTTAATGCAGTAATATGGGGTGAATGTGAAAAAGTTTTTTAATGTTACTGTTACAGTCTGGGGTAATTACCTGCACGATGTCGCCGTGACTTTGGCCGTTGGCCGTAAATGTGAGATGGCACAGGAAGGGCAAGCGCGCTTCTGGAGCCTTAATGACACGTAGATCGTAAGTTTTTCCAACGTCGCCGTAGTATGTCCGGTTGCAGACTGGAAAAGAAATAAAAAATTAGAGAAAATCATAGTTTATTGTGCAAGTCTTAATTACACCTGGTGGTTTGGGTTTTTATCTTATAAAAATAAAGTTATATTTAGTATATTGTAGATTACTTCCGGGGGACGTGTATTCATAATAGAATCTAGAAATAGAGTCCATAAACTTCACCAAAGTGTACTCTTATCAATGTTTATATTGTGTCGTTGTTTGTTTGTGCCTAATTGGCCTAATTTGTTTATTAGAATGAAATTATGAGTTTATTGACATTCTTGAAAATGGTCTTGTTAAGACCGAAATGCGGGAAGCTGAGGAACAGGCAAATAGTTCAAAAAAGTTATTAAAATGTGACACAGCCTTATAGGTAGAGCATCCTTGAAGAAGACGTGTAGTATGCTTGGGCGTGGTAAGTGTGTTCAACCTAATGGGAACATTATGGAGCTCATTTTCAAAGGCTAACCTGGATCTCAAGTACAATGGAGTAGAGGTTTTTAGCAGCTTGTAGATAAATACCAGTAAGAGGTATTGGTACAAGTGGAATATATTTAATCGTAATTGGCCTTAATCGTAACAATGTTGATTATATATATATAAAATTCGCATAGCTTTTTACGTACTTTAAAATTAAGAATATGTTTGTTTGCGTACAAAACTTTTAAATATATATACGACTTTTTGCTTACATTTTAATATCAGACAATACTCCCAAGTTATAATTTTTCAAAGAGTCCGATGGTGAGACATGTGTTTTTTTAGCATTTAGTTTTAAACTATGTCCCCTACTGTAATCATAGATTCTCCGTAAATCAGAACTACTAATATCTGCCTCAGCCTCACTGTAAAAGACCGGATCAAAGGAGTGAATGAGCTGTGTATCGTCAGCATAGAAATAAGCCAGGAATAATTTAGTCACCTGACCCATATGAAATGTATATAATAAGAATAAGAGCGGCCAAAAAAATGGAGCCCTTAGGCACCCCAGAGGTTACTTCCGCGACACACGATGTTTCTGATAATATTCTAACGAACTGTCGTTTACCATTCAGATTGCGCCGGAAAAATGAAAGCGCGCGCTGTTAAAGATCAAGATGATGTAGTTTTGTAAGTAATAACCTGTGCTCTGTGTCGAATGCCTCCGAGAAGTCCAACAATATCAGAACCGTAGCCAGTCCATCATCCAAACCCCCAATGATGAGATCGTTATTAAGCAAGTTTCCAATTACCAAATTTCAATAAAATCGGAAAAATAATATTTAAAAAAATTAGAAAATACCGATTTTTTTTTGAATTTCTAACACCCTGTATACCAAGAACGGGGCAACTCCGGACACATGTTCATATTAACTTTTTCTCTTAGAATATCATAAGGAATCGCCCCTTAAGTTACGTACCGTACTTCTAGAACACCCTGTTTAATGGTCAAACTACCCGTATTCTAACTGAAAAGATATACTTTCAGTATAAAATTAATATGTTTACACTGTAACCCCAAATTTGTATTTTGGATATATCCAATGTGATGGCTTTACATACCGTTAAAAGGGTAGCCATATACTTCAATTTTTATGGAATGCGTTAATAAATGTCGTGTTGCTGTCTACCGAGTGTGTTCCTATTTCTCTAGACTCGCTAGCATGCAGCTACACTTATTATGAATCGTAATGATAATGTGTTACACATTTTATCCAAAAACTCTTCACCATCTTGCCGCGTGTGTTTTCAATTTCCCATTTCAGATGATGCGGAGTCGTATATTTCAGTATCTTCACCATAAACTGTAACCCACAGAACTAATACTTGGGAAAACATAAAAAGCAACTAAATTACTAGAATTTTTACGTCGATTTTAAATCCTCGTAACTCTAAAACGGTTTAGTGGATGTTTAAAACGAAAAACAGATTTCGAAGGGACGATTTATAGATTTTTGCATAAAAGTCGTTCTAGTATATTCTCATAAATAGGTGATGATACAAAGTAGAAAATATGGAATTCCTAATACATATGCGAATAAAATGTACTGAAAGATTTTGAATTTTAGTTTAAAAAAGCCTCCAGAACAATCAAACCTGGACACAAGAAATTGTAGAGTAATTTTGGGAGCATTTGCATATTCAGTAAAGCCTCTATAAAGTGATCACCTGCGTTAAAAGACCCGTTATGAATTCCCCATATTTAAAAATGAAAATCCCCCTCTTTACCGACCCATCTGTTAAACGACCGATGATGATTTAAACCATACAATACCAAGGAAGAAGCTCAATTCATGTTTGGTGTAGTGTCATAAATAATAGAATTTTGGGTTCAATATTTTATAACGGGTCACTAAATAGACGAAAATATCATGAGTTTCTTCAAAACGAAACTGAAAGCTTTTTAGATGAATTATATTTACAAGAATATCGGAACTTAATTTGGCAACAAGATGGGGCTCCTCCGCATGCCGTGCCATAATAAACCATTCCTTGGCCACCCGATAGCCCTGAGCTCTCCCCTTTAGACAAATTTCTTTGGGATCATCTAAAGAACATGGCATACCAACAAAGAAACCAAAATATTGAAGATGTCATGGAAAAATATGTTGAAATGCCGCATGAAAAACGTATCACCCGATTTTCATAAACGTCTAACGTTCCATCCACCTTGAAACACCCTGTGTACAGGGGATCTATAGATCAAGGTAGCAGAAAGTCAGTTTGGTTTTAGGAAGGATAAAAATACTGTTTTGGCAAACTTGGACCTTGTGGCTGATATCATAGATGCCAGTACAGTGCTGTTATGCTATGTTACCTCGGTAAGCCTTTGAATGTGTTGAACATCCTCTTGGAGAAATCTCTTTGCTACAATTCTAGCAGAGGGAGTGTTGACTTGATACAGTCCTACCTTGTAAACAAAGTGAAAATGACGACGGTGTCTGGGGGTGGTGTCAGCGGAGAGAGTGAACAACGTTAGGGTGCCTCAGGGCTCAGTTCTGGGGCCCATACTATTTTCGATATATGTAAATATGGAGAACAAGGCGAAATACGCCCTCGTTGCTTACATGGAATTTCCTATGGCTAGTCTGACGGTGCACCACCCTGTATATACTTAAAAAGTAGTTTATTTCCTTCAAATAGGTTTTATATCCTTAAAATGGTATTTACGGATATATTTCTAGGAACATGTGCAATAAATTTTCTTCTTTCTTTTCATTCGTTTTCTTGACCTTTGTAATACATGGTAATAATCTGTAATCTCTCGTCTAACGAGTATTTCATGTTGACAAAATAAAAATAAAAAATAAGCCCCTGTTTAGTTTTCGTTGGAACATCCTGTACGTGTGTAATTTAGGACCAGGTACCTGTTATTGTCACGCCTATGGTGTATTGTGATATTACGTCTATCTTTGTTGTGCTGTTGACTATCAAGAAATAGAGTGCTATATGGGTTCTGATTTCAGTATTTGGAAGCGATTTTCATTTTGTTTTTTAAGCTACTTATATATACAGGGTGACAATTTGAAAACGAACAGCATTTAATATTGCCTCTACCAATGATAGTATGAAAATTTGGCGAAACACGTCAATTGATATATCAAGGTGGAAATTTTTTAAGGCATTATTGTATTATTTTATAAGGAACACAAAAATGGCAAAAGAAATAGGGGTTGCCATTTAAAATTTTAGGGGTAGGTGCCCTGGGGGTCAGGGGGTTGAAAGTAACACGACAACAAATGCCTTAAAAAATTTCCCCCTTGATATATCAATTGACGTGTTTCGCCAAATTTTCATACTGTCATTGGTAGAGGCAGTATTAAATGCTGTTCGTTTTCAAATTGTCACCCTGTATACCTTTTCCGCCATACTTTACTTTTTATTTAAAATTTTGCAGTGATAATATGCATTATCTAGTACAATTAAAGAAGGAATATTCAAATTTTTTTTAGCCTGACTTCATGAATTGATTGAATAACAAATTCTCGGTGTATCATTATAAGAAATTGATTTCTGTTAAAACCATTTGTTAATCCAAACATCTACGTACTAGGAAAATTCCTAGCAAGTATGGACGTGTGTGGGAACCTTTAATCTCCTAAACAGACAGAATACAGTATAAAGCATTAAGAATTTGCTTGGGAGCTATGATATCAACACCCACTGAAGCACTTTTAGCTGAATCATTAGAATTACCGCTTTGCCTAAGGAGAGAAATTCTCAGCACTAAATTTATTTTAAAACATAGATACTTGCAAACCACTCTAGTAGACCAAATATCTCTAGTAAACACTTCAGATTTGGTAAACAAATATTGGGTTAAGAAGACTTCGCCTCTCTTGTGCGTTGCTTTCAGAGAACATAATCAGATAATATCCAATATAGCACAAGTTAACTTATTGAGCGTCGACTATTTTACCTTATTCACAGATATAACCGTCAAATTTCCAGTGTACCAAGAGAATTCAACAGCTAACAAACGTTTACTTAATGCAGAATTATCTATCATCGAAGACTCTTCAGTAATATATACGGACGCCTCTAAAAATCAAGAAGGAAATGGTGCTGCCTTTTTTGATCAGCGTGACAATTTATCCTCAATGTTTAAAATTAACAAAGACTTCTCAATTTACACAACTGAGGCCATAGCAATTTTGCAAGCACTGAAGTTTGCATCTCAAAATGTTACTAATTCCAAGATTGTTATTATATCAGGCATCATGTCAACGGGTACACACGTGTGTGCTCGTTGCTCCGATAATTTTATCGTCAGTTCGAAGTTAGTTAAGTGTAAATTTTGCGATCAAAGGTATCATCCTCAATGTGTGCAATTAAAAGACCAGTTGTATAAATCAATTAATGACTGTAAAAATTTGTTTTGGTACTGTGATGACTGTGTCATATTGGTGGATGAAAGGCTAAATATCGTCAAGCGAATGGAAAACCTAGAGCGCCAAGCTGAAGAAAACAAAATAAAAACGTCTCAACTACTCAACAGATTGGAGAATACGACAGCCATAGGAGAAAATCAATGGTCTAGTATTGTTAAAAAGAATAAACCTCCGCCATTAATAATAAAACCTGAAAATACCAACCAGGACAGTGTTACTACCAAAAACATTATCACCCAAAAAATTAATCCGTCCGAGATATCAGTTGAAGTAAAAAACTTAAAATCTCTGGGTCAAGGTTGTGTTGTGATCGAGTGCAATGATGAGAATTCCCTAAAAAAACTGCAAAACAAGGCGGTTACTGAACTCTCCGAAAAATATACAGTAGAAATTCCAAAAATAGGTAACCCAAAGGTCGTCATCGTTGGTATACAGGAAACATATTTAAATACAGAGGAAGACTTTATTCAGAGAGTGAAAAATCAGAGCTGCTTGTCAGGACTTAAAGAAAATTTGGATATTAAATTTATAAAGAAATACAAACCAAAAAATAAACAGTTGTATAGTGTAGTTTTAGAGGTACCACCGGAAGTTTTTAAATGTCTTATTGTAAATTAAAGGATGTTCCTGGACTGGATAGGAGTCCCGATTTATGAGTATTTTAGTGTTTTGCGTTGTTACAAATGTTGGAAATATGGGCACAAAGCTATACATTGTCAACAGCTAAACATTGTCTGTCCATTATGCAGCGCAAACCACAAAAGTGTTGATTGTAAATCCAATGTAAAGGAATGCACTAATTGTAAATATGCTCACGAGGTTTTGAAAATCCCTAATATAGATTTTAAACATACGGTTTTCGATAAGGAGTGCATCTGCTATAAAAGGGCACAAGAACGAGTTAAATCTAGGACACAGTATATATAGCCACCAAAAAATGTATCCAGAGCCACCTTGTCATTGAATTGTGTGTTGGTTTTACATATAAACGCCCAAGGACTGACATCACACATCTTGGAAGTAAAACAGCTGCTGCAGGATAGGAGCCCATCCATTGTCTGTGTAAGTGAAACACATATCACACATGAAATAGATGACAAAGAAGTAGATATACCAGGTTATCAGACAGTGATCTGCTACTCGAGCAGCAGACACACGGGAGGGACCATTATATACATAAAAAGTTCCTTGAACTTAACAGTGATCTTTAATGAGGCAGTAGATTACAATTTTTGGATAGTGGTTATAAAGGTGCATGTTGAAAAACAGCCGCTTCTGGTAGGAGCTATTTATAGGTCCCCAAATGCAAACTGTAGAGAATTTTTAAATTACTTGGAAGAAAAGCTTAGTGATCAAGTTATTCAGCAGCAAAAAACCGTTCTTTTGGGAGATCTGAACATAGACTTAATAAATAAAGACAATGACGCCAAAAGATTAAGTCGAATCATACAAGCAGCCGGATTTGCACAAATCGTCACAAAAGAAACAAGAACTACTAATTTATCGTCCACACTGATTGATCACATTATTACTAATGACTTTATTGCCAAAGAGGTTCCAAGAGATTTTCCATCGTTAAGCGACCATGAAATTATTCTTGTTGGCTTGGAATTTGAGGCTAATACCAGTGAAACAAGGTTTATACCCAAGAGAAATTTAAGCAATGAAGCAATTTCCAGCTTGATTGAAGAACTAATAGGAGCAGATTGGAATTACACCTCTACAGATGTAAACATAGTTTACTTGAAATTTATTCATATGATTCAAACGGCAGTGGATAAAATAGCACCAAGACAAAAACACAATATAACAACAAAATATCCATGGATTACAAGATCAGTTAAGCAGGCACAATGTAATAGGGACAGGGCATACACCAAGTTTATACTGACTAAAAAGGAGGAAGATTGGAAAGACTATCAAACTAAACGTAACGGAGTTACTTCTTTATTACGTACTGAAAAAACAAAGTATTATGATCACAACATAGACAGGTGCAAAGGAGATGGAAAGAAGATGTGGAGAACACTAAAAGACCTGGTAGGAAATAATAATCAACAAATAGCTCTCACGGATATCGACTGTGGAACTTATAATGGGTCAATAGAGGAGAATTTTAATAGTTTCTATGCGGACAGTATAGATGAAATTTCAAATACCATAGAAAATAAACATTGGAAGTGTAATATAGATGGAATTGATGAACATAACTTTGCCGATTTTAAACCTGTGAACTTTTCGGAACTAAAAAAAATTGTTTTTGGATTTAAAAATAAAAGTACTAGTGATGAATCATTAAACATCAAATTGGTAAAGGACCTTTTCTGTGTAATATGATATCCTCTTCTTTATTTAGTTAATACCTCCTTACAAACTGGGAAAGTACCAGATGAAATAAAAAATAGTGTTATAATTCCTATACCTAAAGTTTCTAGACCTAAAACTCCATCTGAATTCAGGCCAATTAACTTACTGCCTGTTGTAGATAAGATCATTGAAACAGTCGTATGTCGACAACTAAGGACCTATTTTGAGAGTTATCAGTTATTGTTTGTGGGACAATCTGGATTTAGGAGTAACCATTCTTGTGAGTCAGCACTGCAATATGTATGTGCAACATGGCGAAAAGAGCTAAATGAAGGAAAAGTAGTGCTTAGTGTATTTGTAGACTTGCAGCGTGCGTTTGAAACGATCGATCGTGAAATTCTTATAAAAAAGTTACAACGATATGGTGTAAATGGCAGTACATTGGATTGGATTAAAGATTATTTAAGTGACAGGTATCAAATGACTAGAGTGGACGATAAACTATCAACCAAAAGGAAAAATAAATGGGGCGTTCCGCAAGGAAGTGTGCTAGGTCCTTTATTGTTTGTTATTTATGTTAATGATATTCATATAGCTCTAAAAAAATCCTTTGTCAATTTATTTGCGGATGATACCCTTATTTGTGTATCAGGAAATAACATTAGGGAAATAACTGATATTTTAAACAGGGAACTTGAAATATTGTATGACTGGCTTTGTCAAAATAAATTAAAACTGAACACATCAAAGACAAAATGTATGGTAATAGGTTCAAAAGTAAATTGTAAGAAATATGCTGAATCAGGACTAGCCCTTAACATGAATGAATCTAAAATTAACTTTGTGTCGGAAATAAAATATTTAGGAGTCTTTTTGGATCCCAGCTTACTTTTGCTAATCAGGTGGATTATCTTTGTAAAAAATTGGGGAAAAAGATTGGCTTCTTCTGTCGTGTTTCAGATTGTTTGTCCCAATGGGCCAAAGTGCTTGTGTATAACACAATTATTTTGCCTCACTTTAATTACTGTTGTTCCTTATTAATATCGTGTACTCAGGAAAATATATATAGGCTGCAGATTCAGCAAAATAAGATTATGCGAATTATTCTCCAATGCAATAGATATACCCCAGTAAGAGACATGTTACAGAGTTTGAATTGGATCTCCGTGGAACAAAGCATCAAAAGGGCGAACTTAATTCTAATATATAAAATAGAACATGAGCAGTTACCAAGATATTTTAATGTTTTTCTTAAAAAAAGATCAAATTTTCATGATTATAACATTCGCTCTGGCCAACACTATAACATTGAAACAGTTAAGACCACATCCTTACAAAAGTCGTTGTTTTTTGAGGGAGTTCGCCTTTTTAATGACCTTCCGGAGAGGATTAAAGGTGCAAATAATGTGGGTGACTTTGGCAGAAAAGTATTTCACTATTTAAGGGATACTTACGTAGATTAGGGTTTATAACTTTTGAAACTAACATGTAAAACACTGTTTTTTGTAATTTTTTAGCAATAACTAGCCAAGTGCTAAATAAAGATTATTATTATTATTATTATCTGACTCCAAATCTGTTCTATCAGCCCTTGCTGGAATTTATAGTTGGAATTATAAAATTAATTCCATACTATTGGATATTAAAAAGATTATTTACAGACTAAGATATAAGGGGCAAAATGTAATATTCGTATGGGCAAAGGCTCATACAGGACTTCATGGAAATGAGTATGCTGATTATTTAGCCAAAGATGCTATTATTAATGGAAGTGAAACTGCCTTTCGACTCGACATATCCGATGGTTTTAACATAGGCAATGCTCGAATTAAAGATAAATGGAACCATAGATGGCACAATTACACCTTATCCAACACCTCCGGTTATGCACAGATTCAACCTACTCTACCAAATAAATACTGGCATGATGATTTCAATGTAAGTCGACGTTATGTAACTACTATTACACGTCTAAAATTTGGGCATGCCTGCTATCCTGCCCATCTTTTTAAAATCAATATTTTAAACTCTGAATTGTGCGATACTTGTAATGTGCGCAGTGACTTAGATCATATATTTCTTAAATGTACGAAGTATCAACAATCTCGACATCATTTCCTTTCAACATTAATAAGCACCTACAAAGTCCAATCTCCCTTCAACTTTTTAAATTTATTAACGTATCAAAAAAAAAAAATATTTACACCTGCATTATGAACTTCCTACATGATAATGACCTAAAACTATAGAATTTTATAATTTCCGAAAATCCAAAAATCCTTTATTGTGTTTCCTGTCAAAATGGTCCACCTGTCCTTGTGAACTTTTAAAGTCGCCCTGATAGACCCCTGGGCGTGAAGTGTGTGTCCCTGTTCATTTATGTGTGCCTTTTAAATAAGCGTTCTTATATAATATTTACGTATTTACACAACTATTAACTTAATCTTTAAGTGACTGGCTGAATGGCTGATCAGCCCATGCCTTTTTTTTTTTTTTTAAAGAAGGAATATTCAAATTTTTTTTAGCCTGACTTCATGAATTGATTGAATAACAAATTCTCGGTGTATCATTATAAGAAATTGATTTCTGTTAAAACCATTTGTTAATCCAAACATCTACGTACTAGGAAAATTCCTAGCAAGTATGGACGTGTGTGGGAACCTTTAATCTCCTAAATTAAACGAATTTATTTTAACGTCGCAAATAAATTGACAAAAGAGAGGAAGTCTGTAACTACTTGGGACTGGCATCACGTAAAATAATCGTAATCCCTTCAATGTAGTAATAACATAGCCGCCGATGAGGGCTAAGCGGATTGGGAAAGTCGCTGACCGAAAAATGTTCGTTTAATCCGAAAAGTTATCCGTCAATCAATGGGAAATAAAATTGTTGTTCTTATTCTACGCTGGTGTTACTAAACTCGCCAACAATTCAGGTAGGACAAAGACAATCGGTCGTGTTTGTGACCTTGCATACTCTATTTCCTAATGGTTGACAGAACACCAGAAGGTCGTTAATCGCAAAACCGCAATAAACTATAGGCGTGGTCTTTCTAAGCTTGCTGTTATAAAAGCCATTTTCTTGGTTAAGTCGATTTATTTCAGCAACAGCAATGCTTATGTCAAAACCCTAGACTATTTAAGTATATACAGGGTGGTGCACCCTCAGACTATCCATAGGAAATTCCATGCAAGCAACGAGGGCATATTTCGTCTTGTTCTCTATATTTACATACCGGGTTAGTAGAAGGTACCGGAATGCTTAAATATCTTTAAAACCGCTAAAGCTGCGCTTAAAAAATTCGGCAGTTAAAGGTTTCTCGGCATGCGGAATTGAAAACTGATATCGGCACTGTTGCCAGATTTCCCAGTTTTGCGCTACACATAGTCGTTTCGTTAATTTAAATTGAATGCCCCATTTATTTTTACTTCAATGAATTTATTCATATTTATACACTAGTTGTTAATTAAATGCTCAAAGTGGGCCCCATTTTTTGCCAGACAGTAATCCAAGTCGATCATAAAACTCTCGAAGTGTGCTACTCAACATATTCGATGTTATAAGAGCAACTTCGGTGCGGATTCTTTCGCAGAGTTCGTTTAAATTTTCTAGACGATTTTTGTAGACACGATTCTTCAAATGACCCCACAAGAAAAAGTCCAGTGGAGTCATATCAGGAGATCGAGGTGGTCATTCTAATACATCACGTCTTGCAATCAGCCTTCCTGGGAATTGGTTGTTTAGAAACTGTCGCCGATACGGCCCTGTGGATGTCTTTGCTTCGGCGGTCTGTGGAAAGATACGCTACCTTCAGAGCCCGAGTCAGAGTCGAGGTCTTTTTGACAGAGTAGCGTTCTCCTAAGTAAAGCCGGATTCCAGAGAGGGTCGACTCCTACTTCTCGCATTGGGGCCAACTCGGCTGGGCGAGTTGGCCTAACGTTGCCCAATATGTCCCTATTGGAGTGCGTTTCTATCCCTGGGAGTGGTTCTCGGTCCCACCGAGGATTGGTTTGGGAAGCAAGTAAAGCGTCCTGGTCGGCATTTTTGGTTATATTTAAATAAGTTTGGATTGATTCTACCATTGTTGAAAAATCCTGGGCTTCAGGATTCTCAGGGCTTACTTGGGACTCTATACTACCCGAGCATTCAATGGTTTTTTCGGTCATTTTGATAATTTAGGGATGCCAGATTTTTTTATTGGTTTTAAAAAAAATCAAAAACTAAATTTATAAGAAAAATCAATCATAAAAATATTAATTAATTTTTTCTTTGTTAAGGGTGGTCCCACCTCCTTTAACCCCGATGGCGGAAAGGCCACCGGTCCACCAAAATTAAGATAAAAATATTTGAAGAGAAATCAAAAATTTAATCAAAAGGGGTCAACCAATAACCTCATGGTGGTTAATGGTAAGAGAGAAGGTAACGTATTACCAATTCTTAAATACTTTTTCTCTATTTTCTTTTTTAACTAATTTATGGGGGGGGGCAAGGGGAGGACTTTTAATTAATGTTAATTTGTAATATGTAATTCCACGGAGGGCAAAAGAGAATAAAGTGTTTTGGTTTATTTCAATATTTTTTCAAAACCTTTTACATTACAATAATGACAATCGACAAACTTAATATTAACCCAACATTTATAACATATAACATCCAATCTCGATAAACTTTACCTCAAGAAGAAAATGATTTAAAACTAAAACTTCAATTATAAAAACTAAAAGGTTTATCGAAATTAGTTTCAGTAAACTATTATTATAAACAATTAACAACAAATAAATAATAATCAAGCTTATTTTCACTTGGGGGGCTGCGCCCCACTTAATAAATTCGCAATGGCTCTTTTTGGCAGACGGCCAAGTCTGGGGGACTGCGTCTCTCTTATTTTTATAAAGAAATCTAGGGGTTGTTACCTCGTAAACTAGCCTGCAGTGCCAGGACTAGTCCGGTAACAGCCAACGAACTATTCAACTCTGGAATTCCTTACTTGCCTGTATGCGAAGCGACGACGTGAAAACCAGAGCTGAAACATTTAAATTTCGCGCCCGAAAATATTTTCCCCCCTACTTCCGATTCCCCAATACCTCGCGTAACACGACCCAGGTCCGCATGGGTATGAGCATACTAATCCACAGAAGTATCCAAAAAATAAATCACTGATAATCCAAATCAAGGGAATAACACTTGATTGACATACAGGAATCCACCAACTAATCAAGGGAATAACATTTGAATAGTATTCCAATCAAATCACTGTAAATCCCGGAAAGATAACTATATCAAAAAGGACGGGAATCACCTCCTCGATAGACGCGAAAACTTTATTGCCCCCCTATTGAAAGGTACGGCACAACACTTGATGACAAGTGGAAAATTTTGAAAAAAAAAATTTTAAGTTTAACTTCAAAAATTAAACTGACGTGAAGTACTTTAGCAAGCAAAATTCAGGTCCGAATGAACCAAAAACGCCGCGTTTTATATTCTTATCCATTTAATTACAACGCAATAAACGGTTTCAGCCAATGACAACCCAGCGAAAAACTACAACTCGATATTTTCTATAATCAATAATTTTTTTTTTGAAAAAATATCGCATTTCGATGGGTTACATTATATTAAAGTAAAATATCAACTTTTATTCGTTTAGTGATACAAATTTTAGCAACAATTGTCAAAAATATGTATGAAACAGGGAGGAGCCTCCTGACTTACTCAGGGCTAATTACGCATTAATTTTACCAGCCGAAAATGTTTTGGGGTATATCAAAAAACGCGACCAATCAATGAACAAAACATCGCTAAATGACCAAAAGGCGGGGCTTGTTAAGGGAGTTGAATGGCTTATAAATAGAAACGCGAAATCGTTGTACCCATTCTTCACTTGACTGTCATAAAAGCCGCTCACGAAAACCAAATTTAAAAACATCCCAGAGACCAAAAAATACAAATCCCATTTGTCCGCCTGAAGTCATTTAACGACTTTTCTCGTAAAACTAAACACAAATGACCCACAATACAGAAGGCAAATACACTTCATACCGTGAATTAACATTTTACACTTCAAAACTTTTATCGAAAACAACTTTTTGCCAAAATTACTTTTTGTTTCTGACAAATAATTTTTTCATTATTTGTGCCTTAAAAAAAAAAAAATAATAATAATACTAACAAATTATTATTCCTAAAAAATTGAAAACTAAATTAAACTTAAAAACTACTACAGGGGTTATGCACTAGATAAAATAGCATTAAATGACTAGTTATACGACACCCCCCCCACAAGACGGAAAAATAACTTAAAGTACTTAATTTTAAGTTTATTTCTACGAACCCTCAAAAACAATTAAGAACCCCCTCCCAAAATTCTTCCTTTAACTTAAAGAAATCACCCCACCTATTACAATAAGCTCCGGGTAGTACTGAGTCTTTGTTTAGCCTGGAGTTATAGAAGTACTTCGTACTTGCTTTTGAGATTAGATCGTCCTTTTCTTTTTTTAGGGCTGCAGGAACTGTAAGATTTGTCTTCTGGGTTTCTGGTTGAATACAATCGCGTAGATTTGTCTTCATGGGGATATGATCGCGTAGATACATATCGTCGATTACAACCTCAATTTTGTCTACAATGTTTTTTCGTTGTTTTCTCAAACATTCATGCCCCAACGTTTCGATCTTCTCTACATTTTGAATTTCCTGGGTGAGCAATTCCTCTAGGATTAATAAATCTTGAAAGTGTTGAATATTGGAAACTTTGGTTTTTAAAACATTGACGTTTCGTTCAACATCTTTTAGGAGTCGTTGCTGGTGCAAGAATTCGGTGGGCAATTTGTTCCCCAGTATTTCGGAACTCGAACATTGATCAATTTGCATTGCATGTAATTGAGGCGTCGTCTCGTCCATTTGTTTATTTTCTTGAGGTTGTTCAGGTTCTTCCTCAGAGTCTTCGACATTTTGGGGGGGAACCTCCTCAGCGGAAAATTCGAATTCCGCGTCGCTGTCATCGCTTTCTTCATATATGGGGTATTCGTCGAGGTCAACTTGATTTCCGTTCTTCGCTTTTCGCAGATCGTCGATATGGAAGTTAACGGGGTTGTCGTTCACTATAACCTCATAAGCTGAATTCCCCAAGACTTTTGTGACCTGATGAGGCCCGGTCCAGGCAGGTTGAAAAGCTCCTGTACGGTGAAACTTTGCATTTACCATATCTCCAACATTTAACTTAAGTATGGCAGATCCGGCTTCAGAAAATTCTTTCCGTTGAAAATCCAACTGTTTTGCATAAACTTGTCTTCTTGTTAATACCCTTTGTTCTTTCGCCTGGGTTTTTTGGTAC
Organism: Polydrusus tereticollis; assembly: GCA_963920685.1. Taxonomy (NCBI): domain Eukaryota; kingdom Metazoa; phylum Arthropoda; class Insecta; order Coleoptera; family Curculionidae; genus Polydrusus; species Polydrusus tereticollis. The sequence continues at coordinate 7,694,819 of OY987333.1, read as the reverse complement.
TGGGTCCATTTAGTTTGCCATTCGCCTGGGCATTTGAGTTCATACCCCAATATAATCGACGCCGGCGTTTCCCCGGTGGCTCTATTTCGCCTGCTTCTTAATACTTGGAGGGCTTGAGGCAAAACTCGCTCCCACTGGTTTTCTTGTTTATTTAATAAAAGAACTCGCAATACCTTTTTTAATTCTTGTACTCTTCTCTCCACGGGGTTTGCCCGTTGATGGTATACACTGGAGTTATGTTGTCTAATCTTTTTTACTTCGCAAAATTTCGTTAGTACGTTCGCCTTAAATATCTTGGCGTTATCGCTTACTATATGCTTAGGATATCCGTATCGTGCAATTATTTCCGTCTTTAGAAATTCTAATACATCCTTGGCACTTACATCCGAATAAGTTCGTGCCTCTATCCATTTAGAGAAAACATCTTCGGCAAAAAGAATATATTGATTGTGCGTTCCGGCGGCTTCGCGATACGGTCCTAACAAGTCGATACTTATCATCTCGAAGGGATTGGTAGGAGTGCGTGGCGTTTGGGGAGCATGCTTTTGCTTTTGCTGGGTTTTGCAAATTGAGCAAATTATACACTTAGATACATATTCTGTGATCTCTTTGTGCATACATCCCCAAAAATACTTGTTTGCGATTTTTCGGACAGTTTCCTCAGTTCCAGGATGGCTTTGTTCCGGGTCATCGTGGTGCATATAAATAACTTGTTGTGTATATTGTCGGGGCACAACAAGTCTATCTCCCTGTGGATGTCTACGCCATAATAAATTATCAATAAGTACGAACTCTTCCAATACACGTCTTTGTTTGTTATCCGTTGGTTGTTGGCCTGCAAGCAGGTCCAAAGTGACTTTTAAACGCCGAATTGCCTTATCATGCTCCTGGTTTTCGGCAATTTTAGTGTATAAATCACCCAGGTCGGCTATAACTACAGCACATTGAGCTACCGTTGATTTAGTCGTCTCCACAGAGGGGGGCAACAATCGATCATTGTCTGGTTCCGCTTCATAGGGAGTCTCCTCGGGATTGCGGCTTAATAAATCAGGTAAATGATTTTTTGATCCGGGAACATGTTGAATTTCAAATTTAAATTCCTGAAGAAGGAGCGCCCACCTGGTCAGCTTGGCTCGTGAGTCCTTAAATTTTTGGAGCCAGGTCAATGACTTGCTGTCCGTACGGACCATAAAAGGCCGATCTTCCAGATAGGCTCGGAAGTATTGAATAGCCCAGACGAGCGCAAGACACTCCTGTTCGTTAATGTGGTAACGCTGTTGAGAAGAATGAAATTTTGCGCTAGCGTATGAAATAATGTTTCGTACTTCCGAGCCATCTTCAGGTTCTTGATACAGTACAGCGGACATGCCTATAGCTGAGGCGTCCGTCTGTAATATGAATTTTTTTTCAAAATTAGGGCGACTCAATTGCTTTGCTTGGGCTACAGTAGTTTTAGTTTTCATAAATGCGTCAGTTTGCAGGCTAGTCCATGTAAATTTTGAACCCTTTAACGCTTCGGTCATCGGGGCAGTAAGTTCGGCCATATTCGGAATGTACTCCCGTACCCAGTTGCATAATCCCAGGAAAGACTGCAGTTGCTTCTTGGTCCTTGGTTCGGGACATGCTTTGATTTGTTCCAAATGTTTGGTTTGTGGTTCAGTGTAATCGCCACAAATCCTATATCCTAAATAGTCTATGCTAGTTTGGCAAATCTGGCATTTTTCGGCGCTTACTTTCAAATTATGTATCCGAAGTCGCTCGAAAACGATTCGTAAATGTCTAGCATGAGTGTCCTTGTCGGTTGAATATATTATAATGTCATCAAGGTAGACCTGTACAAACTCCTGTATCAGGCCTACCAATACTTCTGTCGACATAAGTTTCTGGAAGGTACTGGGTGCGTTTTTTAGCCCAAATGGCATCACATTGAAATGATAACTTGCCCCGTCTGGTGTAGTGAAAGCGGTATACTGTTTACTGGAGTCTTCCATGGGAATTTGCCAGTATCCGCTCTTAAGGTCCAAAACTGTAAAATATTTGGCTTGGGCTAAAGCTTTCACGGAGTCCGGTATACGTGGCAAGGTCGAGGATTCTGCGACACTAATATCGTTCAGGCGCCTAAAATCGATACAGAATCTTGGGTTTTTTCCTGGCCTCGTAACAAGCAAAGGTGGCGAAGAGAACGGTGACTGTGTAGGTTCTATTACGCCTGCGCATAACATTTCTTGGATCTGATCATTCAAGATTTTTTTCTTGTCTGGATTTAAATTATAACAGCGTTGATTGATGACTTTATTATCCTTTAAGACGATCCTATGTTGGGTGGTACGAGTTGTTGGCTGTGCTAATCCGATTAGAAAAATGTCTTTGAATTCCTGAATAAGATCCCTGATATTTCCCGGGACGTCCGGTCCCATTTCCGGCAATTCGCATGGCATATCTACCGAATGGAATTGTTTCCAATATATGGTTTGACGTAGAGTCTGTCCAATATATATACAGCTTCTATTGAAGTCCATTAGGGCTTGTTCTGTCCTTAAAAACTCGCTACCTAATATAATTTTAGCAGTTAATCCTGCAACAATATTGAAAACTACTTTATAACTATAATTCCCTAAAACTAAATTGACTTCAATTAATCCTAGAACTCTCGCTTTAGCACCTTCTATTGCTAATATGAGAACCCGATCATCTTCTATATATATTTCAGATTCGATTAGATCCTCTGAAATCAGATTTAAATCAGAACCCGTGTCAATGAGGGCTTCATAATCTTTATCAAACATTTGCACTCGGACTAAGGGCCGCGAGCCTATCGAATTAATTGATTCTTTAATTACATTAATTGGGGTCTTTAATGGTCTTGGATCGTCCTGCCCCAAGGCGGATCGATCAGCGCTTAGTTTTTTTGGGAATTATTTTTGGCCTGTTCCTTTTTGGAATTTTGATTTTCCAAAATTTGGTCACGGGCAGGGGGAGTCTTCTTTTCTTCATAAGTTCTTTGGCGGCATTCATGATCAAAATGTTCCCCCTGACAATGTCGGCAGGGGCGTGACCTTACAGGAGGTCTTGGCCTATTCGAGACATTATTCGTCCTTGGTCGTTCATTATTATTTACTATATTAGTTGGATTGGGGGGGTTAGTATTAATTGTCTGTTGTCGTTCTTCAGTCTGGTCCTGCTCGATCGCCATCGTGAGACACGTAAGGCGATCGGTATCCAATATGTCCACGCATCTTATCCTAGAACGGAGGGCTGGTATTAATAAGGGCACAATGACATTAACACATTCTTGTTCTGTCCCAAAGGGCACCAACCTCCTAAATAATGCTCTCTTTTTTAGTATGAACTCTTCAACTTTTTCGTTATTCTTTTGTTTAAGTCCGTATAAATTTGATTTTAGGTCGCTTACTAGCTCGGGGCTATTAAAACGTCTGCTTAAGCGCTTAGCGAATTCTTCAAAATTCAAAATTAGTCCTTTTAGCGGCTCTATCCAACTTCGGGCCCCCCTTTGAAGCTGCTCCACTGCAATATTAATTTTTTCATTTTCATCTAAAATATTGCATTGTAAAAAATATCTTTGCAGTGTTATCAAGAATAAATCGGGGCTTTCGTGTTGAAACCCGCTGAAAGTTTCTCGTAATTTATTTGAGGGGGCGGGGGGATTACTTCGTTGATCACCGATTATATGTACTAAGCTTCCAATCGCCTGCACAAGGTCCTGTACATCTGTCATTTTTTTGGTTTCACAAGAAGTGGAGTTGGCAAACTTCGTATAGGGTCCTCCAGATCCATCGGTCTGTACAAACTGGTTACGTGGGGCAACTATTTCATCAATTTGTTTCCCCACCAGGGATGCCATGTCGCCGATACGGCCCTGTGGATGTCTTTGCTTCGGCGGTCTGTGGAAAGATACGCTACCTTCAGAGCCCGAGTCAGAGTCGAGGTCTTTTTGACAGAGTAGCGTTCTCCTAAGTAAAGCCGGATTCCAGAGAGGGTCGACTCCTACTTCTCGCATTGGGGCCAACTCGGCTGGGCGAGTTGGCCTAACGTTGCCCAATATGTCCCTATTGGAGTGCGTTTCTATCCCTGGGAGTGGTTCTCGGTCCCACCGAGGATTGGTTTGGGAAGCAAGTAAAGCGTCCTGGTCGGCATTTTTGGTTATATTTAAATAAGTTTGGATTGATTCTACCATTGTTGAAAAATCCTGGGCTTCAGGATTCTCAGGGCTTACTTGGGACTCTATACTACCCGAGCATTCAATGGTTTTTTCGGTCATTTTGATAATTTAGGGATGCCAGATTTTTTTATTGGTTTTAAAAAAAATCAAAAACTAAATTTATAAGAAAAATCAATCATAAAAATATTAATTAATTTTTTCTTTGTTAAGGGTGGTCCCACCTCCTTTAACCCCGATGGCGGAAAGGCCACCGGTCCACCAAAATTAAGATAAAAATATTTGAAGAGAAATCAAAAATTTAATCAAAAGGGGTCAACCAATAACCTCATGGTGGTTAATGGTAAGAGAGAAGGTAACGTATTACCAATTCTTAAATACTTTTTCTCTATTTTCTTTTTTAACTAATTTATGGGGGGGGGCAAGGGGAGGACTTTTAATTAATGTTAATTTGTAATATGTAATTCCACGGAGGGCAAAAGAGAATAAAGTGTTTTGGTTTATTTCAATATTTTTTCAAAACCTTTTACATTACAATAATGACAATCGACAAACTTAATATTAACCCAACATTTATAACATATAACATCCAATCTCGATAAACTTTACCTCAAGAAGAAAATGATTTAAAACTAAAACTTCAATTATAAAAACTAAAAGGTTTATCGAAATTAGTTTCAGTAAACTATTATTATAAACAATTAACAACAAATAAATAATAATCAAGCTTATTTTCACTTGGGGGGCTGCGCCCCACTTAATAAATTCGCAATGGCTCTTTTTGGCAGACGGCCAAGTCTGGGGGACTGCGTCTCTCTTATTTTTATAAAGAAATCTAGGGGTTGTTACCTCGTAAACTAGCCTGCAGTGCCAGGACTAGTCCGGTAACAGCCAACGAACTATTCAACTCTGGAATTCCTTACTTGCCTGTATGCGAAGCGACGACGTGAAAACCAGAGCTGAAACATTTAAATTTCGCGCCCGAAAATATTTTCCCCCCTACTTCCGATTCCCCAATACCTCGCGTAACACGACCCAGGTCCGCATGGGTATGAGCATACTAATCCACAGAAGTATCCAAAAAATAAATCACTGATAATCCAAATCAAGGGAATAACACTTGATTGACATACAGGAATCCACCAACTAATCAAGGGAATAACATTTGAATAGTATTCCAATCAAATCACTGTAAATCCCGGAAAGATAACTATATCAAAAAGGACGGGAATCACCTCCTCGATAGACGCGAAAACTTTATTGCCCCCCTATTGAAAGGTACGGCACAACACTTGATGACAAGTGGAAAATTTTGAAAAAAAAAATTTTAAGTTTAACTTCAAAAATTAAACTGACGTGAAGTACTTTAGCAAGCAAAATTCAGGTCCGAATGAACCAAAAACGCCGCGTTTTATATTCTTATCCATTTAATTACAACGCAATAAACGGTTTCAGCCAATGACAACCCAGCGAAAAACTACAACTCGATATTTTCTATAATCAATAATTTTTTTTTTGAAAAAATATCGCATTTCGATGGGTTACATTATATTAAAGTAAAATATCAACTTTTATTCGTTTAGTGATACAAATTTTAGCAACAATTGTCAAAAATATGTATGAAACAGGGAGGAGCCTCCTGACTTACTCAGGGCTAATTACGCATTAATTTTACCAGCCGAAAATGTTTTGGGGTATATCAAAAAACGCGACCAATCAATGAACAAAACATCGCTAAATGACCAAAAGGCGGGGCTTGTTAAGGGAGTTGAATGGCTTATAAATAGAAACGCGAAATCGTTGTACCCATTCTTCACTTGACTGTCATAAAAGCCGCTCACGAAAACCAAATTTAAAAACATCCCAGAGACCAAAAAATACAAATCCCATTTGTCCGCCTGAAGTCATTTAACGACTTTTCTCGTAAAACTAAACACAAATGACCCACAATACAGAAGGCAAATACACTTCATACCGTGAATTAACATTTTACACTTCAAAACTTTTATCGAAAACAACTTTTTGCCAAAATTACTTTTTGTTTCTGACAAATAATTTTTTCATTATTTGTGCCTTAAAAAAAAAAAAATAATAATAATACTAACAAATTATTATTCCTAAAAAATTGAAAACTAAATTAAACTTAAAAACTACTACAGGGGTTATGCACTAGATAAAATAGCATTAAATGACTAGTTATACGACAAAACTGCATGGCTACCCTTGAATAATGGGGCGGAGTACCGTCTTGTTGGTACCATATTTTACCTACATTTCTATTTTGTTGAATGGCAGGAACTATACAATCTCTAAGGAGCCCCAAATACTTCTGTCCTGTTAATGTACCTTCTGTTAAAAAATGCCCTATAATATTGTCACCCAATATTCCCCCCAGACATTAACTTTCTCAGGATATTGGGTGTGAAGTTCTTCCATCCAATGGGGGTTATCTCTAGACCAAATTCTACAATTGTGCCTATTAACTTGGCCGTTCAAGCGAAAAGTAGCTTCGTTGCTGAATACAATATTGTGCGCAAAATAAGGATTTTGGTTCATATTTTCCATCATGATTGCGGCGAATTCATTACGGCGCTCAGGATCATCCTCTAAAAGTTCTTGAGTGTAATGGATCTTGTTCGGCTTTAATTTGTTTTCCTTCAAGATAGTCCTCACAAATTTTTGGCAAATTTCGGCATTTAGAGCTAACTGATTGGTACTTACTTTTGGATTTTCCTCTATTTGTAATAAAACGTTTAATTTATTTTCATCACTTGTAGCAGTTTCTGGACGTCCGGTTTTAGGTAAACTTTTTATGGACCCTGTTTCCTGGTAACGTCGACAAGTTCTGTGTACGGTGGACTTTTTAATGGGTTTGTTAGGATAGCGGTCAATAAACAAGTCGCAGACTTCTTGATATGTTCTTGTTTTATTTCCATATTCACGAAAAATCAAAATATCAATACGTTGGGTCTCTGAGAGAACAAAAGCCATAACAAAATTATAATTTTATAATCAATACAGTTATTAAGCTGCTTAACTGACAGTGATGTGTTTAATTTGTCATTGTTGTAGCATGGTAACGCGACGGCAATTGTTTTCAAAAAAACTGAAGCAGCGCCCACTTGTTCATAAAGTATTCACTTTTCGGACGTTTCTGATAAGTTTAATGCTCATTCTAGAATAGGTAACTATCCCAGAATTGTTCTGACTAGTATCTAATAGTGCAAACAGAACTTTAAAAATTTGAGATCTTACTAAGTTTAAAATTCCAAATGCTGAATTTACGTGCAGCTTTAGCGGTTTTGCGTTCCGGTACTTTCTACTAACCAGACACCGTCGTCATTTGCACTCTGTTTACAAGGTAGTACTGTATCAAAACAGGTGGCGCACCCCCTTTAGTTTTACCCACACCACTCGCCGGCCATATGAGCTAGTCACGAGTCGGCCGCAGCCCTGAAGACAACAGCACTTGCTCATGTAAGAGCCACCTGATCTTCTCTCTCCTTTTTTTCTCTTTGTAATATTCATAAAAACCAACTAATCAATTAAAATATTTATCTTTCCTAATTAACATCCTCTTGTTTAAAATTAATAGCGCCTTATTTTTTTTGTAAATAACAACTGCTTCCATATGATAAAAAAAAACAAGTAATAAAATGGCTCAACTCTCCCTGTGCTAGAATTGAAACAAAAAATTTTTTCCAAGTTGTTCAACACAGTCAAAGGCTTTACTGAGGTAACATAGCATAACAGCACTGTACTCTCATCTATGATATCAGCCACAAGGTCCAAGTTTGCCGAAACAGTATTTTTTTCCTTCCTGAAACCAAACTGACTTTCTGCTACCTTGATCTATACAGGGTGTTTCAAGGTTGATGGAACGTTAGACGTTTATGAAAAATGGGTGATATGTTTTTCTTGTGGCATTTCAACATTTTTCCGTGATCTCTTTAATATTTTGGTTTCTTTGTTGGTATGCCATGTTCTTTTGATGGTTCCAAAGAAATTGTTCTAAAGGGGAGAGGTCAGGGCTATCGAGTGGCCAAGGAATGGTTCATTATGGCACGGCATGCGGAGGAGCCCCATCTTGTTGCCAAATTAAGTTCCGATATTCTTTTAAGGATAATTCATCTAAAAGCTTTTAATTTCGTTTTAAAGAAACTTATGATATTGTCTTCTATTTAGTGACCCGTTATAAAATATTGGACCCAAAATTCTATTATTTATGACACTACACAAAACATGAATCGAATTTCTTCCCCGGTATTTTATGGTTTAAATTTTTTTGAGATGTCGATTTAATAAGCGTGATGTGGTAAATGTTGCCTCGTCTGTCTATACTATTTTTTTAAATAAAAAGGAAGAAAAAACTTGTGACAAATTTTATATAAATTAAATTTTCTTTGGGAAAAATTTCAAAGAATCTTACTTAAATATAATTTAACTTTAAGACCGAAGATTTTTCTGGACTTTATTTCCTTTAAGTCTCAGATCGGGGCTTTATGAAAAAGACATAACCCTTTAGTTTAATGCTACTTACATCTCGGGGAAGTAAAACACTGATTGAATATCGCAAAATCGCAGAAAATGGAGGTCTTAAAGGGGTTTTTAGAGAAACCACCAAAAATCCCTTATATACGTCTATATAAGATCAAAGGCTTATAACTTTTAAAAGAAGGGCTGTAGCTCGATAAGGGTAATCAAAATCGACTGATTCAGGAGCAATCTCGTTCCATTTACGACAAGTATATAGAATTGGTCGCGTTTGATATCTATTTGATTAAGTTGAAATTTGGAAAATGCAGCGTATTTAATTATACATTATACCACAGGATTGCAAATTAACCTATATAATCCGAAAAAGTCCAACTCTCTGCAAAAATTAAAATTACTAACTAAACACTTCTCGGTAAAGCACTTAATAAAGAGAACCCTTGATTACACAGCGCTTTAAAGTATCTCTTCCTAGAAAAGCAGAAAAATTAAACAAGTCTACTTTTTCCCGCAATTTAAAATAATAATTACGCTTTTGTAATTAATCTCTACGATAACCCGCGATATTAATTCGACCTCATTTAGACCCCATTAAACTTTAAATTAGGGATGTGCAATTTTTGTTCATTTATATCGACTGTAGGATTAAGCTCGATAATTTGCTTATTTTTCTGTTATACAAGGTAGAGACCCCATGTGTAACGGAAACAGTCTGTACAAAAAGCTAGCAGAAATTCCTAATGCCAAAATATGACGATTTAGCCCAATCTACCTTGGTCCAAAAGTTGATAGTTTCCGAAATATAAACATATTATGTATTTTTTAACCAATTTTTCGAAACCCTGCATAAAACCTTTTCGAACAAAAAAAAATTACATTTCCTCGACTCAGTTGCACATTCCGAATGTCCAACAAAAATTAGGGAGCTGTTAAAGGATAAAATCCTGACGTAAAAATACCTTCAAGAACCCGAATAAGGGAGCTTGTTGTCGGTCAGACCTAATCATAAGCTTAAATAACGAGTTTCAGTACGCAAAAACACAGTGAAGTGCAATTATCTCAGAAATGGTTCATCAGAGTGAAATCTATACAAAGTATACAATTTTGAACTAATTATATACCTACTAATAATTAGAGTTTTATGGCAGTCAAAAGATCAGCGGTATAATGTAAACTTTACTATACCATCTTCTACAGGTCTTTTAATAACACACTATACATATTCTCGTATATTATACAGGGTGAGTTTTTTAAAGTGTTACAATGCGATATCTCGCAAACAGTTTAAAATATTTTCTTGAAATTTTAACGAGGCAATAGTAAGATGGGGGGACATATTTAAACAAATTTTTATCTCATACCCCCTGTCCCCATTTTGAGGCGTGGGGAGGTAACTTTGAAATTTTAAATAGGATTATGTACTTTTGTTTATTGATTTCGAATCTACGTAAAAAACTGCGTTTGTGTACAAGAAAAAAATTGATTTGCTCCACTGGTTACGGAATTATGATTTATTAGGTTATAAAAATTAAAAAATATTATTTACCATTTAATTTCTACTTATTTATTAAATTTCTATTGGATTTAAAAAATAACTACCTACATTTCACCAATAAATCAGGTTCACTTATTTCAGAATTATTATTCGTTTACATGGAAATGCGATGTTTTGACTTCTGTCAGTTGAGAATTTTTACGTATCGACGATTATTTCTCAGTTTGGTCAATTAAACATGGAAGTGAATTTTAGTGTGCAAATTGATATGTTGTTAATGTTGGGGGAGTGCAGAAGAAACTACAGATAAGCTACACTAATGTGGACCGAGAGGTTTCCTAACAACCCGAAATCTCAAATGGCATTTAAAAGGCTGGAAACAAGAAGTCCAACTACTGGCAGCCTGAAGTCAAAACCACGATTTCGGAAGCGAACTAAAACTGATGAAGATAGGGCAGTTGGGGTTTTAGGAATGGTAGCTATTAACCCGCATGTAGGTTCCAGGCGGCTTGCTGCAGATGCTGGAATAAGACAAAAATCGGTTATGACAATATTGCATATTATGTACAAATTTCATCCATACCACATTATACTCCACCAAGAGCTTTATGGGGAAGACTTTGAAAATCGCGTTCCATTTTGCAATTGGGTACAAAGGCAAATGCAAAGAATAACAGGTTCCTAAAGAATGTTATTTTTTCTGATGAAGCTACTTTTCATAATTGTGGCCAGGTAGGATTTTAAGTTATCCCTTGTCAGTAAAAAATAATTGTTTTTTTTTGTTTGTTTTCTTAAAGGTAAATAGACTACTGGGCATCGGAAAATCCCCACTGGATGAGAACTGTGCCAAATCAACATCCTTGGTCAGTTAATGTCTGGTGTGGTATAATTGGAGATAGAGTTATTGGTCCGCAGTTCTTTGAACGCCATTTAAATGGAGAAACGTATACAGATTTTTTAAGGAACCCCAATTATTACATAAATCCTGAGATGTGATTTCAACAGGACAGAGCTCCACCGCATTATGCAATACAGGCTCGTAATCAATTGAACGAATTGTTTGAAAACAGGTAGATTGGTCAAGCTGGTCCGGTCAATTGGCCTGCTAGGTCCCCGAATTTGACTCCTCTTGACTTTTTCTTTTGGGGATTTATAAAAGACAAAGTAATGGCCACTGCACCTACAACTGTAGACGATATGAAAGACCGAATCCGTTTTGCCGGCTTATTAGTGACACCTGAAATGTTAGAGCGGGTACGAAGTTCATTTAAAAAAAAAGTGAGAAAATGTTTGAAGGATGAAGGGAGACTTTCGAACATCTCCTAAAACATGACAGGCGATGAATAGTAAATAATATTTTTTAATTTTTATAACCTAAAAATTATAATTTCGTAACCAGTGGAGCAAATCAAATTTTTTTTTGTACACATACGTAGATTGGAAATTAATAAACAAAGGTAGATAATCCCATTCAAAATTTCAAAGTTACCTCAAAATGGGGACAGAGGGTATATGATAAAAATATATTTAAATATGTCCCCCCATCTTACTATTGCCTCGTTAAAATTTCAAGAAAATATTATAAACCGTTTGCGAGATATCGTCTTTTAACACTTTAAAAAACTCATCCTGTATATTATGTGAGATTTTCAATAATTGTTACCTTGTTATCCATTAGTCATCATGGGTCTATGGTCTATGTAAGCGACGAAAGCAATTTTACCAAATGTAAACATCATTTTCGCACAAAAATATTTACCTGCACTTTGCATGATATCGATTTTTTTCGAGAATAAATTTCGCCCATCCCTACTTTATAAGATTATGAGTAAACTCTTGGCATAAAGGCAATTATTTCAATTTACAATTGCGGAATTGCTTTTAGTTTTTTCTTGCCCTAATCGAAATGTTGCACAGTAAAATATCGCTTATTTTAATTATCATATTTGAAGTTTTCAGTGCTAATAAGCATAAAGTGCTTTTCAAAACCGGATGGTACAAAACGAGAAGAAGAGGAGAGAAGGAAAGTTTTTCCAGGATCCAAAGTATTAATCCCGATAATGCGCCAAATACCACGTACCTGAAAGTTAGTGCGGTGATTCCAGTGTTGCCACATGGGGCAATAGAGGACCTCGAATACTTGGAAGACCTTACGCTTTCCTCCTGTGGAATTCGTGACATTCAGCCGGGAGCTTTTCAAAACTTGCCGAAATTATCCAGAATAAATTTAAAGGAGAACGGCGTGGAGCATGTAAAGAAAGGAGTGTTTAATTCCCTCCAAATAACGGTACTTTTCCTCAACAAAAACGAAATTAAAACAATAGACAGTGATGCTTTTGATAATATGTCCAAATTAACGAAAATCAAGCTAAATTCCAACAAAATCTCTGCCTGGGACAGCGACTGGTTTAAAAACACTCCCTTATTAAGCCTGGTGTCAGTCAGACGAAATTTTATAAAGGAAATTCCTGCAAACGCCTTTAAACATTTTGCCAAAAGGGGCGTTTCAAAAGATGAGAGGAAGGTTCCTGACGTGAAGATATTTTTAAGTAAAAACCAAATTTCCCTGATTGATCCCCGGGCGTTTGGGGGGTTAAAAAAATTGGGGCAAATATGGCTCGACAGAAACAAACTAACTCAATTAAATGGCCCGATTTTTGGGGATATGACTCAAATACACGTGTTGAATGTAGCGAAAAATAATTTGACTGAAATCCCGAGAGATCTCTTTGAAAATATGCAAAACGTTAGATTGCTCGATATTACGGCCAATCACAAAATAAAGTGCGTACCTGTTGAAGTGGTGAGAATAGTGAAACAATTACAAGTGTCGAACAATAGGGGGTTCAACTGTTCCTGCGTCACGGAGTTAACGGAAAAGGCCAAGGAGTTTAACCACGAACTTATTACAGATGCCGCTGGGTGTTGAGTTGTGTAATTATGAGTTTTGAAGGTTGACAGACAGTAAAACAGCAAAACTAAAATATATTAATGTGATATAAAGCAACTTTTAAACAGTGTAAAATATACGTGACCTCAATCCCCGTTAAGTTTTAATCAACAATATTTAGCTAAAAGTATGGTACTATTCGATGCACGTCATACCCTTCGAGTGACGTTAGTTATCGACAGTGTTGCCAGCTTCTAACCAAAATATCCGAGTGAGGGAATTACACAGTTTTTTTTTCATAAAAACAATATTAATATATAAAAATTTCCCATAGTTTATATATTTGTGTACCTACTGCATAATACCTTTTACCGTCAACTTTAGTAGATCTAACACTGGTACCATTCTGAAAAATCCATGTTTTATCCAAGAAAACGAATTGGTACAAGAATGCTTCTTTTTTCTTTAATATACCCTTTCAAAAATATCAGTCGTTTGAACGCTACATGGGAAAGTTCCATAAGCCCTCGCCTCAAATCATCTTTTTACCATCCGAAGCCTATTTTCTTAAAGAGGCTTCTTAAAGAGTTAAGACAACCATCAAACAGTTCTCTGTCTCTTAATGCCTAACTTAAAGTTGTCAAAGTTGCATGACACGCTAAAAATTAGTAAAGTAGAAATAAACTATCTAGACCTTAACATACTCTTTAAATTTACTTTTCTGTACTGCTATCAAGGATAACAACAGCCCATTGTTGTTAAGTTCTTCCTGGAAATACCTTCTTAGAGAAGCTATTAGCTCTTTGCACCGACTATTTAAATGCTTCTGAATTTTTCACAAATAGTAAACAACGTAATCCACAGAGATAAGTATGTGCACTTTTGTTTCTCTTAATAAAACAGTTTTTTAATGCTATTTATGAAAAGATCAGGAGTTTTTGTTAAAAAATAGAAGCAGAGCAACACGGAACCACGAACAATTAAGGTTAGTTTTGCATGCTATAAGTGGGTTCGTATCAAAGAAGAATACTTTAAGTTTGTAGTAAATTGAATATTGCATAAAGTTTTAATACTTTTTTCCCAAATTTAATTTCCTCGTGTTTTCTTACGGATTTACAATTATCAGCTGATTGATGACGTGCATCGGTTTTTGTTTTGCATCGACTGAACCTGATAAACCCCATTGTGTACGTCCCAACATCTTCAAGCCACAATAACTGGGTGTAGGGTTGGCTTGAAAATATAGCTTCTCTACATATTGATTTATTTTTATTTTGAATTAAGGAGACATTTTAAACCAAATGAAAGTAAAGATCAATTATTATAATAATAATATTTTGAGATATCATAAGTACAATAAAAATTAATGAAGTACTGGAATACAGATTTATTCGTTTTCATAAAAATTAAGGTTTTACAGTCGTCAACAAAGTACACTAGGTATATGAAAAAGTTGTTTACAAATTATTATCATTAAAATTTACAATGTTACGATTTAGACTACACACTAATAGGAGATTAAAATTAAGTTTAAGATTTAAATACAGTACAATGTGTGATCACAGAAAAGTTCTACAATAATCAATTTTGCCAATTTAATTCTACTTTACTCTAAACTTAGTTCTATATCAGTATCACTATCTTCATCTAAACTTATTGTTAGGGGTTCAACATTAGTACTCATACACATATAAGAATTTTCCACCCTAATTACATGTTGTATATAGTTTGCGCAGAAATGGTGCTTACTATGCTTTTTAATAAATCTACTACAGATGTATTTAATGTGGGGAAAGTATTATTCCTTCTAATATTTTATTTTACTTGGTGCCATATTAGTTTGATTGAATTAAATGCACAATAGTAGGGGGGAAGACGCAATACTGTATGTCTATTTTCTGTTGCAAGTTTATCACACACTAGTCTTTACTAATTTTAAAAGCCTGTAATACTTCTAAAGATCCCGTTTTTTGTAAGTTTCTTGAAAATATATATTACTATTTATCATAAAATTTTGGATTTCTGTTTTTGTATTGTTAAAACTAGGAAAAATTTTTTAGAAGTCGATGTTCAAACTAATCTTCAAAAAATTGTGCGTCAGTGTCTTGATGCTAATCTAGGGAAGAATCTGCTATGTTTTTAGCTGAAGGCAACAGACAGTTCGGAACAAATCCTTTTTTTGAACATGGGTGTATTATCATTATTATTCTTTTGCCTTTATTGGAAGGAGCCTTAGTTTGACATTTTTTTTTTTGAAAAATCATAATTATCACCCTTTTCTTGCAGTATCATATGTATCGAACCATGTTTTGTCAAGCTAGACAATTGGTCGATTTTCTGCTCTATATGGTTTAATAGCTGTTAAATATTTATGACGCCATTCCCGTAAACATTAAGATTCCATTAAGGTTTGTCTTTTATCAATTGTATGATATTTAAAACCCATTTTTAACAGAATTTTTCTTTGGCTTGAAAGACTACAAGAAATGTTTATTTCACCGTTGGTAAGCCTCTTTTATGGGGAAACCAGGGTAGGTATATATATTCTTTTCCATATATTTGATAAATTATCCTTCTTAATAAGTAAAAATTATTCTCGTCAATACTTCTAAATGAACCACAGTCACTTCAGATATTCTGAAAGTGACACTACAGGATGTCCCACTCTTAGCCCAAGCCCAATGACATCACACTCCAACGATAGTACAACAAGAAATATCACGCGCTGGTAAACCAAACACTAATATAACAAAATTCACTCGTCGGAAAACCAACTGGAACTAAAACTAATAAAAATCAATTTACTACTAATATAAACACGCAAGAGAAAACTGCTTAAAGCAGTAGTTTTGTCCCTGTTGATGTTAAACTATTGAAAAAAATATCCCCAAAACAGATTTTAGTTGGTAGCACTGGATTGATTTGACGGTTTGACAAAAGATTGGTTATGGCAAAGTTAATCAATCAGTTCATGGCCAAGAAATTTTACAATTCTTTAAGTCAAAACTTGATGTCGCTTTACAGGTAAATTAGAATACCATCTTGAAATTTTTTTTTAATGGCAACAGACTCAATATGACAACTCTAACTTTCTAAATAAAGGAGCTATTTGTTATTTTACTATTTTAAGAAGAACTGCCGAAAAACTGAACATTTCCGGATGATTAGAAATAAAACGTCTTTATTATATTAAAATTTTATTTTCCTATACTTTTATTTACAGAGTGGCAAAAAAGTCGCGTATAATGCCTGTAACTTTTGAAGTACCTCGTATACGAAAAAGTAACCTTTCTGAAAGTTGTTTAGTAAATTATTCCCCACATTTCTACCTGCATGAATTTTTTCTGTCATTTCTGGTTTGGTTGCCATTACTTTTTTTAAATTATTTGATTGCATATTTGGATTCTACTGGGAAAACTCGGAATTTTTTGTATTTCAAATTTTTATTCATTTAAAATTGTAACAAACTTTATAATAACAAGATAAATAGCCTAGAAAATTAAATAACTTAACATCGGAATAATAAACAAGTGAAACCTTTTCAGTGGATCAGTTGTTCAAGATGACCACCATTTTCTGCTAAGCAGAGTGCCCGTCGATCCCTGAACCCGTCTACAACGTTTAAAAGGAAGTCCTCTGGAATGGCCCGAATTTCAGCACTAATTCTGACTTTTAAAGATTCTTAGTCATTTGGACGATTAATGTAGACTTTGTTCTTTAAGTGTCCTCACGCTTATGTATTGTCTAACATTTGCCACCTAATGCGCAGGTGCTCCATCTTGCTGGAACCATACCTGTTCGTTTATGCCATTATTTACACCCGGTAAAACCATTCTGCAAGAAAAAATTATGTAATTCCTGAGGAGGTCCAGATATTTTCCGCCCTTCAAATTACCATCTATGCAAAAAGGTTCCACAATATGTCTACCAACCATGCCCACCCAAACATTAACTTTTTCGGGCCTCTGAATATGACCTTACTGGAGCCAGTGAGTATTCTCAGCAGACCAATAAGGATAATTGTGTCTATTAACAATGCTATTTAAATGGAAAGTAGCTTCATCCGAGAAAATGATATGTTGCGAAGTTATCATCGTTATCTCAAAACCAGCTCACAAAATACAGCCCTTCCATCAAAATCGTCCTCGTTTAAGTCGTGCACCAAATTTGTCTTGTAGGGATGCAACTTCTCCTACTTAAACAAATTTTTCGCTGACTGATGAGACACATTAAAATCCATTGCCATTGGCCTGGATGATTGTGTTGGATTTTCGCGTATTGAGAGTATGATATCCAAAGCTCCTTGTCTCCCCCGGTTGTTGTTTTAGGTCGACTTGATCTAGGGGCTCTCCTAACACTGCCAGTTTCTCGAAATTTCTAACCTAATCTTGCGATCTCTTCATATTTCCGTAACCGCTCATTATTAAAATTTCAACTCGTTGTTTCTCATTCAGATAAACAATAGTGTAATCAAATTAGAAATCAGACAACAGAAAATTAAAAAGGAACTCAAAATTGACACCTCTTAGGTCGCTGTCATGAAAAGACTTTGACTGAACTGGTGGGTATTAGATAGGAATAATTATAATTAAAAGGTTTTTCGTTCTTGAGCTGTCATTATCTCGGAAACGCTTGCGGTGAAAATTTCAAATACAAAAAATTCAGAGTCTTCCCAGTAGAATCCAAATATGCAATCATATGCAGAAAAAATTCATGCAGGTAAAAATGTGGGGAATAATTTACTGACAACTTTCATAAAGGTAACTTCTTCGTATACAAAGTAGTTCAAAAGCTACAGGCATTATGCGCGACCTTTTTGCCACTCTGTAGATATAGATATAGATCGCATCAGTCACTTCGGGTTTAGAAGTCTATCTTTGTGTATCCAATGTCGATGTTAGATTTTTTAAAATCAACTGCAATTGGGAAAAGCTAGTAGAGCGAGCCAGATTTCTAGACTGATCCAATGATGAATTCCCCGTTTATTAAAAGACGGATGGATCATGGTCTCAAGTAACCTAACAGGCAGCAAATTTACAAAACCTAATCTGAACCTAACCCGAGCCTGACAGTGACTGTTTAGTTTAGGCTAGTTCGTTTTTTAACCGAACGTGGGTAAGTCCTAAGGTCTTGCAATTTTGTTAACTTGGTGCTTAAAATACCTATAACTTTAAAAAGTTGAAGGTTTTAAAACAGTACTTTTCATTCATAGGTTATGTAAAATAATTACGCGTTCTAAGATGTGTCTTCAAATTTGATATTATTGTGATGTTATTATCTCATTATTTTGTATATCTCTTGTAGCTAACAGTATTATATTATAAAAAAAGCTTGTGTATGCTATTAAAATGTAAAACATTCCTTGTACCTGCCTACGTAATATTTCATTTCGGTTTTATTATTAAGTATAAGTAGATTAAATAAAATTTGTAAGAATTAATATTAGGATTTTTAATTTTAACTGTATGCTGCAATGTTTCTTCACCAAAAACAATGAATGGAGTAAAGCAAAATTTGGCCGAGATACAATAAAAATATCCCATTTAATATTTACGTGTATATCACGCTGAAAATAAATATTATTATTTATAAAGTAAAAATTTGAAAACAAAAAAGATCGGCCAAACTAATCGGACGTTTGCAACAATAAACAAAACTGTCGATGTGAACGATCGAAATAACATTCATGTATGTACATATTTTATACGTAAAAATATATTCAAGCGGAGAGACGTATATATGATATTATGCGGCGCGAATGGATTACAATAAAAGGAAAAAAGAAAAATCCCATAAATTCCCGGCTTATATTTCGAAATCGCTTAACAAAAGAGGGGACAACCTTTTTAGTTAATCCGAAGAAGGATGGTAGAGCGAAAAAGTTTAATCTTTATAAAATATTGTCGATAGGGGATATAAATTTATCTAGATGGGCTTAAGAGTTATAACTCTGTTTTTCGCGATTTTATTTGTTCACGTCATCAACTCAATGCTACAAAACAGACAATCTTCCTTTAAAATGCTTCTTCACTCAGTATGCTGCTATGCTAAATTATATTGTAAATACTTGAATTTGTAATAATATGCTAAATTAAATCTGCCTATACAATAAGAAGTAATTCTCTAATTGATTACTTAATTCCGAAGTAATTAAAACTTGTTTAATTTACTCGGCTGTCCTATCCTAAATAATTTTTGAAAAATATCAAAGGAATACCTGCCGCGACCTGTGCCAGGTAAGTCTTATGGAGAAGCAATTTAAACTTTTCAAATTAAAATTTGAAATTTATATTAACGAGGACCCCGCATTCTTATACCTATTTAAACTTACTTTTAGGTAAAATAAATTAAATACCAAATGAGAAATTCTGCTTAAAATAAATATGGCTGGAGTTATTGTTTCAATAGCCGTTCAAGCATCTGTCAAGGGCTTTTAATGCGTTGCTCGGAAATTTTCAGGTAAAGGAAACCTATATAAAAATTAGGAATAACTGTGTAACTTTGATTAAAAAAAAATAAATAAAAAGGGAAGCACAATAAAGCTTTAAAAAAAATATATGCCTAATTCGATTTTCCAACCTAATTCCTTTATTAATTAAGTTACTAGAGCCTAAGTAGTAAATCACAAACCTGTGCAATACATCGGTTCATCAGACAGATCGCCGCAGTCGTCCCTTCCATCACAATATCCATTAAGGCGAATACACTTGCCATTTCGACATGGAAATTCGCTAATCCGGCAGGCTGCGCCGGAACTCGCTTCCTGTATGGGCCCGAGCAGCAGCAGGATGGGACATATCAACAGTAGCATCCTGTAACAATAAATGTGGCTGTTAGTTTCTTACGCTATGAAGCTTATTGTTATGGCAACAGTATCCTGTCGTATAAGATTATTAGAGAACTGTGACGTTAGAATTAGATTTTACTCTTATGAGCTAGTTAGTATTGACTTCTATATCATCTGTTGCAGGAGCAATCCAAGACTAAAGGAACGTTTACACTAGAGCTACATTCAGCAACTTGTCGCAACTTGTTTTGTAAGAAGTTGTCAAACGTTTATAATTCATTAAACTTTTTAAAGCAACAAGCTGTTCAACTTTGTCGACAAAGTTTAAGGAATGTTTGCACTTGTTGCATCTTTATACAACTTAAATGCAACGTTTTCTCTACACTGCTGTTTTAGTTATATTAAGGTTGTTGGGGAAAGGTTCAGTTATCTGGTTGTATAATTTAATAACAAAAAAAAAACAAGTATTAATTCAAAGCAAGGAAACCGCAACATCGCTGTCTACAATCTTTTAATTTCTCTTCGGTGCATCGAAACTACAAATGCACATGGAAACAAGAAAAGGCAGTTAACTACAGTTAGGTCCTAAAACGTAGTAAGCGGCTTAAACGAAGTATTTATAGCGTACGTGATGTAAACGTTATTATTATTATGCAACCAGATATACTTATGTGTTAATCGAAACGGTATGACAGGATGTTATTGTGTACGAGAGGGATGATATATAGAAAATACGAATTAACATATTTTGGCAAATCAGATACGTTACAGCCTTTGTAGAAAACACGATCTCCTCGCGGCATCTTGCGCGGGTTTAGTTGATTTTATGGCACTCAAGCCAAGTAATTAAGTTGGTCAATTCGCGGAGTTATCCCGAAAATATATTAATGTGATTATTATATCCAAACTTAAGCAGAGTTCCGTATCACGCCTTGCAGAAAGCAGACGGTCTCCTCGCGGCATTTTGCGCGGGTTTAGTTGATTTTATGGTATATATTCAAGTCATGAAATAAGTAGGTAAATTCGCGGAGTTCTATTCCGAAGGTGTACTAATGTGATAACTACATTCCAAGTCTAGTTCCGTTTATCTGTTGAAAAAAAACTTGGTCAATTCGCGGTGTTAATGCCCGAAGGTAGAATAACGTAGTTATTATACCACGACACGAGTCCTGTTTATCTGTTGCAAAAGCAGTTTCAAGTTCGTAGATACGATAAATTCTCGAAAGTTTAAGAATACAGTAATGTATCCCGATTTATTTAGTTTTATTTAGATATGTCACATTTTGTCACATGTCACCTGACTTATGACATATCCATTCTGATGGACTGAGGGCGAAATGGAAAAAATCAGTTGCTTACAAACATTTATTTAAAAAAATCATAAAAACGACAAACTAATCAGAAGAGAAAATCAGGTTTACATAACAATAAGTTCAGGTTGTGTGAAAATTTAAAAAACAGTTACCGCCGCTTACGAAACACAAGTGCACATTACATTTACGCAAAAAGTGTGCGATTTTCCTTTACAATTCTCCATTTTGCAACGCGTACTCTATTCTCTTTTTCGTCTATTTTCGGAAAATGACCATAATTATCATAACGTAATCATTGTACGGCCTTGCCTCTATTTTCATTTTCTTACATTTTTGTCTGTCCTTGTCTTCTTCATATGATGGTCTGCCTCTCTTTGTTGGATCTTTGTGTAAAATGAGATATTGGTCAATGCTCATTCCAAAGTCCCACAAATCCAGGCTTTTGTTCTTTTTTAGACCTAGCTGTTGAGCTTGTTTCCTATATTCCAACTACGAATTTACTATGGCCATATCTATAGCATGTGTTATCATGCGCACGGTCCATTTTCTGGAACGCCTATAGGATCTGTAAACGCTTAATAAAAAATCTAACTTATCCACACCACCCATGTTTGTATTGTAAAGCGATATAGCTTCCGGTCGTGGCATATTTATATAATCCTTAGATGCCTTATTCCATCTCTTGAACATATCTGCTCCTCCATACACAACAAAATTTGAAACCACTAGTACAGGTTTGTTGTCCTACCATTTGGTAAGAACTATTCCATCTTCGCTAACGGCCACATCAAAACTACCCCTGCCACTGTTTTTTAGTTCTCATCGACCAACTCATCAAAAATAGTTTCCTCTATTGTGTCAACCTCGTCAAGGCTGTTATTGTCACGAGCTTCGAAGTCGCTGAGATCTGCTATATTGTTTGCTTCATCGTCATCCGTTAAACCCAATATTATTAAGTCATCGTCTTTCGTAAGGTATTCTAAAAGCTGCTCGTCAGTCAAGGGTCTTTCCCATTTTTTTTGTATACTAGTTGATGGCAAATATTTCATTTCATCAGGTTCTGCAAAAAAAAATACATCGGTATGTTTTATGAACCCAAGTCATTTTGTCCATCGAGGTGGACATAGAAATTCGAACTATTTTTTAAAGTCTTTCAAATAAAATTGTTCATTATATAACATAATCACAATAAAGCAATGCTATTTACTTACCTAAACCAATAATTATTTGCACTATTTAAAAGTTTTATTCAATAAAAATCGCTTCTAGATGACTCGGTATGTTTCCAATGCTTTTCTTATGGATGTGCCTAGGCATGGACACAATGACTTGAGCGATACTAATGCGTATTTTTTCAATAGCTTGTATTGAAAATCAATGTCCATCATAGTGGACGCGATGACTGAAAGGGTTAACGTTAGTTCAGGTTATTTTAGGTTCACTATTATCTAATGTTGTAAACTATCCAAACTCCTCTATGCCTTCGATTTTTTATTCACTCGTTAACCTGCCTAATTTGCTTCCAACATAGATTATTTATGAAAATTAACTGACTGAGTGCTCAAGCATAATAAAACGCGTTTAGAATGCACCATATAACTAAAAAACAATCTTTCACCTGTATTCCGGAGCTTGGAATAAATTTTATTAAGCAAGTAGCGTTTAAGAAAATGAGAATTGCGAAATATGAAACGCTGACAGCTTAATTGCTGTCATAGACACCATCGTCGTCTGAGAGAATGGTGCAAAAAGGACATAGGAAACGTGCTGCGGTAGTGTAGACAAAGGGATTATCTGTAAGGCTAGGTTAACATTGTGCCAGTTCCGCAACGCTCTTACGTCGGTTAGCAAGATTTTAACTGTCTGTGGTAAAACTCTTTACTAATGGCCACAAAAACCTGGTTGAAATTTATGGTCTTTAATGGAACCAGCTAAAAACGAAACTGGGTAATTGAACGACTTTCTGCAACTAGCCTAATATTTATATGAACTTATTCGGCTTAACTAAGTTCACTTAATGCATATGATCATAAAAATAAACACTGCAAGTTTGAAAACTTTGGCAATTTTAGACTGGAGTTTTCCTGGTATTTAATTGCCTTTCATTTTAGAATAGCCTTACTTTTTCGAATTATTTTCAAGTTTTCGGTTTTTCTCTCGTTAAAATCCTAGCAGGGTTACTGGTTGAAATGAATTGCATTGTATATCGGAGAAGTGTTTATTTTACAAAAATCTAGAGAACTGTAGCTAATAGAAGCATTCAAATTAGTTAGCATAAGCTGGAAAAATGCAATATTGCCGATTTAACTACCACACATTTCAATATAGAAAATCTAAATATTTATTTATTTATATTCGATTCAGATCAATCTATTATTTAATGAAAAAATGATTAGGATTTCTGTCGTGAAATATCCTAATAAATTATAATTTAATCTAATTATCCAATCTTGCAACAGGTCAACGCGACGACGCAACACAGGTTCCACATATCCAAAAAATATAAAAATATTTGGTGTGTTGCGAATCTTAGAAGCGTCGGGCGTGTGCTGATTGTTCGTCATTGGCGTAGTATTGTAAATGTGATTTTTAAGTTAGTGTTACACAATGTAATTCTGTTTGTAATACCGTTTGCTTTATTTTATTTTCATATATAGTTTAAGCAAAACAACTTGCGTTGCACCTAAGGTGATTAATAACCTTATATTGTAAATATGTAAGAAAACATGAGGAAATTAAATTTGGGTAAAAATATTATAGTGTCATGCAAATATTTTGTAAATGTAAACTTGTAAAAATTATTGTACCTAATTTGAATTTTATGGGCTGGCAATTGGCAACAGATCTGTCAAAGCTACCATGGCGTCAGTTCGTTCGTTAGCCTGTTTTGACGTTTTGCTTTCATTTGGTGTTGTTGTGCGTGTATTTTTCTTTTGATAAATAGCGTTAAAAAACTAAAGATGATGGTAAAATATATTAAACTACTATATTATATACTTCATGAGATACAAGATACTTGTTTGGGGTCTGAGACGTCACAGTCATCAGACCTTTAAAAACATATGTCACTGTGGTATGGTGGACGAAAACGCACCAAATCACCACATCCACCAGATTAAATAGCTTACAAAGGCTGGCAAGCCTATCGGATGAAAACCACTTGGGAATGGAAACAACCCGCTATGCTAAAGCTGAAGCAGAAACTTATCGACACTGCGCATTTGTTGGTCATCTCACGTTAACAATAAATATCTAAGACATGAGTCAACGATATTTTTATATATACCTACTCTACTGCTTTAACACGACATATCGAGTTAAGTTTACCACTTTTACCTAGTTCTTCGATCAATTTCCTGACTAAAAGTACAAAATTTAAGTGTAAAAGAGACCAAAGTAATTTGCTCGTTTAAAAATGGCTTTGATATAACCTAGGGGAAACCATTTCATCTTAGTAAAAACTGGCAAGTAATTAGGAAAACTTCAAAGCCAATTTCAGGCCGCAGCGTAGCGGTCTCCGGAAAGTTATGGTGCGATTCGTCACCTGCAGTTAACATGCTAAGGCTTCGCCAGGCCGTGGTCGGATCGACGAAGTTTTCGGACATATTTTTACATTAAAAGCTATTTAAGTTTCAGCAGCTTTTATTCATTTTTGGATAGAGGCTATAGCGGTGTTCTTAAAGAAATGAGATAATAATTAAGTATTCTCGAAGTGAAATATATGGGTAAAGCCGGCTGTGCTTTCTGGGCTTCGAATTTTTGAGAAATGTTACTTTATTTTCATAAAAATATTCTGTCAGAGAATTATTATAATTTTCTGAATAATAAGCACTGCAGCAACAATCATTAGGGATTCACGTTGGTATTGAATTGTTGGAGGTTGCATTATGAACCAGACAGTAGAAATCACGTGAGTAATGATTTATTGAGGGAAGTGGCGCAAGGTAGTATCTTGGGATCACATATTTTTTCAACTTATACAGCGGATTTTTCTCGATTTCTAAATTACTGTAATTATCATGAATATGCTGATGACACTCGGCTTCTTTCTTCCTTTGACCTGATTATAATCAAAATTGCAATAGAGAGAATTAAATAACGATCTGAAAATAGTATCAGACGTGTCTGCATGCCCATTGTCTCATCTTAAATGCG